>CM051273.1:1531585-2219085 GCA_027921565.1 Artemia sinica
ATAAGCCTAGAATTGGGGCTGTTGAGAAGGATGCACATTAATAAAACAATTCTAACTTCATAACAGCAAAGGCGAAGATATTCCCTTGGAATATCATAATAGCAAGATATCTCCGTTGCAAGGGCCAAGATATTTCCTTTGGCACTACAGATTCATTTTCCGAAGTTTCACAAAGTTTTTCGAAGCTCATCAAGGCCAGTACCCTATGGGATGAGGGGGAGGGTCGGAGTACCTTCGAAAAACCTTCTCGAGGCACAAATTCCTGAAACTTTCATTAAACTAACTACTACTTTGCAAGATACAATGTAGCAGAAGGCATATTATCCGAAGAAGGGGCGCAATTTCTTGACTTCAAAGGGGCGCAGGCGAATCTAGTTCAAGTTTTTTTGTTTTTTTTTTAGTTTTTTTTCGGTACTTCCATATTATATGGAACCGTATTATAGTCAGTATTATAGTCGCATTATATAGTCGTATTATAGTACGTATTATAGTCGAGAAGGATGAGACAATAACCGTATTTTGGCCGGCACTATCCAAAGAAAATTAGCTTAGGCTCAATTGAAATCTACGTTGTAGGTATTTTTTATTAAATATTTAATATAAAGATGGTATTTTGATTGGGTTAGGTTAAGTTTCATATTTAATATAATGCATTCGGTGCCCCCCCCCCCGCATCATAATTCTGTGCTGTAGTTTTCATCATTTTGTAAATAAAGTATTATATTTTCATCATGTTTCATTTCATTTCACAAGCATTCACCAAACTTCACTTCTCGAGTGTGTACCATATAACACCTTTGTCCTCCTCCCTCTTACAATTGGGTTTTGATTTCGCATAGTCCTATGTAGTCTACTAAACATGAGACTAGGCCATGGGCGCCCGTAAGGGGGGGGGGCAAGGGGAATACCTTTTTCCTCCTCCCTCTTACACTTGGGTTTTGATTTCGCATAGTCCTATGTAGTCTACTAAACATGAGACTAGGCCATGGCGCCCATAAGGGGGGGGGGGGCAAGGGGGCACCAGCCCCCCCTGTATGAATGACGGTGGCATATATTTGTATTAATTGAAAAAAAACTTTTTTCACAGAATAAGTTTTCAAAGAAAAGTAGAGCTCTATTAAGTCAAAAATGGGCAGAAATAAAGTCAATTAATCTTCCAAGCGTAAAACTACCACAAATCACTATCAACAATTAAATGAAACTCAAAACGAACAGAAATTATAATAAATGGCCGAGTCAAACTCAAAACGAGCAAAAACTAACATTAATTTTTGGGGCTGACGACCCCCATGCCTTCTCAAGACCAGCACATAACTTAGGCTTTACTGAAAAAACAAAAAACAAATGACTGTGGATTCTCAGTTTGGTATACCTATAAACTCAAAACGAACTGCTGATTAGACAAGGTATGCCCCCCTGAAATTGAGCCAATGGACGCCCATGGACTAGACGCGTAGGAATTTCCACTTGAGAGGAAGGTGTTCTATTGTGTGCGTGGGGGAAAGGGTCCTAATAAACATAAAAATAAATAGATTACATAAAACGAAAAATATATATGAAATCTTCTGGCTCTGGGTAATGGAAAAAGGGGAGTAAAGTTAAAACCTTGAAGACGGATTTTTACCCCAAAAAACTCCAAAAACGCATACAAAATTTGTTTATACCCATTTTTTACGTTTTTACTAGTCAAAAAAACATTTCGGGGGGGGGGGGGTTCAAACCCCCTACCCTCCGCCCTGGATACGGCCTTGCAGTGTTGACTGCAATGTTTGGGACTTCCTTCTCTGGAGTTTTGACGGGATAGGATTGAGCTACATTATGGCCAGCCTCTACTTTGATTAAAATTTTGGTACTTCCATATTATATGGTAAACACTCGAGGATGTGGATCTACATTTGAGACAATAACCTGTTTTTGGACGGCAGTATCCAAACAAAACTAGTTTAGGCTCAGTTGAAATCTACGATGTAGGTATAGTTTTTATTAAATATTTAATACATAGAGATGGTATTTTGGTTGGGTTAGGTTAAGTTTGGTATTTAATATAATGCGTTCTGGACGCTCCCACCATAACTATTTGTTGTAGTTTTCATAATTTTGTTACTAAAGTATTGTATTTCCATCATATTTCGATATATATCATTATGATTAACCAAACTTCATTTCTCGAGTTTGTGCCATATAATACAGATATACCGAAATTTTTTGTATCATAAGTTATAAATAAGTAAATGAATGACCAGGTAAGCATAAGCAAAACAGGGTACTTGGGCACTATATGGGCCTTTACAAGGAAACCAGTCACGAAAAACCCGCCCATTCAAGAGACCGCTATAGAGTAATGCAATGCAAGGCGTGGTTTTCATTGCGTTTACGATATTTAAACAGTTGTTTTTGGGGTTTTAGGGGGGAAGGTACCTAGGTTAGGTTGCTTATTTAATATATGCTATGCTTTAACCCCCCCCCCCCATAATGTGCAAATATATAGCCCAAATTTGTTTCTAAACTATTATATTTTCATCATAATTTTGTTATATTTCATTAACATTCACCCAATTTCACTTCTCGAATGTGTTTTATATAGGCTAATAGATAAGTACCTTGACCCCTTTCGCACCCTCGCGCCCCACAAATGCCCCATAAAATACTGGGGCTACGCCCCTGAAACCAATCGAAACAGTTTATTGAAGAAAAAAGGTTTTAGTGGCTGTATTTGGGTCCTAAAAATTTTGTTTTGAAAAGAAACAAGGATACTAATCACTTTCCTCCTTCTTTTTGGTGTTAAACTTTAGTATGTAAAATTACGTAATATTTAAGTGCTAAATTTTAATATTTAGCCCTATAAAGGCTGGCAATTGCGATGACACCGAATATAATATTTGGGAGGAGCATTGAATTTTAATCTCTTAATTCCTACCCTACAGTGAAACTTTCCAAAAATAATCACCGCCGTCGTCATATAATATCCCAGTCCATGGGCGTAGGCAGCATATTGTCTAGGGGCGATTGTCTAGGGGGGGGGGCAGTCGATAGTGTGATGGAGTTTTATCAACTGCTTTTTCCAAACCATCTGCTTTTCAGCCATATCTAATGTAAATTTGAAGGTCTAGGGGGGCAGCTGCCCCCCCTCCCTACGCCCATGTCCCAGTCCCCCTCTAATTCTTGGATATAGCCCTTGGCTAGAAGGGGAGGATCCAGGATTTTTTTTTCAGGGGGGCGCAAATTAGGTTGATCCAATAAACGGTAAATATCATATTATTGACTTACGAATAAAGTAAACTTACGAACTACGAAAGTAAACTTACGAACCTCTCAATGCCTTTTTTATGCTCTGTCCAAATATAATAATCATTTTTGTCGGAAATGAATTTTAGCCCCCACCCCCTATGTATAGGCTATACCAATTCAGGGTATATATTTGCACATTAGGGGGGTGGGGGTAATTTTATTTGTGATGTAAATGAGAGGTAGCCTAAGTTTAAACTTCCCCCCCCTAATATGCAAATATATACCCTGAATTGGTATATATAGGGGTGGGGGCTAAAATTCATAAAATTCAAAATGATTACCTACTACTATATTCGTAAAGAGCATAAAAAAGGCATCGAGTGGTGCCTTACTATTCACTTTAGTCGTAACTCAATAATATGATTTGGTAAATATTTACCAACAACTTAAGTTTACCACAGATGCTTAACTCGAATAAGGACAAAAAAAAAACAAAATTTTAAATATTTTCCTGGCATGCCAAAAATTTACTTATAAATTCCAGCTATGATACAGCCGAGCATAAGGAAAACTCATTAAATCGATTAGGAAAAAACTACACTAGTTCCAGATAACTTAGAAACAGGCCTATTACAAAACATGTCCCATTATACAATCGTCAACTAGGCCAGCCTATGCTATTAGGCTAAGCCTACTTTTCTTGATAGACCAGAAATCTCACACAAAACAACTCCAAAAAATACAAATTAAAAACAGATTCTTACCTTATTTCAAAGAATATAATACTTCCAATAAATAAGTAAAAACAAATTAAAATAAAAAATAACTTATTTTTTAACTCTCCTTGGTATTCACACTGGTATGCGAAGAATGAACAAAGAATCTTTCAGGAACGCTGGTTATCCGATCCTATGCGCAGATCACTTAGTGACGTCACATACTGGCCGGCATACGTCATCAGACAAATCTTGGAACAAGACTTACACCTGGGTGGATACCCCAGGTAAGTAGACTTGAGTGGGCGGGATGTAGAGGATTGGTGCTTATTGATATTTTTCTGGGAGAGGGGGAGAGGGCTGTCTGCAAAAATTTTTAAGGTGTCCAAATTTTAAGAGGCTGTTTATACAGGAAATTATGAATTGTTTCCCAGAAAAGTTTTTTGTCTTAGGCTTGAAAGAGACCATTGTCACAGTTTTTATATTTTTAAACGAAATAAAAGATTTTTTGGTTCAATCATTGGAATTTCAGAACAATCTGCAGTCCTAACTTGACTGTAAGGTCAGTTTGTGAAGCTTAGAAGTTGATCATTCGAAATAAAATACGTTTTAAACTTTGTGTTGTTATTGTTAGGCCTAAAGGTCGTATCTAACATACTTACACTTCTTAGGTAGCTACCAAAACTGTTTTCTGAGCCTTTTCAAAGACAGGGCCAGCAGAGTAATGTAGACCAGGAAGATCGAAGTTTGATTGGACCGATTTGCACTGAAAGTGTGTATGACGTCTGCATCAACACTCGTATGCATCATCAGAAAATCTTGGAATCACCTGCACCTTTGTGTTACTCCACGTAAGTACGCTTGGGCGGGAGGGGATGTAAAAAATTGTGCTTATTGATGTTTCCCTAAGAGAGGGGTGAAAGTCAAAATCTGAAAAAGTGAAAAAAATGGTAAAGGTGATCAAAGACTTGAAAGCCTAATTGATGTAAAGCCCAGACAGGTAGTCTGGTACTGGTGCTTTAAACGGACACTTTTATATACTAATGAGAGACGAAACCCGCCAGACTGGATTTTTCAAGAGACCGCTATTCAGAAATGGAATGCAAAGAATAGTTTTCATTGCCTTAACGATATTTAAACTGTTGTTTTTTGGGGTTTAGGGGGGGGGAGGTACCTAGGTTAGGTTACGTATTTAATATAAGGTATGCTTTACCCCCACCCCCTTAATGCGCAAATATACAGCCCACATTTGTTTATAAACTGTAATACATTCATCCCATTTTATTTTATTTCATTAGCATTAACCAAACTTAACTTTTTAGAAGTGTCCGTTTAATCCACTAGTACCGATAGTCTCTGTGAAAGGCAAATCTGGTGTAACTTTTTCAAGGTTTTACGGGATGGCTGCAATCAGTTTTAAAGGTCTCCAAATTTAAGAAAAAAAAAGTAAAGGTAAAGAAAGGATACGGTACTAGACCCTTTAAGTCCGAACCGGCGGTGCTGATCTCCTTTTCAAGGTCCTTCAGCCAGGAAGTCCAACAGGGGTTCGGGGGCCCGCCATCCTGTGCTTTTGCAAACCCTTCTGTTTACCTTCCCCAGGTCTGGTACCTGGAGGTACCTGGTTGGGACTTTTCCAGCCGGGTCGACTCTGGCTGAGTTTACGGAGTCGCGCCAATGATCATCGTCCTAAACCAAATAACTAGCCACACCAGGAATCAAACGCCCACCCTTCGGAGAAAGGATTCCAAATTTGGTGTCCAAAGACACCAAATAGGAACAATAAAAGAAAAAATACAAACAAATTTTAAAAAGCTGTTTATAAAGGAAAAGTATATATCTTTTCCCAGAAAGACTTTTTTTATCCCAAGTTTGAAGAGCCGTTTTACAAGGCAATTGTATATAAAGTGAGACACTGCAATGGGTCATCAGACAAATCTTCGAACAAGATTTGCACCTGGGTAGTACCCAAGATAAGTAGGCTTGAATGATAAGATTAAGTGGGTGGGAATGCGTAACGGGTGCTTATTGATATTTTTCCTAGAGGTGGAGGGGTATATCTTCAAATTTGTACAAGCACACAAGTCGGACAAATGAAAGATCTTATGACAGAGTATCCTGTTTTGATAAAACAGGAATTAAATCTTGAAAAAAAGAGAGGTACTGTGGCCAGTACGAAGGAAAAGCAATATCAAACAAGACTAAGGCCAGTACGAAGGAAAAGAAGCAAGGCCGTATCCAGGGGGAGGGGGTTACCCGTTTTGAACCCCCCCCCCCCCCCCCGAAATTTTTGACCGAGTCGAAAATAAGTCGAAAATTAGTAAAACCTAGGTAAAAATCAGTAAAATTAGTCAAAAATTGAGTCAAAAATTAGTAACCCCCCCCCCGAATAAGTCAAAAATTAGTAACCCACTCCCCCCGAAAAAAAATCCTGGATCCGCCCTTGAAAAGAAGTATCTCGCCCTTATCAAACAAACCGTCCTCAGCGTGGAGAAAGAAAGAAATTAAAAAATAACTACATAAGAAAGGAGGACAAACCAAAGGAAGAAGAAAAGAAAAGAAGCCGATCCAATTTTTTTATCTCCTTACTCATGTTTTATCTCCTTACTCCTTATCACGTTTCTTCACGCTGAGGACGCGTTATTTGATGGAACCGGCTTATTCTCCCGAAAAATTTCCCCCCAGGAAAATTCTCCCCAAGTGTAAAATTGAGCGGCCAAGGGAATTTAAGACAAATGAAAAGAACGAAGAAAAGTATATAATTGTAAATCAGCTATCATGAAGGAGGGGTGGTGGGTCATTGTGTAGGTGGAGGGGATGTCAGATGCCTAAAAGGGCACATTTCATTACTAATATTGTCACAATCTCCATGAGGCTCCAGATTAATATAGAAACGGGATTGGGGGAAGAAATTAATGTCATTCCCCTTCAGTTTTTACTAAGCCTGAATTTGGGTGCTGCAGGGTAATACCCCCCTTCTTATCGTAGAAAACTGTTCCTGAAATTTATTTTAAAGCTTCATTTAACTAAACTCACTTCCTCACCCCACTCGTGGTCGTAGAAACTTCGGAGGATGATCATTCAATCGGAAATTGAGAGTTATAGCTCCTTTGTAAAAGGTCAAAAGTATTTAAAGAGCAGCCAGCCCCTGTCCTAGAACCCTTCTTGATATCTGGCCTTGGGAATCTAGTGGCATGAAGCTTTCATGGATTTTTTTCTTGGTCAAAAAGATCATCAACATTTTGCCAGGAGAAGGGAGAGGGATGAGGGGCCCAGAAATGAGCGACGGAAATTTTTTCCTGATAAAAATTTGTCCCCTTGGGCCAAAGGGGCTAATATACAAAACTTGTCCATAGCAATGATCCGTTTGAAATTAGTCCCTCCTCTAACAAAGGGGGCTCAAAAAGGCACAAGAATTTTTCTGATTGGCCTGAAACTTATGTGAAACTTTGGGATAATGGGACCCCAATGCAGAACGAAAATAAAGCAAAAATGTTTTTTCTCCAAATGGAGCCCAAAAAGAGGGACAGAAAAATGCCAAAGACTTTTTCCCCAGACGCTTCAAGTAGAATGGGCTATGTTAGATGCTTGGTTAGAGTATTCTTCGATTAAAAATTGGAAGTTCTTGTGTCCTTCTTAAGGGCGAAAAGCTACTGGAGGGTAATCAGCCTCTGTATCGCTCCCTTTTTTCCTATTCGGTCCTCCTTTAGCCCCTTTGATATTGAATAAAATATTGAGTTATATGTTTAGTTCAAAACTTTGAAATCTCTATAAATTTTGCCTTCAGGGTGATATCATCCAGCGGCCCCAATGTTAGACTTTATCTAACCTTCCTATGAAAAAATGTTTGGCGCGCTAGGATGGGAATCCTTTGTCTGAGAGGCACGGGTTCGATTCCTGGCGTAGCCGGTTATTCGGTTTGAGACAGGGTAAGTGCCGTGCCTGTAAAACCAGAGTCGACCCAGCTCTATATGAGTACCTGGAGAAACCTGGGGGAGGTAAGTAGGAAGGGTGTGCGAAACCATAGGATGGCTGGTCCCCAACCCCCTAATGCATTTCCTGGTCGAAGGGCAACGAAAGGGAGATCAGCATCGCCGGTTTGGACCTTAACGGTGTAATGCCATCATACTTACTTACGTACATACTCCCATGATAACTCAACCCCAAAAAATTGAAAAAAATTGTTATAAAACAAAAATATGAAAATAAATACTATAAGACATTCTACGCTACATATTCTGCCTATATTTTAGAATACTGGTAGTAAGCTATATTTCAGAATTCCTTCTTTTCTTCATTAATTTTATTTGTCATGTTTTCTCTGTGGCTGATCAATTTTGCATGTGGGGGAATATTCCTCGGGTAAAATTATCTGGAGGGGAGGAACTTTTTGGGAGGGACTTTTTCGGGGAGGGGGAAATAAGCCTAGTATCTGTTTAATAATACATATGCGAGTAGTTTTTGTCCTTTTTCTCCTGGCAATCGAAAGTTTTTGTTTTCAGATTTTCTGCTTTTTTTTCGGAAGTTTGAAAAAAGACGCTTTTGCAGGAAAAGTGTATATTTTTTCGCAAATTATTTTCTTTTGATGCTCAGGCAAGATGCAGAGGCATGTTTTTTTTTAGCAAAATTGCAAATCTACAAATTTTCGAGCGGTCAAGGGACCATTAAATGAATTTTTAAAATACTGTATTAATTCGCTGGCTGAAAGATAGAGATACCATTCGGTTCATCATTCATAGCTCTTTTTAAATATAACTATCACTATTAAGATGCCAATCCACAAAGTTTTCGCGGAAGGAGGGGGGGGGAAAGGGCTTTTAGTACATTTGTAAGAGGTTGTATTATTTTGCTAGCTGAAAGATAAAAATACCATCCGATTCTCCAGTCACCGATTTTTCTGAATATAATAATTGCTTCAGTCAAAACTGGGTCCCAGCCCTCTCCCCACTAATACCTGGATATATCCCATTGCTATATACAGAACTTTGCTCAGTCTTTTTGGTTGTTCTTTTTTTTTGTACCCATTTTTCATCAATGGTTGCTTCATGGTGCCAAATAATGCAAATTTGAAAAATATAAACAAGAAAATTAGCGAAGTCCAAGGTTATATTTAAGTAAATAGTTTGTGAGACGATATTTCTGAGGCATGTTATTTCCCGTCCTAGCCGAGTGGATTGGTGCGCTGGATTTAAGATCCTTTGTCCGAGAGGATGAGAGTTCGAATCCTAGTTTACTCAATTATTTGGTTTGGGACGGGGGTCAGTGGTGTGACTCTGTAAGCTCAGCCAGAGTCGACCCAGCTTTAAATGGGTACCTGGAGAAACCTGGGAATGTATACAGGAAGGGTGTGCTAAAGCAGAGGGTGGTTGGCCCCAACCCCTCATTGCACTTCGTGGCTGAAGGGCCAAGAAACGGAGATCAGCACCGCCGGTAGGGACTGCAAAGTCCAATGCCGTATTCTTTACCCTTTTTTTAAATAATTTCTGAGACTAAGCGCAATAAGAAAAAAATATACAGCAAAAAAAATGAGGCAAATTACAACCTGAAAAATGCTAATATTTTGGCCTAGACGTCCGCTCAGCAGTTTTCAGTGCAGGTAAATGAATAAACGGTACATACAAAAAAAGGGCACCTTAAAAAAAACTAAACCGAAGAGACCCTTTCTCAAGCTTAACTGAAAATTAAACTGAATTAAAACCCCTGGTGTTGAAACATCTTTTGTTTATTCTGTTTTTTCTTCTTCACTGCGATTCACCTTGTTTGATTTTCATTGTAGTATTTTTTTTCTCGTTTTGTTGTATAAAGGCATCAGAGGAAAGAGCTGGAGCTGGCATGCAATTGTTCCGGTAGCAATTATTATATTGAAAAGAACGTTGAGAGGCGAACCGAATAATATACTTAAATTTCTGTTAATGAAATCCTACTACTTTTAATTCCTTTGCTATGTTTTTACTTTAAATTTGGAGAATCTAACAAAACAGAGAAAATGGTAAAATATGATTCTCATATTTCTTAATCTAACACCTGATTTAATGGGAGGGGAGTCAATACCCTCCCTAATGAAGGCTTTTGCCTACTTCCACAGATATAGCATATTACATAAGATATTGCAATTACTATAGATATTGCAATTTATGGGTATATCTAAAATAAAAAGATATTTAACATTTAAATAACAGCTAGATTTACAATCTAAATTAAGTTCTAATTAATATAGTATTTTATTTTTATTTTGATTAAAAGTTGCAAATTTTTACATTTCAATATTGAGGGATTGCTATCATATATTTTTAGCCCTGGAGGGTTGTTTGCTACAAAACTCCTCGAAAACTAACAAAGAATCTACGGTCAGGCTGCCTCATATTTAAAGAGTTACATTAGGATGGGTGTGGGGGATAGAAATAAAGCTCTTAACATCAAGTTTAATACTAATTTAATTTTTAATTAAACATTAAATCGTGTATGGATATATTTAAATTTTTGTGTGGATATATATAAAATAAAAAGATATATTAACATTTAAAAAACAACAGCTGTTTTTATAATTTACATTAATTTCTAGTTAACATGGTATTTTACTTTTATTTTGGTTGTAGGTTTTAATATTTTTACATTTCGAAACTAAGGAATTGCTATCATAAAATTTTAGTTTAGGAGGGTTGTTTCGAACAAAACTAATCGAAAACCAGCAAAGAATCTACGGTCAGCCTGCCTCATGTTTAAATAGTTAAATTTGGGAGGGTGAGGGGAAAAGAAATAAAGTTAAATTAACTCTAGTAATAAGGTTTTAGCTACAGTAGCCTATATGCGATCTCGGGGTAGCCCACCCAGGTAGGGACGAAGAGTAGATAAATCGATAAACAAAAATCTATAACAAATGAAAACATAAACTAGTATCCAAAAGATAGACCAAACTAACGTGAAATTTTTAACCAAACTAAGTGGTGTTAATTTTATTGTTTTTTTTTTTTTTGTTTTTTTGTTTCCATATGACAGTATTCATTAAGTCGTCCTGCCTAAGTGGACGTGCGCTGGGCTGAAAATTCTTTGTCCAAGGGGCACGGGTTCGTTCCCTGGCGTGACCAGTTATTTGGGTTTGGGACGCGGGTCGGTGGTGTGACTCTGTAAGCTTAGCCAGAGTTGACCTTTTTTTTTTTTGTTTTTTTGTTTCCATATGACAGTATTCATTAAGCCGTCCTGCCTAAGTGGACGTGCGCTGGGCTGAAAATTCTTTGTCCAAGGGGCACGGGTTCGTTCCCTGGCGTGACCAGTTATTTGGGTTTGGGACGCGGGTCGGTGGTGTGACTCTGTAAGCTTAGCCAGAGTTGACCCAGCTCTAAATGGGTACCTGGAGAAATCTTGGGAAGGTAAACAGGAAGGGTGTGCGAAAGCACAGGAACGCCAGCCCCCCCCCCCCATTGCACTTCCTGGCTGAAGGGCCACGAGACGGATATCAGCACTGCCGGTATTGACCTTAAGGGTATAGTGCCGTCATACTTACTTTTACTTAGTATTTATTTGAAATATTTAGTACTATCCAACCTTTTTTTTTTCTTTTTTTTCTTAGACCTTTGGTTACTGTTAGCATTATTCACTCCTGCTAAGCAATTCGTTATAACGATATGTATGTTGACGTTAGGAAATCACCTTCACCATTTTTATTTATTTATTTATTATTATAATTTTAGACCTTGGGATTAATTACAGCTGTCATAAAGATTATTTAATGAACTCTCTTTCTCTCTTTCCTTCTGTCTCCTTTTTTCTTTTTTCTATTTTTATGAGTACGTGTTTTCATACTACGTGTTTAAATGTTTGATAGTTTAATGTTAAGAGTTTCTTTTCATAATCCCCCTCCTTACAGACCATGAAGCCTTTATGCCATTTTGAGATTGTACCATTTAATGTTTTTTGTTATTTCTTTGGTTGAAATATAACTTATCTATGTTATTCTATTTTTGAAACAATCCGAAATGGTACACACATCAAAGAATTTGCTTTTTATGGTGATATCAAGTATATAAAATTCATGATATATAAAGCTACCCATCAAAAGATACAAATCTGAGTAAATTTGTAACACTTGTGAAAAATGGGGAACCTTAGACCTTACTTCCTCTGGAGCCATTGGTGGTACATAGGGCATCCATAAGGCCTCTCCACTCACCCCAAAGCGGTGCTGCCGTGATGACGTCTTCTAAGTCTGGTATTTATAGAGGTTTCAGCCGTCCTCAGATCTTCACCAAAAGTTTGCCGCAGGGTGTTCTTTGGACGACTTGTGCCATCTGATTTCCAATTGTTGACTGACCGAGGAAGGCGAACTTCATTCATACGAAGTACTTGTACAAAATATGTCCACTTCTTCTTCCTTAGAAGAACAGTAATAAAAGGCTGGCCCGCTCTACTGTGGATCTCAAAGTTACTGACTCTCTCTTGCCAGCTTGTATTTATAATTCTCCTCAGGGACATATTTTTGAACACAAGGATTATGTTTTCAAACTGTTGTTTCATTTTACAGAACTCACTAGCGTCGAGAAGTACGGATAGTACATTGCTACTGAAGAGACGTAGCTTTAGTCACATATAACATTTTCTGCTTCTCCAAAGAGGCTTTAGTCTATTTAAAAGCTCCAGTTGACTGACCAATTCTATGTTTAATCTCGCTCATTATGTCACCATCACAGGCATTGGAACTCCTTGGCTCTTTCTAGATTCTTATTCTTGCGATGCAGTAAAAGCGGTGAGCTTGTATTTGTGATGAACACACCCTTTAATTATTCAAAATTGATGGTTAGCCTAATATTTTCGGTATTATCCATAATAGCGTTGAGTAGCTGTTTTGCTGTTCAACGCAAAACCGCTGTTTCGAATCTTCTAGCAAGACTACATCATGAGCAAAATCAGAGAGTTCCTTACTGCTTACTTTGACGCCATATCCAGATTTTTTTCTTAATATGTAGTCCATAAAAACTGCCTCAAGACACTCAGCATTTCAGAGGCTTCAAGGCTTTATCTAGAAAAGTGTGAATTTTTTTAATTTTTCTGACAAGAATGAGTCTGATGATTCCAAGGAAATTTGAATAATTTTAGGAATTGGAATTGAACTCTGCCCCCAGTTACGGTTCTGGTCTCTCTTGTGCCCAGGGCAAAATTTTGACTAGGTACCCCCCCCACCCTCCACTGACTGGCAAAAAATTTTTAGGCCAAATTTTAACCAATTTTCATTCATTAACAAAATTATTTTCAATTTGTTAATTGGTCAATAATTTATTTTTCAATCCTTTTTTAATTTATTATTTAAGTTATTATTAATTATTTAAATCCAATTATTATTATCTAACTCATTTTTATTTTATCAATTATTTTAATTTTTTAACTGTGCCCTCTACTTTATTTTATACAAATAAAATTTCAGAAATTGCAAAATCACTATAACCGTTAGATTATTTATTTGAAATTCGAGCCCCTAAAATTTTTGCACCCGGGGAAAGTGCCCCCTCTCTCCCTCCCCTAAAATCACCTCTCCCTTAAAACAAGTTCAATTTTGATAGGGATTACGAAATTTAATTCAACATTTTTGATTACGTTAAGGGCGCTATCTACAATTTTGAAGTCTTTTTCATTTGAATTGAAAGATATTGAGATCAGCTGCATCGGTAAAAAAAGAGACAAAAGAAGAGCCAAAAACCGAAAACTATTTTACCACCTGATATCGCCGGGAAGGATTAGACCAAGATCAATGAAAATATAGTCATTTTACTGTATAAAATCACTTTCATGGCCATTGCCAAATAACAGTCTGCATTGTAAATACACATTAATCAATACATATAAGTATAAAAGTAACAAACAATAAAAAATAAAAATAATATAATAATGGTCAAATAATAAAATAAAAATATAAAATAAATGAAATAAAAAAAATAAAAAGCCATGGTAAAAAAAATCTAACCCTTTCTGCATTGATGCAAACTAAATTTTGGTATCTGAAGCAGAATAATACGGATCAGAAGTCAGAGGCATATGTCTCCTTTTTTCCTGTGAAAAAAGGAGACATACACCAGGACCCTATGATGAAAATCCATATGAAAACCTAATTCTTTTATCCTTAATTGTACAAAATATAGTATTTTCATCGAAGCTATCTTAGACCTTCATTTTGATATGCAATATGCCGGTGGCCGTCAGCTTGGAAAGCCACAAGAGACTTTTTGTCCAACTTAACCAAAGAGCACTAAATCTAGTACTCATCTGGGTTGCCTTAATAGTTTGCCATCGATAGTACATAAGGTACTCTTATACTAAACGGACCCTTTTATATAGTGCTAGTTTGGTTAATACTAATGAAATAAAATAAAATAGGATGAAAATATAATAGTTTAGAAACAAACTTGGGCTATATATTTGCACATTAGGGGGGAGGCAAAACATACAATATATTAAATACGTAACCTAACCTCCCCCCCCTAAACCCCAAAAAACAACAATTTAAATACAGTTCTTGCCTTTGTTTATATCCCAGAAGGCAGCGTAAACCTGTTTTTCATCACGCGTCTCGGTCTATTTCGTGACTGGTATGCATTGCCGTATATAAAAGAGTCCGTTTAGTACAAGAGTACCGTACTTAGATAGTCTTTGTAAGAGCTTCAATTCTACCTGTGTACATTGATTTCGGATAATATTGCTCATTTATTTCAAAAGTTTAAAACGAATTACTTTTATCCCCCTGTCTTTCTGGTCATGGAGCCTTATGAGGGGGAATAAGAGTATTGTGATTCCAAATTGTATATATTGGTGAATCAAACTCTGAACTCTTTATTTAAACAGGCTCTTTTTGTGAAACAAAATAGATCAATTGTGTTAGGTTGAGACGAAAAGAATTATATCTATATCTAACTTGTCTATTATATTACTGGAATAACTAAGTCTACATAGATCACAATCACTAAAGGAATCTAAGGAGGCAGAAATGTCACTAAAATCACTTAAGGAAGCAGAAATCAATCACAATCCTTTGGTTTCACTAATCATTTAAACACCACTTTCACAACAATCTAAGCATGTAGTGAGGTCAGCAGACACCGGTAATAAGTATATATATACATATATATATATATATATATATATATATATATATATATATATATATATATATATATATATATATATATATATATATATATATATATATTATATATATATATATATATATATATATATATATATATATATATATATATATATATATATATATATATATATATATATATATATATATATATGTGTGTATATAATTTTTTACTGGTAATAAAGGCTTCAGCACGTAAAGTCGAAGTATTCGGACCTTTCTTTTTACTAAAAGTTTGTTTATTTTGTTTTTTTCTGCCTTATTTAATATATTTTTAATATATTAAATAAGGCAGAAAAAGGCATATATAAATAAGGCATATATTAAATAAGGAAGTTTGTTCATTTTGCTTTTTTTTTTGCCTATTTTTCTACATTTTCTTTTGTTTTATCAAAAATCCTACTCTATACATAGATATGTATATATAATTTAAAAAAAACATATATTCTTACTTATGAAGGGAATCAGAGGTTAAATTCGAAATCATTTGAAAATTAACTCACTTCGTATGAAAAATGAGAATTTTAGATGCTGTAGATGGCGTCTATGACAATCTGACATTGAATTAAATTGCAACATTTTAATCAAAACAGCGCTTGTTTTACGGGGCGGGGGTTAATTCCAATTTCCAAAACCATTCAAATTTTCTTGGAGTCATCGGAATTACTCTTCTCGAAAAAAGTTGTAAATTTTACATTTTCGTAGAAAAGGGTTTTAGAAATTATTCGCCCTTGTGGAAGTGATTTTTGCCTTTTTGAAAATGGTAGGCATGGTATTGCGTGTTATTTTCAGGATATATTTTAGAATAAGGTGTGATAAAAGGGCATACGACATAATCAATTTCAAATTGGCTTTAGAAAAATTCCTTGAAGCATGCCACTCAGTTCTATAGTTAATCTTGAAATTTGAAAGCATCATTAAGTCAAGCTTTTACAACAGTCTCTTTATCTAGGTCTCAAGGTTTTTTTTTTACCCCTAAAGGCTAATTCATCAAAAGAAAGAACCAACAGCCTAGGTGACCCTGTCGACAAAGCCAACGAGGCTAAGCCAAGCACCGTTTTAGCTTTATCTGTTATTTCTTATTTACTTTTTTTTTTTGTGTGTGGTTTACTTCAGAAGGAACTATTTTGAGTTGGTACTCTTAATAATGAATTCCGCAATAATTTTTATATACGTATATAGGCTTTTTTTTTACCCCAAAAGGCTAATTAATCAAAAGAAAGAACCGACAACCAAGATAACCCTGTCGACAATGCCACCAAAGCTACATCAGAGCCATGTATCACCTCTGAGACTTCATTAGTATCTCAAAATGCTTCTGCAATCATGGGATATGACGAGGTTGGATTGGAGCCGTTTTATAGTGCCTTCTTTATCCGTCACTGGCTCAATCAACAAGATTTTGCCTCCTCAATAAGTGACAACCATGGAGTTGAAGGACAGGAAAATTTATCTCTGATTATCAATGAACTTGAATTTTTACCTGATAATGATATAATGGATTTGGTAATGATCTACGGCATGTGTGATGAAAAAAAAATATCCTAAGATTCCTTATTTAGAACCCCCTAAAGGTGGAATCCGATGGGACTCAGGGGCATAATTTTCTATGGGGCAGGGGAAGGGGACCAAATGCCCCCCTAAACATCTTTCCCCTTACCCTTGCCCCCCCCCCCAATCTGAAATTCAGTCTCTTCAAAAATCTAGTCAAAGCTAAGATAAGCCTGCATAATTCAAGCATATACAGAAATGGGTCAGTTTTCTTTAGTATATGTTTGCGTTAATGGTACTTCATGGCTCATTTTTTAGTTTTCACTGTCATTTTCACTTGCTTTAAGAAAATTGGCTCCAAGTTTGCCCTTTTCCCTCAGGGGTTTGACGAAATTACTCCAGTGATAGAACTTTCTCCTGTAACTAAAAGAAAGGTGAACCTAATTGCAAGCGAAGATCAGTCAGGATGCTAGTTTTCGGTTGGGCCCACATCACAGTCTTATCCGTTTTTTTTTATTAGTGATTATATTTGTGGTTAGATTGTCGTTGTTCTTTTTTTTTTTTTTTTTTTTTTTTTTTTTTTTTTTTTTTTTTTTTGTATTACTCCACTATTTTACATTTATTGTACAGTGGGTTAAAAATAAAATAAATAAATAATAAATAATGGCCTGTTCAGCCACTGAAAACACCTTAAGTATTGATTCACATGACTACTTGGCTGATGACATCTATTCAGATGACTATTTTGACTAATTGTGCAAAGTTCAAGTGAGAGTAGTGGCAGTAAATAGATATGAGAAAAACAAAAAGAATTAAAAACTAAAGAAAATAAACAAATATAGTCGTAAAATGTTTGATGCAATGACAGAAAGCTGAAGTAAGGAGCCAGAAAAGATCTTCCAGCTAACACTTCATGGCTCATTTTTCAGTTTTCACTGTCATTTTCATGTGATTCGAGAAAATTGGCCCCAACTTTGCTCCCCCAGGGTTTTGACAAAATTGTGCCAGTGATGGGAGTATCTCCTGTAACTAAAAGAAAGACTATTTTGACTAATTGTGCAAAGTTCAAGTGAGAGTAGTAGCAGTAAATAGATATGAGAAAAACAAAAAGAATTAAAAACTAAAGAAATTAAACAAATATAGTCGTAAAATGTTTGATGCAATGACAGAAAGCTGAAGTAAGGAGCCAGAAAAGATCTTCCAGCTAACACTTCATGGCTCATTTTTCAGTTTTCACTGTCATTTTCATGTGATTCGAGAAAATTGGCCCCAACTTTGCTCCCCCAGGGTTTTGACAAAATTGTGCCAGTGATGGGAGTTTCTCCTGTAACTAAAAGAAAGACTGTTTTGACTAATTGTGCAAAGTTCAAGTGAGAGTAGTAGCAGTAAATAGATATGAGAAAAACAAAAAGAATTAGAAACAAAAGAAAATAAACAAATATAGTTGTAAAATGTTTGATGCAATGACAGAAAACTGAAGTAGGGAGCCAGAAGAGATCTTCAAGCAAACTCCAAGAGCAATCCAGTTTTTAGGAGTGCGAATGATCAAAAAAGGAAACAAGAGAAAAAAAATTCTAGCATCCAAAAAGTAAAATTGAAAGCATCCTTCCAGAAGTAGAGAGTGCACATCGAGCTGCGCAAAAAATTGCGCATTATTATCTCTGAAACGACGAAAAGAAATTCATAGTGATTACTGTAGCCTTGATCACACAGACCGGCTAGTCAGAGGCAACGCTGTACCGTTGCCTATAGTAAAGGCCATACAGCCCCAATGTTTTATTATTATTTATTTATTTATTTGTTTTTCCCAGAGGCACTTCATATGGAAGGGGTCGTCGTAGAAACTTTCAAGGGGGCTCATTCGATTGGAAATCTAGAGTTCTAGTGCCCTTTTTAATAGTCGAAAATGATTGGAGGGCAACTAGCCCCCCCCCACGCCCATCATTCCCCCAAACACATCCAATCAAAATTTTGAGATAGCCATTTTGTTCAACGTAGTTGATTTCCAGATAGAAAATATATTTTTGAGGAGGATACTCCCCCACAACCCTCAGGGCAAGGGTTTTAAGTTATGCCCTGGGGGCATATAAGGTTTTTATAGAAGGTGTTGTCGTAGAAACTTCAAAACAGGATCATTCGATTGGAAATTAAAGAGCTAGTGCCCTTTTTTAATAGTCGAAAGTGATTGGAGTGTAACTAGCCCCAATCCCCCCCACGCCCATCATTTCCCCAAACGCATCCAATCAAAATTTTCAGATAGCCATTTTGTTCAGCGTAGTTGATTTCCAGATAGAAAATATATTTTTGAGGAGGATACTCCCCCACAAGCCTCAGGGCAAGGGTTTTAAGTTATACCCTGGGGGCATATAAGGTTTTTATAGAAGGCGTTGTCGTAGAAACTTCAAAACAGGCTCATTCAATTGGAAATTCAAGGGCTAGTGCCCTTTTTAATAGTCGATTCAGCGTAGTTGATTTCCAGATAGAAAATATATTTTTGAGGAGGATACTCCCCCACAACCCTTAGGGCAAGGGTTTTAAGTTATGCCCTGGGGGCATATAAGGTTTTTATAGAAGGTGTTGTCGTAGAAACTTCAAAACAGGATCATTCGATTGGAAATTAAAGAGCTATTGTCCTTTTTAATAGTCGAAAGTGATTGGAGTGTAAATAGAAGCCAACCCCCCCCCCCCACGCCCATCATTTCCCCAAACACATCCAATCAAAATTTTCAGATAACCATTTTGTTCAGCGTAGTTGATTTCCACATAGAAAATATATTTTTGAGGAGGACACTCCCCCACAAGCCTCAGGGCAAGGGTTTTAAGTTATGCCCTGGGGGCATATAAGGTTTTTATAGAAGGCGTTGTCGTAGAAGCTTCAAAACAGGCTCATTCGATTGGAAATTAAAGGGCTAGTGCCCTTTTTAATAGTCAAAAATGATTGGAGGGCAACTAGCCCCCCCCCCCCCCGCCTATCATTCCCCCAAACACATCCAATCAACATTTTGAGATAGCCATTTTGTTCAGCGTTGTTGATTTCCAGATAGAAAATATTCTTTTGAGGAGGATACTCCCCCACAACCCTCAGGGTAGGGGTTTTAAGTTATGCCCTGGGGGCATATAAGGTTTTTATAGAAGGCGTTATCGTAGAAACTTCAAAACATGCTCATTCGACTGGAAATCAAAGATATAGTGCCCTTTTTGATAGTCGAAAGTGATTGGAGTGTAACTAGCCCCCCCCCCACGCCCATCATTTCCCCAAACACATCCAATCAAAATTTTCAGATAGCCATTTTGTTCCGCGAAGTTGATTTCCAGATAGAAAATATGTTTTTGAGGAGGACAATCCCCCACAACCCTCAGGGCAAGGGTTTTAAGTTATGCCCTGGGGGCGTATAAGGTTTTTATAGAAGGTGTTGTCATAGAAACTTCCAAAAAGGCTCATTCGATTGGAAATTCAAAGGGATAGTGCCCTTTTTAATAGTCAAAAGTGATTGGAGGGCAACTAGTCCCCTCACCCCCTACGCCCATCATTCCCCCAAACACATCCAATCAAAATTTTGAGATAGCCATTTTGTTCAGCGTTGTTGATTTCCAGATAGAAAATGTTCTTTTGAGGAGGGCACTCCCCCACAACCGTCAGGGCAAGGGTTTTAAGTTATGCCCTGGGGGCATATAAGGTTTTTATAGAAGGTGTTGTCGTAGAAACTTCAAAACAGGCTCATTCGATTGGAAATTAAAGGGCTAGTGTCCTTTTTAATAGTCGAAAGTGATTGGAGGGCAACTAGGTCCCCCTCCCACGCCCATCATTTCCCCAAACACATCCAATCAAACTTTTGAGATAGCCATTTTGTTCAGTGTAGTTGATTTCCAGATAGAACATATGTTTTTGAGGAGGACAATCCCCCACAACCCTCAGGGCAAGGGTTTTAAGTTATGCCCTGGGGGTATATATGGTTTTTATAGAAGCGTTGTCGTAGAAACTACAAAACAGGCTCATTCGATTGGAAATTAAAGGGCTAGTGCCCTTTTTAATAGTCGAAAATGATTGGAGGGTAACAAGCCCCCCTCCCACGCCCATCATTCCCCCAAACACATCCAATCAAAATTTTGAGATAGCCATTTTGTTCAGCGTAGTTGATTTCCAGATAGAAAATATATTTTTGAGGAGGATACTCCCCTACAACCCTCAGGGCAAGGGTTTTAAGTTATGCCCTGGGGGCATATAAGGTTTTTATAGAAGGTGTTGTCGTAGAAACTTCAAAACAGGATCATTCGATTGGAAATTAAAGAGCTAGTGCCCTTTTTAATAGTCGAAAGTGATTGGAGTGTAACTAGCCCCCATCCCCCCCCCTACGCCCATCATTTCCCCAAACACATCCAATCAAAATTTTCAGATAGCCATTTTGTTCAGCGTAGTTGATTTCCAGATAGAAAATATATTTTTGAGGAGGACAATCCCCCAGAACCCTCAGGGCAAGGGTTTTAAGTTATGCCCTGGGGGCATATAAGGTTTTTATAGAAGGCGGTGTCGTAGAAACTTCAAAAAAGGCTCATTCGATTGGAAATTCCGAGGGCTAGTGCCCTTTGTAATAGTCGAAAGTGATTTGAGGGCAACTAACCCCCCTCTCACGCCCACCTTTTCCCCAAACATATCCAATCAAAATGTTAAGACAGCCATTTCATTAAACGTAGTTTTAAGTTCTGGAAATTAGGGCTTTGAGGATTACAACTCCCTCAAAGCCCTCAGGGCAAGGGTTATAATTTAAGGATTCTCTGAATCCTTAATATTATTTCTTATGGAAGGGATGCTCGTATAAACTTTAGAGAGGGCTCATTTGATTGAAAATTGAAAGTTCTTGTTTACTTTTTAAGAGTCAAAGAGATTGAAGGGCAACTAGCCCCTCTACCTCCTCCACGCCCTAAATGCATCAGATAAAAATTTTGAGATAGACATTTTGTTAAAATAGTTCAAAGTTCTGATAACAAAAACTCCAGTGTCGAAACAGCCCCCTTTGGATACTGCCCCCTTCTTTAACTGTGAAAACCTAAAACCTTTTGCGTCATTGGTGCTTCACTGAAAACGAATTACTCGTATATTAAAAATTTATTATTTTCCAGTTCTTACAGCATTGAATATGAAAATAAAATTACAGTAAAAAAAAAATCTTGAACTGATGGATCTTTCAACAATTAATATCATTATATATCTAATATTCAATTTGATTTTGTTTATACTTTCCAAGACTGTTCAAGACTCATATAGTTTTGCCATTTTTTTTAACTCTGCCATTTTTTGTCACTAATCGTGTTAGTTTGGTATGAAAACATTCTATGGCTTCTAGGCATTTCTATTTGAGCAGAAAACTGCACCTCAAACTTTGTGGAACATGCATTTTCTTGCCTGAAACACCAAAATATAATAAAATGTGAAGTTTTGGAGTGTTCCACCACTCGCAAGCAAGTGCCATTGGTATTTTTCAATCCGCATGGTCAATTTAGGGGGTGGAGGGTAGGCTAATTCTCGTAGCAGCCCCATTCCGTCGTGGTATGGGTCACATTTTCAACACCTGGCGTCCGGACTATCATATAATCTACCAAGCATACAACTACCCCAAATCAGTATCAATAAATAAATGAAACCCAAAACGAACAAAAATTAAAATAAATATTAGAGTCAAACTCAAAACGAGCATAAATTAATGTGAGTAGGGTTCAAAACCCCTATGCTTTCTAAAAGCCAGAATATAATTTGTACTTTACTGAAAAAAATTCAAATGAGTTTACTGAAAAAAAATGTGCATTGTCAATTTAATATACATATGCTGATATTTATTCCCTAAAATCTTAATTAATTTTTGATTTCTAAAAGTTACAAAAGTGAAAATATTCCAAAGAATTGTTTTCAGTAAAGCGCCAATGACGCAATAGATTTTAGGCTTCTGCAGTGAGACGATACCCAAACTCTTGTTTGCAGTTATTTTTATTCGATTCAAACTTGATTTGCATGTACAATTTAAGTTTCACTCGTTTCAAGATTTATTTATTCATTTACATTAATATATATTGTATGTTTGTTCGCATTGATTGTTTATATAATTTCTGTTCGTTTTAAGCTTCATTTATACTTTAATAGCAAAATATTTGTTTTCGTTTTAAGCTTGATTTTCATATTAAATCTAAGCATTACTCGCTTTAAGATCTATTTATTCATTTATATTATTACTTGTTGCATGTTTTTTGCTATGACTGTTTATTTAATTTCTGTTCGTTTTGGGTTTCATTTATTCTTTAATGGTAATTTCTGGTGGTTTTGAGTTTGAATTTTAACAGGTATTTGTATCTCCTGAGCTTAAGTTTAAAATGGCCTTTACTTTTCTTTGAAAAACTTATTTTTCGGAGTTTTTTTTCAATTAATTTATAAAAAAAGCTCCCATTGAGCCAGTAAATATTCTTGGAAGAAGGATGAAACTGGAAGCTGACAATCCACCAAAGAAGTACTCTCATATTCCTAGTACTTACCACTCAAATCAACAAATGACGACAAAAAAATCTCCCTACTTGTCAGGGTCTTTCGGGAACACTATCTGAATGCTTTTAGGGAAGTCTTTCAGAAACGGTTTTACGTAAACACTTTCATGGAAATCTTTCAGGAACGCTATGTGAACGCTTTTATGGAAGTCTTTCGGGAACGCTTTTATGAAAGTCTTTCAGGAGCGCTATGAGAACGTTTTTATGGAAGTCTTTCAGGAACGCTATGTGAAAACTTTTATGGAAGTCTTTCAGGAATGCTTTTACGTGAACACTTTTATGGAAGTCTTTCAGACGTTATGTGAACGCTTTTATGAAAGTTTCTCAGGAAAGCTTTTTATATGAACGCTAGGTATAATGAATACAAAACCTATTGGGACAATGTGCAAGAAAATAGTAAAAGAATCCGTTACTTTTTGACCAAATAAAAGACGTGGCTTTAATAGCCAAGAAATTGCAGTAAAGAGTTGGTTGAGATGCATATTGAATCCTTCAGGCCATGCCGACCCCATTATCGTCAAAAACATAGCCATAGCCGCTAGGGCGTAACGTGAGAAACTTACAATGAGAACTAACTATTCAGTGCATGCATGCAGCCTTAGTGTAGAGCTTCCCTGATTCTAAGTCTTCCCACGCAGCAGTGATGCACAACATGAACATTCTCCTGAATATACCAAAGAATTATACATACGAACTTTGTAATGTCATGAAAAAGAAAGAGGAAAAAAGACAGCTTTGTGAATCAGGGGAAAAGGTTATGACAATCATCAGGAGACGGCTTTGAAGGCACGAAGAGATTTGGAAAAGGATTCACAGTAACTCCATGGCTGAGAAATAGAAGTCAATGGTTTTGACATAAAAAAGACTATTTTATTTACCAGTCATGCCCAAAATAAAGGAATCCCAATTTAATAGTCATTTTGTTGTTTTCACTTGTTTCCAATGAGTTCCCACAAAAAAAGAAAATGTGCCTGGGGTAGCGCATTGTATAGTTTGACATAAAGTTAGCTATGGCAGGACAGCTGACGGCGTCACCTCGGAAATTTACGGGTTAATAAGTCAGCTCTGAGAAGTGAACAGTTTATCTTTTGGTGTGAAAAATGCTCTGCTTAAAAAATGTACCCTTTCTAGTTCATCTGCTCACGTAGTAAACAAAGCTGGTAGCCTGAAATGGTCAAGTTCAAATTTTGATGGTCAAGTTCAAGTTTTTGATGAAGGGTCTTATTGATATGACGGCTGATTCAGTTCATGGAAGTATAATGGAAAAGATAAGGAATGTTGACGCTGTGGAAGATTGACACGCATTGGTGGTTCTAACCTCTCTTGCACCCGGGGAAAAATCTTGATTAGCGCCTTTCTCCTCCCCATCACCAAAGGCCAAAGTTTAACAGAACTTTCATTTATTAACAAAATTTTCATTTACTAACAAAATTTGAATACAAAATATCACAAACATCATCAGAATTGATTAAGTTCGGCCAACTTACTTTTATTTTCAAGGAGTGATGATGAAGATAAGGGAAACAAAAAAAAATCAGACACAATTTGGTTTTACTTACTGCCAACTGCGTCCTCTACTTCATTTTAATAAAAGTAAAATTGAAAAAATCACAAAGTGATTACAACCATTATATAATTGATTTGAAATTTGGTGTCCCTAAAATTTCTGCACCCGGGGCAAGTTCCCCCTCTTCCTCCTAAACCATCTCTGCTTGTAGGATCTCATTACGCTCATGAAGAGCTCTAGAAAGAACACAAGGGTCAAAGTTCTTGAGAAGAAAGACTATCTGTGGAAAAATGAGAAGGCACCAAAAAGAAGAGCAGAACAGGAATCCATCCTACTGTTAAGGGTAGTCCAGACTACTCTCCAGAAGGGACGTAATGTCTTACCTTGTAAATATGACTTCCATTAGAGTTTGCAAAGTTTTGATTTCCTTAAACATACCAAAACGTACCAAACATACCTTAAACGTACCAAAGATTTGCAAGAAACAATCAAACATCCAAGAGGAAATTCAAAATCGAAGAAACAGGGTATTTTTAATCTGCCTCGTCGCATATCGGACGAGCGAAAAAACTGTTTCGGTTACACTTACCGGTAAATGATCAGTCTGCTGACCTTACTACTGCTAACCTTACTTCGATGGTCGTATAAAGTGGACGAGTTAAATGTAGTTCTTTCTTCTCAAGCTAACAAAGTCAATTTATTTTTACAATCTCGCAAAAAGAGCCTGTTTAAATAAAGAGTTCAGAGTAGTTTCAGAGTTCAGAATTTTATTCACCAGTAAATACAGTTTGGAATCAAAATGATCTTATTCATCCTCAAAAGGCCAGTAGTACAGTAATAATACGGAAAAAAATGCCCGAACCAGGAACAAATCGATAAAGTAATGCTTTCTTCACCATCCGGACCAGAAAAAAGCGCTAAACAACATATCCAAAATCTCCATATCTAACCCTTTGCGAAATTTGTTTTTTTTCGCTATTTTTGTTACATTAATTTTTATTTTTCATGAAAAAACAAAGTGTCACGAAATGAGTGGTTGATACGTCTATCTGTATCAGAATTGAGAGCTGAAACCGTTTCTGACTTTTTTTTTTTTTTTTATGAACGTCAAATAAAATGAAAAAGTAAAAAGAACAGCAAAATTTCGCTATTTATGGCAAAAACACTAAGTGATAACCATTGCATATTATTTATGTGTGTGCGTGTTCTTTTGTCCGTTCGTTTGTCTTTTTTCAGCATACGATTAGAGGGGAACTAGCGAAAGCGATTAGAGGGGAACTAGCCCCTTCCCCACGCCCATCATTCTCCCAAGCACATGCAATTAAAATATTGAGATGGCCATTTTGTTCAGCATAGTTGATTTTTGACTCACTCACTTTGTTTATTTGTTTTTGTTTATTAATTTTTTATTTTTTTGGAAAAAAATGAAATTTCACGAAAGTGGTGTTTGATATGTCTTTCTGTATCAGATTTAAAAGCTGAAACGTTATCTGATGTTAGTTTCTCCGAAATGTCAAAAAACAAATACTCTGTTTTTGAACAAAAATGAACAAATTTTAACGTTTTAGGTAAAAAAAAAACAAGCGTTCGATAGAAGTTTCTAGATCAGTTTTGAGTTGACAAACTAGGTTTTCTGAGATAATTCAAGATCTTTTTAATACCCATCCTCCCCACCCTTCCCCAAAAACCTTGCTCTTCGCAGGCATTTGAGGTCAAATAAAAGTTCAAATAGGGAAAAAATCCTTTTAATAGACAGCGATGATAGAAATTCACAAAAATACCAGATATTTCGGTCACATATACAGTGACCGTCATCAGTAGTAAAACTAAAATAAAACAATTTAAAAAAAAAGTTTATATACTAAATCAAATAACACTACATATTCTTTGAATCTCTAATTCTTTTCAAAGCAAAGGCGGAAGCTATTCTCTTTGACCTTCTTGGATTCGGTTCATTAACGTTCAATGATATAACATTTGGACAAAGGTCAACTACATTGGGTGAATTGAACTTTACTCTGTCAGATTTTAATAAATTATCATAGATAGAGTCCAGCCCATATTCACCTGTATCCCGATTCAAAGCAATATTCTTGAATAAGATTTTCTTTATTTCAAGAATTTCACGAAAATTTTGCTTTAAACCCCGATCCCTAGAAATCAAAGAGACATTCTCGAACAAAATAAAATGGTCTGGAAAATTAAGAATGTGTTCTGAAAGGGCTGAAGTGAAATCTTCAGACTTAGAATCTTGCTTTAAAGCCGAAGAAATAGAATCTTTGTGTTGTAATAATCTCATTTCCAAACTCTGGTTAGTACGTCCCACATATGAGCTTCCACAAGTACATGGGATCTGATAAACCCCACTTTGTTGCCCCAATGAAGTTAGATCCTTCCCAGAATTTAGAAAACTACCCAAAGTATTATTACTCTTTAAAGCTACCCTTAGACCATTGCTTTGTAAAATCCTTTTAAGTTTTTCACTTAACCCGGGTATCATCACTGTCTATTAAAAGGATTTTATCCCTATTTGAACTTTTATTTATCGTCATGGAAAGGCTTGATAGAACTTTTGATAGAACTTTTTTAAGTGTGAACTCCAACTTTTGCAACGAAATTATAGAAAATATGATCAAATATATTTCTCTGATTCAATTGTGTATCTTTGGTAAGAAAAAGCGTAGTTTTGGATCAAAAGTGCGTTATTTCCATGGAAATAGCTTTTAATAGGACTTTTATAAGTTTGACATCCAATTTTTGCACGAAAATTGTAGAAAATACGGTCAAAATACATTTTCTGTATCAATTGTGTAGCTTCGGTTAGGAAAATCCCAGTTTGAGATTTAGAAAGGAGCCATTTCCATAGAAATAGATCTTAATACAATTTTTTAAGTATAAACTCCAATTTTTGAAAAAAATATAGAAAATACGGTCAAAATACATTTCGCTGATTCAATTTTGTATGTTAGATTAAAAAAGGCCTAGTTTTGGATAAAAATTGAGCCATTTCCTTACAAATAGCTCTTGATAGAACCTTTTTTTAAGTGTGAATTCCAATTTTTGCAAGTAAATTATAGAAAATATGGTCAAAATACATTTCACTGATTCACTTGTGTATCTTTGGTTAGAAAAAGCCTAGATTAGGACCAAAATGGAGCCATTTCAAAAGACCCAGGTCTTAATAGAATTTTTAAAGTGTGAACTCCAATTTTTGCAACGAATTTATAGAAAATACGGTCAAAATACATTTTTTCTGATTCAATTGTGCATCTTCGGTTATAAAAAGCCTAGTTTTGGATCAAAAATGAGCCATTTTCATAGAAATAGCTCTTCATAGAACTTTTTTTCATGTTGTAAAATGACATTCATCTTTGGTTAAGATAGTTTTTGGATTTCTTCATATGCGTCCGCCCCACTGATACTCCCATGACTTCTACACTTTGGTCAGAGTTTCTATGCTTTGGTCTTAATTTCTATGGTTTGGTCTGGATTCCTAGGGTTTCAATGTCTTTTGGTTTGGTCTGGATTTTTAGGATTAACCCTGATTTTAATGAATATCTGTGAATTTCTATGCATTGCGTATGATTTCTATGTTTTTTTTCGGACTTCTTTACATTGCTTATGATTTTTTTATGAATTCGTCGAGATTACTATGTAATGGTTTCTACAGTTTTTTCTTGCTTTCTATGGTTTCGTCTGGATTTTTTGTGAATATATCCGGATTTTAAGATGATGGTCTTAATTTCAACAGTTTGGTCTTAATTTTTTATGAGTTTGATGGCATTTCTATGTATCGGTCATGATTTTTTAGAGGTTGGCCATGATTTTCTACAGTTAGGTCTTAATTTCTGTGGTTTGGTCTGGATTTCTAGGGTTGGCCGTGATTTCTACAGTTTGGTCGTGATTTTTATGAACATACCCGGATTTTAAGAGGATGGCCTTAATTTCTAAAAATTTGGTCTTGATTTTTCTGAATTCGTCCAGATTTCTATATATTGTTCATGATTTCTAAGGTTTTGTATTGGTATGTTTGGTTCAGTCTGGACTTCTATGGTTTGGCTCAAATTCTATGGTCTGGTCTGGATTTCTGTGATTTGGTCTGAATTTATAGACTGGCTCCTGATATTTTGAATTCTTCTGGATTTCTATGCATTGGTTATGATTTCTATAAATTCCCTGATTTTTTGCATTAATTATGATTTTTTGGATTTCTATGGACCGGTCAATTTTCTACAGTTTCGCCTTGGTGTCTCTGGTTTTACCTGGATTTTTAGGGTTGACTCTGATTTTTATGAACTTGTGTGGATTTCTATACATTGCGTACGATTTCTATTAATCTACAAGATTTCTATGTATTGATAATGATTTTTATGAATTCGTAGGGATTTCTATTTGTCGGTCAGAATTTTATAGAGGTTGGCTTTGATTTCTAGTTTGGTCTTGATTTCTACGGTTTGGTCTTGGTTTCTATGGTTTGGTCTAGAATTCTAGGATTGTTTCTGATTTCTACAATTTGATCTTGAATCTTATGAATTTGTCCGGATTACAAGAGGTTGGCCTTAATTTCTACAGTACGGTCTTGCTATTTTTTGGATTTGTTAGTATTTTGATGTATTGGTCATGATTTTGTTAGAGGTTGGCCATGATTTCTATGGTTTTGTCTTGAATTCTATGGTTTGGTTGGAAAACTAGGGTTGATTTTTATTTTTATGAATTCATCTGAATTTCTATGCATTGGTTATGATTTCTATGAATCCTTTGGAGTTTCTATGCCTTAGTTATGATTTCCATGGGATTTTTCTGGATTTGCATCAACCAGTCATGATTTCTTTAGTTTTGTCTCGATGTCTTTTGGTTGGATCAGCATTCTTAGGATTGACCCTGCTCTTAATGAATCTCTGTGGATTTCTATTCATAGCGTAAGGTTTTTTATGGGATTTTTCTGGATTTGTATGGTTTGGTTATGGTTTTCTATGAATTTGTCGGGATTTCTATGTATTAGTTATGATCTTTTTTAGATGTGGCCATGATTTCTGCAGTTAATTTTTTTATTTCTATGGTTTTGGTCTGGATTTCTGGGGTTTGGCCCTGATTTATACAGTTTGGTCGTAATTTTTTATGAATATGTCCACGTTTTAAGAGGATGGTCTTTAGTTATACAATTTGTTCTCGACTTTTATAAATGGGACGGGATTTCTATGTATTGGTCATGATTTTATAGAGGCTGATTTTTGCAGTGCAAAGAACAATGATCGAAACATACAATAAAACCAGTACCGTCGATGACCAAGAGTTCCAGTGGGGTGGCCGCATGAAAAAAATCCTAAAGCAGTTTCAGCGAGTTTTGCATTTAAAATCCTAGATGGCGACAAGTTTTTTCTATAAATTAATTAAAAAAACTTTCCGAAAATAAGTTTTCAAAGAAAAGTAAAGGCCATTTTAAACTTAAGCTCAGGAGATACAAATACCTGTTAAAATGCAAACTCAAAACCACCAGAAATTACTATTAAAGAATAAATGAACCCAAAACGAACAAAAATTAAATAAACAATCATAGCAAAAAACACACAACAAGTAACAATATAAATGAATAAATATATCTTAAAGCGAGTAATGCTTAAGATTGAATATGAAAATCAAGCTTAAAACGAACAGAAATTAAATAGACAATCAATGCGAACAAACATACAATATATATTAATGTAAATGAATAAATAAATTTTAAAACAAGCGAAAGTTAAATTGAATATGCAAATGAACTTTGAATCGAATAAAAATAACTACAAACAAGATTTTGGGTATCGCCTCACTGCAGAAGCCTAAAACCTACTGCGTCATTGGTGCTTTACTGAAAACGAATTATATTCGTTGAGAAAAAATCAGGACTATACAGAGAAATCCCGACAAATTCGTAGAAAACCATAACCAAACCATACAAATTCAGAAAAATCCCATAGAAATCATACTCTATGCATAAAAATCCACAGAGATTAATTAAAATCAGGGTTAATCCTGATCAAACCAAAATACATCGATAAAAAACTATAGAAATCACGACCGGTCCATACAAATCCATAAAAATTCCATAGAAGTAATAACCAATGCATAGAATTCAGAATGATTCAAGAAATCATAATCAGTCCATGGAAATCCCTAGGAATTCATAAAAATCAGCGCCAACCCTAGAAATTCAGACCAAACCATAGAATCAAGACAAAACCATTGAAATCATGACTAAACCGTAGAAATTATCGCCATCCTTTAAAAATCATGACCAATACATAGAAATACTAACAAATTCATATAAAATCAAGACCGTACTGTAGAAATTAAGGTCATCCTCTTGAAGTCCAGACAAATTCATAAAAATCAAGACCAAACTGCAGAAATCAGGGACAACCCTAGAAATTCAGACCAAACCATAGAAACCAAGACCAAACTGTAGAAATCAAGGCCAACCTCAAAAAATTCTGACCAATACACAGGAATCCCTGCGAATTCACAAAATCATGAACAATACACAGAAATCTGAAAGAATTAATAGAAATCATACGCAATGTATAGAAATCCACACAAACTCATAACCCAATGTCACCCTAAAACAATAGATATCCAGACCGAACCAGAGTAATCAAGACAAAACTGTGGAAAGCATAAACGGTCCATAGAAATCCAAAAAAATCACAATTAAAAAAAATTCAGGGGAATTTGTAGAAATCATAACCAATGCATAGAAATCCACACGAATTCATGAAAGTCAGGGCAATTCTTGAAATCCAGACCAAACCACAAAAATTCAGATCAGACCATAGAAATCAAGAAAAACCATAGAAATCCAAACAAAACCAAAGATATCAATACAAAACTGTAGAAATCATGAACAATACATAGAAATCCTGATGAATTCACAAAAATAAAGACCAAATTGTAGAAATTCAGGCCATCCTCCTGAAATCTGGAAATACTCATAAAATCATGACCAAACTGTAGAAATCAGGGCCAAGCCTAGAAATCCAGACAAACCATAGAAATCAAGACCAAATTGTTGAAATCTTGGCCAACATCTAGGAAACCATGATTGATACATAGAAATCCCATCGAATTCATAAAAGTCAAGACCAAACTGTTGAAATTAAGGCCATCCTCTTAAAATTCGGACGTATTCATAAAAATTAAGACTAAACTGTAGAAATCATGGCCAACCCTAGAAATGCAGACCAAACCATAGAAATCCAGACAAACCTATGGAAATAATGACCATTACATAGAAATCCCGAAGGATTCATAAAAAATAATAACGAATACCTATAAATCCGGAAAAAACAGTAGAAAGCATACGCAATGCATAAACATCCACAGAGATTCATTAAAATCACGGTGAATTGTAGGAAATCAGACCAAAGGAAAATACACCGAGACAATAAAATCATGAACGGTCCATACAAATCCAGAAAAGATCCCATAGAAACCATAACCAATGCATACAAATTCAGATAAATTCTCAGAAATAATAACACATGCATAGAAATCCAGAAGAATTCATAAGAATCAGCGCCAACCCTAGAAATCCATACCAAACCATAAAATCAAGACGAAACCATAGAAACTATAACCAAATTGTAGAAACCATGGGAGTATCAGTGGGGCGGGCGCATGAAAAAAATCCAAAACTTTGTTCACCAAAGGTCGCATGTCATTTTAAGAAAGAACTTGATAGAAAAAACTTCTATCAAGAGCTTTTTCTATGAAAATGGTTCATTTTTGATCCAAAACTAAGCATTTTATGACCGAAAATACACAATTGAATCAGAGAAATGTATTTTGACCGTATTTTCTATAATTTCGTTACAAAATTGGATTTAACACTTATAAAAGCTCTATCAACAGCTGTTTCTTTGGATATGGCTCTATTTTTGTCCAAAACTAGGCTTTTTCTAATCAAAGATACACAGTTGAAACAAAGAAATGTATTTCGACCGTATTTTCCATAATTTCCTTGCACAGATTGGAGTTCAAACTTAAAAAAGTTCTATCAAGGGCTATTTCTATGGAAATGGTTAACTTTTGATCCAAAACTACGTTTTTTTCTAACCAAAGATACACAATTGAAACTGAAAATTGTATTTTGTCCGTATTTTCTATAATTTCCCTGAAAAAATTGGAGTTCAAGCTTAAAAAAGTTCTATTAAGAGCTATTTCTATGGAAATGGCTCATTTTTTGTCCAAACTAGGCATTTTCTAACTGAAATACACAAATAAATTAGAGAAATGTATTTTGACCGTATTTTCTATAATTTCCTTGCAAAAATTGGAGTTAACACTTCCAAAAGTTTCTATGAAGAGCTATTTCTATGGAAATGGCTCAATTTTGATCCAAAATTAGGTTTTTTCTATCCAAAGATACACAACTGAATCAGAGAAACTTATTTGGATCATATTTTCAATAGTATCGTTGCAAAAATTTGAGTTCACACTTAAAACAGTTCTATGAAAGGCTATTTCTATTGATGTGAATCATTTTTTATCCAAAATAGGCTTTTTTCTAACCAACGATGCAAAATTGAATCAGGGAAATGTATTTAAGCATCCCTTAGTCTTTATCGCAAAAAACACATTTAGAGCAATTGACTTTGAAAATAAATATTCCCTCTGCGCGTTTCACATCAGTCGCAAAATATATAATATCCAAACAATAAACATCAAATAAATAACAATACAAAAACATCCATACATGCATAAACATAAACATCCAAATAAACACCATACAATAGACAATAAACATCCATACATCCATACACATATACATCCATACAATAAGCATCAAACAAACACCAATACAATAAACAATAAACATCACTACATCAATACACATAACCGTCCAAATAAACACAAAACAATAAACATTAAACATCTAGGTATCCATACACATATACATCCATACAATAAACATCAAATAAACACAAATACAATAAACAACAGACATCCATACATCCATACACATACACATCCAAATAAAACCCTACATTAAACAATACACATCCATTCATCCATACACATTAACATCCATACAATAAACATCAAATAAACACCAATACAATACACAATAAACATCAATAAACCCATACACATAGCCAGCCAAACAAGCACCATACAATAAACAATAAACATCCTTACATCCATAGACATAAACATCCATATAATAAACATCAAATAAACACCATTACAATAAACCATAAACATCCATAAATCCATAAACATAAAGCTTCAAATAAACACCATACAATAAAAAACAGGAACACAAACATCCAAATAAACAATTTTGAAACAGGGCTGCGTTTAAAATCTCATGTTAATATCCCTATGGATGCTGGAGACATCCCATGTTAATTTCCCTAAAATCCCATGTTAACTTTAAAATCCCATGTTAACTTTTTTATGGCTGCCTTTAAAATCTCATTTTAATTTCCCTGTTTATGTTAAATTGACCGGATTTTCTATAATATCCTTGAAAAAATTAGAGTTCACACTTAAAAAAAGTTATGCTAAAAACTATTTCTATTGAACTCGTTCATTTTGATCCAAACCTAGGTTTATTCTAACCAAAGATACACAATTGAATCAGAGAAACGTATTTTGACCATATTTTCTATGATTTCGTCGCAAAAATTGGATTTCGTACTAAACAGTTCTATGAATAGCTATTTCTAATGAAATCGCTCATTTTTATCCAAAACCAGGCTTTTTCCTAACCAAAGACACACAATTGAATCAGAGAAATGTATTTAAGCATCACTTAGTCTTTATCACTAGAATCACATTTAGAGCAATTGTCTCTGTAAATAAATAATCCTTCCGCGCGTTCAGCATCAGTCGCACCATACATAAATATCCATACAATAAACATCAAATAGATAATAATACAATAAACATCCATACATTTATACATATAGACATCCAAATAAATACCATACAATAGACAATAAACATCCACACATCCACACACAAAAAATACATAAAACAAGCATCAAAAAAACACCAATACAACAAACAATAAAATTCATACATCCGTATACATAACCATCCAAATAAACACCAACCAATTAACAATAAACATAGATATATCCATACACATAAAAATCCATTGAATAAACATCAAATAAACACCAATACAATAACAATAGAGTCCACACACATAATCATCCAAATAAACACTATGGAAACAGGGCTGCGTTTAAAATCCCACGTTTATATCCCTATGGATGTTGCAGAAATCCCATCTTAATTTCCCTATGGCGGCCTTTAATCCAGAAGAATTCATAAGATTCCATAGAAATCCAGAAGCATTCATAAGAATCAGCGCCAACCCTAGAAATCCATACCAAACCATAAAATCAAGACGAAACCATAGAAACTATAACCAAATTGTAGAAACCATGGGAGTATCAGTGGGGCGGGCGCATGAAAAAATCCAAAAACTTTGTTCACCAAAGGTCGCATGTCATTTTAAGAAAGAACTTGATAGAAAAAACTTCTATCAAGAGCTTTTTCTATGAAAATGGTTCATTTTTGATCAAAACTAAGCATTTTATGACAGAAAATACACAATTGAATCAAAGAAATGTATTTTGACCGTATTTTCTATAATTTCGTTACCAAAATTGGATTTAACACTTATAAAAGCTCTATCAACAGTTGTTTTCTTTGGATATGGCTCTATTTTTGTCCAAAACTAGGCTTTTTCTAATCAAAGATACACAGTTGAAACAAAGAAATGTATTTCGACCGTATTTTCCATAATTTCCTTGCACAGATTGGAGTTCAAACTTAAAAAAAGTTCTATCAAGGGTTATTTCTGGAAATGGTTAATTTTTGATCCAAAACTACGTTTTTTCTAACCAAAGATACACAATTGAAACTGAAAATTGTATTTTGCCCGTATTTTCTATAATTTCCCTGAAAAAATTGGAGTTCAAGCTTAAAAAAGTTCTATTAAGAGCTATTTATATGGAATGGTTCATTTTTTGTCCAAAAATAGGCTTTTTCTAACTGAAAATACACAATTAACTTAGAGAAATGTGTTTTGACCGTATTTTCTATAATTTCCTTGCAAAAATTGGAGTTAACACTTCCAAAAGTTCTATGAAGAGCTATTTCTATGGAAATGGCTCATTTTTGATCCAAAATTAGGTTTTTTCTATCCAAAGATACACAACTGAATCAGAGAAACTTATTTTGATCATATTTTCAATAGTTTCGTTGCAAAAATTTGAGTTCACGCTTAAATGAGTTCTATGAAGGGCTATTCTATTGATGTGAATCATTTTTTATCCAAATAGGCTTTTTTCTAACCAACGATGCACAATTGAATCAGGGAAATGTATTTAAGCATCCCTTAGTCTTTATCGCAAAAAACACATTTAGAGCAATTGACTTTGAAAATAAATATTCCCTCTGCGCGTTTCACATCATTCGCAAAATATATAAATATCCACACAATAAACATCAAATAAATAACAATACAAAAACATCCATACATGCATAAACATAAACATCCAAATAAACACCATACAATAGACAATAAACATCCATACATTCATACACATATACATCCATACAATAAGCATCAAACAAACACCAATACAATAAACAATAAACATCACTACATCAATACACATAACCGTCCAAATAAACACAAAACAATAAACATTAAACATCTAGGTATCCATACACATATACATCCATACAATAAACATCAAATAAACACCAAATACAATAAACAACAGACATCCATACATCCATACACATACACATCCAAATAAAACCCTACAATAAACAATACACATCCATTCATCCATACACATTAACATCCATACTAATAAACATCAAATAAACACCAATACAATAAACAATAAACATCAATAAACCCATACACATAGCCAGCCAAACAAGCACCATACAATAAACAATAAACATCCATACATCCATAGACATAAACATCCATATAATAAACATCAAATAAAAACCATTACAATAAACCATAAACATCTATAAATCCATAAACATAAAGATTCAAAGAAACACCATACAATAAACAACAGGAACACAAACATCCAAATAAACAATTTTGAAACAGGGCTGCGTTTAAAATCTCATGTTAATATCCCTATGGATGCTGGAGACATCCCATATTAATTTCCCTATGGCTGCCTTTAAATCCCATGCCAATTTCCCTATAGATGTCTCAAAAATTCAATGTTAATTTCCCTATGGCTGCCTTTAAAATCCCATATTAACTTTTCTATGGCTGCCTTTAAAATCTCATTTTAATTTCCCTGTTAATGTTAAATAGACCGGATTTTCTATAATTTCCTTGAAAAAATTAGAGTTCACACTTAAAAAAAGTTATGCTAAAAACTATTTCTATTGAACTCGTTCATTTTGATCCAAACCTAGGTTTATTCTAACCAAAGATACACAATTGAATCAGAGAAATGTATTTTGACCGTATTTTCTATAATTTCGTCACAAAAATTGGATTTCGTACTAAACAGTTCTATGAATAGCCATTTCTACTGAAATCGCTCATTTTTATCCAAAACCAGGCTTTTTCCTAACCAAAGACACACAATTGAATCAGAGAAATGTATTTAAGCATCACTTAGTCTTTATCACTAGAATCACATTTAGAACAATTGTCTCTGTAAATAAATAATCCTTCTGCACGTTTCGCATCAGTCTCACCATACATAAATATCCATAGAATAAACATCAAATAGATAATAATACAATAAACATCCATACATTTATACATATAGACATCCAAATAAATACCATACAATAGACAATAAACATCCACACATCCACGCACAAAATATACATAAAACAAGCTAAAAAAACACCAATACAACAAACAATAAAAATTCATACATCCATATACATAACCATCCAAATAAACAGCAACCAATTAACAATAAACATAGATGTATCCTTACACATAAAAATCCATTGAATAAACATCAAATAAACACCAATACAATAAACAATAGAGTCCACACACATAATCATCTAAATAAACACTATGGAAACAGGGCTGCGTTTTAAAATCCCACGTTTATATCCCTATGGATGTTGCAGAAATCCCATCTTAATTTCCCTATGGCGGCCTTTAAAATACCATGTTAATTTCCCCACGGCTGCCTTTAAAATCCTATGTTAATTTCCCTATGGCTTCCTTTAAAATAACATATGAATTTCCCAATTGATGTCACCGAAATCTAATGTTAATTTCCCTATGGCTGCTTTTAAAATCCCATGTTAATTTTCCTATGGGTGCCTTTAAAATCCCATCTTAATTTCCCTATTTATGTTAAATTAACCATATTTTCTATAATTTCCTTGCAAAAGTGGGAGTTCACACTTTAAAATGTTCTACTAAGAGCTATTTTTATGAAAACGGCTCATTTTGTATTCAAAACTAGACTTTTTCTAACCACAGATACAAAATTGAATCAGAGAAATGTATTTTGACCGTATTTTTAACAGTTACGTTGCAAAAATTGAAGTTCACACTTAAAAACGTTTTATTAAGAGCTTTTCTATGGAATTGGCTCATTTTTTTTATCCAAAACTAGGTTTTTTTCTAACCAAAGATACGCAATTGAATCAAAGAAACGTATTGAAGCATCTCTTAGTCTTTATCACTAGATACATATTTAGAGCAATTGTCTCTGAAAATAAATATTCCCTCTGCGCGTTTCGCATCCGTCCAACCATACATAAACATCCATACAATAATTATCAAATAAACAACAATACAATATATATCCATACATCCATCCACATAAACATCCAAAAAAACACCATACAATCGACAATAAACATCCATACATCCATGCAAATAAATATCCATATAATAAGCATCAAACAAACACGAACAATATAAACAGTAAACATCCATATATCCACATAACCCTCCACATAAAAAACACATAACCATCCACATAAATACCATACAATAAACAAAAGACATCCATACACATAAACATCCATGCAATAAACATCAAATAAACATCAAAACAATAAACAATAGACACCAATACATCCAAACAGATAAACATCCAAATAAACACGATACAACAAACAACAAACATCCATACTTCCATACATATAAACATAAATACAAAAACATCAAATGAACACCCATACAATAAACAATAGACATCCATACATCCATACAAACAAACATTCAAATAAACACCATACAATAAACAATAAACATCCATACATCCACATAAACATCCATACAATAATTATCAAATAAACACCAATATAATGTATAATAGATTTCCATACATACAGACACATAAATATCCATATAAACACCATTCAATAAAAAACAAAAATTCATACATCCATGCACATAAATATCCGTATAAAAAACATTAAATAAATACAAATACAATAAACAATTAACATCCATATATCCATACACATAAACATACAAATAAACACCATACAATAAACAATTAATAACAATACATTCATACTTATAAACATCAAATAAACACCAATACAATAAACAATAGACACATAAACATCCAAATAAACACTATGGCAAAAGGGATGCAGTTAAAATCTCATGTTAATATCCCTATGGTCGTTGTAGAAATCCCATCATAATTTCCCTTTTGCTGCCTTTAAAGTCCCATATTAATTTCCCAATGGCTGCCTTTTAAATTAAAAGTTAATTTCCCTATGGATGTCGCAGAAATTAAATGTCAACTTGGCTATGGCTGCCTTTAAAATCCCATATGAATTTTTCTATGACTGCCGTTAAAATCCCATGTTAATTTCCCTATTTTTGTTAAATTGACCGTATTTTATAATTTGGTAGCAAAAATTATAGCTTACACATAAAAAAAGTTCTACTTAGACCTTTTTCTATGGAAATTGCTCATTTTTGATTCAAAACTAGGCTTTTTCTAACCAAAGATACAGAATTGACTGAGAGAAATACATTTTGACCGTATTTTTCTATAATTTCGTTACAAAAATTGGATTTCACACTTGTAAAAGCTCTATCAACAGCTATTTCTTTGGATATGGCTCTATTTTTTTCCAAAACCAGGCTTTGTCTAATCAAAGATACACAGTTGAATCGAAGGAAATGTATTTCGATCGCATTTTCTATAATTTCCTTGCACAGATTGGAGCTCAAACTTTAAAAAATGTTCTATCAAGAGCTATTTCTATGAAAATGGTTAATTTTTGATCTAAAACTACGTTTTTTCCAACCAAAGATACAAAATTGAACCTGAGAAATGTATTTTGCCCGTATTTTCTATAATTTCCCTGAAAAAATTGGAGTTCACACTTAAAAAAGTTCTATTAAGAGCTATTTCTATGGAAATGGCTCATTTTTTATCCAACACTAGGCTTCTTCTAACCGAAAATACACAATTAAATTAGAGAAATGTATTTTGGCCGTATTTTCTATAATTTCTATGCAAAAATTGGAGTTAACACTTCCAAAAGTTCTATTAAGAGCTATTTTTATGGAAATGACTCATTTTTGATCCAAAATTAGGTTTTTAATAACCAAAGATACACAACTGAATCAGAGAAACTTATTTTGACCATATTTTAATAGTTTCGTTGTAAAAATTTGAGTTCACACATAAATCAGTTCTATGAAGGGCTATTTCTATTGAAGTGAATCATTTTTTATCCAAAAATGGGCTTTTTTTCTAAACAAAGATGCACATTGAATCAGACAAATGTATTTAAGCATCCCTTAGTCTTTATCGCAAGAAACGCATTTAGAGCAATTGTCTTTGAAAATAAATATTCCCTCTGCGCGTTTCACATCAGTCACACCATACATAAATATCCATACAATAAACATCAAATAAATAACAATACAAAAACATCCATACATGCATAAACATAAACATCCAAATAAACACCATACAATAGACAATAAACATCCATACATCCATACACATATACATCAATACAATAAGCATCAAACAAACACCAATACAATAAACAATAAACATCACTACATCAATGCACATAACCGTCTAAATAAACACCAAACAATAAACATTAAACATCTATGTATCCATACACATATACATCAACACAATAAACATCAAATAAACACAAATACAATAAACAACAGACATCCATACATCCATACACATACACATCCAAATAAAAACCCTACAATAAACAATACATATCCATGCATCCATACACATTAACATCCATACAATAAACATCAAATAAACACCAATACAATAAACAATAAACATCCATAAACCCATACACATAGCCATCCAAACAAGCACCATACAATAAACAATAAACATCCATACATCCATAGACACAAACATCAATATAATAAACATCAAATAAACACCATTACAATAAACCATAAACATCCATAAATCCATACACATAAAGATTCAAATAAACACCACACAATAAACAACAGAAACACAAACATCCAAATAAACAATTTGGAAACAGGGCTGCGCTTAATATCTCATGTTAATATCCCTATGGATGCTGGAGACATCCCATCTTAATTTCCCTACGGCTGCCTATAAAATCCCATGTTAATTTCCATATGGCTGCCTTTAAAATCCCATGTTTATTTCCCTATGGATGTCTCAAAAATTCAATGTTAATTCCCTATGGCTGCATTTAAAATCCCATGTTAACTTTTCTATGGCTGCCTTTAAAATCTCATTTAATTTCCCTGTTTATGTTAAACTGAGCGGATTTCTATAATTTCCTTGCAAAAATTACAGTTCACACTTAAAAAAGTTATACTCTCACTTAAGTTATAAGTTATAAAGTTATAAGTCACACTTAAAAAGAACTATTTCTATTGAAATGGTTCATTTTGATCCAAAACTAGGTTTACTCTAACCAAAGATACAAATTGAATCAGAGAAACGTATTTTGACCGTATTTTCTATAATTTCTTCGCAAAAATTGGATTTCATACTGAACAGTTCTATGAATAGCTATTTCTACTGAAATTGCTCGTTTTTTTTTATCCAAAACTAGGTTTTTTCTAACCAAAGACACACAATTGAATCAGAGAAATGTATTTAAGCATCACTTAGTCTTTATCACTAGAATCACATTTAGATCAATTGTCTCGGTAAATAAATATACCTTCTGCGCTTTTCGCATCAGTCCCACCATACATAAACATTCATACAATAAACATCAAATAAATAATAATACAATAAACATCCATACATTTATACATATAGACATCCAAATAAAATACCATACAATAGACAATAAACATTCACACATACATACACGAAAAATACATAATACAAGCATCAAACAAACACCAATACAACAAACAATAAACATTCATACGTCCATATACATAACCATCCAAATAAACACCATTCAATAAACAATAAACATAGATATATCCATACAGATAAAAATCCATAGAATAAACATCAAAGAAACACCAATACAATAAACAATAGACATCCATGCACATAATCATCCAAATAAACACCATACAATAAATAATAAACGCCATACGTCCTTAGAATAAATATAAAAAAAATCCATAACAATAAACAACAGATATCTATGCATTCATATATATATAAACATCCATACAATAAACATCAAATAAAAACCAATAAAATAAACAAAAACATCCATAAATCCATACACATAAACATGCCTATAACAAATTTCAAATAAAACACCAATATAATAAACAATAAACATCCAAATATCCATACACATAAACGTGCAAACTAAAACCATACAATAAACAATTCACATCCATACATCTTTATTCATAAGCATCCAGACAATAAACATCAAACAAACACTAATACGATAAACAATAGACTTCCATACACATAAACATCCAAATAAACACTATGAAAACAGGGCTGCGTTTAAAATAACATGTTAATATTCCTATGGATGTTGCAGAAATCCCATCTTAATTTCCCTATGGCTGCCTTTAAAATCCCACGTTAATCTCTCTCTGGCTGCCTTTAAATTCTCGTATTATTTTCTGTTTGAGTGTCACATAAATCCAATGTTAATTTTCCTATGGCTGCCTCCAAACATTCCATGTTAATATCCCTATTCATATTAAATTGACCGCATTTTCTTTAATTTCCTTGCACAAATTGATAAATATCCATACAATAAACATTAAATAAACAACAATACAACAAACATCAGTACATCCATACACATAAACATCCAAAAAAAACAATATAATAGACATTAACATTCATATACCCATACACATAAACATCCATAAAACAAGCATCAAACAAACACCAATAAAATAAACCATAAACATCCATAAATTCATATACATAACCTTCCAAATAAACACTATACAGTAAACATCCATGCATCCATACATATAAACATCCATACAATAAACATTCAATAGACACAAAAATAATAAACTACGGATATCCCTATATACATACAAATAAATTCAAATAAACCGCATACAATAAACATCCATACACAAAAACATCCATAAAATTAACATTACATAAACACCAATACAATAAACAATAGACATCCAAACATCCATACATATAAACATCCCAATAAACAATAAAAACACATACATCCATACACATAAACATTCATACAATAAATATCAAATAAACACTAATACAATAAACAATACACATCTATTCATCCATACACATAAAAATCTAAATAAGCACTTTACAATAAACAATAAACATCCATACACATAACCATCCATATAATAAACATCAATAAACACCAGTAGAATAAACATCCATACATCCATACACATAAACATCCAAATACACACCATACAATAAACGCTTAACATCCATACACCCATACACATAAACATCCATACAATAAATATCAAATTAACACCAATACAATAAACAATAGAGTCCATACACATAATCATCCAAATAAACACTATGGAAACAGGCTGCGTTTAAAATCCCATATTAATATCCCTATGGATGTTGCAGAAATCCCATGTTAATTTCCCTATGGCGGCCTTTAAAATACCATGTTAATTTTCCCACAGCTGCCTTTAAAATCCTATGTTAATTTCCCTATGGGCTGCCTTTAAAATTGCAAAGTTAATTTCCCTATTGATGTTACAGAAATCTAATGTTAATTTCCCTATGGCTGCTTTTAAAATCCCATGTTAATTTTCCTATGGCTGCCTTTAAAATCACATCTTAATTTCCTATTTATGTTAAATTAACCATATTTTCTATAATTTCCTTGCAAAAATTGGAGTTCACACTTAAAAAAGGTTCTACTAAGACCTATTTTTATGGAAACGGGTCATTTTTTATCCAAAACTAGGCTTTTTCTAACCACAGATACAAAATTGAATCAGAGAAATGTATTTTGACCGTATTTTTAACAGTCTCGTTGCAAAATTGGAGTTCAAACTTAAAAACGTTCTGTTAAGAGCTATTCTATGGAATTGGCTTATTTTTATCCAAAACTAGGTTTTTTTTCTAACCAAAGATACGCAATTGAATCAAAGAAACGTATTGAAGAATCTCTTAGTCTTTATCACTAGATAAACATTTAGAGCAATTGCCTCTGAAAATAAATATTCCCTCTGCGCGTTTCGCATTAGTCCAACCATACATTAACATCCATGCAATAATTATCAAATAAAACAACAATAGAATAAATATCCATACATCCATGCACATAAACATCCAAATAAACACCATACAATCGACAATAAACATCCATACATCCATACACATAAATATCCATACAATAAGCATCAAACAAACACGAACACTATAAACAGTAAACATCCATATATCCATACACATAGCCCTCCAAATAAATATCATACAATAAAGAATACACATCCATATATCCCAAACCCATTAACATCCATGCAATAAACATCAAATAAACATCAAAACAATAAACAATAGACACCCATATATCCAAACACATAAACATCCAAATAAACACGATACAATAAACAACAAACATCCATACATCCATAAACGTACACATAATAAACATCAAATGAACACCATTACAATAAACAATAGACATCCAATCATCCATACACATAAACATTCAAATAAACACCATACAATAAACAATAAACATCCAAACATCCGCATAAACATCCATACAATAATTATCAAATAAACATCAATATAATGAACAATAGATTTCCATACATCCATACACATAAATATCCAAATAAACACCATTCAATAAAAAACAAACATCCATACATCCATACACATAAATATCCGTATAACAAACATCAAATAAATACAAATACAATAAACAATTAACATCCATATATCCATACACATAAACATACAAATAAAAACCATACAATAAATAATTAATATCAATACGTCCATACGCATAAAAATCCAATAAACACCAAAACAATAAACAATAGACACATAAACATCCAAATAAACACTATGGAAACAGGGATGCGGTTTAAAATCCTATGTTAATATCCCTAAGGACGTTACAGAAATTCCATCTTAATTTCCCTTTGGCTGCTTTTAAAGTCCCAAGTTAATTTCCCTATGGCCGCCTTTAAATCCCAAGTTAATTTCCCTATGGATGTCACAGAAATCAAATGTCAACTTGCCTTTAAAATATGGCTGCCTTTAAAATCCCATATTAATTTTTCTATGACTGCCGTTAAAATCCTAAGTTAATTTCCCTATTTTTGTTAAATTAGCCATATTTTCTATGATTTGCTAGCAAAAATTATAGTTTACACATAAAAAAGTTCTACTAAGACCTATTTCTATGGAATTTGCTTATTTTTGATCCAAAACTAGGCTTTTTCTAACCAAAGATACACAATTGACTCAGAGAAATATATTTTGACAATATTTTCCATAATTCCGTTGCAAAAATTGTAGTTCATGCTTAAAGAGTTCTATGAAGAGCTATTTCGATGGAGACAGTTCATTTTTATCCAAAACTAGTTTTTTTTTTTCTAACCAAAGATACACAATTGAATCAAACAAATGTATTTAAGCATCCCTTGTCTTTATCGCTAGAAACACATTTAGAGGAATTGTTTCTGAAAATAAATATTCTCTCTGTGCGTTTCACATCAGTCCCACCATACATAAACATCCGTACAATAAACATCAAGTGAAAAATAATACATTAAACATTCATACATCCATACACATAAACATCCAAATAAACACCATACAATAGGCAATAAAGATCCATACATCCATAAACATAAACATCCAAAAATCACCATACAATACACTATAAACATCCATACATCCATACACATAAACATCTATACAATAAGCATCAAACAAACACCAATACAATAAACAATAAACATCCATACATCCATACAAATAACCGTGCAATAAACACCATACAATAAAAATCTATATATTAATACACATATAAATCCATACAATAAACATTAAATAAGCACCAATACAATAAACAATAGATATCCGTACATCCATACACATAAATTCAAATAAACAGCATACAATAAACAATAAACACCATTACACGTAAACATCCATACAATAAACATCAAATAAACACCAATACAATAAACAACAGACATCCATACATCCATACATATAAACATCCAAATAAACACCATACAATAATTAAAAAACATGCATACATCCATACCCATAAACATCCATACAATAAAAATCAAATAAACACAAATACAATAAACAATAAACATCCATACATCCATAAACATAAACATCCAAATAAACACCATACAATAAAAATAAACATCCATACATCTATACAATAAAAATTAAATAAACAATAATATAATAAACAATAGACATCCATACACATAAATATCCAAACAAACACCAATACAATAAACAGTAAACATCCAACATAACCCTCCAAATAAATACCTTACAGTAAACAATAAGCATCTATATATCCATACACATAAACATCCATGCAATAAACATCAAATAAACATCAAAACAATAAACAATAGACACCCATACATACAAACACACAAACAACCAAATAAACACCCTACAATAAACATTAAACATCCATATATCCATACACATAAACGTACATATAACAAGCATCAAATAAATACCAATACAATAAACAATAAACATCCATACATCCATACACATAAAAATCCATACAATAAATATCAAATAAACACCAATATGATAAACAATAGATATGCATATATCCATACACACAAATATCCAATAAACACCACACAATAAACAATAAACATCCATACATCCATACTCATAAATATCCGTATAATAAACATCAAATAAATACAAATACAATAAACATCCATATATCCATACACATAAACATCCACATAAACACCTATACAATAAACAATTAATATCAATACATCCATAAACACAAACATCAAATAAACACCAATAAAATAAACAATAGACAAATAAACATCCAAATATACACTAAGGTAACAGGTCTGCGTTTAAAATCCCATGTTAATATCCCTATGGATGCTGCAGAAATCTCATCTTAATTTCCCTATGGCTGCGTTTAAAATCCCATGTTAATTCCCTTGTAGCTGCCTTTGAAATTCCATGTTAATTTCCCTATGGATGTCACAGAAATCCAATGGGTATTTCCCTATAACTGCCTTTAAAATCCCAAGTTAATTTTTCTATGACTGCCTTTAAAATCTCATGTTAATTTCCCTATTTTTGTTAAATTGACCGTATTTTCTATAATTTTATTGCAAAAATTAGAGTTCACACTTAAAAAAATTCTACTAAGAGCTATGGAAATAGCTAATTTTTGATCCAAAACTGGGATTTTTCTAACCAAAGATACACAATTGAATCAGAGAAATGTATTTTGACAATATTTTCTATAATTTCGCTGCAAAAATTCACATTTAAAAAGTTCTATGAAGAGCTATTTCTATGAAGAAAGCTCAATTTTTATCCAAAACTAGGCTTTTTCTAACCAAAGGTACACAATTAAATCAGAGAAATGTATTTAAGCATCCCTTAGTCTTTATCGCTAGCAATACATTTAGAGCAATTGTCTCTGAAAATAAATATTCCCTCTTCGCATTTCGTATCAGTCAACTATATATAAACATCCATACAATAAAAATCCAATCCAAAGTAAACAACAACACATTAAACCTCCAAACATCCATACACATAAACATCAAAATAAACACCATGCAATAGACTATAAACATCCATGCATCCATCCACAGAAAATCCATTAAAGAAGCATCAAACAAACATTAATACAGTAAACAAGAAACATCTATACATCCATATACATAACCATCCAAATAAACACCAACCAATAAACAATAAACATCCATATATTCATACACATAAAAATCCATAACATAAGCATCAAAGAAATACTAATGCAGTAAACAATAAACATCCATACATCCATATACATAACCATCCAAATAAGCCCCAACCACTAAACAATAAACATCCATATATCCATACACATAAAAATCCATACAATAAACATCAAATAAACACCAATACAATAAACAATAGACATCCATACGTCCACATACACAAAAATCTATACAATAAACATCAAATAAACACCAATACAATAAACAATAAACATCCATAAATCCATACACATAACCATCCAAATAAGCCCCATACAATAAACAATAAACATTCATCTATTCATACACATAAACATAAACGTCCGAACAAACACCATGCAATAAACAATTAACATCAAACATCCATATACACAAACATTCATAGAATAAACATAAAGTAAACACCAATACAAAAACATAGACGTCCATACACATAAACATCGAAATAAACAGTATGGAAACAGGGCTGCGTTTAAAATCCCATGTTAATATACCTATGAATGTTGCAGAAATCCCATCTTAATTTCCCTATGGCTGCCTTTTAAATCCCATATTAATTTCCCTACGGATGACGCAGAAATCCAATGTTACTTTCCCTATGGATGTCACAGAAATCCAATGTTAATTTCCCTATGGCTGCCTTTAAAATCCCATGTTAATTTCTTTATGGATCTCACAGAAATCCAATGTTACTTTCCCTACGGATGTCACAGAAATCCAATGTTAATTTCCCAGTGGCTGCCTTTAAACTCTCATGTCAATTTTCCTTTGGCTGCCTTTAAAATCTCATGTTAATTTCTTTATGGATCTCACAGATATCCAATGTTACTTTCCCTACAGATGTCACAGAAATCCAATGCTAATTTCCCTATGGCTGCCTTTAAACTCTCATGTTAATTTTCCTTTGGCTGGCTTTAAAATACCAAGTTAATTTCCCCATTCATGTTAAATTGACCATATTTTCTATAATTTCCATGCAAAAGTTAGTGTTAACAATTAAAAAAGTTCTACTATGAGCTATTTTTATGGAAGTGGCTCATTTTCGATCAAAAACTAGGTTTTTTCTAACCAAAGATACTCAACTGAATCAGCGAAATGTATTTTGACCGTATTTTATATAATTTCGTTGCAAAATAAGAGTTCACACTGAAAAAAGTTCTATTAAGAGATATTTCTATGGAATTGTCCCAATTTTGATCCAAAACTAGGTTTTTTCTAACCAAAGATACAGAATTGAATCAGAGAAATTTATTCAAGCATCCCTTAGTCGTTATCCATAGAAACACACTTAGAGCAATTGTCTCTGAAAATAAATATTCCCTCTGCGCGTTTCGCTTCAGTCCCACCATATATAAACATACAAACAATAATTATCAAATAAACAGCAATACAATAAACATCCATACATCCATACACATAAACATAAAAAAACAACCATATAACCGACAATAAACATCCATACATATAAACATCAATAAAACAAGCATCAAACAAACACCAATATAATAAACAGTAAACATTCATACATCCATACACATAACCATTCAAATGCATATCATACAATAAACAATAAACAGCCATATATCCGTACACATATACATCCATGCAATAAACATCAATATAATAAACAATACACACCCATACATCCATACACATAAACATCCAAACAAACATCATACAATAAACAACAAAAATTCATACATCCATACAAAAAACATCCATACCATAAGCACTAATAAACACCAATACAATAAACAATAAACATCCATACATCCATGCACATAAAGATCAAATAAACAGCAATAAAATAACAATAGACATCCATACATCCATACACATAAATATCCAAATAAACCCCATACAATAAACAATAAACATCCATACATCCATACACATAAACATCCATACAATAAAAATCAAATAAACACCAATACAATAAACAATAAACATCCATACACATAACCATCCAAATAAGCACCATACAATAAAAAATAAACATCCATACACATAAACGTCCACACAATAGACACCAATACTATAAACATCCATATATCCATACACATAAACATCCAAATAAACCCACACAATAAACATATAACATCCATACATGCATACACATATACATCCATACAATAAACATCAAATAAACACCAATACAATAAGTAATAGACGTTCATACACATAAACATCCAAATAAACATTAAGGAAACAGGGCTACGCATTGATTTCCCTATGGCTTCTTTTAAAATCCCATGTTAATTTCCCCATGGCTGCGTTTAAAATCTCATGTTAATTTCCCTATGGATGTGACAGAAATTCAAGGCTAATTTCCCTATGTCTGCCTTTAAGATCCCTTGTTAATTTCCCTATGGATGTCACAGAAATCTCATGTTAATTTCCCTTTGAATGTTGCAAAAATCCCATCTTAATTTCCCTATGGCTGCCTTTAAAATCCTATGTTATTTTCCCTATGGCTGCCTTTAAAATCCAGGAAAATCAATAGGGGAAATACTAGAACACCTGGACATACTCCACAATAACCGTCTAGACTCCTATATGGGGAATTAGAAAAACAATATGGGGAGATAGAAACACCTGGGAAGTTTGCCACCTAGAAACAGGGACCCCATGGACAATCTTGCCAGCTGACCGATAGAAACAGGTGACTGCATTGCACAGGTGCAAGAGATTATAAGCTAGACTTATACACCCCCTATCTGACTTCCAGAAATCCCATTTTAATCTTGTACCTGACACACAGAAGTAATTATCCCGATACTACTGGCATTCGTGGCGCTATTGCACCAACACCTTGTTTCTATATGCTCCCTGACAGAAATTTTAGTTCTCAAACTTGCTGTTTGGGGCGTTCATGGGGATAATGTAACAATATCCCATTTTATGTGCTCCACATCCCAAATTTTGTTCCCAAACCTGCCACCAGGGGTGTTCGTGACGCTAGTGCACCTGTTGATTATTTTCAAGGGGGGATAGGACGTATTTCCTTGTTTCTATGGGTCACAATCCTAACTCTGAACTTGTGTACCCCTGGTTTTCTTTCCATGATGGAATGTCATTAAGTATCATAGTAAAGCCATCTCGGCGATTATCTACTTTAAACACGTGAGACCTAATTCAAAATTTCCACCCACAATGAAGTGTGGTCTTTCACGGATACTTCACTTGGCACGATTTAAGCTTAAACTATACGCGCCGGTTGTCTAACATTTTCTCATTTCGGAAAAAAGCCTACTATATGGGTCTCATGAATTAGCGGGCTTAAGGCAAGCTGTTCATTTCAAGTAACCAAACAATATATTAAATTTTTGTCGCACAAATTTTAATTGACTTAAGTCGATAGTGACAAAAAGTTCTTACAAACCCATTTTAACATTTTTTTTTTTTATTATTATTTCAGATTACTATTGGTTCATGAATCTTCATGAATATCTTCGAAAGTCAAAACTATTTAATCAGCCAAATACTGCTCATGAGTCATTGCCATACAGCTCTCATCACGAGCCATCAGCAGCCAACTACAACCAAATTCCAACCACTAACTATTACGAGCTACCAGCAACAACTAATTACGTCGAACCTCAAATTGAACCTTCATATTCACAAGGATAACCTAGTGGATATGCATTTAATGAACCTTATGTTCCCCATAAGAAATTTGAAACAAGGATAAGTCAGAGTAAAGGTCAGTATCGATATCGTCGAACTGCTGAATTCGAAGGAGCATTTAATCAACCAAATATCGCTGATGAATCATCATCGTATAGCTCTTATTACGGGTCATCAGCAACTAACTATTCCAATGGTATTCACACCTGGTCACCAGTAAGTGAGTCAGTATCGACCACTAAGCATTACGAGTTACCAACTACTAATTACTGCGAACCTCAAACAGACCTTTCATACCCACAAGGACACCACTGTGGATATCCATCTAGTGGATTTTATAATCCCCAAGAAAATTTTGAAACAAGGTTTAGTCTTCCGATCATACCTAATGAGCCTCACAATTAAAACTTTTAGCCAATTGATAAATTGTCTGTAAATGACCCCTCTTTATAATTTAGTGCTTGAAAAATAATAAAAGATATTATTTTATGAATTGTAGCGTGTATCAATTTTTGAACTGTAAAAATGTGCCAGAGCAACCGAAGGTGGACTGGATTGACACGAAAAATTATAAGCAAAGTATTTGAGGGAGTAAAAACTCCTGTGCTGAAATTCAATTTCAATTGAATTTCTGATTAAATTTTTTTTTTCTTGTTTTTTTTTCCTCAGCAATATGTTATTCATTTAATGAAGGTATGGCGTCCTCTGTTTCAGCTGCTTTAAACTCAAAGAGAACTCAAAGACTCTTTGAACTCAAAGAGAGAGTTGAACCAGGTATATATCAAACACAAAGAATGATTAACGAATCAGCATTATGCATCAGTATGCACCATTATGGACCATTATGCTCTTATTTAAAATCATATAAAAACAAGTTTTTTTAACTGAAAGTAAGGAGCAATATTAAAACTTAAGACGAACAGCAATTATTAAGTATATGAGGGGGGTCACCCCCTCGTCAATTCCTTGATCTTGGGCTAAAGTTTGAATTTTGTTCCAATTTTTTAAGAATGACTCCTGAATTACAAAGGCCGTTAAATTAGAATAAAGAGCACTTTTAAGTGTACTAAAAAAAACAAAAAACTTTAGCATAAAGAATGAAGTATTGACGAGGGGGTGACCCCCCTCATATACGTAATAACTTGTGTTCGTTTTAATTTTAAATGTTGTTCCCTATTTTAAGTTAAAAACGTTTTAAATTATATAAAACTGTTTTTTTTATATAATTCCTGATCATTTTTTAAATAATGCTAGGAAATCCAGCTCTTCCTCCGTGAAAAACACACTTCCCCTTGAAAAGATCTTCCATGGAAATATCCTCTTACTCAACCGTCCCCCTCACCATAAAAATTACCTTGAAAACCTCTGTATACTTCCCAACAACCTATACTATATATAAACAATGGGCAAAGTTCATAAGCTTGCCGCCCTTCCCCCACGGACTGTAGGGGGTTAAGTCATCCTCAAAGACATAGTTATTAAGTTTTTCAACTATGCTGAACAAAATGGCTATCTAAAAAGTTTGATCAGGTGACATTGGGGTGGGAGGGAATGAGCGCGAGAGGAGGGCTAGCTATCCTCCAACATTTTTGGGCACTTATTAAAGAGCACTAGAACTTTTAATTTCCGATCACATGAGCCCTATCAAGTTTCTTCAATCACTGGTTCTATATGACTACACTCAGAAAAAAAATTAATAAAATAAAATAAAAAAAAACAAACACGCATCCCTGATCTTTCGTCTGGCGAAAATGCAAAATTCCACATTCTTGTACATAGGAGCTTGAAACTTCTACAGTAGAGTTCTCTGGTATGCTGAATCTCATGGAATGATTTTCATTAAAATCACTTGATATTTTTGAGATGTTCTCCCCCCTTTTTCTAAAATCTGGCAATTTTCTCAGGCTCGTAATGTTTGATGAGTATCATTAAATTTGACGAATTTTGCATGTTTTGAATAAGAATCAAAATTTGATTCTTTAGATGTATCTAATATTACCAAGACTTTGCTTCTTAGAGTTTCGGTTACTATTGAGCCTTATCGCTCCTTTCAGTTCGTTACCAGCAACTGTTTGAAAACTGTTTGTTTACAAGTCAATCTCGTGATAGAGAAAAATCTCTTTAATATTGAATTTTCAAGTATGATACCCTTTGGGCTTTAAAGTAGAAATGGTAGTGCTTAGAGCGGTGAAAATCTTAGAATATCTGGCTATCTTAGAAAATCTTTGAATATCCTAGAATATATTATGGCCCTCGAGCTAAGATACATTCTCCATAAGGTTAAAGGTAATATAAGCACTTTAGTCAAAAAGTTGAAGAAATCTTAAAATCTTAATTCTCGGATTTCACCTCACTTTCTCCTCAACTTTAAGTCCCATCTGTCAATAAAGTCTATCTTTCCTGGAAAAGTTTTATGTTACGCGTGGTGTTAACGTGTTTCCCAATACTACTGATTTGAAAGCCGTGCATGCTTTGGGTTTAAAGAAAGTGACTTGTACCTTTCTTTCTACTAATCGGTTGATCTTGGGGAAGGGAGCGTCTTAGAAGCAGAGGGCCTAAGTTCACCCTGAAATTCAAAAGGTAGACCATGCTTGAAAGATTGATTAAAAAACTTGGTCTAGGAGAAGGGGAAGGATGATCTGAAGGTACAGGCGCTGGTTATGTTGCTTTTTCCCAGAAGGGTGGGGTGGGCCCTAAGTAGCATCAATGTATTAAAACCTCGTCCATTGTTCATTTTCATTCTGGATCCCCCACTCAAAGCAATTTATGATATTTACCCCCCTCCCCCCCTCCAAGAAAGTTTATTTTTATGAATATAGTGATTCTGTAGCTAGTCCGTTTTTACACTTCTTCGTGTAGAGTGCTTGAGATGTGTTTGATTTGAATAGTAAGCTTTGTTTCAGTTCTACTTTTGACTTCATTTTGATTAGTCTAGGTAGAGACTAAGGTATGAAGTCTAGACAGACCGAGAGTAATTTGATTGGGCATAGGATAGCAATCCTTTACTAAGCGAGATATCTTCCTTGAGTAAAAGGAAGAAGATTTTATGGAGCTTGACGCCTCTGGCCCTTACCGTGGCGTTTTGGGTCAATAAACAATTCAGAGCATAATTGTCTGCGAGAGACATTGAACCACTCGGCTACGATACTTATTCTATAACGTAAGCCAGTAGTGTCTTGGTGGCAAAACGACTCTGAACTTGCTGGCATCACCAGATTACTCTGGTGGCGTTAGAGATCCCATATAGTGGTGGGGGAATAGAGCTTCTTCCCTGATAATATATATATATATATATATATATATATATATATATATATATATATATATATATATATATATATATATATATATATATACATATATATATATATATATATAATATATATATATATATATATATATATATATATATATATATATATATATATATATATATATATATATATATATATATATATATATTGTTTATTATTATTTATTTATTACCCGTCAAAAAAAGGTACAAAAGACGGAGTATCAGTAAAAAATAAAAAAAAAACACATCGAACAAATTACAAAGACGAGAAACAAAACCTCAATTATACACTGCACTGCAGGTACGTAAGAAATTTTACTTTTTAAACGTTTTAAACTCCCAAGTACTGAACATACACAAGCAATGTGAGCATCGTTGCATCAAGCCGCAATTGATAAAAAATTAAACCCAAATAATCCAAATAATCATCAGTGAATAAAAAAAAAAAAAATTAAAAAAAAAAAAAAAAAAATAACGACAAGAGACGGTAAAAAGACTAAATATAACAAGATACTAAATATGACAAGACGGGCAAACAAAATTAAATGGACAGCGATTCACTGCCTTAGCAAATGGTACCAAGGGTGGGAAGAAGCTTTCTCGTTGTACCGTTTAATTTGTTTAATTATAGCTGTCGTCGGCTCAGCGATTTTAAAATTTTTAACAAGGTGTGAATTTCTTGTCCACGGCGGGAACCGCAACAAGAACTTCGCATACTTAAAAAACGCGGATCTGAGCTTTCGTTTCTCTGGCTAGGGAAAAATTCTCCAAAATGAGCTTAGGTACAGGAAATGGGGAAGGGATACTGCGTAATAAAGTCGAGCCAGAATTAAACGGTTTTAAACGGATTTTAGATGAAACTACTCTACTGCAGGCAAAAGCCAGGCGTTTACAGAGATGATCAATAAGAAGGGAGCGGGTAGTTTTGAGATCCTTTCCAATTGGTAAACCAAGGTAAACAATTTTCGGGACAGGGGCTACAGACAGTTCTCACAGACGAGACCTCTTCTTGGCACCAGTTGAACAGAAAAATATCCGACTTCTGCGGTTTAAATTCAAGGCCAATGCGACTGTAATTTGATATATATATATATATATATATATATATATATATATATATATATATATATATATATATATATATATATATATATATATATATATATATATATATATATATATATATATATATATATATATATATATATATATATATATATATATATATATATATATATCAGCTACATATATAGCAGCTGGAGGCCAGCATGGCTACAGATAGACCCCGGCGCCGCGCCGATGAGGGAACACCGGCGGCGGCGGGGCCAAAAACAGAACGTCGCGCCGCGCTGCCATTAAGATGTCTGCGGCGCGCCGCCCACGTCTTATATATATATATATATCAGCTACATATATAGCAGCTGGAGGCCAGCATGGCTACAGATAGACCCCGGCGCCGCGCCGATGAGGGAACGCCGGCGGCGGCGGGGCCAAAAACAGCACGTCGCGCCGCGCCGCCGGTGCGATCAATGTCGACCGCAAACATTAATGTTTTCATTAGTCTTTCTCAAATCACGGCTTAAATTTACAACAGATTCGAGCCTATTCATGAGTTCAAAAATTCACAAGTCGCTGGCTGGTCTTCTTCGTTATTCATCAAGAGAAAAAGAAATCTCGTAGAAACGAAATGGCTGTGGCGTTTCAGAACCCTTGCATAATACGAGTAGTTTGAAGTATCTATTAGCTATGTATTCTTAACATAAATAATTATAAAAATTAGCAGTTTTTTTCATCGAGCATTACTGCATACAAAACTTCAAATACCGTATCACAAAATCCGTCAGTTATCTCGGTAAAAACTTTGAATATAACTTTGAACTTAGAAGCTTAATTTTTTTCATAATGCCCTTTGCCTATATCTGTTTTGTCACCTTTAAAACAGTTGAAATGGGCGACTTTGATAATGATTGTTTTTTTTTGCTCTTTTGGATTCCTAAAAAGCCTTCTCGTATTAAAAACTGGTTTTTAATAACAATTTAAAAAAAAAAATGCAATTTAAAGTTTTTTTGGCTTCTTTATAGAATATATGTCATGTAGGCTAAGGCTGAACTGCTGCTTTTTTATTGCTTTTGGCTGCTCTTTTGGATATTATTCATTTTTTCTTTTGGGGATTCATTCCAAATTACATGGCCTCCTCCTTTATTTGATAAAATAAATAAATATATAAGCTGATAAATACCTATTATCGGTCAACTTATAAACTGCATCTAAATGGAGTAAATTTATCAAATTGAAAATACATGATGAATACTTCACATGAGAACACTTCAATTACAATGAAACAAAAAACACTTAATGGTTTATTCGATATGAAGAAAAATGAAGTGCCAGCTATTTTATTAGGTAAAAACTGAAAAGCTCATCCGTTTTAATGTAATTAAATGAAATAATGATTTTATATGGCCTCTTCTTCTTTTCTGAATGAAGTCACATATGGTGCCAGGACTGCATCTTATTTCTAAGAATCTCTAAAAGGGAAGGTGCACTATCTCAGGGAGGTTGCAGGCTCATGTAAGTATTGGACTGTACCTGTACTATTGATAATGTAATTAACAAAATAATTTTGTCTCATGACTAGTGAAATTCTTCTCTGGTACTTGCATTTGAGAATTTTTGAATTTTGAAGACCAGCATTGATGACAAAAATACGATTTGAGGTTGTTATTGAAGCGTGTAAATCCTAAAAAAATGACATGTTCACAAAACAGAGAAATAACATACATTCTATTACGCACAAACTCCTGGAAATTATATAAAAGAGCTCAAATTACAGGGTTTGAAAAGCTGTATTGGTGCTTTTATCACTACTCTACGAGGGTATCCAGGTCTGAGGTTGCAAAGGTTCCAGTAGGATTTTTCTTGGGATGGTGCCTTCACGACAATCATAATCCAAAGTTGCGATATCAATCATATTAAGTACATATATAAACATCTAGTGGTAGCAGTTTCCAGGATTTGTTGTTCTAATCGCTATTCCTGGGAGAGAGTGGGACTATGGTAGGGGGCAGCTTCATTTGGCATATATGTAGCATCATTTGTTTGTGGGCAATTCTGCGAAGGGGATCATAAGCTACCATTAGAAAAATTCATATCTGTTACTAGCACTACCTAGACTATGCTAACCAAAAGGTTTTGGGGAGGACTCGAGGGCAAACAGTGTCCTCTCCAGTAAACAGTTGTGACCATTTTGAAAATTGCGACTCGGTCAGACGACACGTCAGTAGGCGATATATTTGGCCAGGAGGAGGCTTGTAGGTGTCAAGTAAGTTAAGAGACCAGGAGATACAACAGTGGTGGAGTCTGATCTTGGTGCCGGATTTTCCGTATTTTTATACAAGTGCCAAAGAGTCATAAGGAGAGGAAATTTTTTTAAAGAGGTAAATTGGGCAGGGAGGAACGTCAATTGGTGGTTTCAATCAAGACAGATGGTTTTCCTATTAGTGAAAGATGGAAATATTTGGGTAGAGCTAGGAAGAGATATAGTCATAACTATGGTCTGACTATAGGGTTGTGGTGAAGACCAAATTTTTTTTCACCTGATGTGTGAAAGTCAGAAGCTACGGGACTAGGTGTATTTTTAAAGAGGGCGGAATATTGGAAGGATTGATCGGTAAAATGTCTGGGGACAAAGACTTTAGGGGACATTAAGGAACTGGGAAAGTTCCTGAAGATAGCTATGGAACATGGGGATTTTTTTCCAAAAAGTTGAATGCAATAGTAGAGTGATGATCTTTGAATTTTTTTTATTGTTCCGTCATGGCTCGTTAGGCATTTTTTGGAACATGTCACATCATAATATTTGAGAGTCAATGCTACAGCTGAGGTATTCTCTTTTTTAAGCAGCTATAGGGCCTCCATGGATATCTTCTGGAATTTCGAGACTGTTCTCTTCAAGGAGAAATGAAAAAAAATACCAGTAAAATTTTAAATCTCGTAAGTTGGATAGATCAAGGAAATGCACAGAAGAGGGTATGCTTTCAAGGTAGTCAAAGAGTAAGATTGCTCTTAGATTTGTATCATATCAACAATTTCAATCATAACCCGTTTGTTCGGGTATTCTCCCAAAAATGGAACATGTCACATCATAGTATTTAAGAATCAATGCTACAGCTGAGGCATTCTCTTTTTTAGGCAGCTATAGGGTCTCCATGGATATCTTCTGGAACTTCCAGACTGGATTCTTCAAGGAGAAATAAAAGAAAAAATCCCAGTAGAACTTTTAATTTCGTAAGTTGGATAGATCAAGAAAATGCACAGAAGATGGTATGCTTCCAGGGTAGTCAAAGAGTAAGATTGTTCTTAGCTTCGTATCATATCGACAGCTTAAATTGGTCTCTTTTGACTTTTTAAAGTGAACTAGAGCTTTCCATTTTCAATCAAAGGAGACCTCTCTGAAGTTTATACGATTATCCCTTCTATAAGAACCATATATACCCCCACAGTATAACTTACAATGCCTGTCCCTGGGAGTTGTGTCGACCCCGGAGTTTTAATATCTGATGTTTGAAATATTTTTAACAAAATGGAGACCTCAAATTTTTATCGGATGGGTTTATCCATCCGATAATCCCAAAGCCGTGGAGGGTCGGAGGGGCTAGTTACCCTCCAAATTTTTTTTACTCTGAGAAAATGAACTAGAACTTTTAATTTCCATTCAAATGAGCCCTCTTGAAGTTTATACGAGCATCCTTTTCATAAGAAACATATACGGCCACAGGACATAGCTTACAATGCCTGTTCCCCGGGCCCTGGGAGGTTGTGTCAACACCGGAGTTTTTATGTTATCTGACCTTTGAAGTATTTTTAAAAGAGACTTATCACAAAAATAGTATCGGATGGGTTTGGGGAAAAAGGGTGTGTGGGAGGGGGGGGGTAGTTGCCCTCAGATATCTTTTGACTCCTAAAAAATGAACTTGAACTTTCAATTTCCAATCAAATGAGCCCCTTCTGAAGTTTATACGAGCATCCCTTTCATAAGAACCATGTACGCCCCCAGGACAGCACTTACAAAGCCTACCTCCCGGGCACTTGGGGTTGTGTTGATACCGGAGTTTTTTTGTCTAATTTTTAACAATTTTCAAAATTGGCTATCTTAAAATTTTTAGCGGATGGGTTTGGGAAGAAAAGGGCGTGGGGCGGCGGGGGGGGGACTAATTACCCTTAAATCTCTTTACTCTTAAAAAGAGAGCTAGAACTTTCAATTTCAAATCAAATGAGCCCTTTATGAAGTTTTATACGAGCATCTTTTTCGTAAGAAACCATACATACCTTTAGGGCATAACTTAGAACGCCTTCTCCCGGGCCCTGGGGGGTTGAATTTGACACCTGAGTTTTTCTTTTCCTACCTTTGAACTATTTTTACAAAATTTTTCTCGAAATTTCCATCAAATGGGTTTGAAGGGGGGGGGGCTAGTTGCCCTCGGATCTCTTTTGACTATTAAAGAGTGAGCTTGAACTTTCAATTTCCAATCAAATGAACCCTCTCTGAAGTTTATACGAGTATCCCTTTCTTAAGAACATAACTTGCAACACCTGCCCCCGGTCCTTGGGGTGTTGTGTCGAAACCCGAGTGTTTGTAATCTGACTTTTGAACAATTTTTAAGTTAATGGCTATCTCAAAAATTTTATCGGATACATTTGGGCAAAAGGGCGTGGGGAGAGGGGGGAGGGCTAGGTGCCCTCCAATCTCTTTTGACTCTCAAAAACTGAACTAGAACTTTCAATTTGCAATCAAGTCAGTCCTCTCTGAAGTTTTTACGAGCATCCCTTCCATGAGAGCCATATATTCCCCCAGGGTATAACTTACAACGCCCACCCTCGGGCCCTGTGTCCGCCCCGGAGTTATCGTTATATGGTCTTTAAACTATTTTTTAAATAAATGGCTATCAAAAAGTTCTTATTGGATTGGTTTGAGGAAAAAGGGGGTGGAGGGGAGGGGGCTAGGTGCCCTCCAATCTCTTTTAAATCTTAAAAAGTGAACTAGAACTTTCAATTCCCAATCAAATGAGCCCTCTTCGAAGTTTATACGAGCATTCCTTCCATAAGAACCATATATGCCCCCAGGGCATAATTTACAATGCCTGACCCCGGGGGGTTGGGTCGACACCAGAGGTTTTGTTATATGATCTTTGAACTATTTCTAACAAAATAGCTCTCAAAATTTTTATCGGATGCATTTGGGAAAAAAGGGCGCGGGGAGGGGGGGGGGCTGATTAGCCTCCGATATCTTTTGACGCTTAAAAAGTGAAGTAGAACTTTCCATTTCCAATCAAATGAGCCCTCTCTGAAGTTTATACCGAACATTCCTTCCATAACAACCATATATGCCCCACAGGGCAAACCTATAACCCTTTCCCTAAAGACTGTGGGGGGAGTGTCCTGCTCAAATATATAATTTCCAAAACTTTCATCTACATTGAACAAAATGGCTATCTCAAACTTTTGATTGGATGTGTCAACTAACACCCCGTAAAAGAGGTGTTAGTTGCCTTCCAATCACTTTCAACTATTAAAAAGGGCACTAGTAATTTAAATTTCAAATCGAATGAGCCCTTTTTGAAGTTTCTACGACAACGCTTTCCATAAAACCTTACATCACCCCAAGGCATAACTTACAACCCTTGCCCTGAGGGCTGTGTAGGGGGAAGGGTTCATCCTTAATGACCTAATTTCCCGAATTTTCAACTACGTTGAAAAAAATGGCTATCTTAAAATTTTGACTGGATGTTTGGGGAAAAGGTGGGGGTGAGAGGGGGGTTAGTTACCCTCCTATCACTTCCAAATATTAAAAAGGGCACTAGCCCTTTGAATTCCAATGGAATGAGTCCTTTTTGAAGTTTCCACGACAAAGCTATCTATTAAAAATCTTATATGCCCCCAGGGCATAACTTACAGCCGATGCCCTTAGGGCTGTGGGGGGACTGTCCTCCTCAAAAACTTAATTTCTACATAATTTTGATTGGGTGTGGTTTGGGAAAATGGTGGGCTTGGAAGGGGTGTTAGTTGCCTTCCAATCACTTTTGACCCTCAAAAAGGGTACTAGAACTCTCGACTTCCAATCGAATGAACCCCCTTTGAAATTTATACGACGACCCCTTCAATATAAAGTCCCTGTGGGAAAAAAAATAATAAAACATTGGAGCCGTACGGCCTTTACTACAGGCAATACTAAAGCGTTGCTTCTGATATTAGAAAACAGTCTTCTGATGTGGAATTTTTAGACCGAGACAGCAATATAAGAAGCAATCTGGATGTTGAGTTTTATTGCAGATTCAGAAACATGATGAGTCATGATGATGAGGATGTTGAAAGTTATTGCAGATTTTCAAAAGTGAACTAGAACTTTCAATTTCCAATCAAATGAGCTCCTTCTGAAGTTTATACGAGCATCCCTTTCATGAGAACCATATACGCCCCCCAGGACAGCACTTACAAAGACTAAGTTATTGCAGATTCAGAGTTGAGTCAGTCTGCGAGCCCTGCTGTAGCGAGGGAAGAAGATATTCACTCACATAGTTCACTTCATTTGCAACACTTTAGGAGAGGACGAAGCACCTTCAGTTAATGAAGAAGCAGAATTGCACGTTGGAGTAGCTACTGGAGCTAAAAAAGCTACCACAACCAAGCAGCTTAGTAATCTTATCCATTTAAAAAAGGTATCTACAACACCTGATAGCGTCCCCATAGTACAGTTAACAGCAGATAGCGTGGAAACACATGACGAAAAACATCTAAAAAGTCAGAAAATCAGGCAGGCCGAACTGATTTTATGTGGATTTGCGGTGAGGCATAAGTTGGCAATCAATATTATGACAGAGCTTCCGGAAACCTTGAAGAGAGCATTTTCCGACTCGGAAATTGCAAAGGGGGCTCAGTGTTGTCGTGCAAAAACCACATATGTGCAGTTGTGCAACGTGATGAAAAAACTGTTTTCCATAATCATTGACGAAAGTACTTATGTGAGCAATTCAGAAAGTCTAGGCATAGCTTGGCAATCAGTATTATGAAAGAGATTCCAGAAACCTTGAAAAGAGCATTTCTCGACTCGGAAATTGCAAAGGGGGTTCAGTGTTGTCGTGCAAAAAGCACATATGTGCAGTTGTGCAACGTGATGAAAAAACTGTTTTCCATAATCATTGACGAAAGTACTTATGTGAGCAATTCAGAAAGCCTACTTGTCTGTTGTTCGTCATGTCTATGAAGTGAAGGAAACTAAAAATGGTGGATGGAAGAAAGTTGTTAAGGACCCATTCTTGCGATTGGTTGAAATACAGCAATGCATAGCTAAAGATCTGTGTACAGCGTTAATGAAACTTCTGTTTATAGAGACTGAAGTGCCAAAGTAGAATCTGATCGGTTTTGCATCTGTGATGTTGGGAGGACAAGGTGGTGTGCAAGAAAAGCTTTCACTAGATTTACCAAACCTATTCGTTCTTGGGTGTACATGCCGCTCCATCCATTTGTGTGCCAGTGCAGCAAGTCATAAGCTAGGAACAGAATTCTATCAGGACCTGTACAATTACATTGGCAGGAACCCCAAAAGGGTTCGTGACTTTTTTCGAGATGCAGAAGTTTATGGAGTTTGACAAACACGGAATGCTGATCCATGTCACAACTTGGTTTTCTTTCTTGACTTCAAGTTATTATGTGCTATCTCGAGCAATGGGATTGTTTGATACTTCGGAGTGAAAGCTTTAAAGAAGGATACAAGCCCGCCAAAAAACACCTATATTCCAGAAATTGCTGTCACTATCTTCAAAGCTTATTTTGCTTTTCTCACATATATCCTACCATTTGTTACTTACCTTAATTGGCTGTTCCAGTCAGAGGATACCCAAATTCACATTCTATACGGTCGAGTTAGTAAGCTGTATAAAAAGATTGTCAGTCATTTTATGAAGCCAAGCTATGTGGAGAAGACAGAAGCACCTTTGATACAGCTCAGGGACCCACAGCACTTACATAAAAGTAGTAGACCGTGCCAGTCCGTGTTGAGATTATATTTATCAACGAATTTTTTTTTTATCAGCTGCTACTGCTTTCGAAATAGTGTGTGCGAAATACATGATAGAACTGAGCGACGAAATGTGGAAAAGGTTTTTCAGTTAAAAGCACTTGTCGGCTAAAATCTTAGACAAACTGGACCAAAAGAGAGCTATGTTTCCCGACCACTCAAATTTGAGCAGTGTACCACTAATTGCCCAGTTTTCAAATTTGGCAAAGGAGACTGGTATGAAAACATAGCCAAAGAATAGAAAAAGTAGGCCATTTTGCGCTGATGTAAAAAAATATCCAGATTCTGACACGGTTTACTTCCGGTTTAAAGTAATAGAACGATAGTCCTCAGTCGAAAGTTTCCCATTCTTGGGTGAAGTCATGATGAAAATGCTTATCCTACCATATGCTTCTGCTTGTGCCGAGAACCTTTTCATCTATCTATTGTAACAAAACAAAATTGAGAAATAAACACGCCTTTACTACCACTAATGCTCTACAGGGTGCTAAACGAGTCGTTACTAGAGACTGGAAGACCCCTTTTGAGCATGGTGACACACCCCAAGTGGCAAAATACGGAAAGAAGGTACAGAAAATCTGCAATTGCAAGTGCCACCACTCTTTCTGACTCAGAAAATGATGTTTTATGTCATATTTTTCTGTCATTTTTGATGTGCAGTTTTTGCATTCCACTGGACCTGGCAGGGTGAGAGAAGAGCCTTTAAAGGCATTTTGGAGAAAACTATTGTTGCAACATTAAAATCTTGAGTACGCGTTAAACCTTGATGATGGTCTAACGATGGTTCACTTCTTTGTTCAGTTTCAAAACAATTTTTTTCCTCTATCGTTTGCAGGTAGTAGCGTATACTACGGAGGGGCTACGTAACAACCCCCCCCCCCTACCGAGATCCTAATAGAAGGGAAAAAGGGGATTTGTATGCAAAGTCCTAACAGAGAAAACGCCGCTATAATGGTAGAGACAGTAGCGATGCCTCAATGTAATCGAAAAAGGTTTTTTGTTTACAACGCGTGAGCGAAATAGATCTAGAACACCAGTGGAAATGATACTGTTTGAATTAATAGAACAACTAATGTTTTTTAAAAAGGGTAATTACTTGTGGTCCACTGAACTTTTTAAAGTGGCAAAAATCCTAGACACCAGCCCATAACGTATTGTCTACGAGACATCAAATATGAAGAGATTCTCGACGGTTTCTATGACTATCAACAACAAAAAGTTAGAAACACTAGCTAAATTTATCAAATCAAATGATATTAAAGACTCGTACTCGCAGGGGCAAGAAACAGTTATTTGTTCGGTGGCTAGGATACAGCTCTGATTTTGATTCTTGAATCGGTGTGGAGACATTAACAATGCCCAATGATTTGTTTGTAACATTTATTTCTAACGTCTCCGATCCTCTCTACAATGAGTTCATTAAAACAAGTGATTTTTTTACGAAACTCTCCCCCACCATTAAATTTGACGGTGCGCATGAAGTGGCTCTTGAAAAATACCTATATTCTCAAAAATACCTATAATATCCTGAAGAAAAATCGCAAATATAATATAAAAATTAGACCACGATATTGGCCACCAGCCGTTAGCGAGCAACATAAAATTCAAAAGATTCAAAAGATCCATATGTTGAAATACCATACTAGGAACTCACTTGTATGAATGATTTGTGTCGTTCTATCAGTAAAAGAGTTTCCGCTTGTAAAAAAGGAGCCTTTCATTTCAACTATTAAAAGGAAGAGGGGAGGATATGCATTAGTTCACCCATTGCCAATGAAAAGGTTATTCTCAATGATAATCTAAAAGATGTTCTTGGCTTTAAACTTAATATAATCCATGATAAAAGTGCCGAAAGACTAATGTTATTTTTGCTAAGTAACCACCAGCGTTCTCCTTGGACACTTGTATATTTCTCCAAGCCTCATTTGTTGAAACATCCAGAGTTGGTAATAGCAATATCCCTCTCTTACGAGTTCTTGAACGAATAACCAATTGTAAGGAGGCCTTATTTTGTGTAAATTTCGTAACTCAATTTTATTAAGCTTGGAATTCCCTTTAGCTTCATAGATCAGAAATATAGCGACAATTTCAAATTAGCTTGAATTCAAAATAACTTCTCTTTGCGTAACTAGCCATAAATCTTTTAGTGACACTCTTTGTCCAAGAATCAAACGAACTTTGAACCCGTGATATGTAAAGCCCTAATTTAGACCAGTTTTGCAAGTCCTTGAAAGACTGGAAAGAAACTACTTTTAACAAAAGGTGGTGATTGGCTAGGAGGGAGAGAAGGTCGCTAAACGGATCAAATAGCAAAAAGAATATAACTTATGGAGGAGAGACAAATCGGGGTAGTTTTTTGCCTCGGGACCAAGGAAAGAGTAAGTGTTTACTTTGTAATAACGATAAGCTACCACTGTCTGTCTGAAATTCTCCTTGGGGATAAAAGTTTGAAGATAAAGGTTAAAATAAGAAGAAAAACCTCTAAAAGGATTTCTGTCACTTGGAGATAATTTTAATACGTATATAAGAGAAATTGATGATTTTGGGACTTATAGTTTCATTCGTATTTTCACCTAAACAAGGCTTGAACCATTTGGACAAAACAGCATTTTTTTAAGGTTAGAATAAGCCAAAGTAAATTTCTTCCCAGAAATTTAAGCTTTGAATAACTGAGAGTTTAAGGAGGAAAGAAAACCTCAACCAAGAAAAGAAAGCTAGGAGTAGCCATTTGGGCTTCCCCTTTCTGCCTAGAGTCCCTTGAGACTTAGCTTGACTTTGTAAAGACCTTATATTCGAAAATTGGAATTATCGGACAATAACATTACTTAACCCCCCCCCCCCCCTTGTTTAATCTTCAGACGTTTATACGAAGAGGAACACCGTTCCCCTTTTAATCACTATTTCACTTTGTTAACCCAGTACTGCATGTTTATACAAAAGAAACCTAAATGTTTATACAGGCAGGTCAGGGGAAGAGGGGAACAATATTATAAGTGTAAGAATTTCCAAACCTTTATGTCCAGATATTTTCAATTAAGCTTTCCCTGCTAAAGTTAAAACTTAATAAAGGTCCAAACAATACACAGCCCTTTTTCAAGAAATAATAGAGAATCTCTTGGTTTAGGTTAATGAAAATTGGAATTAAAGCAAGTACGGTTATTCTTAGCTTAGCTCAAAAATAGCTTGAACTAAAGGATTTTTATAACCCAGAACTCAAGCCTTGACTAGCTGTTGAAGTGTAACCCTTTTAAGTTGAAACATTTGTTAGCTTAGGATTAACTTAATCTTTTTCTTTTTGGTATACATCGGTCGATTTGAACAAGTAGATCATTTGACCTTAGAAGAGGTTTGGAAATAGCCAACATAGATGGAATTAGAATATTTTTCATTTTATCTTATTTTATAAATAAAACCAGTTGTCACTAATTCTGAGTACCGATTCTTATCCAACGCCTCAGTTTATATCACGTTACCAAATTTATTAGCCCTGTTAAGTAGGGGCAACCTTACAACTGGTGCCAGCGGTACTCAAGTTCGGTGCAACTTTCGTTTAAGTGGGGGAAGATTAATTAAATTCATGAAATTTGGTAAAATTTAGTCCTCTGTTCCTCACAAGAAGGTGTGTGTTCAGTTTTCCAAACCTATCCAAGACAGAAAGTTTGAAAAAGTGTTCATTAAAGGAAATTTTAACCTAAGGGGGAAGCTCAAACAGACTTTTATCTTTTATCTTCCTAAGATTCTTTCTTTCTTCTCCTTTTCTTTCTCTTTGCTACAAGTTCTATTGTCCGTATCATCTGTAGCTTGCTTAAATCCTTTTAACACTAGTGTCATAGTTAAATCACCTTCAAAGGAGTAAGCATACTGTTAGCCTTGAGGGTTAATTTAAATCAAGACATTGAGCTAATTCTTATGCAAATTATAAACTAACTCATTTTAGTAGTTTGAAACAATTTAAAAGTTCAAAACGTTTCCCACATTAAGAGTTTTAAAAGGATAGAATAATCATGAGTTCAAATTAAAACAAAATCAAAGATTTAGAAATTGCACTACAAGACGCGCAGTCTAGAATAAACGCTCTAGAGGGGCAGTATAGAGATGCCACAGTCACAATTAGGCTTCAAAGCCTATTTGTGGAGCAAGCGCCTCCCATCCCGTTACTAACATATCCAAATGAAATCCATTCATGGATTATCACACAAACAAATACAGAGGAGTTTAGGAAAAGATGATATTGCTATGATAAATCAAGCTATCTGTTATACAAGAGGAGAGATACAAAGATTCGCAACAAGTTTAGATACTCCCAAAATAAGAGATTTAGACCATTTAGAAAAACTTCTAAAAGAAGCCTTTTTACATGAAAAACCAGCTGCACAAAAACTACAAGAGCTGCTCTCTGAAAAACAAAGGCCATCTGAGTTAGTACACCAATTTTACTCCCGAATCAGGGGAAAGGCTCTAGAGCATGCAAAAACTGCTCCTGGTATAAGGGCAGATGACATAACTAGTATTATTTTCAAAAATGGTATGCTCCCTTCAATTGGAAGGAAAGTTCATGAACAAACTAAAACAACAGACGACAAAGATGAATTATTAGCGCTGGCAAAGAGATTTGAATCGATTGATTTAATGTATAGGGACTTCTCAGACATGTCTTTGGGAGCAACAGTGGTTGACTTAGGAGACAAGACCTCCCCTGGAGAACAAGGAGATAACTCCAGAGTAGAATTTCAAAACATAGAAATTATAAAAATAACCCAAAAGAAATGTTTGAACTGTGGAGAGAAAGATATGTCAGGACCAACTAGGGATAATTATTCCAAGTATAAGTTTAGTAAAAGAAAAAATGCTCGCATAAAATGCTGGACTTGCGGGGCCCACATAGACATTCGGAATGTGAAAAACCTCCACCCTGTATCCGCTGTGGTGAAACAGGACACAAAGCAAGATATTGTTTAGCTCCAACACGTATACACCAACCCCAAGAAAAATTTTAAGGCAATTTTGCCGAAGGTACTGCGGCCTCCAAGCGATGGTTAGGGAACCACCAGAAGGCACAGGCACAGATTCCGTAGTTTTGTAGATATAGGTTAACCGTTAGGAATAGACTTAGTGTGACTAGGAGTCACGGATATGTCATGACAGGGAGTCAAGTACTTCAGAGGGAGGTTGAGAGGACACCTCTTAAGGATGCAACAAGAGTTGCGTCTACCTCTTAAGGATGCAAGAAAGGGTTGCGTCTACCTCTTAAGGAAGCAAAAAGGTTTGCATCCATAGGGATATGAAAAAGGGTTGTATCGCAACGCATAAAGGCTGCATATGCATATACTCACAGAGTATTCATGATCATGAACCTGGATTAGAGTCTCTCAGGCTAACAATTGAGACAAAGAAAGCTAGCACAGTGCAGAAATGGCTTCTAGAGTAAGCAGGATACCGAAATATTTCCAAAATTTGACATTTTGGGTAGAGCTCAGAACCAAAAATTTCGAATTTAGGAAAGAAAGGAAATCCCATTTTTTAAGAAAAGGTTAGGAAATCTCCGTTTGGTTCCCGTGAATGGGTTATTGTATACACTGGATGATTCTTGAAAAAAAGACGTCAATTTAAGATCATTTTATTAAAAAAAAACTAGTTAATGGAGTCATCCGTTTCCTGCATTCAAGTCTTTTTTTTGGGGGGCCAAGATGGGAGTTGTCAAAACCTTGAATAAATTAAGACAATATGGTGTCTTTGTATATATGTACTGCCAGGTTGAAAAGGCAGTAAAGAATTATGAACTCTGGTTGAGAAGAGTTAAAGTTAGCGTTAGTTACCCCACTCTTTAGGGATAATATTTTCCCTTATGACCTCTTTCACATTCGGTCAAGTGATACCACAGGAAAATTGCGACTTAGCGCGAATGGTGACCAATGCACATTGGTAAAAATATAGTAGTAGGACCATCTAAGGAAAAATGATAAAACTAAATCGCATTGCCCATAGGATTCAGAATATTGCTGAATATAAAAGACACTGCCGATAGGATTTAAAATATCCGTCAAATAACGGATAAGAATTATAGAAATTATATAAGAGACTTCTTATAATAGAGCCATACAATAACTTAAAATATAATAATTTGTGATTTCTGTCTCCAACAAAGGAGATGAATTCAGAATATTCGAAAGGTTCGAAATTTTCATAACTCGTAATTTTAAAAAAATAGAGAACGGGTACAGATTTTTTTCCTTTCATTGTAGAATGTATTTGTCTTTGATTTTTCAAGTCTTCCATTGTTACTAGACCTTTTGATACCTTTAAATACTCTTTCGAGTATTCAATTATAATTTGAAAAAAAAATTTTGAATAAAATTTGAAAAGGCCCAAATAAGAAAATAGCATTCAGCTATTCATAGAGGTCAATTAATATATCTTCTCTTTATTAAAGCTGTGCTCAATTTTAAACCTAAGTAATCAAATAGTCGATTTATCTGTGCTTAGCAACACAAGAGCAGGGGCTTTATTTCGGATGTCCGCGAAACAACAAACAAAAACAACCCGTAGATTAAAAATATCTGCATGAGCTCATAAGGATTCTGGCTGAGAACTGCATAAGTTCTACTACATTAGGAAGACGAAACTGAATATTTAACTTTTATTTACTTTTAGAATAGGTTTAGTTCAACCATTGGCCTAGATGAAGTGAGGCAAAATGCGAGTTTCTTTACAAGAAGAAAAGAAAGATGTAACAACATATTGGACATCACGTATAACATTTTTACACTCTTTATATATATAATAGGATTTCTTTCAGTAGGACTGATATTCAGAAAATTAAGAAATTTATATACAGGTTATAGAGACCAAAGTCTCAGGGGTTCAATTTAGAAGTAGTGTAAGGAGAAACTGAGTTACATTGGATCTTAGTAAATTTGTGTTTCCTTTTGTTTATTCCCTTTAAAACAAAAATTATACTAAGATTTTAAGTGGGGGAGATTGTAAGGAGGCCTTATTTTGTGTAAATTGCGTAACTCGATTTTATTAAAGCTTGGAATTCCCTTTAGCTTCACAGATCAGAAATATAGCGACAATTTCAAATTAGCTTGAATTTGAAATAACTTCTCTTTGCGTAACCAGCCATAAATCTTTTAGTGACACTCTTTGTCCAAGAATCAAACGAACTTTGAACCCGTGATATGTAAAGCCCTAATTTAGACCAAGTTTTGCAAGTCCTTGAAAGACTGGAAAGAAACTACTTTTAACAAAAGGTGGTTGATTGGCTAGGAGGGAGAGAAGGTCGCTAAACGGATCAAGTAGCAAAAAGAATATAACTTATGGAGGAGAGACAAATTGGGGTAGTTTTTGCCTCGGAACCAAGGAAAGAGTAAGTGTTTTTACTTTGTAATTACGATAAGCTACCACTGTCTGTCTGAAATTCTCCTTGGGGATAAAAGTTTGAAGATAAAGGTTAAAATAAGAAGAATAAACCTCTAAAAGGCTTTCTGTCACTTGGAGATAATTTTAATACGTATATAAGAGAAATTGATGATTTTGGGACTTATAGTTTCATTCGTATTTTCACCTAAACAAACCTCAACCAAGAAAAGAAAGCTAGGAGTAGCCATTTGGGCTTCCCCTTTCAGCCTAGAATCCCTTGAGACTTAGCTTGACTTTATAAAGACCTTATATTCGAAAATTGGAATTATCGGACAATAACATTACTTAACCCCCCCCCCCCCTGTGCAACCCTCAGACGTTTATACGAAGAGGAACACCGTTCCCCTTTTAATCACTATTTCATTTTGTTAACCCCGTACTGCATGTTTATACAAAAGTAACCTAAATGTTTATACAGGCAGGTCAGGGGAAGAGGGGAACAATATTATCAGTGTAAGAATTTTCAAACCTTTATGTCCAGATATTTTCAATTAAGCTTTCCCTGCTAAAGTTAAAACTTAATAAAGGTCCAAACAATACACAGCCCTTTTTCAAGAAATAATAGAGAATCTCTTGGTTTAGGTTAATGAAAATTGGAATTAAAAGCAAGTACGGTTATTCTTAGCGTAGCTCAAAAATAGCTTGAACTAAAGGATTTTTTATAACCCAGAACTCAAGCCTTGACTAGCTGTTCAAGTGTAACCCTTTTAAGTTGAAACATTTGTTAGCTTAGGATTAACTTAATCTTTTTCTTTTCGGTATACATCGGTGGATTTGAACAAGTAGATCATTTGACCTTAGAAGAAGGTTTGGAAATAGCCAACATAGATAGAATTAGAATATTTTTCATTTTATCTTATTTTATAAATAAAATCAGTTTGTCACTGAATTCTGAGTACCGATTCTTATCCAACGCCTCAGTTTATATCACGCTACCAAATTTATTAGCCCTGTTAAGCAGGGGCAACCTTACACAATCATTATCATATTCATCGTTACAATATAAAGCACCTTCACTATATCCCCGTAAACACTTCATATTTGGAACTCTGTCAGTTAACACTAAGAACTGAATTAGGTGATCCTCTAGCAATAACAAAAGGTTTAGCAGTGATTACATGTAATTTTTGACCCATCGTCCACTGCCCAAGATGAAAAATAGAAGAATTCCATTTGTCTGTACTGATATCGACTGCTATGTTGCTGCTCTGAGTCCTCATCAAATAGGTCATGGGTTGGACTATTACAAGGGCTTACTAAAATGTCTGGCTGTGGTCTTGGTAGCTGGTTTGCTTGGCTATTTCGTCCTGCCACTACCCCTTGCCAGAAAATATCTGGTACCTGCTGCATCAAATTTGCTGCCTCAAAACCACAGGACTGAGAGTTGGATAAAAAATATCAATGAGAGTGTTAAAGATAATATTAGATTTTCAGAAAGAGCCGCTGGCGAGCATTTAAGAATCAGCAAAATGTGAAGGGGTTAAAAAGGGTGCGTGGTCATCATTCACTCATCAGTATCTACCCAGGTGGGAAGCGAAGGAATCAACACTGACTTTGAGGAATAAAAACAAAGAAGACCAATAAGAAGAAGAAGACGAAGAAGGAAAAGATTGCTAGATCAAAGATGGATTTCTTCTCTTAATATGACCTATCTCCCCCACAAAGAATCGCATCCATCGATCAGCTCCTCATTGAATCTATTCAATGCTGAAAATGTTGATGTCAGTGTCAAGTAAGGCTACTATGAGCAACTTCATCCTCAACAACCCCTCTCGTAAAATATACACTTTCAGATATTTTTCCAATGAAGACTAGCTCATTGATTTATCATCAACATTTATTGATTTAAATGGTGCGGTGAAGAAAAAGTCAGACAATACAACTCCCGCTGCTGCTGATTGCCTGTCCAATGAAAACTGTATCCCAAACAACTTATTCAAATACATTAATGTATTCATTAATGGAACATTGGTGAGCACTTGCAATATTACCATAAATTATCAATTTATGATGATGACACCAAAAGTGTGTAAGGATTTGAGAGGACAGGTACTGGGCTTTGGATATAGATCGGGTTTTTGATACTGACGGTGAGTTAACAGCTGCAGTGATCTAGGAGTATCATCCAGTTGGTAAATTAAATCCTGAGATATTTGATATATCGCAATGGTTGCCTCCCAATGTCAAGATTGACATAAAGTTAGAACTAACTCCATCGAATTACATTTTGAGAAAAACACTTGCTGCAGCTCCTGATGCAAATGTCATCTCCTCAGCAATTCTTCATGTTCGGAAACAATAGGTTATGAGCTCTGTTGCATTGGCAGTGGAAAGAGCTAAGAGCCAATGGTAACAACGTTAAACTTCTTATCCCCCATACGATCACCAATCAACGTCACATTACCACTGGCTCTCTTAGTTATACTAATTCATCATTTATCAATGGAGAAATCCCATCAAAACTCACTTGGGCGTTTGTGAAGAGTCTCAGTGCTGTTGGATTCTGAACTGCATCCCCCATGATTTTATTTTTTTCAGTCTATCTAGTCTTGAGTGCAAAGTTAATGGAATTCCGCTGTACACTCTATCATTTGATAAAAATCCTATAGAAATCTCTATGAGTTGACCATGCAATCCCTAGATCATAACTCTAAACTATTTGAAAATGGAATAACCGATTCAATTTCCTCAAAAAACCATGGTGTAATTGTTTCGGATTATCTGGTACCCAAGATATGAGCATAGTGCGAACAGGGAATATACGCTTAGAGTGCACATTTCCCAATGCTTTGACTCAAAGTATAACGCTAATATCATTGAGTCAATTTGAAGCCTATTGGGAAATCACCAGCGACGGCAGTGTTTTACTAGACCTAGCACCATGAACACAAACCAAATAATCAGCGTATTTAATATGGATTTATACATGCCCCAATACAAGTTTCTATTGCATACCATTGGATTTCATGGAAAAATTCCATGGGTTAACAAAACCCTAATCATTGTTAATAGCAGTCCCCATCGACTTTGAAGACAGGCCATTGGCTATGCATCTTTCAAAGAGTGAAGAATATCGAATTTTTGTGATTCCTCTTGGTCTATCATATAAATTCTACATTCCACACATCAACAACTTTATTCAGAGCAATGGGAAAATTATTGTTCAAAGTCAGAGGAGAGTACAGGATTTATCGACTAAGACAAGTGGCTTTCATGCACTACTCTTTTTCATGTTCATATGTCGTGGCTATACCTACAATCAGTTTTCCCAGCTTTGATGTCGACTTTCCTCGATTGAACGACTTTCTAGTGGAAAACATACTTCAAGTGAGTTTAATATTGATTTTAGTGCTCTACGAATAAAATGTTCTAAAAATGTATATAAAATTGTTTATTAATAAAAATAATGGATATACATGATCAAAACGACTTTTTTACTCCTTAAATATCTTCTTTTACTACGTATAGGTGTTTGTCGAGAACAACTAAAGCAGGTAGATCACCTCAATCCACTGTATCCCGATCCTAATGTGCTGCAATATCAGGGTCATATTTTCTACAGTATAATGTAACTTCACTCTTATCATATCTCTTTGTATAGTCAATGATACTATTTTCATTCATTTTGTAAAATTCACATGTTTCAATTTGCTTATTTAAAGCAATGTCTCATACAGTGTGTTCAAGTGGTAAGCACATTCCCTAACAGCCAAATAAAAATCAGAAGGCTTATAATCATAGTAGCCACTGTCTTCACCACGATGACGTAGAAACCAAATTCTTTTGTTGTTGCAACAGTCGAACCTTAGACCAGGCTCCTCCTCCCAAAACAATCTAAAGCCACGACGATACCTATCTCATAGCAATAACCTAAAATCACGTTTATGGTTCTTACCAATCAAACCAGGATATTTATTCTCCCACCGATTACATTTATCTTAGTGGCAATTAGAGCATCGGTGTCCTTTAGGATGAGACTCCTCTTCAAGACTGAAATTACAACCTTTAATTTGTACGGCATATCCTCTATACAATATACACGGGTTTCATAATCTGCTCTTATCATCGTTCTCATCGATATTTGTACAATTCTCACATGATGGCCAGCTGCCCAGCGTATACATGCATAGTGGACACATATGGAACATTTTTTTTATGTGTTAACACTCTCACCGCCGAAATAAAACTGAGCTACGATCAACAAATTGAGCAGGATAAAGAGAGAGAGGAGTAAACCCTCTTTGAACAAAATCTTTCTCGTGAAAAAATCATAGTCTTAAATTTCTAAGCTAGTTTGTATTTAAAAGCAAATATACAATATCATTTTGCCTTGTTGTGATTAATATGTCAATAAATTGTGTAAATGCCTTTGGGCCACGACGTAAAAGCTTCATGCAATAATCTAATGAGGGAAAATCATCATCTAGATTCAAAAGTTTTTCCATAAACAAAAGATTCCCTAAGATTTTCTGTTCTCAAATCTATCCATTTTTAGAGTCCCTAACACTCACAACAAACTTCAGACTCACCAGATTCTTTTTTCTACTTTAAAAATATACTCTAGCCTACTACAGAAAAAATATCTGATTTAGAAACAATTTTATTGAATATAATTAACTGGGATGCTTTTTTCTACTTAAAAAATATACGCTAACCTACTATAGAAAAAATGTCCGATTTAGAAACAATTTTATTGAATATAATTACAATAATGATAATCACTGATTTAATTTATTTTCCTCGATATATTTCACTAGTGTATCTAACGCAACTTGAAGTCTATTTATTGGCACAATGTTCAGTTTCGCTGGCAAAAGCATAATTGCTCCTCCAATTTAAGTTTACTCAATGATAGCACATATCTTGCTTACATGTTGTCTCATTCAAGGGTTAGTCTACATCCTTGTGTAATTTCCACTGCCACGTTTGGTACTCTCGCCATTGTATCATTGTTGCTACCTGCTCCACCATCAAGCTTCAATAGTGTAAACCTACCACTCATTTTCTTTGCTAATATCCTCTCCAATAATAATAAACTGTTCTCTCTCTCTGAATTTAATTTTCTTACTAGTAATGAACTACAATGAAAATCACTCCTTATATTTCAATCCAATTACTATACTAATGATGTTACTGTATGTGGAGTACCGTTAGTAGAAACATCTCTGATTGGCCCATTAAATAGATGTTGCCTCAGAAACCTGCCTGGTAAGGCATGAACCGTCTGTATCAATGGATTACTGGCCGTGGTAAGCCATGTACCGTTGAAACTGCACACATATTCATGGTTCAGGCTTGTAGTGTTTTTCTTTTAGGGTTGAAACCTTATACAAGCTTACTCCTCACATAGTATAAAGAGTGATTCAAAAATCTGTTAGTTCCAATTTTCTCTGCAAATATAAAGAAAACAATCTGTTAACTTTCAAATTCTAGTCGGTAAATTGCCATGGGCGCCCATAGGCTCTATTTTTAGGGGGGGGGGTGGTCTACCTGGTCTAATCGGCCCTTCATGTACTGTATAATTGAAACCTCAAGCCAAAATATTATAAGTAGCGCGATAGCGCTGCCCAAGTCAAGAGCGATGTGGACCAAATATATTATTTTGTTTTTCTTGTCAGGGAAGCTGTTTCTTTGACCTTATAGAAAGAAATGTCATAGGAACTTCAAAAAGAGCTTATGGAGGGCAACCCGTTATAGTTCTTTTTTAAGTTATAGTGTTAGTTATAGTGCTTTTTTAAGAGTCAAAGTGATCGGAAGGCAAATACCCCCCCCCACACACACACACGCACTGTGCATTTACCCGAAACGCATCTGATAGAATTTTGAAGATGGCCATTTGATGTCATAAAAAACTTTAAAAAGGGCTCAGTCGGTTGGTAGTTGAGAGGGCTAGTGCCCTCTTTAATAGTCCGAAAGTTATTAGAGGGCAATCACCCCCCCCCCTCCCATACCCATCATTTTCCCAAACACTTCCAGCTAAAATTGTAAGATAGTTATTTTTGTTTGACGTAGTTTAAAAGTACAGAAATTATGGATTTGAGGAGGAGAACCCCCTCACGGTCCTCAGGGCAAGAGATGTAAGGTATATCCCGAGGCCATTTTAGGTTCTTGGTCGTATAAACTTCTGAGCGGGCTCATTCCATTAGAAATCGGAAGTTAAAGAGTCATTTTTAAGAGTCAAATTTATTGGAGGGAAGCTATGCCCCAACCCCACGTCATATTTTCCATAAATGTATCCGATAGAAATTTTAATATAGCCATTGGTTAAAAATAGTCCAAAAATCTCATAACATGGTCTTAGGGGCTGATAAAACCCTCTAGAGTATGGAGGTAAGGGTGTTAAGTTATGCCTTGGGAGGGGGGAAGGCATAAGGTTTTTAAGAAGAGGTGGTCTTGTGAACTTTAGAGGAGGCTCGTTGATTTGAAATGCATAGTTATAGTTCCATTTTAAGAGTCAAGCTTGATAAAGAGAAAATAGCCCCCCCCCCTCTGAGATACTATTTTCCACTAATACATTCGATCGAAATTGTGAGAAAGCCATTTTGCAGCCAATAGTCCAAAGAGAATATAACAATATCTTCAGTAAACAAATATAAGAAATATTTAGGCAAGATTTTGAACTACATCAAAACAAACTATGAGCAAGTGGACTTTCAAAAAGGTGGCAAAGCAATATCTCAAGAACAACTTATATCATTAAGTTAGATCCCTAAGAGTAATTTGCGGGGGATTCTGAACTAGCCAGAAGACACTATGTGTATACTTTTAGTACAACAACTACAGTTACTGTAGATAATGACACCAAGAGTATTAAAGTGAAACTTTTAGGAAGTGTTTTAGGGGGCGTTCCAACTAAACGGAAAAAACTGTATACATGCAGGTTTTCAAAAAGGCATATAAGCAATATCATAGACAGAACCACTCTGGTAATACGTTGAAATTTCATTGAAACACTTAAAGAAGCTAATTTGATTCAAAATTAAAAGTTCTAGGGTTCTTTCTAAGACTAAAAAGAGATTGGAGGGCAATCAGTCCGTCTCTTAAGCCGATTCATTTCCCAAACACATCTAGTCAAAACTTTGAGGCAACTGTTTTGTGTATCACAGTAGAACAGTCCATCAACTATTTCTTAAGGGATATTGGGCATGTCAAACCCTCAAAATTATGTCAAACTAGAATATTATAGAAAAAAACGAAAAGATATAAGAAAAAGATTTCATGAAAATGACTTTGTCAATAAAAAACGAACAGAAATTCATCTAAAAAACTTTTTCCACGAAACAAGTTTTCCAAAGAAAACTAAATCAAGCAAAAAATGGGCAAAAATGAAGTCAAGTAATCCTCTAAGCGTTAAACTGTCACAAATCACTACCAATAAATAAATGAAACTGAAAATGAACAGAAATTAGAATAAAAAGCCGAGTCAAACTCAAAACGAGCAAAAATATTAGTAGGGCTTATAACCCTCATGCCTTCTCAAGACCAGAAATCAATTTGCGTTTCACTGAAAGCAAAATATGTTTTAAACGTTTTCACTTTTTTTCACTTAAATAAGAAAAGAGACTTTTTTCACTCATTTCCGTTTACCCTTTTTTATTTTAAGGAATAAATATTAGTATAGGTATATTAAACTGACAATCCAGGGTCATTTGTTTTTCAGTAAAGCCTAATTTATGTTCTGGTCTTTAGTTGTGCTTGGAAGATTATTTGACTTTAAATCTGCCCATTTTTGACTTTATAGAACTCTTTACTTTTCTTTGAAAACTTATTCGGTGGAGCATTTTTTTTAAATTAATACAAATATATGACACCGTCATTCAGTCAGGGGGAGCTGGTGCCCCCTCACCCCCCCCCCCCTTATGGGCGCCCATATAAATTGCTGCCAAAAGAACTAAATATTGACGACTATTTGTGCTGAAACAGAATGTCACGGAAAAACACTCATATTTGGCAACCTGCAAACAGCAAGAGGAAATAAAATCAACAAGAAAATTAAAAATTGTAATTCATTCTAAACTGTAATGCAGTTCAGGCCATGAACATGCATCAACTACAGAAAACAAAAATCATTGCAGAATTGGCAAAAATCTACATCCCAGATGATATGCTCATTCAAGCAAAAAAGATCTTGCTTTACTTTTAACAAAGCTGAACATTGATACACAGCCATATGAAAAATAAATCAACAACACAACACATATCAATACTCCAATGGAATGTAAGATCACTCACAGAAAATAAGCTAAATGAACTAATATGTTTTATGAATAATAATTCCATTAATATTGCTTGCCTCCAGGAAACTCATTTAAAACCCAAAATCAACAAATTAAGTCTCTGGATATACTATCCTCAGAAAGGATAGATTTTCAGATAGAAAAGGAGGTGGGGTAGCTTTATTAGTTAAAAATAATATAAAATTCTGTGGCATCAATTTTCCCAGATTTTGCAAATGATGTTGATGTAATTGGTATCAGTATTTGGCTGAATTATTTAAAAACCTACATAATAAGCTTTTATAACCCTAATGGCCAAACTACAGATGCAAGGATTTCTTTAATTATATAAATAATTTTAATATGTTAAAAATATCATTATTTGTGGAGATTTCAATGCCCATAGCCTTTTTGTGGGGGAATAAACCAGAAAATAAAGCTGGTAAATTCATTGAGCATATGACTTCAAATAATAATGAATTAGCTGTTGCTACCCCTCCAAACCTGAATTCATATTTCAACCCCAAAAGTGGCAGATTCCCCACAATTGACCTACAAATTGTGTCATTAAATTTTTTGAACAAAATTTACATAAATAAAATTGATAGTCTATGTACTGAACACTTTGCTATAGTGTTGCTCCCTAAATGAACCTGCTGAAACTCTATCTCATACCTCCAAATATATCAACACTAAAGCAAATTGGTCTATGTTCCAAAATAAGCTAAATGATGAAATTTACAAGTTTCACCCAAAGTTCATGCACTTCAAACACAACAGTTGACACACATGCTGAAGCCTTGACATCTTTACTAATAAATACAGCTAATCATGCTATCCCCAGGACAACACCTAAGAAAACATTCCCTAAACAAATTCCTAAAGCATGGTGGACAAATGAGTGCCTAAATAAATGGAGAATAAAAAAGGCAGCTAGGACAGAATTCATAAAAAAACCATCACCTACTACATATTTAAAAAAATTACAAGCAGAATCTAATCTAAAAAGTACTATAATAGATGCTAAATATAATTACTGGAATAATTTTGCAAATAATCTCTCCAGAGAAACACATGAGCCAATTATACATAAAGTCTTAAGCCACATCTGTGGGAAAAGACTTCCCCCAACCCACTCCTGTATGAGCTTATACATAATAATACCCATTATGACAATGATAATGAAAAAGCTAACCTATTTGCAACTCTTTTTGTTAATAAGCTAACATCAAATAATCAAAGCAAACTGTCCCCAATTCCTATGAACCCAAGTTACCAACCACGCCCAGGATCCGAGTACATAACTAATCCATTTTCAATCCAGGAATTGAATAATGCAATACATCATATTAGGACCAAAACTAGCGTCAGCTATGACAATATACACCCTACATGGATAAAGAATCTCACACCTTCATACAAACAAGAACTGCTAAATTGTTATAATCACGCTTGGGCATCTTCTATGTTCCCCAATATATGGAAATGTTCGTCCCTCCTACCAATCCTAAAGAAAAATAAACCCAAAGATAACCCTGAGTCTTATAGGCCCATAATGATTACTCCTGTGATGGGGAAAAATAATGGAGAAAATGATCTATCACAGACTCCTCTGGTTTGTTGAAAAAAATAATATGATCCCTCACACTCAAACTGGATTCAGGAAACCCACTCCTCAACAGATGCTTTCCATTTTGCTAACAAATGCAGTAAATGAATCTTTCTCAAAAAATAATGTCCTAGTTGCAGCTTTCCTAGATTTTGAAGGGGCATATGACAATGTGAACCACCAAATCCTTTTAAACAAACTTGCAAACCTTGGAGTACCCCCTAAGCTAGTATCTTTTATTAAATCCTTCATAGAAGTGCGAAAGTTTCATCGTTTGTGTTGGTTCAGCCTCTTCACCCCAAAAGACAATAACCAAAGGCACTACCTCAGGGAGCAGTCCTCAGTTGCCTCCTATTTGCCCTATATCTCTGGGACATGAACCTACCCCACACGAATCTACAATATGCTGATGATCTGGTGCTATGGTCATCTGGCAACACCTTCCAGATAGCACAGTCAAATCTGCAAAAGTCACTTTTCCAGTTTGAAAAATTCTCTCAACATTCAGATTTACCCATTGCACCCACCAAGTCAAAAATAATCCAATTTCACCGGAAGCGAAACCATGTTAATGCAAAACTAACTCTAAATAAAACAACTATTCCAGAAGATAATCATATTAATTACCTAGGTCTCATGCTTGACCAAAAACTTAATTTCCACCTCCACATTTCAAACACAATAAAAAAATGCTATAGAAAAGCAAATATACTAAAAAGACTTCTTTCCACACCCTGGGGCTGTAAGGAGAAAAACCTTACTCCAGTTTTATAAATCACATATAAGACCCCATATTGACTATGGGTTCATCGTCTATGGTGCATGTGCAAAGACCCAGATGCAAAAAATTGAAACAACACAAAATGATATAATACGTCTCATATTTGGTCTTAGGAAACCCACAAGCACCAAGTTTCTGCTTATGGAGAGTGGATTAACAACAATAAGGGAGAGAACGTAGCTTTCTCTTGACAAAACATCTTACAAAAATTGAATCAAATAGCTCACACACACTACATAATTGGTTAAGAAATCCAGCCATGTATAGAGGCATTGCAGATGAGTATGCCAATATTCAGAAGAAGTTCCCCATACCAGCAAAGTCTATTGCACCCACTTTACCCCTATCCCCCCCCCATGGAATTGGTCAAGTCCCATAATAAATAATGAGTTCTCAAAGTGGAATAAAGATTTAACCCTCCATTGCTTTTGTCCAGAAAAAATTTGCAGAACTTAATACAATTACCTATAAAAATCACTTCCAAATATTTGTTGATGGGTCAAAAATGAATGAGAAGGTTGCAAGTGGTGTTTTCCTTCCTCACCTGAAAATTGCAATGGGCGAGAGATTATATAATAATTTATCTATAATGTCTGCTGAGTTAAATGCCATAATCATGGCATTAGAACACCTTAAGGAAAACCAACCTTTGATTGCAAATTCAAATAATATTATCATATATTCCGACTCTCTATCAAGCCTTGAGTTGCTGGCCTCAGCTCCTCAATATAAGTTGACATGACACTTATCATTGTCTCAGTATTATTGATAATCTTGCTTCAAGTGGCATAAAAACTTATTTTCAGTACATTCCTAGCCACTCTGGCATAAGTGGTAATCATCAGGTTGATGAAATAGCAAAAAATGCTATAAATATTGACCAGCCAAGTGGGAGACCAATCCCAATTAGAGATATTTACCGATGGAGGCTATCAGATATTAATTTTAATAAGATTAATCCTATCCTTTCCCCCTTTCCCAATAAGTATCTTTCTAAAATTTATCATAGAATTCGTTCTGGAACAAATGGACTAAATTTCCTTGCATTCTCATATAAGTTTTCTAATTCAAGTGGTTCAATTCCCCTGTCCCCTCTTTGCAGGCATTGTAATATGAATAATGAAACAATTGACCATTGCCTATTTGAATGTAATATGCTGACGTCTGCTACAACATACCTTGCTTTGTAAACTGTTAAAATGCTTCAAACACCACAAAATCTCACTATCAGCCAAGAGCCTAGCCAACTATACCTGCACACAGAGCACAGAAATCGATATCTATCATCTTATATTTGAACTCCTTGAGTCAAAAGATCTACTGAAAGATATCTGAGAATATCTAATAAATAAGAGACAACCAAGACAGTAGCTCTGTAGCCCACAGAGTGAAGCAAAAGAAGAGGGCTAAATAGTACCAACTGAATAGCCCGCCTGCTGTGAATTAGAAGAAGAAGAATTCATGTAGCAGCCTTGGAAGATTCGGCTGTGTTATTAAATTTCAATATATACCTAGTCACCTGGGCATACAAGGAAATAAAAAAGCAGACAATATAGCAAAGCAAGGAGCAAAAGTCAAATGGAACCAGTGAAACCTCTAACTATAAGGGACATAACTAGATTGCGACTGAAAACACTACCCAAATTAAGCCATCAATTTATCCCCCTTTCCAACCAGGATGCAATCAGTCTGGTTTCATCGCCTGAGTACAAATACAGCTAAATTCAACCACCATTCTTTCTCATATAAAATTAAGCAGCCAAATGGAGAAGTTGCCAGTAGCCCATTTTGCAGGTACTGTAAGATCAAAGAAGAAACCCCTGAGCACATATTACTGAAATGTAAAATGCTGGAAGGAAAACAAGTGAATCTCCTCAATTTGAAAGTTCAACTAGGACTGAATTCAAACCCTCTGACAAATGTAAAAACTTTGACCCAATCTTCAAAAAGAGATTTTTTCCATACATGCTTTCAAAACTGTTAATGGATCTAAACCTACAACACTATGTATAGCAATCAATTTATGCTGACTTATGGAATTCCGTTTATTTTAATAGTGTGACTATTGAATTTACATAAAAAGGCAACATTCTGTTCAGCCGCAAGTTGAATTGTCCCAAGAAGAGGATATGAATTTATCCTGAGAAAAGAAGAAATATCTTCTTTATTTCAAATATATCCCCGGATACCTTCCTGGCTAACCACTACCCAGAAGTGAACCTTTTGTTTGCGCCAGCTATTAAAACAGACCTTTCCCTTGCCTATGTAAAATCATTATTCCTGAATTTGAGTCTCAGAGATATATCCACCACCTCCCAATTTTTGTGGATGGCTCAAAAACAGATTCCAGGACTGCTTGTGGAGTCCACTTCCCATCTTTAGGTATAGCAGCTGCAGAAAGGCTCCAAAATGATGTGAGTATCATGGCAGCTGAAATAGCTGCCATCAACACTGCATTGGAAACCATTATAAAGATGCCAAACCCCCCAAGAAACACCCCTCTTATAATTTATTCAGACTCAAAATCAGCCCTTGCCTCAATATCACCAGAACATTCAGACTACCCTGACAATGATACCTCCACCACTCTTGTACTATTGAACCAACTACTTAAACAAGGTATATCCACAAAATTCCAGTACATCCCAAGTCAGATGGGTATAAAAGGAACCACAAGGCAGATGAAATAGCTAAATCTGCCCTTCAGCTTGAAATAATTTCTGGAAGACCTATCCCAGTAAGAGATGTAAACCATTGGCGCCTAAAAATTTATCTAGCAAACCAATGTCCACCAAACCTTTCTCCATTTACATCCCGGAAAGACTCAAAGATGTACCACAGAATACGATCAAATGCTACTGGCCTTAACAGCCAAACTTATCACTATCAAAACACAACCATTCCAACAGTAATGAGCCCTCTTTGCCGCCTATGTCAAACCTATGATGAGACCATCAACCATGTTCTTTTTGGTTGCCCTGTGGCAACTCTCAACCATAAAAAAGAATGGCTAACTTTATCTGCTATACTCAAGCGCCTCAAGCTAACCCCTAATATTGACCAACTAACACAAAGGAGACACCCTTCAACTGATGATGCTGAATTGTTCAAAGCTGTCTTTAACTGCCTAAATATAGGCGGCTTCATCAATGATGTATAAATTCTATTATTGAATAATAATAGTCTAATTTCTATATGTGATTTCCCAGGACACCCCTGACATAATCAGACAATACAAAAAAGGTTAAATGGATTCCTCCGAAGCCTATAATTGAAGAAGAAGAAGAAGAAGAAATATTCAAAGATTGGGATATCAACAATATTCAAAGATTGGGATATCACAACAACAACAGCAACCGTACAAGAAGATCGAAATATATTTTCTTGATTATTATCGCTTCTAATCAGTAGTTGTACCAAACCTATCCTGCTCAAGTCATCCTCAGGGCTATACTGTGGTGTTTATCCTTCCCATAGTATAGTGCAGACGGTTTGATATCATCTATTTTCCCTTCTTATTTTAGTTTTATATTTGTGTTTAAAGCTTTTTCCAATAGGCAATGTTCAGAAGTCCTCCAAAAAAAACGTCCCCCCAGATCCCAAATCAAATTCCATAGTGAAAGATACCCATCCTGGCTGGTCAAGCACATTATCTGAAAGTTCTAATGATGGCTCCGATTCGGAGAATAGGACAATGATAACTGTAGGTCCTAATGCAACCATAAATGATGATAATGGGTTTCAAGAGGTCCTCTCTAGAAGCTCTAAAAAAAGGAAAAAAATCTCCCCAATTAAAAGCATTTCCCCTCTCCCTGCCCAAGATCCTCCCTCCAAAAACTTACGAATTTACCTTAAAATTACTCCCACTACCCCCTTTGAAATAAAAATGATCACTGCAATAAGAGTTGCAATTTTTAAATTGCTAAAATCAATGTTCTCTCTTAACATTAACCGTGATGGATCTCTGCTTATAGCTGTAGAAGATCAGAAATCAGCAGATACAATAATTAACCTTAAATCCCTTCTGAATATCCCAATTATTGCATCTAATTGGAACCCAAAACAATCACCAACAAAAATTGTAGTTTACAATGTTCCCCCAGAGATATCTACTCAGGAGTTAAAAGAAGGCCTCTCAGATAGGGCTGGAAACACAATCCCAGTTGAGGATGTTACCCAACTTGGAAAACCTAACTCTACTGGCCTAAAAACTAGTAGATCCTTCTTATTCACACTAAAGGATAAAATTGATATCCCAGAAAAATTATTCCTATTTGGGCAAATCAAACCACACAAGGAATACAAACCTAAGCCTATTCAGTGTCAGAAGTGTTTCAAACTGGGACACACGACAAACAAATGCAATGAAATTCTCCAAGAGTGTAGTAACTGTAAATCTTTCCATCCTAAAGAGCTGACAACTTGCAAAAACACCCAGCCTACATGCATCAATTGCAAAGGTCCACATGAATCTACAAATAAAGCATTATGCCCTGCATACAAGAAAAGAGCTCTAACACTCCAAATATCAACAGAGAAGGCCATCCCATACCCTTTGCAGCAATGGAAGCAAATTCTGCCCAAAAATACCAAATAAAGCCTGTAATGAAACCAACCAAAACCCCCAAGTCAAATGCCCCAAATGCATCAAGCACCCCATATAAAACAACATCTTCTAAGCCCCCTAGCTCAAATCCCTATCAGAAGGAATCACCTAGCCAGCAAGCCTTGTTTTCCGGTGAGATGAGGCCAGCCTGGCCCTCCCTCCCAAGAAGAAACAAACCAGAAACACTACCAGGAATCAATCCCTTAGCCAACAAACAGGATGCACTACCAAAAATGCAATCCCCAAATATATGCTTATTCATTCTAAACTGTAATGCAGTTCAGGCCATGAACATACATCAACTACAGAAAACAAAAATTATTGCAGAATTGGCAAAAATCTACATCCCAGATGATATGCTCATTCAAGCAAAAAAGATCTTGCTTTACTTTTAACAAAGCTGAACATTGATACACAGTCATATGAAGAATAAATCAACAACACAACATTTATCAATACTCCAATGGAATGTAAGATCACTCACAGAAATGATTTATTTGTAGATTCATGTGGACCTTTGCCTATTTGAATGTAATATGCTGACGTCTGCACAACATACCTTGCTTTCTAAACTGTTAAAATACTTCAAACACCACAAAATCCCACTATCAGTCAACAGCCTAGCCAACTATACCTGGACACAGAGCATAGAAATCGACATCTATCATCTTGTATTTGAACTCCTAGAGTCGAAAGATCTGCTGAAAGATATCTGAATATATCTAATAAATATGAGGCAATCAAGCCAGTAGCTCTGTAGCCCACAGAGTGCAGCAGAAGGAAAAGGGCTAAATAGTTTTACTGAAAAGCCCGCCTGCTGTTAAATAGAAGAAGAAGAAGAAATATAAACCAAAAGATAACCCTGAGTCTTATAGGCCCATAATGATTACACCTGTGATGGGGAAAATAATGGAGAAAATGATTTATCACAGCCTCCTCTGGTTTGTTGAGAAAAATAACATGATCCCATACACTCAAACTGGATTCAGGAAATACCACTCCTCAACAGATGGTTTCATTTTGCTAACAAATGCAATAAATGAATCTTTCTCAAAAAATAATATCCTAGTGGCAGCTTTCCTAGATTTTGAGGGGGCATATGACAATGTGAATCACCAAATCCTTTTAAATAAACTTGCAAACCTTGGAGTACCCCCTAAGCTAGTATCCTTTATTAAATCCTTCATAGAAGTGCGAAGTTTTATCGTTTGTGTTGGTTCAGCCTCATCACCCCAAAAGACAATAACCAAAGGCCTACCTCAGGGAGCAGTCCTCAGTTGCCTCCTATTTGCCCTATATCTCTGGGACATGAACCTACCCCACACGAATCTACAATATGCTGATGATCTGGTGCTATGGTCATCTGGCAACACCTTTCAGATAGCACAGTCAAATCTGCAAAAGTCACTTTTCCAGTTTGAAAAATTCTCTCAACATTCAGATTTACCCATTGCACCCACCAAGTCAAAAATAACCCAATTTCACCGGAAGCGAAACCATGTTAATGCAAAACTAACTCTAAATAAAACAACTATTCCAGAAGATAATCATATTAATTACCTAGGTCTCATGCTTGACCAAAAACTTAATTTCCACCTCCACATTTCAAACACAATAAAAAAATGTTATAGAAAAGCAAATATACTAAAAAGACTTCTTTCCACACCCTGGGATTGTAAGGAGAAAACCTTACTCCAGTTTTATAAATCACATATAAGACCCCATATTGACTATGGGCTCATTGTGTATGGTGCATGTGCAAAGACCCAGATGCAAAAAATTGAAACAACACAAAATGATATAATACGTCTCATATTTGGTCTTAGGAAACCCACAAGCACCAAGTTTCTGCTTATGGAGAGTGGATTAACAACAATAAGGGAGAGACGTAGCTTTCTCTTGACAAAATATCTAACAAAAATTGAATCAAATAGCTCACACACATTACATAATTGGTTAAGAAATCCAGCCATGTATAGAGGTATTGCAGATGAGTATGCCAATACTCAAAAGAAGTTCCCTGTACCAGCAAAGTCTATTGCACCTACTTTCCCCCAATCCCCTCCATGGAATTGGTCACTTCCCATAATAAATACTAAATTTTCAAAATGGAATAAAGATTTAACCCCCATTGCTTTTGTCCAGAAAAAATTTGCAGAACTTAATACAATTACCTATAAAAATCACTTCCAAATATTTGTTGATGGGTCAAAAATGAATGAGAAGGTCGCAAGTGGTGTTTTCCTTCCTCATCTGAAAATTGCAATTGGAGAGAGATTATTTCATAATTTATCTATAATGTCTGCTGAGTTAAATGCCATAATCATGGCATTAGAACACCTTAAGCAAAACCAACTTTGATTGCAAATTCGAATAATATTATCATCTATTCCGACTCTCTATCAAGCCTTGAGTTGCTGGCCTCAGCTCCCCAATATAAGTTGGACATTGACACTTATCATTGTCTCAGTATTATTGATAATTTTGCTTCAAGTGGCATAAAAACTTATTTTCAGTACATTCCTAGCCACTCTGGCATAAGTGGTAATCATCAGGTTGATGAAATAGCAAAAAATGCTATAAATATTGACCAGCCAAGTGGGAGACCAATCCCAATTAGAGATATTTACCGATGGAGGCTATCAGATATTAATTTTAATAAGATTAATCCTATCCTTTCCCCCTTTCCCAATAAGTATCTTTCTAAAATTTATCATAGAATTCGTTCTGGAACAAATGGACTAAATTTCCTTGCATTCTCATATAAGCTTTCTAATTCAAGTGGTTCAATTCTCCTGTCCCCTCTTTGCAGGCATTGTAATATGAATAATGAAACAATTGACCATTGCCTATTTGAATGTAATATGCTGACGTCTGCAGAACATACCTTGCTTTGTAAACTGTTAAAATACTTTAAACACCACAAAATCTCACTATCAGCCAAGAGCCTAGCCAACTATACCTGCACACAGAGCACAGAAATCGATATCTATCATCTTATATTCGAACTCCTTGAGTCAAAAGATCTACTGAAAGATATCTGAATATATATAATAAATATGAGGCAATCAAGCCAGTAGCTCTGTAGCCCACAGAGTGAAGCAAAAGGAAAAGGGCTAAATAGTTTTACTGAAAAGCCCGCTTGCTGTTAAATAGAAGAAGAAGATGTTCAGGACGCACGCCTCGATTCAAAAAGATTGAATCACACAACAGCAACTCTATAAGAAAATTAAAACAAATTTTCTTGTGAATTATTATCGCTTCTAATCAGCAGTTATACCAAACCAATCCTGCTCAACTCATCCTCAGGGCTATACTGTGGTGTTCTCCTCCCCATAGTATAGTGCAGACGGTTTGATATCATTCCATTTTCCCTTCTTGCTTTAGTTTTGTTTTTCTCTGTTTAAAGCTTTTTCCAATAGGCAATGTTTAGAAGTCCTCCAAAAAAAAATGTCCCCCCAGATCCCAAATCAAATTCCAGTGAACGTGCCATAGTGAAAGATACCCATCTTGGCTGGTCAAGCACACTTTCTCAAAGTTCAAATGATAGCTCCAATTCGGAGAATAGGACAATGATAAGTGTAGGGGCTAATGTAACCATAAATGATGATAATGGGTTTCAAGAGGTCCTCTCTAGAAGTTCTAAAAAAGGAAAAAAATCTCTCCAATTAAAAGCATTTCCCCTCTCCCTGCCCAAGATCCTCCCTCCAAAAACTTAGGAATTTACCTTAAAATTACTCCCACTACCCCCTTTGAAATAACAATGATCACTGCAATAAGAGTTGCAATTTTTAAATTGCTAAAATCAATGTTCTCTCTTAACATTAACCGTGATGGATCTCTGCTAATAGCTGTAGAAGATCAGAAATCAGCAGATACAATAATTAACCTTAAATCCCTTCTGAATACCCCAATTATTGCATCTAATTGGAACCCAAAACAATCACCAACAAAAATAGTAGTTTATAATGTTCCCCCAGAGATATCTACTCAGGAGTTAAAAGAAGGCCTTTCAGATAGGGCTGGAAACACAATCCCAGTTGAGGATATTACCCAACTTGGAAAACCCAACTCTAATGGCCTAAAAACTAGTAGATCCTTCTTATTCACACTGAAGGATAAAATTGATATCCCAGAAAAATTATTCCTATTTGGGCAAATCAAACCACACAAGGAATACAAACCTAAGCCTATTCAGTGTCAGAAGTGTTTCAAACTGGGACACACAACAAACAAATGCAATGAAATTCTCCAAGAGTGTAGTAATTGTAAATCTTTCCATCCTAAAGAGCTGACAACTTGCAACAACACTCAGCTTACATGCATCAATTGCAAAGGCCCACATGAATCTACAAATAAATCATTATGCCCTGCATACGAGAAAAGAGCTCTAACACTCCAAATATCAACAGAGAAGGCAATCCCATACCCCTTTGCAGCAATGGAAGCAAATGCTGCCCAACAATACCAAATAAAGCCTGTAATGAAACCAACCAAAACCCCCAAGTCAAATGCCCCCAATGCATCAAGCACCCCATATAAAACACCATCTTCTAAGCCCCCTAGCTCAAATCCCTATCAGAAGCAATCACCAAGCCAACAAGCCTCCTTGTCCGGTGAGATGAGGCCAGCCTGGCCCTCCCTCCCAAGAAGAAACAAACCAGAAACACTACCAGGAATCAATCCATTAACCAACGAACAGGATGCACTACCAAAAATGCAATCCCCAAATATGTGCTTATTCATTCTAAACTGTAATGCAGTTCAGGCCATGAACATACATCAACTACAGAAAACAAAAATTATTGCAGAATTGGCAAAAATTTACATCCCAGATGATATGCTCATTCAAGCAAAAAAAGATCTTGCTTTACTCTTAACAAAGCTGAACATTGATACACATTCATATGAAGAATAAATCAACAACACAACATTTATCAATACTCCAATGGAATGTAAGATCACTCACAGAAAATAAGCTAAATGAACTAACATCATTTATGAATAATAATTCAATTAATATTGCTTGCCTCCAAGAAACTCATTTAACCCAAAATCAACAAATTAAGTCTCTGGGATATACTATCCTGAGAAAGGATAGATCTTCAGAGAGAAAAGGAGGTGGTGTAGCTTTATTAGTTAATAATAATATAAAATTTTGTGGCATCAATTTTCCAGATTTTGAAAATGATGTTGATGTAATTGGTATAAGTGTTTGGCTGAATAATTTAAAAACCTACATAATAAGCTTTTATAACCCTAATGGCCAAACTACAGATGCCAAGGATTTCTTTAATTATATAAATAATTCTAATATGTTAAAATATATCATTATTTGTGGAGATTTCAATGCCCACAGCCTTTTGTGGGGGAATAAACCAGAAAATAAAGCTGGTAAATTTATTGAGCATATGACTTCAAATAATAATGAATTAGTTGTTGCTACCCCTCCAAACCTGAATACTTATTTCAACCCCAAAACTGGCAATTTCTCCACAATTGACCTACAAATTGTGTCTTTAAATTTTTTGAACAAAATTTACATAAATAAAATTGATAGTCTATGTACAGACCACTTTGCTATAGTTTGCTCCCTAAATGAACCTGCTGAAACTTTATCTCATACATCCAAATATATCAACACTAAAGCAAATTGGTCTATTTTCCAAAATAAGCTAAATGATGAAATTACAAGTTTCACCCCAAGTTCATGCATTTCTAAGACAACAGTTGACACACATGCTGAAGCATTGACATCTTTACTAATAAATACAGCTAATCATGCTATCCCCAGGACAACACCTAAGAAAACATTCCCTAAACAAATTCCTAAAGCATGGTGGACAAATGAGTGCCTAAATAAATGGAGGATAAAAAAGGCAGCTAGGACAGAATTCATAAAAAAACCAACACCTACTACATATTTAAAAAAATTACAAGCAGAATCTAATCTAAAAAGGACTATAATAGATGCTAAATATAAATACTGGAATAATTTTGCAAATAATCTCTCCAGAGAAACAAATGAGCCAATTATACATAAAGTCATAAGCCACATATGTGGGAAAAGACTTCTCCCAACCCACTCCTGTATGAGCTTATACATAATAATACCCATTATGACAATGATAATGAAAAGGCTAACCTATTTGCAACTCTTTTTGTTAATAAGCTAACATCAAATAATCAAAGCAAGCTGTCCACAATTCCTATGAACCCTAGTTACCAACCACGCCCAGGATCCGAGTACATAACTAATCCATTTTCAATCCAGGAATTGAATAATGCAATACATCATATTAGGTCCAAAACTAGCAGTAGCTATGACAATATACACCCTATATGGATAAAGAATCTCACACCTTCATACAAACAAGAACTGCTAAATTGTTATAATCACGCTTGGGCATCTTCTAGGTTCCCCAATATATGGAAATGTTCGTCCCTCCTACCAATCCTAAAGAAAAATAAACCAAAAGATAACCCTGAGTCTTATAGGCCCATAATGATTACACCTGTGATGGGGAAAATAATGGAGAAAATGATTTATCACAGACTCCTCTGGTTTGTTGAGAAAAATAACATGATCCCACACACTCAAACTGGATTCAGGAAATACCACTCCTCGACAGATGCTTTCATTTGCTAACAAATGCAATAAATGAATCTTTCTCAAAAAATAATATCCTAGTGGCAGCTTTCATAGATTTTGAAGGAGCTTATGACAATGTGAACCACCAAATCCTTTTAAATAAACTTGCAAACCTTGGAGTACCTCCTAAGCTAGTATCCTTTATTAAATCCTTCATAGAAGTGCGAAGTTTCATTGTTTGTGTTGGTTCAGCCTCTTCACCCCAAAAGACAATATCCAAAGGCCTACCTCAGGGAGCAGTCCTCAGTTGCCTCCTTTTTGCCCTATATCTCTGGGACATGAACCTACCCCACACGAATCTACAATATGCTGATGATCTGGTGCTATGGTCATCTGGCAACACCTTTCAGATAGCACAGTCAAATCTGCAAAAGTCACTTTTCCAGTTTGAAAAATTCTCTCAACATTCAGATTTACCCATTGCACCCACCAAGTCAAAAATAATCCAATTACACCGGAAGCGAAACCATGTTAATGCAAAACTAACTCTAAATAAAACAACTATTCCAGAAGATAATAATATTAATTACCTAGGTCTCATGCTTGACCAAAAACTTAATTTCCACCTCCACATTTCAAACAAATAAAAAAATGTTATAGAAAAGCAAATATACTAAAAAGACTTTTTTCCACACCCTGGGGTTGTAAGGAGAAAACCTTACTCCAGTTTTATAAATCACATATAAGACCCCATATTGACTATGGGCTCATTGTCTATGGTGCATGGGCAAAGACCCAGATGCAAAAAATTGAAACATTACAAAATGATATAATACGTCTCATATTTGGTCTTAGGAAACCCACAAGCACCAAGTTTCTGCTTATGGAGAGTGGATTAACAACAATAAGGGAGAGACGTAGCTTTCTCTTGATAAAACATCTTACAAAAATTGAATCAAATAGCTCACACACATTACATAATTGGTTAAGAAATCCAGCCATGTATAGAGGTATTGCAGATGAGTATGCCAATATTCAAAAGAAGTTCCCTGTACCAGCAAAGTCTATTGCACCTACTTTCCCCCAATCCCCTCCATGGAATTGGTCATTTCCCATAATAAATACTGAATTTTCAAAATGGAATAAAGATTTAACCCCCATTGCTTTTGTCCAGAAAAAATTTGCAGAACTTAATACAATTACCTATAAAAATCACTTCCAAATATTTGTTGATGGGTCAAAAATGGATGAGAAGGTTGCAAGTGGTGTTTTCCTTCCTCACCTGAAAATTGCAATGGGCGAGAGATTATTTAATAATTTATCTATAATGTCTGCTGAGTTAAATGCCATAATCATGGCATTAGAACACCTTAAGCAAAACCAACCTTTGATTAAAAATTCGAATAATATTATCATCTATTCCGACTCTTTATCAAGCCTTGAGTTGCTGGCCTCAGCTCCTCAATATAAGTTGGACATTGACACTTATCATTGTCTCAGTATTATTGATAATCTTGCTTCAAGTGGCATAAAAACTTACTTTCAGTACATTCCTAGCCACTCTGGCATAAGTGGTAATCATCAGGTTGATGAAATAGCAAAAAATGCTATAAATATTGACCAGCCAAGTGGGAGACCAATCCCAATTAGAGATATTTACCGATGGAGGCTATCAGATATTAATTTTAATAAGATTAATCCTATCCTTTCCCCCTTTCCCAATAAGTATCTTTCTAAAATTTATCATAGAATTCGTTCTGGAACAAATGGACTAAATTTCCTTGCATTCTCATATAAGCTTTCTAATTCAAGTGGCTCAATTCCCCTGTCCCCTCTTTGCAGGCATTGTAATATGAATAATGAAACAATTGACCATTGCCTATTTGAATGTAATATGCTGACGTCTGCACAACATACCTTGCTTTGTAAACTGTTAAAATACTTCAAACACCACAAAATCCCACTATCAGCCAAGAGCCTAGCCAACTATACCTGCACACAGAGCATAGATATCGACATCTATCATCTTATATTTGAACTCCTAGAGTCAAAAGATCTGCTGAAAGATATCTGAATATATCTAATAAATATGAGGCAATCAAGCCAGTAGCTCTGTAGCCCACAGAGTGAAGCAAAAGGAAAAGGGCTAAATAGTTTTACTGAAAAGCCCGCCTGCTGTTAAATAGAAGAAGAAGAAGAAGAAAAATCTCCTTCTGAAAAGTATCATAATCCACCTCAGATCAGCCTAACACCCCATTTTGACTTGCCTGGGTCCCAGTATCTACTCCAAGATTTTACAATGATTGAGCTGAATAAAGCAATCAATTCAATCAAACCCAAAACAACTTGCAGCTACGACCAGATCCATCCATCTTTACTCCAACACCTTCCAATAGAGTTTAAAAAAGTACTCTTATCTCTCTTCAACAATGCCTGGAGCAATTCCTTCTTCCCATCTGCTTGGAAAACATCACTCATCATCCCCATATTAAAACAAAATAAACCCAAAGAGGACCCCAACTCCTTCAGACCCATTATGATTACCCCAGTTCTGGGAAAATTATATGAGAAGATAATCCACTCCCGATTGTATTGGTTTGCTGAGTCTAACCACCTCATCCCACATACCCAAACAGCATTTAGGAAATATCATTCTTCCATTGATGCATTTGTTCGCCTAACCAACGCCATATCTGAGTGTCTGAAAGACAACCAAATCCTAGTTGCAGCCTTCTTGGACTTCCAAAACGCATATGATAATATCCAACATCCACTCCTACTGCAAAAATTATCAAAAATGGGTTTTCCAATACCTGTAGTGAATTTCTTTAAAAGTTACCTATCTGAACGCTCTTTTGTTCTCCAAGTAAATTCCTACATCACTTCTAAAAAGTCTGTCTCCAAAGGCCTTCCCCAAGGTGCTGTCCTCAGCTGTCTCCTGTTTTCACTATATTTATGGGATCTCAACCTACCCCAAACAAATATTCAGTTTGCAGATGATATAGTCCTATGGTCTACCTCAAATGATTTTGAACTAGCCCAATCCAAGTTACAAAAGTTGCTTTATGCCTTTGAATGTTTCTCCAACAATTCATGCCTACCCACCGCCCCATCAAAATCAGCTATAGTACAGTTTCATAACAGGAGAAATCCCCAATCTGCCCTACTAACCCTAAATGGTGTTGTCATCCAAGAGCAACAACACATCAAATATCTTGGCCTCACTCTAGACCAAAAACTAACCTTCAGGCTCCACATTGAAAATGTGAGAATAAAATGCCTCAGGAAAATGCGTATCTTACAAAGGCTACTCAATACGCCTTGGGGTTGCCATGAAAAAACTCTAATAAATTTCTATAAGACTTATATTAGATCTCAGATTGATTATGGACTAATTGTATATGGCTCATGCTCAAATACCCTACTATGCAGTCTGGAGACTGTCCAGAATACTATGATCCGTGCTATACTTGGCCTCAGGAATCACACCAAAACCAACTTCCTCCTCAGTGAAAGTGGTCTCACCTCTATTGCCATGCGTAGAGACATTCTACTTGCCCGCTACTTTACAAAAATTGAAGGTAACAGTTCCCATAGATTACATGACTGGCTAAGAAACCCTGGAGCTTTTAGGGGCCTTGCACGGGAATTTGCAACCACCCAAATGACCTACCCCATACCTTCATCTTCTTTATTTCAAATTTACCCCCGGATACCTTCCTGGGCTAACCTCTACCCAGAAGTGAACCTTTTGTTTGCGCCAGCTATTAAAACAGACCTTTCCCTTGCCTATGTAAAATCATTATTTCATGAATTTGAGTCTCAGAGATATATCCACCACCTCCCAATTTTTGTGGATGGCTCAAAAACAGATTCCAGGACTGCTTGTGGAGTCCACTTCCCATCTTTAGGTATAGCAGCTGCTGAAAGGCTCCAAAATGATGTGAGTATCATGACAGCTGAAATAGCTGCCATCAACATTGCATTGGAAACCATTATAAAGATGCCAAACCCCCCAAGAAACACCCCGCTTATAATTTATTCAGACTCAAAATCAGCCCTTGCCTCAATATCACCAGAACATTCAGACTACCCAGACAATGATACCTCCACCACTCTTGTACTATTGAACCAACTACTTAAACAAGGTATATCCACAAAATTCCAGTACATCCCAAGTCACATGGGTATAAAAGGGAACCACAAGGCAGATGAAATAGCTAAATCTGCCCTTCAGCTTGAAATAATTTCTGGAAGACCTATCCCAGTAAGAGATGTAAACCATTGGCGCCTAAAAATTTATCTAGCAAACCAATGTCCACCAAACCTTTCTCCATTTACATCCCGGAAAGACTCAAAGATGTACCACAGAATACGATCAAATGCTACTGGCCTTAACAGCCAAACTTATCTCTATCAAAACACAACCATTCCAACAGTAATGAGCCCTCTTTGCCGCCTATGTCAAACCTATGATGAGACCATCAACCATGTTCTTTTTGGTTGCCCTGTGGCAACTCTCAACCATAAAAAAGAATGGCTAACTTTATCTGCTATACTCAAGCGCCTCAAGCTAACCCCTAATATTGACCAACTAACACAAAGGAGACACTCTTCAACTGATGATGCTGAATTGCTCAAAGCTGTCTTTAACTGCCTAAATATAGGTGGTTTCATCAATGATGTATAAAGCCTATTATTGAATAATAATAGTCTAATCTCTATATTTGATTTCCCAGGACACCCCTGACATAATCATACAATACGAAAAAGGTTAAATGGATTCATCCGAAGCCTATAATTGAAGAAGAAGAAGAAGAAGAAAAAATAGCAATAATATTACACTTAGGGGGTAAAATTGTGGTTTTGCTACTTCTTGCTGTCTTGGAAAGGGGTTAGGTTAGAAAAATAAAATTTACAGTGATGGGTCTACACAGTGGCGTAATTTTGTCGAAATCCTGGGGGAAGGGGCGAAATTGGGGTAAATATCTACCAAATCGTATTATTGAGTTAGGAATAAAGTGAATACACCATTTGATGCCTTTTTTTATGCTGATTACGAATATAATAAGCATTTCTACCAGAAATGAATTTCAGCCCCCCCTCCCTATATAGGCTATACCTAACCCAACTTAGCCTAACCCTGAATTGGCATATATAGGGGGGGGTCTGAAATTCATTTCCGATAGAAATGCTTATTATATTTGTAATCAGCATACAAAAGGGATCAAATGGTGTAGGCTATTCGCTTTAGTCCTAACTCAATAATATGATTTGGTTGATAGTGACCCCTTTTTTATGCTGATTACAAATATAATAAGCATTTCTATCAGAAATAAATTTCAGCCCCCCCCCCTATATATGTACCTAACCTAACCCTGAATTGGCATATATAGGGGGGGGGGGCTGAAATTCAATTCCAATAGAAATGCTTATTATGTTCGTAATCAGCATAAAAAAGGCATCAAATGGTGTATTCACTTTAGTCCTAACTCAATAATATGATTTGGTAGATATTTACCAAAATTGGAGCTAATTTTCCAAAATCAAGTGATAATGATGATAAAAACTGCAAATAGCCTATAGCCATTTGTCTACCAAATCATATTATTGAGTTAGGACTAAAGTGAATACACTATTTGTGCCTTTTTTTATGCTGATTACAATATAATAGCCTAATCATTTCTATTGGAAGTGAATTTCAGCCCCCCCCCCCTATATATACCTAACCCAACCTAACCTAACCCTTAATTGGAATATATACAGGGGGGGCTGAAATTCCAATAGATTTGATTTGGTTTCCATAGCAATGATTATTATATTTGTAATCAGCATAGAAAAAGGCATCAAATGGTGTATTCACTTTAGTCCTAACTCAATGATATGATTTGGTAGACATTTACCCCATTTGGCACAATGCAAATAGGCCTAATATAAAAGCACTGTAAGATATTGTAAATTTCTAGTGGGCTATATAATTTAGCTAGTATGAAAATATGATTTGGTGCCATTTTATTCTCATTCATCATTCAAGAATTGCTTCTAGTGCTAGTTGCAACTTGAGCCCTTAAGGGGCCCCAAAGATATTTTATATAAATAACAAAAGAGCTTAAAAAAAGCACTTGAATAAATTTGGGACCAGTACTGGTCCTAAGGAGACAAGTTAAGGGTGATCAAGTCAATGTCATTTACATAGACCATGAAAAGGTCTTTGACAAAGTACCACCTTTCATACAAACTCTACAACCTTGTCTGGGAGCCATAGTTGATTGGATTAAACAATTTCTTATTGAAAGGTGTGAAACAGTATCAGTAGGTGAAGTTTTGAGCACACTTGAAGTAGAGGTAATCTGTGGTGTTCCCCAGGGCTTGGTCCTTGGCCCTTTCTTATTTAATCTGTATGTCAATGATCTAGTAGAAGGCATCAACTCAGAGATTCTACTGTACACAGACAATGCCAAGCTGTATAAAGTAACCAAAACAGTTGTCAATGCACAATCTCTGCAAGAGTACCTTGACAAACTCAATAGTTGGATGTCCAACTGGCTGGTGGAAATCAATATCAACAAAAGTCATAAGCTAATGATAGAGAAACCTACTATCCACTATGAGTATAGACTAGGAGACTTACTGATCACATCATGCCTGGAGGAGTACAACCTTGGAGTAGTCATTGACAGCAACCTCAACTTCCAGGCCCACTACAACAGCATTATTAGGAAAGAAAATTGTTTTGCAGGAGTTTTAAGGCACAACTTCATTTTCGGAAATGATAAAACCCTTTCCCGTCTCTACAAAGCTTTAGTACAGCCAATCCTTGAATATGGTCATTGCAGTACAAGTCCCTTTTGCTGCAAAGTCATCAAAGCTCTCAAAAAAGTTCAAAAACAAATAACAAAGTTTTGTCCTACTCTGAGAAACTTACCTTACAAAGATAGGCTCTGCAAGCTCAAATGTCCTTCACTAGCTTATCAACTGCACCAAAGAGACTTCATTGAGTTATACAAGCTTTGCTACAATGGCTACAAAAACATCCAGGCTACCAATGTTCTCTGCTTCAGTTACACAAATATTTGTGGTCACAAGCTTCAAGAGGAAAGGTTCCAAAAGGACTGGCGGTTGGGCATTCAAGAACTGAGTAACACAACACTAGAACAAGCTCCCCTTTGAAGTCATCAATGCCAACTCATTAAACTTGTTCAAGCAGGAACTGGACAAATACTACAGTGACATTGCCTATAATTTTTTTCACTTGAAAAGGTTTTTGTAGAGTGGTGGATGTCCAACTGAGTATATACCCCCACCCCCAATTGTGCAAATATATACCCAAAATTGCATTCTGAATCTAAATATTACCTTCATTTGCATCACAAATGAATTTTACCCCCCCCCCCCATGATGTGGAAACTTACCCTGATTTTGATATATTTAGGGGTTGAGGTAAAGTTCATTTGGCTATATTTAGATTCAGAGTGCAATTTTGGGTATATATTTGCACATTAGGGGGGTGGGGGTATATACTCTGTGAATATATAGGTTCTAAGAAATTCATGAATTTTGTAGAACCATGTTTTAATTATTGCTAAACCTATTTAAGAATAGCTCACATGGCTTTTTCATATTTTTTTTTTAAGTTGGAAAAAGAGGAAAGAAGTAAGGATAAAGGTTCTTCCCTTGGAAAATATGTTAACTAGGTTCATTATACATATCATAAAGTAAGAATTGTTTTCTTAACATCTCTCCTTATGACCAGTACTTGTCCCAAATTTATACCAAAGTTTCAAATAATGTTTTCACTTTCATCCTAGCTAAATTATATGGCCAACTGTAAATTTATCCCCCCCCCCCAATGTGCAAATATATACTCTGAATTAGAATACATGCTGAATTGTCAACAACAATGTTTTGAATTGTAAAATTCATTGCTATTTTTGTTGACAGCATTCAAAAAACTTGAAACAATAGGAAAACAGTTTATATTTGAGTTGCCTGATAAATAAGGTTTGAATTTTTATAAGTAAGTATTTTTGGAATATGTTACTCATGAATAACTTATTCTTAAATTAGTGATATGCTTTTTAACCACTTTTCAATAACTTAACTAGTGTTGAAACTTCTTCATGTGGTTACAAAAATTAAATGCCTTTGAGGCCCCTTTAAGGACTAAAGATGCAACTAGCCCCGAAAGCAATTCTGGAAATATGAAAGAGTATATTAAAAGGCATCAAATGATGTTTTCATTTTCATCCTAGCTAAATTATATAGCCCACTAGAAATTTAACAAAGATAGCCTACTGTATTGTATTATAAAAGTATATATACTAAAGGGAAACCGATTCATTTCTGTTGATCCTTGAATTATCCAGGCTTATGTTAGTTTTGACAGGATTTTTGAAACAATTAAATTTCAGCTGGGGGGGGGGATGGGAACCAAGGTCTGGGAAGGACAGTTGTCCCCCTGGCCCATAGTTGATTATTGGAAGGGCATTTTGAAGCACTTTAATCCACTCCTCTACCTCTAGAAGACCCTGACTTTTTTTTGCAATAAATAATCAAGTAACAGCAGTTTGAATGTTGTATACCTGAAAAATTGTCAAGAGATCCTTTCTTGTCAGAAACAGGAAACTGACTTAAATGCTCTTTCCTTATTTGGGTGTACTGGTTATTGTTCCAATGTTTCCTATCAATGGAATACAAAAACAGCTTCAAGAGGTGCAGCTCCAAATCACAGCTAAGCAGAGTTATTCCATTTTGAAGGAAACTTTTCACAAAGTTTCCAAAATTGCACTGTCAAATCATCAGTACTTTTACCCTAAACTGAAAGCATTGATTTATTGAAGTAGTGTTTGGCTTCGTACATCTGCTTCTGTTGTCAGGCCTGTACAAGTTCTTCAAAATAACATTGTTCATTTTTTGGTTGGCCTGCAACCCCAGGGCTCAGTATGGAACATCTGTGAGACAATAAGGATACTGTCAGCTTTTGCACTGTGAAAGTTGTGTTTTGTTTATTTTTAGGCTATAACATGGTATAAATCTTCTATGTTTTGACTGCTTAGTTAATTTGAAGATCCATGATCCAGAATTACCCGACTTTATCTTTGGGAGAGAGTAACACTCCATTGATTGTTTCAATGTGGTCAATATTTTCTGTGCTTTGTTGGAAGATTAGAAGTTATAATCATCTTGATCAGAGTATTAAAAATAAAAGTGATATTTCTGAGTTGAAGAGTACAATTAAAGAAATCCTTTTTGTTAAGTATGAATTTTAATTCTTTTTTTTCAGGGGGGGGGGGCAAGGGCTGTAAATAAATAATTCATTAGTTTATTATGGCCTATTGTAGTATGATCTTAACATTAGAATTGATTTTGTTTTGTTTTTTTAAGGTTTTAAGTGCTTATTAGGATCTGTAATTTTTATTAGCTTTTCATAATTTTTTAGTCCTATATTATTTTTTAATGTATTGTTGCCACCCCCTTGGATCAGTTTTTCTACTTCCTGGGGTTGCTGTTAATGCTGATGTTGTTTTTTGGCTTAATAAATATATCTCTCTTAGGGAAGTTTTTATGGTTTTGGTATAAAAAGGGTTAAAAACGTTTGTTTCAAACTTACTATTTAATTATAAAATCAATTTTGTTAAAGTTATGTAAACTGCAAGCATTGATTTTATCCACAATTATGTTGGATAAAAAATTCAGAACAATTTCTCCATTTTTCATCTGCCATGCTTCTTTCAGCTTTGATACTTTTCAAAATATAGGTGAAATTGCTGTTTTAAGTGGCCTAACAGAAAAAGAAGAAATTATGGGGGATTTCTTTGGCATTTTATTTATTCAACTTAATTTTGACAATTTAATGTTTGTGTATTATACAACTTTTACAAAATGGATTTATAATGAAATGGTAAGTTTGAAATAAATGAGTATAAGCCTAGGGTTCCAGTAGTGTATAAGGAAACATGTTTAAAAAACAATTCTTACTTCACAATATGCAGAATAATTTTAGTTTACATATTTTGCAGGAGAAGCTGTATCTTCACTATTTCCCTTGTATTTTCAGTTTTTTATCACATTTTCCAATATTTGTTATACAACTTTGCTCAATCCCAATTTATGAGGTTTTAAAGATCTGCAAATACATTTTCTAAATTTAGAATAAAAAACAATCTATATGGCTTAAAATTTCATTCAAATAGCCTACCAGTAAATGCATTTAGAGAAAAAGCAATTGATAACTGAAAAATTAGGTAAAATGTTGTTCTGTCAAAATTTCAATAGGTCCCCCTGTCTAGTAGGTAAATTTCCAAGACTTAGAAATCAGAAGAGGATTGACATAGAAGTTTGGCAATACCTTCCCTGGAGAAGGTTTTCGCCCTGGATTCATTACTGAATGTTTCATTTTCTGTACCTTACCACTTTGCAAGATAGTGAATAGTAGCTAAACCTGAATTTTACCCACTCTGGTTCCAAATGTCATGAAACTACCAAATAAACATAGAAAAATTCCTTTGGCTTATGCTTTTCACCAATAGCCTAAGCCAAAATTCAGTTTTCACAAAATTACAAGGGTTTGTTTTTTGATGAGTAACCTTCTGGTATAAAAATATAATTATAAATTTGTACCCTCTATGTACAGAAATGAACACAAGGAGTAAAAAAAGAAAAAACAAGAAATGAACTACACAAGAACAACAATAATTTTTTACTCAGCAAAAAAACACTAAGCAAAAAGAGAAAACAATTTCGCTCATATTACAAAACACCTTCATAAATCCTAATAAAAGCTTTACATAGCCTACTGTAACTCAAAATCCTCAGACATAAGAATGCCTTATATGGTTTCATATTCTATACATATTGTATGGAATACATTGTATATAGATAGCTATTAATAACATATCTTAAAAGAAAAAGTAGAAAACAAATTAAAGAAACAAAGAGGAAACTTCTTACCAGGGACACACACAAGTCAACACAAATAAATAAACATAAGAATTAAAAAATTAGAATGACTCACATCCATGAAATACAGTTAGGGGGAAAATCAACTACTGACTTGCATCTAACTCTGAATTTAGCAACTAGATTATCCACACGAATTTTAAAGATCTACAGCATCTTGATGTGTCTGTTATGGGTCCAAATCAGAATACAAAGAAGATATTTACAAAATCTGAAAAATAACAAACAAATTTGTTTCCATTCAGAAGCAGTGACTTCCAAATAGGGACTGAAAAGAAAACATGAAGAGCAAAAATTAGGTTATAGAGACCGCCGAAATTTTTCTTATTGAATTGATCCCTACTTTTGTAGATTTATAACTAATGGTTGTCAGGTACATTCTAGACTCACTACCTGACAAAATACAAAACTATAGTTAGAACAAACAAACTTGTTTCTATGTAGGCTAGCTTATATTAAATTTGAAACTTTTGGGGATTAACCTTTGGTTCCAAGCATTAGTGATGATAATTACTTAAGTAAAGAATTGTAGTTGTTTTAAATAAAAACTAGAAAGTCAGTTGACTAGCCTTTTTTATTGAATAGACAGTTTTTTTTATTAACAGAAGAATAGATAAAAATAAGGCCATTTCAGCTGTGTGTGAAAGTTGTACAGCAACTGTTCTGAAGGACCAAATCCATGCTGCAATAAATTTTCACAAACTTCTGATGGTGAGGTTAATCTGTAGAGCTAGCTACCTTGCTGGTGATGCAATACTTTAACAATAGTCACAAAGAAACTATAGCATACAATTCAGAGAAATATGATTGGAAAATCCGCTATACCTTACCCTCCCCCTCCTATTGTGCAAATCTATAGCCCAAATGTAGTTCTAAAGTAATGAAGAAACTAATGAAAAAACTGGTGTGTTCTCGAATTTTACACAGTCTAAACTTGAGTGAGTTTATTCCTTCCCCCTACGGAAATAAAAAAAAAACTCAAATAAAATTCTCAAATTTGGAAAGCCTTATTTTCCACGGGGGGGGGGGGGGGGTAAACGCCTAGAACTGCAAATGACTACCAAGAGTAATGAGAGTTCAGGAAATTTAGCTTCTTTTGTCTGCCTTCTGCAGACAAAATTCTTTCATCTACACCTGCAGAGTGACTGTTTTAATTGGGAGAGGATTTTTTATCCCAAAATGGAATATGCTTGGATTTTTGTTTTTCCGTTATTGTTAATATCTTTTGTGTGTGCCTCGTTGGTATAGAAACCGTGAGAATATTAGAATGTTTAATGCAACTAATATATTGATCTCATATAATAAGTTGGACTCCAAGTTAAAAGATGAGGCTTGCAAGCAGTTGGGTCCTTTTCACCCTCTATTGCAATTGTTCTGATTTGCATTTGTAGTTCTTTATATTGATATTGTTTTGCATGTGTTTTGTTTTTTATGCCCTTACCTTTTCTTTGCTTTGTTACTCAACTTTTTTATAATGTTAGTGGGTCAAAAATAAATTATTATTATTATTGTACTATGTCTTAAAAGCTACTATTGAAGAGAATAAGCAGGAAATCTAATCAAATTGTTATGTTCCATTAAGTGATGAATGGTACATTTAATATTGTTTTTACTATCTAGCATTCTCATATTTTAGATCAATGATATTTCCATTATCAAAGAGCTGCTGTATCTTGTCGTCAAAGTAGAAGAGTCAAATATCTCAGGACAAGCATTTGACTTCTGACAACTAGCATAATCATAGACTATAGAGTACTATTGCCATAGGATTCTTCTTGAGGTCTAAATATTAGCATTAAAGCTTACTGATAGTGAACCTGTCAGATAACTACAAGTATTATTTCTTACTATTCAATTTGATTATATGGTTTTTATTGTGGCATTTTGAAGGGAAAGAACCATAACTATCATTCAAAACTTAGACATGAAAAGGAATATAAAACAAATAGGATCTGATCAAAGTACAGTGGCAGGATGCAGAGATATATTTTCATTTGAAATGCATTTTAGATGTGGTTCATGTCAATACAGATGAATTTCATATGAAACTAGTGAGATTCTTGTTTTTGTTAGGTTTCTGTTTTGACTTTTCTTAGGTTTAGTTGCCTGTATGTTGTCATGTCATTATCTAATCAAAAGAGGACACAAGAAAATTACAATAAGGGTGCTGTGTTAGAAAACAAATTTCCCTAAAGTTGTGACCTATCTAGATCATTTTTGCACACCAGAAAATGTTAGTATATGTTTACCACAAAAATGAATGAATTTTTCATATGCGATGGATGATTCTGGGAAAGACCAACAAAAGTCTGTTCTCCAAACAACTATCTTTATCGCAATTGATCAATATAAATTTAGAAATGACAATAAATTTGTCTTAAATGTTGGTATGTGTCTGTTCTATATCTTCTTCTTCTATTTCACAGCAGGTAGGCTTTTCAATTGGTACTATTTAGCCCTTTTCCTTTTGCTTCACTCTGTGGGCTACAGAGCTACTGGCTTGGTTGCCTCTTATTTATTAGATATCTTCAGATGTTTTGACTCAAAAAGTTCAAATATAAGATGATATAAGAAAATTACAATAAGGGTGCTGTGTTAGAAAACAAATTTCCCTAAAGCTGTGACCTATCTAGATCATTTTTGCACACCAGAAAATGTTCGAGTATGTTTACCACAAAAATGAATGAATTTTTCATATGCGATGGATGATTGTGGGAAAGACCAACAAAAGTCTGTTTACCAAGCAACTATCTTTATAGCAGTTGATCAATATAAATTTAGGAATGACAATAAATTTGTCTTAAATGTTGGTATGTATCTGTTCTATATCTCTTCTTCTATTCACAGCAGGTGGGCTTTTCAGTTGGTGCTATTTAGCCCTTTTCCTTTTGCTTCACTCTGTGGGCTACAGAGCTACTGGCTTGGTTGCCTCTTATTTATTAGATATCCTCAGATGTTTTGACTCAAGAAGTTCAAATATAAGATGATATAAGAAAATTACAATAAGGGTGCTGTGTTAGTAAACAAATTTCCCTAAAGTTGTGACCTATCTAGATCATTTTTGCACACCAGAAAATGTTTAGAGTATGTTTACCACAAAAATGAATGAATTTTTCATATGCGATGGATGATTCTGGGAAAGACCAACAAAAGTCTGTTTACCAAACAACTATCTTTATCGCAGTTGATCAATATAAATTTAGAAATGACAATAAATTTGTCTTAAATGTTGGTATGTGTCTGTTCTATATCTTCTTCTTCTATTTCACAGCAGGTGGGCTTTTCAGTTGGAACTATTTAGCCCTTTCCTTTGCTTCACTCTGTGGGCTACAGAGCTACTGGCTTGGTTGCCTCTTATTTATTAGATATCCTCAGATGTTTTGACTCAAGAAGTTCAAATATAAGATGATATTAGAAAATTACAATAAGGGTGCTGTGTTAGAAAACAAATTTCCCTAAAGTTGTGACCTATCTAGATCATTTTTGCACACCAGAAAATGTTAGAGTATGTTTACCACAAAAATGAATGAATTTTTCATATGCGATGGATGATTCTGGGAAAGACCAACAAAAGTCTGTTTACCAAACAACTATCTTTATCGCAGTTGATCAATATAAATATAGAAATGACAATAAATTTGTCTTAATTGTTGGTATGTGTCTGTTCTATATCTTCTTCTTCTATTTCACAGCAGGTGGGCTTTTCAGTTGGTACTATTTAGCCCTTTTCCTTTTGCTTCACTCTGTGGGTTACAGAGCTACTGGCTTGGTTGCCTCTTATTTATTAGATATCCTCAGACATCTTTCAGTAGATGTTTTGACTCAAGAAGTTCAAATATAAGATGATAGATGTTGATTTCTCTGCTCTGTGTGGAGGTATAGTTGACTAGGCTCTTGGCTGATAGTGAGATTTTTGGTGTTTGAAGCAATTTAACAGTTTACAATGCAAGGTGTGCTGTGCAGACCTCAACATATTACATTCAAATAGGCAGCAGTCTATTGTTTCATTATTCACATTACAAAACCTGTAAAGAGGGACAAGGGAACTGAAATACTGAACCAAAAGAAGGAGGTTTTAGAGCTTTTAGATCTCTTGAGGCTAATGTTGAATTAGGAAATTGATAGTAGAATGCAAGAAAATTTGGTCCATTTGTTCTGGAATGAATTCATGTGATAAATCTTAGAAAAATGCTTATTGGGAAAGGGGGAAATATTATAATTATTTTTATTAAACATAATATCTGATAGTCTCCATTGGTAAATATGTCTAATGGGGATTGGTCTCCCACTTAGCTGGTCAATATTTATAGCATTTTTTGCTATTTCATTAACCTGATGATTACCACTTGTACCAGAGTGGCTAGGAATATATGGAGATGAGATCTAATGCCACTTGAAGCAAGATTATCAATAGTACTAAGACAATGATAAGTGTCAATGTCCAACTTATACTGAGGAGCTGAAGACAGCAACTCAAGGATTGACAAAGAGTCAGAATAAACTATAATATTTGAATTAACAATCGAATGTTGGTTTTTCATAAGGTGTTCTAATGCCATGATTATGACATCTAACTCTGCTGACATTATAGATACATTATTATACAATCTCTCGCCCATTGCAATGTTCAGGTGAGGAAGGAAAGCACCACTTGCTACCTTCTCATTCAGTTTGGACCCATCAACAAAAATTTGGAAATGGTTTTTATAAGTAATTTTATTAGGTTCAGCGAATTTCTTCTGGACAAAAGCAATGGGGGTTAAATCTTTAGTTCACTTTGAGAAATCAGTATTTATTATGGGGATTGACCAATTCCATCGAGGGGATTGAGGGAAAGTAGGTGGAATAGACTTTACGGGTACAGGAAACTTCTTCTGAATGTTGGCATACTCATCTACAATCCCTTTATACATGGCTGGATTTTTAACCAATTATGTAGGGTGTGTGAGCTCTTTGATTCGATTTTTTTAAGATGTTTTAAAGCTACGTCTCTCCCTTATTGTTATTAATCCACTCTCCATAAGCAGAAACTTGGTGCTTGTGGGTTTCCTAAGTACAAATATGAGACATTATATCATTTTGTTTGTTTCAATTTTTTTGCATCTGGGTCTTTGCACATGCACCATAGACGATGAGCCCATAGTCAATATGGGTATTATGTGTGACTCATAAAACTGGAGTAAGGTTTTCTCCTTACAACCCCAGGTTGTGGAAAGAAGTCTTTATTATATCCTACCTGTTTTTCTATGTTTTTTTTATTGTGTTTGAAATATGGAGGTGGAAGTTAAGTTTCTGGTCAAGCATGAGACCTAGGTAATTAATATGATTATTTTCAGGAATAGTTGTTCCATTTAGAGTTAGTCTTGAAATAACATGATTTCGCTTTCGGTGAAATTGGATTATTTTCGACTTGGTGGTTGCAATGTGTAAATCTGAATATTAAGAAAAATTTTCAAATTCGAAAATTACTTTGGCAGCTTTGACTGTGGATCTCAAAGGTGTTGCCAGATGACCATAGTACCAGATCATCAGCATATTGTAGATTCGTGTGGGGGAGGTTCATGTCCCAGAGATATAGGGCAAAGAGGAGGCAGCTGAGGACTGCTCCTTGAGGAAGGCCTTTAGTTATTGTCTTTAGGGTGAAGAGGCTGAACCTATACAAACAATGAAACTTCGCAATTCTATGAAAAATTTTATAAAAGATACTAGCTTGGGGGTAGTCCAAGGTTTGCAAGCTTAGTTAAAAGAATTTGGTGGTTCACATTGTCACATGCCCCCTCAAAATCTAGGAAACCTGCAACTAGGACATTATTTTTTGAGATTCATTTGTTGCATTTATTAACAATATAAAAACATCTGTTGAGGAATGGTATTCCCTGAAACCAGTTTGAGTATGAGGGATCCAAGTATTTTTTTTAACAGACCAGAGGAGTCGATAATAGACCATTTTTTCCATTATTTTCCCCATCACAGGAGTAATCATTATAGGCCTATAAGACTCAGAGTTATTTTTGGGTTTATTTTTCTTTAGGATTGGTAGGAGGGACGAAGATTTCCAGATAGTGGGGAACGTAGATGAAGCCCAAGCATCACTATAACAATTTAGAAGTTCCTGTTTGTATGAAGAGGCGAGATTCTTTATCCATGTAGGGTGTATATTGTCATAGCTGCTGTTAGGCTTGGTCCTAATATGATGTATTGCATTATTCATTTTCTGGATTGAAAATGGGCTGGTTATATACTCGGATCCTTGGCGAGGTTGGTAACTTGGGTCATAAGAATTGGGGGGGGGGCTGCAATTATTTGATGTTAGCTTATTAACAAAAAGAGTGGCATCTAGCTTTTTCATTATCAGCGTCATAATGGGTGTTATTATGTATAAGTTCATACAGGAGCTGGTTGGGGGAAGTTTTTTTTCACAGATGTAGCTTATGACTTTATGTTTGATTGGCTCATGTATTTCTCTGGAGAGATTATTTACGAAATTATTCCAGTAGTTATATTTAGCATATGTAATAGGTAATGGTTTTTTTTTAGGAATGTTCTCTAGCTGCCTTTTTGTTCTCCATTTGTTTTGGCACTCATTCGTCCACTGTGCTTGGGAATGTGTTTAGGAAGGTTTTCTTAGGTATTGTCCAGGGGATTGCATGATTAGCTGTATCTATTAGTAAAGGTGCCAAAACTGCAGCATGTGTGTCAGCTGTTGCATTTGAAATGCATGAATTATGGGTGAAACTTGTAATTTCATCATTTAGCTTATTTTGGAACATGGCCAATTAGCTCTAGTATTAATATATTTGGAGGTATGTGATAGAGTTTCAACAGGTTCATTTAGGGAGCAAACTATAGTAAAGTGGTCAGTACATGACTAATGACACAATTTGTAGTTCAACTGTAGAGAAACTGACACTTTTGGGTTTGAAATATGTATTCAGGCTTGGGGGGGGGGGGGGGTAGTAACAGCTAATTCAATATTATTTGAAATTAATTAATAAAACTTTCCGCAAAATAAGTTTTGCTAAGAAAAGTAAAGAACTCCATTAAACGAAAATGAGCAAAAATAAAATCAAATAATCTACCAAGCGTGAAATTATCACAAATCAGCTTTGATAAATAAATGAAACCCAAAACGAACAGAAATTACAATAAATACTGAAAACGAGCAGAAATTAACATAAGTTGGGCTCAAAACCCCTATGCCTTCCCAAGGCCAGATCATAATTTGCACTTTACTGAAAAAAAAATATAAGAGCCCTTTTCGAAGTTTCTATGATAACTCCTTTGATACAAAGTGCCCTGGCCTAAACAACAACCAGAAAAAAAAACAATACGTTATACCCACATCGATCTTTACTATATAAATATCAAGTCTTCCTATCACTTTCGACAATTAAAAGAGCACTAAACCTTCCGATTTCCAATCGAATGAGCTCCTTTTGAGTTTCTACGCCAACACTCCCTATAAATGCCTTATATACCCCAGGGCATAAATTGCAACTCTTACCCTAAGGGCTGCGAGGGTGGTGTTATCCTCCAAGACTTAATTTCCAGAAATTTCAACTACGTTAGACAAAATGGCTATCTCAGAATTTTGATTGGATGTGTCTGAGAAAATGTGGGCTTGGAGGGGCGTTAGTCTTTCTCCAATCACTTTCAACTATTAAAAAAGGCACTAGCCCTTTCAATTTCCAATCAAATGAGCCCTTTTGAAGTTTCTATGACAACACTTTCAATAAAAACCTTATATGCCCCCAGGGGATAACTTACAACCGTCATCCTGAGGGCTGGGGGGGGGGGTTGTCATCCTCACAGACCTGATTTCCAGAACTTTCTACTACGTTGAAAAAATGGCTATCTGAAAATTTTGATTGGATATGTTTGGGGGAATGGTGGGCGTGAGGGAGGGGTTAGTTACGGTCCAATCACTTTCAAATATTAAAAAGAGCACTAGCCCTCTAAGTTTCCAATTGAACGAGTCCCTTTTAAAGTTTTTACGACAACTCTATCATTAAAAACCTTATATACTCCCAGGGCATAACTTACAACCTTGACCCTGCCTTAAATACATAATTTCCAGAACTTTCAACTATGTTGAACAAAATGGCTATCTCTAAACATTGATTGAATATGTTTGGGGAAGTGGAGTGCGTAAGACTGGGGTTAATTACTCTCCCCTCACTTTCGACTATTAAAAAGGGCAATTTTAATTTCCAATCAAATGAGCCCCTTTTGAAATTTTTACAACTTTCTATATAAATCTTATATGCCCCCAGGGCATAACTTACAACCCTTGCACTGAAAGCTTTGATGGGGTTATCATCCTAAAAGACCTAATTTCCAGAACTTTCGAATACGTTGAACAAAATGGATGTATCAAAATTTTGATTGGATGTGTTTGGGGAAAATCGTGGGCGTGAGAGGGGGCTAGTTGCCCTTCAATCACTTTTGACTATTAAAAGGGCAATAGCGCTTTCAATTTTCAATTGGATGAGCCCTTTTGGATGTTTTTACAACAGTGCCTTCAATAAAAACCTTACGTGCTCCCAGGGCATAACTTAAAACTCTTGCCCTGAGGGTTGTGGGGGGGATAGGTTGTCATCCTTAAAGGCCTAATATCCAAACTTTCAACTGCGTTAAATAAAATGGCTATTTAAAGACTTTGATTGGATGAATTTGGGGAAAAGGTGGGTGTCAGAGGGGGGTTAGTTTCCCTCAAATCGCTTTTGACTATTAAAAAGGGCACTAGCCCTTTGAATATCCAAACGAATGAGCCCTTTTTCAAGTTTCTACGACAAAAATTTCAATAAAAACCTTATATACCCCAGGGCATAACTTATAACCCTTGCCCTGAAATTTGTGGGGGGAGTGTCCTGCTCTAAGGTATAATTTCCTGAACTTTAACTGCTAGGAACAAAATGGCTATTTGAAAATTTTGATTGGATATGTTTGGGGAAATGGTGGGTGAAGAAGGGGTTTAAGATGCCTTCCAATCACTTTTGACTATTAAAAAGGGAACTAGTCATGTTAATTTCCAACGGAATGAGCCCTTTTTGAAGTTTCTACGACGATGTGTTTAGAAAAAAAACCTATATGCCCCAAGGGCATAACTAACCACCCTTGCCCTGAGGGATGTGGGGGAGTGTCCTCCTCAAAAACATAATTTCTATCTAAAAATTCACAACACTGAACAAAATGGCTATCTAAAAATTTTGATTGGATGTATTTGAGGAAAAGGTAGTTGATAGAGGGGGGCTAGTTGACCTCAAATCACTTTCAACTATTAAAAAGGGCACTAGCCCTTTGAATATCCAATCGAATGAGCCCTTTTTCAAGTTTCTACGACAAACATTTCAATAAAAACCTTATATACCCCCAGGGCATAACTTATAACCCTTACCCTGAAATTTGTATGGGGAGTGTCCTGCTCAAAGGAATAATTTCCGGAACTTTAACTGCATGGAATAAAATGGCTATTTCAAAATTTTGATTGGACGTGTTTGGGGAAATGGTGGGCGTGGAAGGGGTGTTAGTTGCCTTGCAATTGCTTTCCACTATTAAAAAGGGCACAAGCCATTCCAATTTCTAATCGAATGAACCCTTTTTGTAGTTTCTATGACAACACTTTGTATAAAAACTGTATATGCCCCCAGGGCATATTTTTCAATCCTTGTCCTGAGGGTTGTGAGGGGGTTGTCATCCTCAAAGACCTAATTTCCAGAACTTTAAACTACGTTGAACAAAATGGCTATCTCAAAATTCTGATTGGGTGTGTTTAGGAAAATTTGGGCGTGAGAGGGGGGTTAGTTACCGTCCATTCACTTTCAACTATTAAAAGGGCACTAGTCCTTTGAATTTCCAATCGAATGAGCCTTTTTTGAAGTTTCTATGACAACGCCGTCTATAAAAATCTTATATTCCCTCAGGGCATAGCTTACAACCCTTGCCCGAGGGTTGTGGGGGAGTATCCTCCTCAAAAACATATTTTCTATCTGGAAATCAACTACGCTGAACAAAATGGCTATCTCAAAATTTTGATTGGATGTGTCTGGGGGAATGATGGGCATGGGGGGTGAGCTACTGGCCCTCCAATCACTTTCGACTACTAAAAAGGGCATTAGCCCTTTGAATTTCCAATCGAATGAGCCTTTCTTAAAGTTTCTACGACAGTGTCTTCTATAGAAACCTTATATGCCCCCAGGGCATAACTTTAAACCCTTGCCCCGAGGGTTGTAAAGGAGTGTCATCCTCAAAAACATATTTTCTATCTGGAAATCAACTACGCTGAACAAAATGGCTATCTCAAAATTTTGATAGAATGTGTTTGGGGGAATGATGGGCGTGGTGGTGGCTAGTTCCCCTCCAATCACTTTCGACTATTGGAAAGAGCACTAGCCCTTTGAGTTTCCAATCGAATGAACCTTTTTTGAAGTTTCTACGACAACGCCTTCTATAAAAACCTTATATGCCCCCAGGGCATAACTTAAAACCCTTGCCCCGAGGGTTGTAGGGGAGTGTCATCCTCAAAAACATATTTTCTATGTGGAAATCAACTACGCTGAACAAAATGACGATCTCAAAATTTTGATTGGATGTGTTTGGGGGAATGATGGGCTTAGGGGGGATTAGTTGCCCTTCAACCCCTTTCGACTATTAAAAAGGGCACTAGCCACTCCAATTTGCAATCGAATCAGCCCTTTTTGAACTTTCTACGACAACTTCTTCGATACGAAGTGCCCGGGCATGGAGAAAAAAAGACAAAAAAAAACAACAACATATTGTGTCCACATTGTTCTTTACTTAGGCAGCGCTAGCGCGCTGCCTATGATAGTATGTTCAATGAACTTACCAGCTTTATTTGCTGGTTTATTCCCCCACGAAATGCTGTGGGCATTAGAGTCTCCACAAATAATGATGTATTTCAACATATTAGAATTATTTATATAACTGAAGAAATCCATGGCATCTGTAGTTTGGCCATTAGGCTTATAAAAGCTTATTACGTAAGTTTTTTTATTATTCTGTCAAACACTGATACCAATTACATCAACATCAGTTACAAAATCTGGAAAGTTGATGCCACATAGTTTTATATTATTATTAATTATTAAAGCTATTCCACCTCCTTTTCTCTCTGATGATCTATGCTTTCTCATGATAGTAGGCCTATATCCCAGCGACTTAATTTGTTGATTTTGGGTTAAATGAATTTCCTTGAGGCAAGCAATATCAATGGATTTATTATTCATAAAAGATATTAGTTCATTTAACTTATTTTCTGTAAGTGATTTTACGTTCCACTGGAGTATTGATATGTGCTGTTTTTTTATTTATTTTTCATATGACTGTGTATCAAGGATCAGCTTTGGTAATAGTAAAGCAAGATCTTCTTTTGCTTGAATGAGCATAGGATTAGTGATGTAGATATTTGCCAATTATGCTATGATTTTTTTTCTGTAGTTGTTGTATATTCATGGCCTGAGCTGCATTACAGTTTAGAATGAATAAGCCTACATTTGGGGTTTGCAAGTTCGATTGTGTATCCAGTTTTTCCGTTAAGGGGGGGGGGGCAGGCCGACCTCGAGGAGGCTTAGTTGGCTTGGTGATTCTTTCTGATAGGGATGTGAGCTAGGGGGCTTAGATGATGGTATTTTGTAAGGGGTACTTGATGCATTGAGAGTGTTTGACTTGGGAGTTTTGATTTATTTCATTATGGGTTTTATTTGGTGTGGTTGGGCAGTATTTGCTTCCATAGCTGCAAAAGGGCCTTCTCTGTTGCTACTTGGAGTGGTAGTGCTCTTTTCTTATATGCAGGGCATAGTGATTTATTGGTAGATAATGTGGGCCTTTACAATTGATATATGTAGGCTGATTGTTGTTGCAAGTTGTCTACTCTTTACGATGGGAGCCTTTACAATTCATACATGCTAGGAGAATTTAATTGCATTTGTTTTTTGTGTGTCCCAGTTTGAGACACTTCTGATACTGGATAGGTTTTGGCTTGTGCTCCTTGTGCGGTTTGATTTGCCCAAATAGGAATAACTTTTCTGGGATGTTAATTTTAATTCTGGGATGTTGCTTAAGATCCACTTGTTTTTAAGCCATTAGAGTTGGGTTTACCCAGTTGAGTGACATCTTCAACAGGGATTGTGTTGCTAGCCGTTGGTGAGAGCCCTTCTTTTAACTCCTGAATAGGTATTTCTGAGGGAACATTATATACTACTAATTTTGTTAGAGATTGTTTTGGGTTTCATTTAGATGAATTAATCGGGATATTCAGAAGAGATTTTAGATTAATTATTATATCTGCTGATTGCTGATCTTGGACAGGTATTAGCAAAGATCTATCACGGTGAATGTTAAGAGAGAACATTGATTATAACAATTGAAAATTGCAACCCTTATTGCAGTAATCTTTGTTGTTTCAAAGGGGGTATTAGGAGAAATTTTGAGGTAAATTCCCAAGTTTTTGTTAAGGAGAATCTTGGGCAGGGGGGGGGGGAATACTTTCGATTGGGGAGATATTTTTCCTTTTTTGGAGCTCCTAGAAAGGACCTCTTGAAACCCATTATCATCTATGTGACATTAGCCCCAACACTGATCATTGTCCTATTCTCAGAATTTGAGATATCATGTGAGCTTTGTGATCGTGAGCTTGCCCAGCCAAGATGGGGCATAAATAGATCAAATTCATAGTATTTGGGGTGGGATCCGGGGGACTTTTTTGGGGGAGTTCTTTGCATTACCTATTGGAATAAGCTTTAAGCTAAACAAGAAAGAATAGTACTATGATACCAGACCGTCTGCACTCTACTGTGGGGAAAACTTCACCATCCACAAAAGAAACACCACAATATGGCCCTGAGGAGGATTTTGAGTACGATTGGTTCGGTAAAACTACCGATAAATCGAGACAAATAATTCACAAAAAATTCAACTGTAAATTTCTTAATGTGTTGCTGTTGCTGTCTCCCATCCATTTTTTATATTTTGTTCTTCCTCCTCTCTTTTGAAGACCTATTCTTCAAATTTGTGAAGGGGAGCAGACTGTGTACTTCAGCTGATGAAACATGGAAGCACACATCCTCTTTGGTGTCACTGCTGTTAAGAAAGGTTCCACTGGAGTACGATGGGAGCCTTTACAATTCATACATGCTAGGAGAATTAATTGCATTTGTTTTTTGTGTGTCCCAGTCTGAGACACTTCTGACACTGGATAGGTTTTGGCTTGTGCTCCTTGTGCGGTTTGATTTGCCCAAATAGGAATAACTTTTCTGGGATGTTAATTTTTCTCCTTAAGTGTAAAAAGAAAGATCCACTTGTTTTTAGGCCATTAGAGTTGGGTTTACCCAGTTGGGTGACATCTTCAACAGGGATTGTGTTGCCAGCCGTTTCTGAGAGCCCTTCTTTTAACTCCTGAATAGATATTTCTGAGGGAACATTATATACTACTAATTTTGTTAGAGATTGTTTTGGGTTCCATTTAGATGAATTAATCGGGATATTCAGAAGAGATTTTAGATTAATTATTATATCTGCTGATTGCTGATCTTGGACAGCTATTAGCGAAGATCCATCACGGTGAATGTTAAGAGAGAACATTGATTATAACAATTGAAAATTGCAACCCTTATGGCAGTAATCTTTGTTATTTCAAAGGGGGTATTAGGAGAAATTTTGAGGTAAATTCCCAAGTTTTTGGTAAGGAGAATCTTGGGCGGGGGGGGGGAATACTTTCGATTGGGGAGATATTTTTCCTTTTTTGGAGCTCCTAGAAAGGACCTCTTGAAACCCATTATCATCTATATGACATTAGCCCCAACACTGATCATTGTCCTACTCTCAGAATTTGAGATATCATGTGAGATTTGTGATCGTGAGCTTGACCAGCCAAGATGGGGCATAAATAGATCAAATTCATAGTATTTGGGGTGGGATCCGGGGGACTTTTTTGGGGGAGTTCTTTGCATTGCCTATCGGAATAAGCTTTAAGCTAAACAAGAAAGAATAGTACTATGATACCAGACCGTCTGCACTCTACTGTGGGGAAAACTTCACCATCCACAAAAGAAACACCACAATATGGCCCTGAGGAGGATTTTGAGTACGATTGGTTCGGTAAAACTACCGATAAATCGAGACAAATAATTCACAAAAAATTCAACTGTAAATTTCTTAATGTGTTGCTGTTGCTGTCTCCCATCTATTTTTTAGATTGTGTTCTTCTTCCTCTGTTTTGAAGACATATTCTTCAAATTTGTGAAGGGGAGCAGACTGTGTACTTCAACTGATGAAACATGGAAGCACACATCCTCTTTGGTGTCACTGCTGTTAAGAAAGGTAATTAGTGTTATGTTGGGTTCCATTAATTTAATGCTTATTTTTGCTACTTTTGTTCTTTTTGCTTCTTTATTGTATGCCTATATAGGTTATATATATGAAATAATATGACGTATATATTAAAATTGTATAAATAACTAGTTGTAAAACATATCATGACTTGTTTTCTTACTTCTCTCACCATGTAAAATTATCTCTGTCTCTACTTTATTAGAAAATAGTATATACTGGCATCAGTGAAAAACAATGAAATTGCTTGTTTTGGTTTCCTTGATTCAAAAAATTGTGTGTTTCTTAAGTGTTTTTTAACACAATTTTGATAATAAAAGAAAATACATAAAATTACCAGTGTGGTTTATTTCTTATGTTATAAACTGTCAGAATATATATTTTAAGAGAGCGGGTATTGACGAGAGGCTGACATTGCGGAAATGATTTCAAAGAAAGTATAAATATTAAACAGTATGTCTAGGACCTCTTCTTCGGGTCTCATATGCTTCTCACGGCAACACTATTCTATCTTTCCTTTAACAAAATTTCGTTTATCAAGTGTTACCCCTCTCCCAAACTCCCCCGCTCTTTATTTTCAAATAACTAGGTACAGTAGATAATAATAATACCCTAATAAATCATCTACATTTAATAGCGAAAATCCACTCTGTAAGGAAGGATTGGCAGTTCAAATCCATCGTATGTAATGTTATTTGTTTATTGTTGTTTGTACTTTTTGTTTGTACTTTAAGCTGCCTTTATAATTCTCCTAGATTTGGATTTGCCTTTTTAATTTGTTAAAAAGGGGATAGGGGTTCTAAATATAAAAATATTTTTCTTGCTACAATGTTGAAATAGCTAAATTAAAGAGTCAATCACCCAAAATAGCTGCCTGAGGCTGCTGGAAGAATATTCTTCCCAAGTTTTGCCCTAAACCTTTTTGATTCTATGAAGGCTAAGCATATGAGGTTTCGGGACATATTTGTCTCCAAATTTGTGTTTTGGTTTGTTTTATTTATTATTGGCAAGAATTTGTTTTTGCTTTACTTATAGTTATTTATCGTATACTGTTAAATTCTGCTATGATGAATGCAAATGCAGTCTGGCAATTGTGCAAGATAATTTTGTTTCTTTTCTTTTTTAAACATTTTACTTCTGACTAAATTTTTTTTATAATATTTTTAGAAATTTGTCTTTTAGAAAGGAAAAATGTTCCTTTTTTAGCCTTTTTACCTATTACAAAATTTTTGTTGCAAATCTCCAAGTAAATTATCTTTAAAATTTGTCTAGAGCTTGAAGATGCACTACCAAATGATGATGGAAATCTCTTTGGAAGTGCTGATCTATTTGTGCTACCTAAAGAAGAAGTTTTGCAAGAGAAGACTTTTTCTACAGACGCATCTGCAAATCTTACACCTGATTGCCACCCTCTGAAATTGGAGCCAAGTATTAATGTTGATGGTGGTATGTTTTTTTGTATTTTCTTGTACATTTGTGTATTAAGATAAAATTAAAATTTTCAACTCCTTTGAAAGATGCTGTACCTATTCAACTGCACCTTTAATGGATAGTCTTAGTAGCTAGAAGACTGAAAAACATAAATTTCATCTAACATTTTGAAAATGTTGGACGAAATTTTAAACTCATCCATTTCCATCATTTATCCATTTCAATCATTAAACTAAACTATTTCATCCATTTCATTTAACTTCCATTTCATTAAACATCCATTTCAATCACTAAACTCAATCATTTCAAAATGATCGAGTTTGAAATTTCAAACTCAATCATTTTGAAATTTTAAACTCAACCAACATTTTGAAAATAGTTATAGTCTATTGTTGTCTTGCATACTGATAAAAAAGATGTAAATTGTACCAGTAATAATTATGGTATAGATTTTAAACCTCTGCCGGACTCGGTCTTTTGATTACAGTGTAGGCAATCATAATATTGATATTATCATAATGTTATTATAACAGTTGTTGACTTTGTTCTATTAAAACTATATTTGGAATGGATTTAGTTTGTTGTATTGCTCAAAGCTAACCCAGTCGAAGTGCATTAGGTATAGGATTAACAGCAAGGAGAAGATGGAGGAACAAATCAAAATTAAAAATGGGTGCAACGAAACCGAAAAATCAGAATTCCTGGGACTATTTATTGTTCCTTTAGCAATGAAAAATAAGAGAAAGCATACTCATCAGGTTTCATGTTCTTTTTCCAAAATATTCCTAAAAATGTTACAAGAAATTGCTTTTAAAAAAATAATAAATAAATGGCATCCATTGAATCTGCTTCGAATCTCTTTTTTTTTCTGTGCTTTGTATATTTTTCTAAAGATCATTTAAATGTTGCCTACTGAAGCTGCTTTGAGAGTGAGGACTCTAGACGGAATTTAAAAGTCTTTTTAAGGGCTTTAGAGGAACTTCATAAGCTTCCGTAACAAGTCGTAAATAAGTCGTAACAGTCGTAAGTGATGTATTTTCCGTGCCCCTGTAGTGCCCCTGTCTAAAAAAAAAAAAAAAAATTATAGATTGCCTTTTACTGTTAATAAAAACATCAAGAACAGTTGTTAATCCTGAATGTGAATTCTTAGATGGGTTTCAAGATATATCGGACTGGATTACTATTTACAAAAACATTGCTTATTTAAATCTACCTATACAAAGGCTCTGATCAAGGCCGTATCCGGGGGGGGGGTTACTGGGTTCGAATCTACCTATACAAAGGCTGTGATCAAGGCCGTATTCTGGGGGTTCGGGTTCCTAAGCAGGGCACATAACCCCCATGCCTTTTCTAGATCAGAAAACAATTTGTTCTTTACTAAGAAAAAAAAATCAAAAAACAAATGATTGTCGATTGTCAGTTTAATTGACATATAAGGATATTTATTCCTTAAAGTTCGGATAATTTTTATATTTATGAAAGTAAGAAAAGTGAAAAGTGAAAAGTCAAACGTATTTTGTATTCAGTAAAGTGCAAGTTGTGTTCTGGTCTTGAGGTTATCAGCCTACTCATGTTAATTTTTGCTCGTTTTGAGTTTGACTCGGCTATTTATTGTAATTTCTGTTTGTTTTGAAATGATTTATTTATTTATTGTAATCTGTGGTACTTTTACGCTTGGAAGATTATTTGACTTTATTTTTTCTCATTCTTGGCTTAATGGAGCTCTTTACTTGTCTTTGAAAAACTCGTTTTGTGGAAAGAGTATATTAAATTAATTTCTGTTCGTTTTTTATTGTCATAGGCTAGTCTTTTTCATCGAAAAAATAATAATTTATATCTTTCTATAAGAATCTATAGTATGGGTGTTTATTCGTATGTTGTAGAAACTTTCATCAATTTATTAATCCTGACACAAACAGTATATTTTTATTTAATTTTATAGCTTCTGAAGTTGACCTGAAAAGTAAACCTTAATATCATTCCCAAGAGATTCCAAATATGCTCTTTGACAACCTGGATACACTTACACTCTTTTTATTTGGTTAAATTTTAAGAGCAGAAGTAGTAATAGTAGTATCCCCAAAAGTTTTGACTTAATACCACTAGTCTTTCTCGATATATTGCTGAGGGGTCTTATTGGCAACCATAAACACAATGCCTTTCGATTTATTTTTGAAGCAACATTTCGTTTTAAAGCATAATGGGCCAGTTGTATAATTAGGGGGGGGGGGTTGACATGCCTAATATCCCTAAAGACATAGTTGCTGGACCATTCTGCTATGCTGAACAATATGGCTGTCTCAAAATTTTGACTAAATGCGTTTGGAAAATGAATGGGCTTGAGAGATGGGCTACTTGCCCTCCAATCTCTTTTTACTCTTAAAAAGACAATACTACCACTCTAGTGGTAGTGTTGAAAGTATACATATAGTGCCTTCTGGTTAGTTCAAAATCCCCCACAACTTAACCGTAAAGGTCTAAATTAATAACACAAGGTGACATAATATAAGTTGACAATTTGTGGAGGGGGACATCCCCAAAGACATATTTACTGGACCTTTCAATAATGCGGAACAAAATAGTCTCTTAAAATTTTGATTGAATGTGTTTTGGGAAATGATAAGATTGTTGGAGGAGTTGAGTTCTTCTCTTTTCATTTTTGACTCTTAAAAAGGCACTAGATCTTCTAACTACCATTTGAATGAGCCCCATCCGATCCAAAGTTTATTCGATCATCCTTTCCATAAGAACCTTATATACCCGGGCATAACTTACCACCCTTCCACCTTGGCTCTGAAGGGATGTGTCCACCTTGAAGCCATTGTTATATGCTCTTTGGAATATTGTGAACTAAATGGGTATCTCAAAATTTTGATGGATGCTTTTGGGGAAAACAGGTTGTTAGGGGGGGGGTCTAGTTGCCCTGTATTAATTGTGACTCTTAAAAGGGAACTAGAACTACACATTTCCGATCAACCGAGCTTCCTCTAAAGTTCAAACAATCACACTTACCATGAAACGCTTTTATGCCCCCGGGGTATAACTTACAACCTGGGCCCCCAGACTCTGGGGGGTTGTGCTAACCCTAAAGGCTTTGCTATGGATCTTTGGACTGCTTTTGAAAAAAGTTTATTTCGAAATCTCAGTAATATAGAACATCAATAAAAGATAAATATCTTAATATAAATGCTTATTAGCCATAATTTATAAATATCACCTATTCGTCTTATTTTAGAAAAAACTTGACTTATGTTTTTTAAACAAAAATATCTGTTTTGCATTCACTTTCCTGTTGAAGACTAAAAAGCCATTCGAATCCTTTCAGCCTTTAATAAATCTTAATAAATAAAAAACTTTAATAAACAAAAAATTGTTAAAACTTAAAGGGATATATATCACTATATTTATAATAGGCTGACAATCATTTTCTTTTCAGTGAAATGCACATTAAAATGCAGTTTATGCGATCACCCTTTCTGTACATACCTTATATGCCCCCAGGGCATAACTTACAACCCTTGCTCTGAAGGCTGTGGGGGGGGGGGGGTGTTGTCATCCTTAAAAACATAATATTCCGACCCTTCAATTACGTTTAACTAAATGGCTATCTCCAAATGTGTTTGGATAAATGGTTGGTGTGGTAGGACGAGTTAGTCGCCCTCCAATCACTTTTGACTTCTAAAAAGGGTACTATCCTTTTCAATTTCCAATCGAATGAGCTATTTTCGAAGTTACTACGACAACAAATGGCCATCTCAAAATTTCTTTGAGATGCATTTCAGGAAAATACTGAAGTGTGTGGGTGAGGTGTCCACCCTCTGATTACTTCGAATTTTTAAAAAGGTGCTAGAACTTCTGATCACCAATTCAATGAGCCCCATCCAAAGTTTATACTATCACCCTTTCTATATATACCTTATATGCCCCCAGGGTATAAATTACGACCCTTGCCCTGAGGGCTCTGGAGGGGTTGTCATCCTCAAAGACAGAATTTTGGACCTTTCATCTACATTGAACCAAATGGCTATCTAAAAATTGTGATTGGAGATGTTTGAGAAAATGGTGGGCGTGGGAGGGGGGAGGTAGTTTCCCTCCAATCACTTTCGACTGTTAAAAAGGACACTAGCCCTCTCAATTTCCAATCGAATGAGTCTTTTTCAAAGTTTCTACGACAACAAATGATCATCTCAAAATCTCTATCAGATGCATTTTGAAAAAATACGGGCTTGTTTATGTGGGGAGGGGGGGGGTAAATCCACCCTCCCATCAATCTGAATCTCATAAAGGGCACTGAAACTTTTCTGAGCCCCCTCCGAAGTTTATGAGATCATCCTTATTGTGTTGCTTTAGAAAGTTTATGTTGCTTGAAAGTTTATGTTGCTTTAGAACTGAATCAAAAGGCACCGTGTGTATGTTAGTTACAAATAATACGTTTCAACAATACATCAAAAACGTCTGAGAGTATTGAAATGAAACTTTCAGAGCAACTACTATTGCTAATTCTGTTCTTTCATCTGAATTAATTCAAAAGAGTGTAAGTATATCTAGTTGTGAAAATAGTATAGATACAATTTCTTAGGAATGGTAGGTATTAAGTTCAGATTTCAGAGAAATTCAAGGAGGTGTAAAACCAAATCAAAGGATAGTATGTGTGCCCAGATTTTCAAAAGGGCATATATTATTGAAAACTGTCGAAAATTTTTCTCCAAAATATAAATAGTAAGCCAAACTATGGCAGGGGCCAACCGCAGTCACTAAAATCACTTTTTGTCTTTTCATTTCGGCCTGTCAGTTTTTGTCACTTTTATTTTGGGCTGTCAAATTTCGTAATTTTTTCTTGTAGAGCAAAAAGAAAAAATTACAACCCTTAATGATAAATCAGAAAGTTGCCTTTTTGCAGCATAATAAATGTTCATTTTGTTTTTTAAGATTATTGGCTTACTTTAAATGTGCATCGAAAAAGTGAATAGATAGATAGAAAGATAGATATTTATTGCAACAAAAGCCTTTTCGGGCCATGGCAAAATAACAAAACAAAAATAAATACAAAAAAAACACACATTAAATTACTCACAATTCATCAAAAAAGTTTCTCTATGTGCCATACCCACTCTTACAAATTTACCCAACCTTCTAAAATCATCAAAATTTCTACTTTTTAAAATTTTTTCAAACCAATCCACCCCTCCAAAATCTGTTGAAAACACTTCCCTCCTCAAATTTCTTAACTCCTGGCATGTACCCATAAAATGAATAAGATCTTCCTCCTCTCCACACATAGGACGCTGGTAAGGACCATTTTTAATCCTATAATTCCCAATATAATTCCTCCTTTCTCCAATACCCAAAAAATTACCACGAACCGAAATTACCCATCTTAAATCCTCACTACTCATCCCCGCTTTAAAGTAAACTTCCTCCCCCCAAACCTCCTTTGCCAGCCCATACAGCCCCAGGGACGCCGAGGATGATTTCTGATTCTGCCACCTTTGAATTTCCTGCTCTATTAGTCTATCCTATAGTGATATAGGATAGACATAGGATAGTAATATAGTGAAAAATACTCTTCGTGCCGTAAAACAAATAAAAATATTTTTAAGCGTTTTATCGAACCCAAAATTCTTCAGTCGTATAATGTACGAAAGATACACTTACCTTGTCGAAATTTTTAATTTTTTGCCATCCCTCCCCCCCCCCCCTGGAATTTTGCCTTCCAGATACGTCAATGTTCTGTTACTGAAAATCGGAAAGCTAGTTAAGAGAGAGTTTTATAGACAGAAGACCTAATTTCCTAATGTCATCCTTGAAGGCCTAATTTCCAAGCCTTTCAACAAAATAAAATGGCCATCTAAAAAGTTTGATTGGATGTGTTTGTGGAAAAGGTGGGTGTAAGAGGGGGTTTAGTTGCCCTGTGACGAAAGTGACGAACAATACGAGTTGCCCTGTGACGAAAGTGATGAAGTGACGAAAAATAATTAAATGGCCGATTTAAGTTTTCCTGCTTTAAATAATAAGTTTTTTTCAATTTCTATTAAACTCATTTTGAAGGATTTCAGGCTCTTTTTCGAAATTTCTGCAAGTTTATTTTCGTAAATCTTAAACATCGATTTATTGAATATGGCCAACAGTTACCGCTCTTGAATCGGATTCTATTCTGGATAATATTGGATTTTACTCAGGAAAAAGAGTTTGTTTAAGTACATTTTTACTCTCGGTTATTGTGGGCCGGGATTTGTCAGTAGCCCATGATGTATGAGGTTTTACTGCAGCAATATAATCTTGTTATTTTGTTACTTTCCTTTTTGCTTCTTATAGTGAATAATAAAAAAATGAATGAAAGAAATATTAGAATCTCACCCCCCCCCCCTCGGTATTCACGGCCAAACTGGAGGACTCTCAAGGAGGTAAAATATAAGGAAACACAGTGACGAGGACCTGTGCAGTCCCTGTGCCTCTGTTCTTAATGCCTCTGAATAGTTTCTTTTTGTCTCTTTCTGAATGGAAAAGGCGCTTAAATCAGTTTCCTTGCGCATTTTTTCAGCCGACTCCTACTATGGATTCTTTTTCTTGTTTTTCATATCATGTAAAATTATCTCTGTCTCTTTAAATATTAAAAATAGTATATATTAGTATTAGTGAAAAATAATTAAATGGTCTATTTAAGTTTTCCTGCTTCAAATAATAAGTTTTTTTTCGAGCATTATTAAATTCAATATTGATAATAAAAAAAATGTGACTGGGATTTTTTTTTTTTTTTATTATTGTGAAATACCTCTAGGAAAGAAGTGAACCAAATTTAACGCAAAGAGATCGTATTCAGGAGAGGCAGAACTCGCAGAAATGATTTTGAAAAAAAGTATTAATGTTTCAGAGTATGCCGAACACCTCTACTTCGAGTCTCTAATATGTATTCTTTGGTCCTAACTTACTACCTCACCTTTATAAAACTTGCTGTTATAAACAGTCACCCATCCCCAAAGCTTGCTCACGTTTTATTTGAAAGTTTCAAGATAGGGTAAATACTTATTATACTCCTGCTAAAGCGTATGCTACGTTTAATAGCAAAGGTTCTCTGTCAAGAGGAACTGGGGGGAGGGGTTCAAACCCTTCTTATGTAAGATTAGTTTTTCGTAGTTTTGTTCCAACTTAATTACATAAAGTTTCTTTAAGTTTAAGCATATGAGCTCAATTTGTAATTTCATACAGAGTTTGTGCTGCAGTGCCTTGGGAATTTTGTGCTGTATTTTTCAGCATAGTTGCAAATATTTTTTCCGCGCCGCCCATTTGCATTGAACTGTTGTGTAATACCGAAATATCTAAAAATTGATATTGATTTGGTGCATGCTTGTCTCCAAGCATCTTTTTTTTTTGCTTTGGCACAAGTTATTTTCTAATTATAGTTATTTACCATAAGCTATTCAATTGTGCAATGACGAAAACAAGGAAACTCAGCCATCCTTCCCGCCAAAAGCTGTGTGTCTTCTTTTTTTGAACTTATTTACCATAAAATCATCGTTTTAAATTTCTTATCTAAATTCGCCTTAAATTTTCTTTAGAACTTGATGACGCACTACCAGATGATGATAAGAGTCTGTTTGAAAGTATTAATCCTTCTTTAATGCGTAAAGAGGAAGTTCTCATAGAGAAAAGTTTTTCTAGAGACGCATGTGCAATGCCTGAACCAGATTGCCACCCTCTTAAATTGGAGCCAGACAGTAATATGGACGATGGTATGTTTTTTGTATTTACTTATTTTTACAATATATAGAGGGGGTTGCCGTATCATGGGGGGGTTACCGGGTTCAAATCTACCTATACATAGGCTCTGATTAAGGTCGTATCCTGGGGGATCGGGTTCCTGAGAAGGGCAGATAACCCCCATGCCTTTTCTAGATCAGAACACAATTTGTTCTTTACTAAAAAAAAAAAAAAAAAAAAAAAAAGACTTTCGATTGTCAGTTTAATTGACATATATAGATTATTAGTCCTTAAGGATTGGATAATTTTTTTATTTATGAAACTAAGAAAAGTGAAAACATTTCAAACGTATTTGGTTTTCAGTGAAGTGCAAGTTTTGTTCTGGTCTTGAGGTTATCAGCCCTACTCATGTTAATTTTTGCTCGCTTTGAGTTTGACTCGGCTATTTATTGTAATTTCTGTTCAATTTTGAATTTCATTTATGTATTGATTGTGATTTGTGATAGTTTTACGCTTGGAAGATTATTTGCTTTTTTTTGCTCATTCTTGGCTTAATGGAGCTCTTTACTTGTCTTTGAAAAACTTGTTTTGGGGGAAAAGTATATTAAATTAATTTCTGTTCGTTTTTTATTGACACTCGTTAGTCTTTCTCATGGAAAAAAAAATTATTTTGTATCGATCTATAAGAATCCATAGTATGGGTGGCTATTCGTATGTTGGAGAAACTTTTCATCAGTTTAATAATCTTGACACAAACAGCATTTTTAATTTAATTTTATAGCTTCTAAAGTTGACCTGAAAAATAAAACTTAATATCTTTCCCAAGATGTGTCTCTTTGACAACCTGGATACACTTACACTCTTTTTATTTGGTTAAATTTTAAGAGCAGAAGTAGTCAATAGTAGTATCCCCAAAAGTTTTAACTTAATACCACTAGTCTTTCTCGATATATTGCTGATGGGTCTTATTGGCAACCATAAACACAATGTCTTTCGATTTATTTTAAAGCGACATTTAGTTTTAAAGCATAATGGGCCAGTTGCATAATTGTGAGGATTGACGTGCCTAATATCCCATAAAACATAGTATCTGGACCATTCTACTATACTGAACAAAATGGGTGTCTCAAAGTTTTGACTGAATGCGTTTGGAAAATGAATGGGCTTGAGAGAAGGCCTACTTGCCCTCCAATCCCTTTTTACTCTTAAAAAGGGCAACAGAACTTTTAATTTTGAATTCAATTAGCCTCTTTAGAAGTTTCAATGATATTTCTGGCTATTCTAAAGTGGTGCTGCCTATGATATTGCTTATTTGACCTTTTAAAAACCTGCTTGCATACATTTTCTTCCTTTAATTGAAACTCCTAAACGTTCCCTAAAGAGTTTCATCTTAATACCCTTAGTGTCATTAGTTACATTAACTGTAGTGGTAGTATTGAAAGTATACATATAGTGCCTTCTGGCTAGTTCAAAATCCCCCACAACTTCACCTTAAAGGTCTAAATTAATAACATAAGTTGACAATTTGGGGAGGTTGACATCCCCAAAGACATAATTACTGGACCTTTCAATAATGCGGAACAAAATATTTCTCTTAAAATTTTGATTGAATGTATTTGGGAAATGAGGCAGGCTGTTCTCTTTTAACTTTTGACTCTTAAAAAGGACATTAGATCTTCTAAATTCCATTCGAATGAGCCCCATCTGATCCGAAGTTTACTTGATCATCCGTTCCATAAGAACCTTATATGCCCCGGGCATAAATTACCACCCTTGCACCTTGGCTTTGATGGGTTGTGTCTACCTTGAAGCCATTGTTATATGTTTTTTGGACTATTGTGAACTAAATGGGTATCTAAAAATTTTGATTGGATGCTTTTGGGGAATACATGTTGTTAGGGGGGGGGGGGTGTAGATAGCCTAAATTAATTGTGACTCTTAAAAGGGAACTAGAACTACACATTTCCGATCAAATGAGCTTCATCTAAAGTTCAAACAACCACACTTACCATGAAACGCTTATATGCCCCCGGGATATAACTTACAATCCGGCCCCCAGACTATGGGGGGTTGTATGAACCCTAAAGGCCTTGCTGTGGGATTTTTGGACTGCTTTTGAAAAAAATGGTTATCTCGAAATTGCAGTTACATAGAACATCAAAAAAAATAGAAATATCTTAATATAATAGCTTATTAGCTATAATTTATAAATATCAGCTATTCATCTTATTTTAGAACAAACTTGTCTTGTGTTTTTTTGAACAAAAATATCTGTTTTGCATTCACTTTTCCGTTGAAGACTCAAAAGCCATTCTGGTCCTTTCAGCCTTTATAAATTTTAATAAATAAAAGACTTAAATAAATAAAAAATTATTAAAATTTCAAGGTATATATATCATTATATTTAATCTAAACTGACAATCCACAGTCATTTTCTTTTCAGTGAAATACAAATTAAAATGCAGTTTATGCGATCACCCTTTTCTGTACATACCTTATATACCCCCGGGGAATAACTTATAACCCTTGCCCTGAAGGCTGTGGGGGGGGGGGCATCGTTAAAGACGTAATATCCCGAACTTTCAATTACGTTTAACAAAATGGCTATCTCTAAATGTGTTTGGTTAAATGGTTGGCGTGGTAGGATGGGCAATTCGCCCTTCAATCACTTTTGACCACTAAAAAGGGTACTATCCCTTTCAATTTCCAATCGAATGAGCTATTTTCAAAGTTTCTACGACAACAAATGGCCATCTCAAAATTACTACGAGATGCATTTCAGGAAAATATTGAGGTATGAGGGGGCATCCACCCTCTGATCACTTTGAATCTTTAAAAGGGCGCTAGAACTTCTGATCAACAATCCCATGAGCCCCATCCGAAGTTTATACTATCACCCTTTCTATGTATATACCTTATCTTCCACAAGGGTATAAATTACGACCCTTGCCCTGAGGGCTCTGGAGGAGTTGTCATCCTCAAAGACAGAATTTCCGGACCTTTCATTTACGTTGAACCAAATGGCTATCTAATAATTGTGATTGGATGTGTTTGGGAAAATGGTGGGCTTGCGGGGGGGGGGGGGTAGTTTCCCTCCAATCACTTTCAACTGTTGAAAAGGGCACTAGCCCTCTCAATTTCCAATCGAATGAGTCTTTTTCGAAGTTTCTGGGACAACAATAAAATCATCGCTTTAAATCATCATCTAAATTCGCCTAAAATTTCCCTTAGAACTTGATGACGCATTACCAAATGATGATAAGAGTCTGTTTGGAAGTACTAATCCTTCTTTAATCTGTAAAGAGGAAGTTCTCATAGAGAAAAGCTTTTCTCTTAAATTGGAGCCAAATAGTAATGAGGACGATGGTATGATTTATGTATTTGCTTATCATATAATATATATATATATATATATATATATATATATATATATATATAATATATATATATATATATATATATATATATATATATATATATATATATATATATATATATATATATATATATATATATAATTTTTATGTCGTATTTAAAATCATGAATTTCCTAAATTCTGGTAAAGACGTAACCCTAGTTACTCGCCAAAGATGGATTTATCAAAAACCATGTGGCTGTGGCCATTTTTATGCTGGTAGAACCCATCAAAATTTAGAAAAACGCCTACAATTACACAAAGATGACATAACTAAAGCTTTAAATTCTAATAGTACAAATATTTTCTTTGAATCTGCTTTAAGCAGTCACATATATGATAACCCTAGTCATAAATTGCTTTTCTAAGAATCTTGCCTTATAGTGAACAGTTGTTCAAGAGGCAATTGAAATTAAAATCAAAATAAATAGTAATATTTCTTTAAATTGTGATTTGGGGGAATATTCGCTTAATGCCCTTTAGACAAACTTTATTAAAAATGATTTAACTAATTATATTAAAATACCAGTAAATAACTCCAATATTAGCTTTAAAAGCTTGTCTCTAAGAATTTTTATTCCATTTGAATGAATTGTTCACTGTCCACTTCGCTTGGTGTACCAGTCCTGGTTGAAATTCCTTGAAGTAATGATATTAGGGCTGTTTTAAAATAATCGAAAAAACTCTTTTAAGTTTTAATGATTGAATTTTAATGTAAGGTTTTTTATGTTGTTTTTTATTCTCTTTATTTGTTTTGCTCTTAGATATAGGGTCGAAATGTTCATTTAAAGCTGCGTTCCACTGTCTTGTATAAAATTTCCCTGTTGTTCTACTTATTGTTTGTATATATGTATGTATATATATATATATATATATATATATATATATATATATATATATATATATATATATATATATATATATATATATATATATATATATATATATATATATATATATATGTATATATATATATATATATATATATATATATATATATATTATATATATATATATATATATATATATATATATATATATATATATATATATATATAAATAACATAATAAACATATAGTAATATCTAATACATGACCCCACTTTTTAACAGATTTATTTATATAACCTTAAGAGTAGAAATTTGAATGGGTGTTGTGCTTTACAAATTATTTCTAGACAGTTAGAACTCAAAGTTAAACTTCAGCGTAAAGAACAATTACAAAATATAATCTGGCTCTTTATCAGTATCAGAGTTTGTAGAGGAGTATGTGAAAGAACATACCACCAAAATCCGATTTATCAACTCATCAAAGAACTCATAATGGAGAAAAACCGTTCGAGTGTGATATATGTGAGAAATGTTTTATATGATATATGTGAGAAAAAAAAACGTGCTTTTGGAAAATTTAACTTAAATGAGCTTCACTATAGATTTGTTATTTGCTTTAAAGATAAATGTTTGATTATTTTGACCACCCTTGGCTAAGTCTTTTGATATTATTTTGGAAAAATTCTTTTGATATTATACAACATTATTTAAAATAATATATACCATAAAGAAAATGTCAGAAACTGTTACAAGTCAATATATGGTAATTATTCTGTGTGAATAAACTGTGTTAATTGATGAAAGTAGAGAGTTTAGATAGTCCATGAAAAGCATATAGTAATATCTAATAGATGACCCCTTTTTTAAGCAGATTAATTTCTAACCTTAAGAGTATAAATTTGAATGAGTGTTGTGTTTCACAAGTTATTCTTAGACAGTTAGAAAAAAATGTACTTTGGCTTTATTCAGTATCAGAGGAATAAAGATTTCGTAGAGGAGTCGGAAATTTATTTCCAAATTTACATTTATAGACTAATTAACTACTGAAGAGTCATTAAAATTATTTATATTATTGTGTAAAGGAAAAATGTTAATAGTGGGGTGATTAATTTTGAAAAAAATTGCATTATTTTAGTTCTCCCTGTTGCAGTGTCCTATGATAATGGTATCATGTGGAATCATGTGGAATGTGGAACATCTAGCATGCCCGGTGTGACAAGAATATGTCTAAAAACAGAAACGAATTTTTATTGTCAACGTGAGATACCAAGTAACATTAGTGTATTTGCTGAAGATAATGTAGCAAAACATGAGGATTTTAATTGTGAAGAAAAATCTTTCAAGCGTAATGTATATGAAAAAACATGCTGCCAAAAATCCGATTTATCGACTCATCAAAGAACTCATTCTGGAGAAAAACCTTTCGAGTGTGACGTATGTAAGAAACGTTTTACTTCAAGTTCCTATTTAAATATACATCAAAGAACTCATACTGGGGAAAAACCTTTCAAATGCAATATATGTGAGAAAACATTCAGCCATAGCTACGCCCTATCTTATCATCAAAGAACTCATACTGGAGAAAAACCTTTTGAGTGTAATGTATGTAAGAAACGTTTCACTTCAAGTTCCTATTTAAATAGACATCGAAGAACTCATACTGGGGAAAAACCTTTCAAATGCAATATATGTGAGAAAACATTCAGCCAAAGCTCCGCCCTATCTTATCATCAAAAGATTCATACTGGAGAAAAACCTTTCGAATGTGACGTATGTAAGAAACGTTTTACTTTTAATTGCAATTTAAATAATCATCAAAAAACTCATACTGGGGAAAAACCCTTTCAAATGCAATATATGTGAGAAAACATTCAGCCAAAGCTCCGCCCTATCTTATCATCAAAAGATTCATACTGGAGAAAAACCTTTCGAATGTGACGTATGTAAGAAACGTTTTACTTTTAATTGCAATTTAAATAATCATCAAAGAACTCATACTGGGGAAAAACCTTTCAAATGCAATATATGTGAGAAAACATTCAGCCATAGCTACGCCCTATCTTATCATCAAAAGATTCATACTGGAGAAAAACCTTTCGAATGTGACGTATGTAAGAAACGTTTTACTTTTAATTGCAATTTAAATAATCATCAAAGAACTCATACTGGGGAAAAACCTTTCAAATGCAATATATGTGAGAAAACATTCAGCCATAGCTACGCCCTATCTTGTCATCAAAAGATTCATACTGGAGAAAAGCCTTCGAATGTGACGTATGTAAGAAACGTTTTGCTTTTAGTTTTGGTTTAAATAGACATCGAAGAACTCATACTGGAGAAAAACCTTTCAAATGCAATATATGTGAGAAAACATTCAGCCAAAGCTCCGCCCTATCTTATCATCAAAAGATTCATACTGGAGAAAAACCTTTCGAATGTGACGTATGTAAGAAACGTTTTACTTTTAATTGCAATTTAAATAATCATCAAAGAACTCATACTGGGGAAAAACCTTTCAAATGCAATATATGTGAGAAAACATTCAGCCAAAGCTCCGCCCTATCTTATCATCAAAAGATTCATACTGGAGAAAAACCTTTCGAATGTGACGTATGTAAGAAACGTTTTACTTTTAATTGCAATTTAAATAATCATCAAAGAACTCATACTGGGGAAAAACCTTTCAAATGCAATATATGTGAGAAAACATTCAGCCAAAGCTCCGCCCTATCTTATCACCAATATATTCATACTGGAGAAAAGCCTTTCGAATGTGACGTATGTAAGAAACGTTTTACTTCTAGTTTCAATTTAAAAAATCATCAAAGAACTCATACTGGGGAAAAACCTTTCAAATGCAATATATGTGAGAAAACATTCAGCCATAGCTACGCCCTATCTTATCACCAATATATTCATACTGGAGAAAAGCCTTTCGAATGTGACGTATGTAAGAAACGTTTTACTTCTAGTTTCAATTTAAAAAATCATCAAAGAACTCATACTGAGGAAAAACCTTTCAAATGCGATATGTGTGAGAAAACATTTAGTGACAAATCCAACCTATCAGCTCATCGAATAACTCATACTCGAGAAAAACCTTTCGAGTTTGATGTATATAAGAAATGATTTACTTCAAGTTCTGATCTAAATAAACATCAAAGAACTCATACTGGAGGAAAACATTGCAATTGTGATATATTTAAAAAGTTTTTCACTTCTAGTTCCAATTTAAATAATCATCAAATAACTCATGCTGGAGAAAAAATCTTTCAAGTGCGATATATGTAAGAAAACAATCTGCCGAAAACCCCTCCTTCACCAAAGAACTCACCCAGGAGAAAAACCTTTCGAACATTTTAACGATGAGAAAACATTCCTTTTAAAATCTGCTCTAGTTTATCATGATTAATCTCATTTTGGACAAATATATTTCCAATGTGTTTAATATAAGGAACATTAACTTAAGCTCTATTTAGAATTCATGCTTGTTAAAACTGACTGAATATGATATTTGTAGGTTAGAAACGTTTTACTGCAAGCTGGAATTGATCTTATTGTGAAAACACTCAAGGGTTAGCTGTATGACTCTATTCTGTATATTTTCAGTGTTGATTTCGTGTTTCAATCTATTTGACTACTTGCTGTTTACTGTGACATTAAAAATGTGTCTCAGTGATACTTTATTCCTCTTGCAACCCGTGGCAAAGGCCGTAGCAGTCTCGAGTACACTCTTCATATTTTGATTCCCTTACAAATTATTGCTGGCATGATACTGACTCTAACCTAGGTTTCTGAAGATAAAGTTTAAAATAGCTTTTTAAAACAGTGTGTGCTTGGAGTGTGTAAACAGCTATACAAAAAACATTTTAATTGATTCAAAATTTCAAAGGCCTGGTCAAAGTAAAGGAATAACTCATGTAGGCATAACCTACACGAAATTTTGTTACCCGAAGAATCAGAGGAAGTACATGAGACATTGGTTGTATTATTTGGCAGAAAAGTAAAATTATCGTGCGCAGTTTTGAAAATTTAAATGTTTACGGGATTGGAAAAAATGAAATATTCCACGGGAACGGCAAATGCAGAAAAAGAATTAGAAATTATAATTTTCAAAGGAAGTATATCGTCAATTTAAAGAGTCAAGCTGAATGAACTCGGGGGATGAGTATTATTAAACAAATTATTAGGAATTTGCTTTAAGTTTCCATAGAAGGTGAAAAGCACGTCTTTTAGTTAGAATCTGGTGTTGAGAGCTTAAAAATCAAAATCTGATGCGCTAATATTTAGTTTTCTGAAGCAGGATGGTTCATCCTGTATGATTTACAGTTTGTCTGTTTCATTACAAAGGCTTTTATTGTTTCTTAACGGATAATATTTTCTGTTTATCCTTATATACATAAACATTAGACCAGCATCTTGGAGAATGCCCGGAGGGTTGACATAGCTACATGTGCAAAAAGGATAGGACTGTCGGTAGTCAGGACTGACCCATTACTACTGCCGTTTGCACTTAAGAATGTGGGGGGGGGGGGGGTGACTTCGCCAAACACATTTATTTGAAACTTAAATTATGGCGTACAAAAGTGTTATGCCACATTTTGATACTATGTGTTTTGAGAAATGAAAGGTGTTTGGGGAGGGGGGCTGGTTGCCCTTCAATTACTCTTGACTCTTAAAAGAGCACTAGAGCTTTCGATTTCCGATCGAATGAGCTCCTTACGAAGTTTATACGATAACTCCTAAAAGAAGTGCCTTTAATTTCAATCCATCAAATGACCTTGTCAGAAAACATTCAGCCAAAAATCTTCCTTGTCTTGTCATGAAAGAACTCATACTGGAGACAAACCATTCAAATGTGCTTTATGTGGGAAAAAATTCAGCCAAAAATCCTCTCTATCTTTTCATCATAGAACTCATACCGGAGAAAATCCTTTCGAATGCAATATATGTGAAAAAACATTTCGCCAAAAACCACACCTATCTAATCATCTAAGAACTCATACGTTAGAAAAACCTTTCAAATTTGAAATATGCAAGAAATGTTTTACTACAAGTTCCAGTTTATCTCGTCATCAAAGAACTCATACTAGCTAAAAACATCCCAAAAAGCATGTAAGTAAGAAAACATTCAACCAAAATTCTAACCTGTCTGTTCATCGAAGAAATCATACTGGTGAAAAGCTTTTCAGATGATTTATGTAAGGAACAGTCTTTTCCAAGCTCCACTTTGTCTAGTCATCAAAGAATTCATACCGGATAAGAACCTTACAAATGTGATATAAGTTAGAAGACATTCAACCAAAAGTCTACCCTGTCTATTCATCGAAGAACTCAAACTGGTAAAAAGTTTTTCGAGTGTTGATTTATGTTAGGAACATTTGACTTCAAGTTCCACTTTCTCTAGTCATCCAAGAAATCATTCTACATAAAACCTTACAAATGTGTTATATTTGAGAGAACATTCTACACAAAATGCATCTTGTCTTTTCATAAAAGAACTCAAATTAGAGAAGACGCTCTAATTTGGTGCAGACGCTCTAATTTTTTCTGAGAAAAAAATTACATTTAGTTCTGATTTATTTTCTTCAATACAAAAATGTATTGAACTTGATAAGTGAGAAACGTTTCACTTCAAGATCTATTTTTATCCTGTTATCAAAGAGCTCATATTGAGGGGAAACTTTGTGTGTAGGTCAGTATGTAAGGTGTAACATACTTTTTAAAAATTTCGTGTTAAAGTTATCTGAGGGTTATGGTAGAGAAAAGAATTTCAATGCATATATGTTTTTGTATTCATAAAAACTTTTGTCAATAATGCATATAACTGCCTTATGGATGTCAAAATAGCCTAAGCATATTTTTCCAATAAACATAAAAATTAGTGTAGTTTCAAAATCTTTTGAAAAAACACTTTTGAAAAGTATTCGTTATCTCAAAATTAAACTTGGTGTGTTATTTAAACTGTACTTATGAAGCATTAGGAAAAAATCCAACAGTGTCACTCCTCTGAAATTGTACCTAGGAAATTAGGGGTTTCTTCTTGAACTTGACATTAAGTTTAAGGCTAGATGAACTCTGCAAACAATGGTCTTTAAACTGTTTTCTTTCACGGTTTTGTTGTTTAACTTTTATTTTGGTCTCAAGTGTTGTTTTCTTTTCAGTATCGTTGCAATAATTTGCCTTAGACAAATTTAACTGGATATTTTGGTTTTGTATTATTTTTTTATTTAACCACTTGCTATTTATTGTTAAATTCAATATAAATACCAATCGTATGTAAAAAAAACATGTTTACTAAAGTGGATAAATGCGCTGAAAGCATTCTTATGAAGCATTTGACAAAATTCACAAGAGTGCCACTCCTCTGAAATTGAACCTAGGAATTTAGGGGTTTGTTATTGAACTTGACACTAAATTTAAAGCTAGATGAACTCTGCAAACAATGGCCCTTAGACTATTTTCTTCCTCGGTTTTGTTGTTTAACTTTTATTTTGGTCTCAAGTGTTGTTTTCTTTTCAGTATCGTTGCAATAATTTGCCTTTGACAAATTTAATGATATATTTTGGTTTTGTATTATTTTTTTATTTAACCACTTGCTATTTATTGCTAAATATCAATCGTATGTAAAAAAAAACATGTTTACTATAGTGGATGAATGCACTGAGAGCATATTAAAACGTTTATATTTTAATATACTTTGTCATTACATTTATTGTAATAAAATTAATTGAGGGCTGATTTTTTATGCAAAAAGTAGATTTTGTTTTAGCTGGTTATCATAAAACATTTGATCCAAAACATTTTTTCGGGAAAGGATTTTATCGGAAATGTGTAAGTATACAGAATTCTAAACATCTTTAAGCTGACAACACTTCTTATTCCTATTATCTGGAAATAATTTCTTTGACCAAACTTCCTTTCCGTTCACAGAAATTAATAAATGAAAGTATAGATGGAAAAAACGGGTATAATAGTTAAATAAAGCAGTGAAACTAAAAGAAAAAACAACAACAAAATTTAAATATTAAAAATCCGGATATTTAGACTCCATGTCCAGGAGCCATTACTAAAAAAAAAAATGAATGGAAAAAAATTATTTAGGATAAATTATACACAGTGTTGTTTTTTTCTTTTTTGTTCTAAATTTATGACAAAAATCATTATACCTTGAAATTGCAAAATCGTATGAGATTAATTCAAAATTGTACTTCCTTACCCTGTGTTAGGAAGACGAGAGTTAAGGGGGGATAGCAAGGAGCAATAAATTGTTTAGTGAAAAATAACAAAAAGTTGCTCTTCTTTGCGGGAGAAAACTACTATATTCACCCGACAGTCATTACTGAGCGAGAAAATCAGTGTAGTATTGCTTTAAAGGCTCTGCCCTGCCTTGGAATAACGTTCCTGGAATTTATAACTCCTTTATGATGACCGAAAAGTAGTAAAAGTTGAGTATGGTCAAGGGTTTAGAGAAGAAATAAAACAAAAAAATTAACTAAATACTGATTTTATTGCTCTTTCCTTTTTTGAACGGCAGTCTTTACTGCATTTTGATCAATTACGTAACATTTTTGCAAATTCGGATGCATTATATGAGAGTGTTCAAATCCTTAAGTGAACCTCTAAATAGTGAGGTAAATAATTAATGTTATTGATTTTAAAGTAAGAAGGTAATATTTTGCCAGATTTATAAGGATACAATAACTTTAAGCGCTCGGGACTGTTTATTCCTTTAACAGAACTATAGTGAGAACTGAAGTCGACTTCAATGCAGTGAAGGATCCAAACGCACTCGAAATGTGTATGCATCCAAACTAGCCTACCCTATTGAACAAATCTTCGTTTAAACTTTTTCTAAGGTTTACTATTAAAAAGATCAAATACTGAGCAATACTTGTATACATGTTATAATAAGTATATTAAAATAGACATTCTATGGTAGCCGAAGTTCATTGAATTTCAAGTCATGCAAGTTATTTTGCACCTTATTACTTTTCAGTCTTTTAAATAAGAGCGATTTTCTAATTCAGTTGTCTCCCAAATTACACGAATCAAACTTGAACCCGTATTCTGAAGGATAAGGAGTATCAGGGTGGGCGAAATATATGTCCTGCCAAACAGAATTGCTATAATAATAATAATAGTTTATTTTTAACCCGCTAATAAACAGAAGAGTACAAAAAAAGAAAGGGAAAAGACAAAACAGCCCAAATACAAAAACTGCAAATGAACGAAAAGACAATGAACCCGTGATGCTGCCTGAGGTTGACAGGGACTGACACTAGCAGCTTAACGTGAGCTAGCTCAAGCTTCTTATTCATATCAGATGCACTATAATTTTAATTTTTTTTGGTTCCAAGTACGTAAAGGCAAATGAAGAAGGAACTTAAGACATTGAAAATATTATTAGCAAAGGCTCCTTGCATCCTGGCATTTTATTATGCTTATTCCTAGGGATTTTTTTTTAAAGAGCACGCTCCTGATGGTAGCCGTTTTTCTTGATTTAAGTTCATCCGTAACCTATGTCATATTTCCTCACTTGGAAGAAGAGGGATATCACTAATGTTGTCAAGGTCAATAAGGTCAAAGTTTTGTTCTGGACAAGTTTCACTACTTGCTGCACTATAGATTCCCTATTGACTCGCCCAGCTTTATCTATGGTTTGATAATATTTTCGATGAATCTATCAAGGTCCCAGATCAGTGTTGGGTCAAGTACTTCAAAAAAGTATTTAAGTATAAGTACCAAGTACTCAACCAAAATCATAATTAAAAACTTGCCAATTCGTCTAAAAAATGTCCTAATCTTAATCGAGACTGTTTGAAAATTTCTATGGAAGGTTATTTTTTTGGTAAGCCCCCCTCCCTAACTTGTCAAATCGGCTTTTTTACCTTTTTCAGAATTGTAGTCTTATAAGATAAGATTTATTGCTGAAAAAACGGCTATCACAAGCCCAAAAGGGCTGAATTCGCACTTTAGTGTCAAATAAAGTGAAAAAAGAACAACAAAAACAAACAATCAAGCAACAACAGATAATTATAAAAGGGTTAATGTCAAATACGTAAAAATATTAAAAACAAAATAAACTCATAAAATTAGAAGGCCAATGTCAAGTCAGCAAAAATGCCAAAAAAAAAACCGAAAACTCGTAAAAGTATGTCCCCCATCTGAACGCCGCATTAAGCATTGTTCACAATGGTGTGATAAGAGGAATAAGGAAAATGAAGCTCGGTTCTATTTCCTCGACTGCATCACCAATGAGAATGCTTAATTTATGGTGTCAACGTGTCAAGAAAGATATGGGAGTCAAATGAACAAAGTATTAGCTCTACATGGCTGTTTTATTGTGTTTGGATTTAGTGAGACAACATTGCTTATCACACCAATGTGAACAATGTATTATATATACCTAAAACCTAAGGTTCAGTCTTTATTGACAGATTGTAGTGCCAGATTCTGGAATCTGGAACAATAGAGACCGGTAATTTTTTTGTCAGTAAGACATATCTGTCAACATATGACTGGTCTACATTGGTCCTGAATTTGTTAATGAACATTGAACTTAAACCATGAAAACTTCGTCTAAACAGTTGCCATAGCACTTAGATCAATGGCACAATTTAATATCCCACTACTTCGAAAAAACATCTGTCACGACATTTGTCACGAGTACTTCGAAAAAATTTCTAGACTACTTTAGAGTCGTTCAAGACAAAAATGTACTTATTACTAAAGTACTAAAAAGTACACGAAAATTGTATTTAAGTACTACGATCTATAGCACAGTTTAATATCCCACTACTTTGAAAAAAGATTTCTGAAAAGGTCTTTAATTTAATGAGGCCTCACGACATCTTTGTTTACTTTTAGTAACAAAAGCTTGTTAAACTTAGCATCTTCCTATTGGTTTCTTTTTGCAGCTAATACATCTCCTGCAGCGGAAAATAGGCATTGAACAGGTTCAAATGATGGGAACGGGGTATAAAGTTTCTTAAACAGTTTTCAACTTTTGGTTAGTCTTTCAGAGAACTGAGGGCCATCCTCTTGTCTTGAAGAAATTTGAATAATTCAGCTTTGAGACTAGTGTCTATATTTACTTCTTAATCATTGACAGTGTCATCATCTTCCATAAACGAAAATAATTCACTAATCTTAATCGAGACTGTTTGAAAATTTGTATGGAAGGGTATTTCTTTGGTAAGCCCCCCCCCCCTAACATGTCAAATAGGCTTTTACTGGCAAAACAGCACTGAGAGAGCAATTTTATTTGCCTGGCAAAAAATCTAAGACTTGGCACAATGAATCTGTAATAAGCTCATAGTCTTTAAGCACATCCCTCTCTATAGGGCTTCAACTTTGGAAGTTTCAGCTCATCACAGGCACTGGATAACTTTTCCACATCATACATGTCTACAACACGCTTTACTGCATCATGGAGAGAGTTTCAGCGTTAGCATTTGGTACGACTGGGTGCCTTCCAGTAATTTACAAAAACTTGTCGGCAGCTTTTGTGCCATGATTTGTCGCATTCCATATGCTTTGGCATTTGGAGATGGAGGATTGATAAAGTCTCTTAAATGAAACTTTAACAAATGCTCGCTCACTATCTTCTTTGTACAACCAGGTCCAGTGTATGACTGCAGCATCTCAAAAACTCTGGGAGATAATAATTTTCACTGTCGATGTGATCTATGCTGTTGTCAAGAATGTGACCAATAGATTCTATAGCAACAATGTCTTCAGGAGAGTAAAACCCATCATCAACATCTTCCGAAACACGAAAAAACTGGCAGTTCACTCTCTTTCTCTGTCACTGATGGAGCAGCTTACTCTCTGAAAGCTTTAGAGAAATTGCTGCCATTATTCTGGACTTTTTTTTTACTATTTTTGTGTGGCATAAGCTACAGTCTTCATCAATTTAATTTACATGGGAAGCACAAGCAGAAAGCAATAAAACGTCTGCAAGCAATTGCAGCCGACTGCCTTACCTAATAAGAGTCAAGCCAATGCGCTGTATTTCCTATGTAGCTTTTCAATCTGTGCTCCAAATGTCAGCAGTGGTGCAAAGATACTCAGTTTCACGAAATAGTTCATTCAAAGATCTTTTCGTTAATATATACTTCGATTCAACACACGAATAAAGCTCTTTTCGTGTCATTACGGTTGGATATGAGGCAAATCCTTGAACTAGTTTTATGAAGGCATGTTTCTCAACTATGCTTAAAGGGTAAGTGGACTCAACTACATAGTTTATTATCAAATCATCAACTTGGCACTTACTCAGTTTCATCAGTGTCTTTTCAAAAAAAATATTCACTTGGGGTTCTTGCTCTCTTATAATTTGGCAACTTTCCAGAGTTACTTGTGCTTGGAAGAGAACAACGATCTTGCAGTGCCCCCTCTTCCATGCTTTCTTCCTTTTTCTTTCAGAAGACTTTTTCTGCTTCATCCTTGAAGATGACAAATGCCTGACGGGAGCTAGGTTGGACACGATGCAGAAAATGGCTTACCCAGTTCCAACTATAAGGATGACAACTCCAATTTTCCATTTCAAAAATTGTATGAGGTATTTCATATTTGGACTAGATTTTCACACATTCAGTAGGCCAGTGACTTCTTCAGGAAATATCACCATTGATTTTCATTCAAATTCGCCGCCTCAAAAATAGCTGCTTCGCAATTCAACATAAAAATCCTGTTCTTCATTTATAATAAGTTCAACATTTTCAAATTTGTTCTAATTTCTAGACGACTTTAGAGTCGTTCAAGACAAAAATGTGCTTGGTACTTCAGCACCAATAAGTACACGAAAAATGAATTTAAGTATGTACTTAAAGTACTCTTCAAAAAATGTCTTTAAGTATATATTTAAGTACTTGGAACTGTACTTAAGTACGTAATAAAGTAATTGTATTTAAGTACCGACCCAACTTTCTCCCAGATTTACCATCTTCTAGTCTCTGCGTCAGGCTTTAGGGAAACTTCTGTGGACAGATGACGATTATTTGCAATATGCGAAATTTTGACGAACCCTTTGTAAGCGTCCTTATTAATAGAGATTTCCGTGGTCGGGGATAAGGTTATCAACTCATTTTTGAAATGTTCCATAAAAGTTTCTAAATAATACTCAATTCCGAAAACCAATCATATAGTCTGTAGCTCCACCAATCACCAAACTCGTTACAACCGACTCTGGTTGCACCATGATGTAAGTAAAGTCCTGTGTCAAGAATAATTTTTATATAATATTTTATGTATTGTATAGACATTTTTGACGCAAAAGGGACTTCCAAGCGTTTTCAAGGAAATCAACCGAAAGGCTGATACCAGAATATTTTCTTTGAACTTTCTAAAAACCAGAAGCAAACGAAGGAACATATCTGTGTCATTACGGAAATCCTTCGTATCTGAACTGGAAGCAATCTCCCAAATTGTCAAGTTTGCTTCTGCATGACACTCAGCAAACTTGATGTTTTGATCAACGGAGACCTCTCCATCATTCAAGACATGAAAAGTAATTGAGAAAGCTCTAATTAATTGTTCTTGTACTTGCCTGTGGCAGCCCACAATAACTTGCAATTTTTTTTTATTTCTTGACGAAAATAACGTTTTTCCTCTCCTAAAGATGGTGACACATAACGTAGATCAGGCTATAGTAAATGTCATGAGAAGCTGTTACAGTCTTGATTAGAGGGATTTTTTTAGAGAAAAAAAAGTTGCTAATGTTTGTGTCAATAACCTTCAAGAGATGAGAATATTTATCCTTGAAAGATTGCCTTCCTTGAGCAAACACCTTTCCACCCGTGAGGTACCAAAGCGCCTCAAATATAATACCAAACATTTTTATGGTACACTTAGCTAGCAGAGAGATGAATCTTCTAAGGAAATCTTTACCGTATTCCTCTAAAGTCTGATCTCCTTAGCCAGCATTACTTTAAAGGAGTAGCATCCCATCATAAGCCTCGACTTTGTGTTCACTTCAACGATTAACAGCCTTCCAAGAGTTGTGACATAGTTATCAGCAAAAGGGGCTTCTTCCTCATTCCCGGCTTATTGTTTACAGAAGTGAAAACTGCAGGAAAGGAGTCGGGATACAAAACCGATAACTCTCTGCTGAACTTTCCTTTCACAACTCCGTTACATACTCTCGTTGGTCCTTTTGCTAAACTTCGTAAAGCCAACAGTTCCACTACTGCTACTAACAACTCAACGCAGTATCAATACGCCCGAGGGCAACACAGCTACGCATGCTTCTCCTCCATCCCAATTCATTCGAAGCCTCTCTGTTTAAACCCTCATTCCTAACTTCTTCCTCATTCCTGGCTTATTGTTTACGGAAGTGAAAACTGCAGGAAAGGAGTCGGGATACAAAACTGATAACTCCCTGCTTGAACTTTCCTTCCGCAACTCCGCTACATACTCTCGTTGGTCTTTTTGCTAAGCTTCGTAAAGCCAACAGTTCCACTACTGCTACTAACAACTCAACGCAGTATCAATACGCCCGAGAGCAACACAGCTACGCAAGCTCCTCATCCATCCCAATCCATTCAAAGCCTCTCTATTTGAACCCTCTCAGGAAGCTCCCATTTCCCTTAATTCTTTCTTTATGACATCCTCACACCCCAACCGTGGACGACCGAATTTCTGTTTAGCCCTAGACGGCCTGACGAAAAGGATAATCTTAAGCAATCTGTCATCCTTCATCCACAGAACGTGCCCAAGCCATCTCAACCTTTCTCTCATTATAGTCCTAGAAAGTGGAAATGAAGCTCCCTTTTTCGTATAGCCTACTATTTGAAATATGTTCAATCAGCCATGTACCCAGAACAATCTGTAGGCAAGTTCTCTGAAAAATGTCTACCAAATCTTCATTTGCTTTTGGAGTGCCCCTGTGTGAGAACCTGATTGACCACTGTCATAACTGTAGCTTCCAATATTCTAGTCTTAGTTTGCAGACTTATCTTGCTATTCTTCCAAGCTTTTTTCAAGTGTGAAAAAAGCTTGAGCCTTGGCTATTCTACTTTTAACATCCTCACTGCTCCCACTGTCTTTACTAATAATACTACCAAGGTAAGTGAAGCTGACCACCTGATCTTTTCCTTACCCAACATCATCTTTTCATCTTCACTTATTCCTAGCCTTAGCGACTTAGCCTCATTAACATTAATTTATGAACCTAGTCTAATATTCTGAACTAACTAAAATAAACTAAAAGTTCATTTTGCTCACACTTTCATTTAGGATGCTGATATCATCTGCTTAATCGAAGTCTAGGAAAGTTTCTTCCTTCCCGTTTGATTCCATGTTCTCTTATTATCTTTCCTGTGCTCCTTAAGACAAAGTCCATCAAAATGATCCACATAAAGGGGGTTAAAACACAGCCCAGCTTAACTCATTATTTAATATGAAACCAGATGCTAACCTTATTTCCTACCTTAACTGCAGCAGTGTTATTCTCGTACATAGCACTAATCACTTTAAGGTGTTGGTCTGGTATAACATAATAGGATACGACCATCGCTAAAGCCTTTCTATTAACAAAATCGAACGCTTGCTATAATCTATAAAACTGAGTACAAAAGGTGTTTGATGACTCAGGGACATCTCAATTATTAACCTAAGTGCGAAAATTTGGTCGACACATCCTCTAACCCTTTTGAAACTGCACTTTTCCTCTCTTTTCACATTGTCTGCAGCATATCTCTGTCTATAAAGTATCATATTACTAAGTAATTTGCTACCTAATGAGACCAGGCTAATTCGACGGTAATTACCAGACTTACTTAGAGTTAGGACTTCCGACACGGGTTGGCGTATAAGATGGCAACAATACCTCTCCAAGATGACCTCTCCGGCGTTTTTGGCCAAAATTCATCAAAGATTGTTCTTGAGAGCGCTGTGTCTATTTTTAGGCATTGTCCAAGTGAAGTCTTCTGTCGTCTGTGCCGTCAAACTCCTGGAGGAGTCCAACGCAAAACCAATCTTACTCTTATAATCTTTCATATACATTAGCTGTATTCTTTTTCGTCGTCCATCGTTCTCAGTTCTACGAAGATCTTCTCAGTTTTACTCTTATATTGCGTTTTTTTTCGTATAAGAGCTTTCCTTAGCCAGATGAAATTCCCAACCACAGACAGAATTTCAATCAGCCAGATAGAATTTCAACGGCAACGAAAATGGAAAGAATAGTTCTTGATGCAGCAAGACAAGCATTAGACTCGCTACAGCGGGAGAGTGACTCTGACAATGAAATCCAGCTAGAAGGTGTATCCAGCAGACAATGTCACATCAGGATCCTCACAGCTATGTTTGACATAGATGAAAATAGAAGAAAATTTAAGCTGTGCATTTGCTTTGTTGAAAATTTGCCTTAAAAAAGTACTAAGTTTTAGAAAATTATGTAATTATTCATATATCAGATTCAGTAAATTTGTTTTTGAAATACCTGCTGCTTTAAAGCATTTTAGAAAGAGCCAAAACCAACCATGGGCATATTGCTGTCACAAATGATTTGTGAGGGACTCTAATACCCACTTGAATTAAAATCAAGTTCCCATCAAGCCATGGCTAACTGGAGGGCAAATCTTGCATGAACATTTCTCTGGATTGTAGAAAACTAATGCCATTTCACTTTTTGATAGATTTTCGATCATTCATACATCCGTCCTAAGTCAAAACTAAGGGATGATGAAAATTTGTGGGCTGAATGATGACGGACAATGTCCATTGGAATAGTTCGCAAAATGCTGGACTGAATTTGCTGGGACTCACAGACGAAAAATTACCTAAGCATAATAAGCTTGGTGAATCTATTTTCTTTCAACAGGCAGGAGGTCTATGCCTCCTAGCTTAAACAAATTCAAATATAATTTTGAGACCAGGGATTCTAAAGTGGGTTATCAATTTGTAAATGAACCTCTGATGTTAATGAGTTGGTTGTAAAAAAAAAAGTATTTTAACTTAAAAATTAAACAAAACTCTTGTAGAAACAAACAAGATAAATTAGTAAAGAAAAGTGCCTTTTTACCCCCATCAAACGTAAGGTCATAAATGTAGGGCACACTTAAGATAGAAAAGAACAAACCTTCAATTATGCATTTGTGTTCCTAAAACAGACAGAAGGGGCAAGCCTTCAAGCTTTGACAGATTCAACCTCACTTTTCAAGGGAGCTCTTTATTACAACCTCTAATGTGCTCTTTATTTTCAAGGGAGAATTTCTTTCGATTTTTTTTCCATCCAACTAAAAACGGTAAGGACAGCATAAGGTATAAGTGGCCATCTACTTAGCCTACATACCCGGGGGAAAATCATGCAGCTCTTTTACACTTTACCCCCAGCCCCCCTAATGTGCGAATATATAGCCCAAATTATATATTTCAAATCCATTCTGCTGCCTTTTACTGTTTTTCCAGTTCTCAGGTTGTCACAGTTAATTGAATTTATAGGCACATGGGTTGAAACAAGGGAGACAGATTGACAGAATAAATGGAAAATATATCTTGCACATTAGGAGAGTTGGGGGTAAAGTAGAGCAGGATTGCAGGCAAAATGTGCTAGCTACAATTATTCTGCATAGTATGTTTTGGAATAAAATATTATTCTTTATAAAGTTTAGGAATAAAAATTTTTTAATATTTTTTGGAGGGAAGGAGAGTTAAGCAATGGAGGTCCAGGGGTCAGCTACCATAAGTTTTGGAAACTAGTAGTAATCAATGATATCAAGGAATTCCACCTAAGACTTTACCAAACACAGACATTTGGAAAACACGCGGTGCAAAAACTCCTTCCATAAACTTGTTAAAAGATATAAAAGCTCTGACATACTACTACTACTACTACTAAAAACTCACCGCAGCACTAAGCCGCCTGAGGCCAACGCAGCTACGCACGATCCTCCTCCACCCCAATCTATTCAAAGCCTCCCTTTTTACACCTGCCCAGGAAGTTCCCATTTCCTTTAAATCTTTCTTTATGACGTCCTCCCGTCCCAGACGGGGACGACCTGCTTTCCGTTTAGCCCTAGATGGTTGGCCGAAAAGAACAATCTTCGGCAATCTGTCATCCTTCATCCGCAAAACGTGCCCTAACCACCTCAACCTTTCTTTCATTATAGCCCTAGAGAGCGGTATTGAACCACATTTTTCGTATAGCCTATTGTTTGAAATACGGTCAGTCAGCCGGGTACCCAGAACAATCCTTAAGCAATTTCTCTGGAAAACATCTAGCAAATCTTCATCCGCTTTTCGGAGCGTCCATGCTTCAGAGCCATATTTGACCACTGTCATCACTGTAGCTTCTAATATTCTAATCTTGGTTTGCAGACCTATCTTCCTATTCTTCCAGACTTTTTTTAACTGTGAAAAAACACCCTGAGCCTTGGCTATTCTATTTTTAACATCTTCACTGCTCCCACCATCTTTACTAATAATACTACCAAGGTAAGTGAAGCTGCCCACCTGATCAATCTTTTCATTACCCAACGTCACCTTTTCATCTTCACTTATTCCTAGCCTTAGTGACTTAGTCTTCCTAACATTAATTTTCAAACCAATTCTAGCACCCTGAACTCGCAAAACCTCTAAAACTTCATTCATTTTGCTCACACTTTCATCTAGGATGCTTAAATCATCAGCATAATCCAAGTCCAGGAGACTTTTTCCTCCCCATTTGATTCCGTGGTCTCCCATTGCCTTTCCTGTGCTCCTTAAAACAAAGTCCATCAAAATAATCCATATAAAGGGGGATAGAACACAGCCCTGCTTAACTCCTGATTTAATACAAAACCAGCTGCTAACCTCATTTCCTACCTTAACCGCAGCAGTGTTATTCTCGTACATAACACTAATCACTTTAATGTATTTGTCTGGTATACCATACAAGGATAAAACCTTTTCTAAAGCTCTTCTATCAACAGAATCAAACGCTTGCTCGTAATCTATAAAACCGAGGACCAAAGGTGTTTGAAAACTCAGGCACTTCTCAATTATTAGCCTAAGAGTGAAAATTTGTAAAAGAATTTTTGTATGTATCTGACATACTTACAAAACAAATTCCTACTATTTTCAGATGGAACACCCCATCATAAAACATTCAAAGTTAAGAAGAAACACCGAACAGCCAACAGTTCTTTTGAAAGAATTCCCTGTTTTATGTGAAGGGACTAGGAATATATTGTGAATTGTATTATTTTGTCTGTAACTTCCTTCTTATGCAAAGAAATACTTCCACGTTTGTTTTTTTCTGGATTGTTTGCTCTTCCTTATTATTCAGAGCCTAAAGTCCCATTTTTTTCATCTTCACGAAACCTAGGATTCAACAGCTCAAGTGTGAACTGTTTATAAAGGCCATCAATATGTTCTGTATGTTTTGATGCAAGGACAAAATGAATGCGGTTGACAAACTGGTAGTTTGGAAGTTGCTGTTTACGCTCAAGTATGAACTTAGTCCCAATGTTTTAAGAACGACTCCTGAAACACAAAGATCGTTAAATTAGAAAAATAAGAAACTTTTTTAAAAGTACTATAGCATTTCAGCGTCAAGAGTGAGGTTTTGAGGAGGGAGCAACCTCCATCATATACGTAATAATTTCTTTTCGTTTTAAGTTCCAAAGTTGCTCCTTACTTTCAGTTGAAGCTTTTCATTTTATTTAATTGTACAGGGAGCTTGACTACATCACTGGGAATGTTAAATTTAGACTTGAGTAAAATTTATCGTGATCGCCAAGAGTGACTGTAAAGGTTGCTACGTGGGTTGTTTCTCCACTATAACCAGCCCCAAGCCTGGATAAAGGAGGAGGGTTTTGCCGTAGTCTGGCAACCTGCCCCTGAAAAAAATTATTGCTAAAAGAAACATCGATGGAAAATACGACCGGAATTCCCTTATCAATGGCGACCCCTGTACCCACCCAACGAACAGGATTTTCGAATGCGAGAATACTACTGTAAATTGGGTTTGGAACGTTCGAGCGCTAGCACAGTTGTCGAAGGTAGAACAGCTAGAGAAGGAGATGACCCACTATTGGCAAGACATTATGGCTATCTCGGAAGTGCGATGGCCGGGAAGTGGTGGAAACACCTTAATCTTCAGCAGCCATGAAACAAGACAATAAACTGGAGTGGTCGTAGTCATTTCAAAATCTGTGGCAAAACCCCTAATTAACTGGAAACCCGTGAGTAACCGGATCCTGACTTTTCAGCAACCGCATTATGACTGCTCGATTTCATGGGAAACATGCCAAAATGACCCTAGTTGCGTGCTATGTACCCACTAACGAAGCCGCAGACGATCAGAAAGAGACATTCTACAATGAACTGACATCTGTCTTTAAAGATGTACCCAGACATAATATTCTATGTGGCTCAGTCCTTCAGATTGGTTGTTGGTGGCACTCTCTTCTCCCATAAAGATATACACTAGTACTCCTAGATTTCACCTGATGGACACAAAAAAACCATATCTACCAATTTCTTATTAGTAAGAAGTGTCAGATGTCGCTATGTGATATGCGCGCATTGAGAGGTCCTGATATTTTCTCAGACCATAGTCTGATAGCTTCAAAAATTAGAGTAAATTTTTCAGCCCCAAGAAATGTAAAGACAACTAGGCAGCGGCCCTAAGACAGTGAAAAGCTGAGTGACCAAGAAATCCGGTCACTGTTTGTGCTAAAACTAATCAACAGGTTTGAAATCCTTGATCTACTGCGAGCTGAAACTCCAGAGGCAGCTTGGATTGCTATCAGACAAACCTATAACGATGCTGCCTACAAGGCGCTTGGTATAAAAAAATCACCAAATGAAGAAACGATTTCCGCCGAATCGTGGGATCTGATCGAGAAGAGGCCTGACATGAAGAATTCACTGCTAAATACTTTTTTCTATGATGCGAGCCAATCTCTTGAGCTAGAGTATGCTTTGCTTGATAAGTCTATAAAGAAGAGCCTCCCCGTTGATTAACGTCGTAGCCTTGAACAAAAATCTCAGAAGACTGAAGAAGCTGCTAGACAGGGAGACAGTTGGAAAACGTCGTAAGACACATGGCCCGTCAAAGACGAGTTTGACTTTTTACTCACCCTGATGAAGTAAACAAAGACTAGGAAACGGATTTCAAAAAGTTGTTAAGTAGACCACCACCTTCTGATCCTCCAGATATACCAGACACGCCATTTCTAAATCTAGCCACTGATATCGAGGCATCCTGTGGTGAAGAGATACGAAAGGCAGCTAAGAAGCTGAAGTCTGGAAAGTCCCCATTTAGGAGGCCGGATACCGGTTGAAATGATTAAATGCCCAGTAGCTGCATGCATAACTGTGTGGACCTCGTTTTTCTCTATAATTAAAGAACAGAATAAATACCTAAGGATTGAAAAAAAAGCACTCGTCAAAATATTATAAGGCGTCACTGCAAAGAACAAAACTGGAGAGGCATCAGCCTTGTATCAATACCTAGGCAACTATACTTTTTAACAAAATTCACAAAGTGTTGAATATCTCTGGGAAGAGCAGCATGAATTCTGGCCAAACTGATCGGTTGCCGATCTTGTATTTACTCTTAGAATACTGTTAGAAGAAGCAAATGAATGACGGAATATACTGCACTTTGTCTTCATAGACTTTGAGAAAGCTTTCGACACGGTAGATCGTCAAACGCTTTGGAAGGTTCCATGGGCACCCATAAAAGGGGTGGAGAGCTCGAGCTCCCCGCTGGCTGAACGACTCTGCCTTATATTTGTATTAATTAAAAAAAAACTTTTTCCACAAAATAAGTTTGTCAAAGAAAAGTAAAGAGCTCCAATAAGCTGAAATTGGGCAGAAATAAAGTCAGATAATCTTCCAAGCGTTAAACTACCACAAATCACTACCAACAAATAAATGAAAATCAAAACAAACAGAAATCAGAGGCAACGCTACAGCGTTGCCTATAGTAAAGGCCGTACGGCTCCATTGTTTTATTATTTATTGATTAAAAAAAAAACTTTCCGAAAAATAATTTTTCAAAGAAAAATAAAGGCCATTTTAAACTTAAGCTCAGCAGATACAAATACCTGTTAAAATTCAAACTCAAAACGACCAGAAATTACTATTAAAGAACAAATGAAACCCAAAACGAACAGAAATAAAGTAAAGAATTATAAAAAAAAAACATACAACAAGTAATAATATAAATGAATAAATAGATCTTAAGGCGAGTAATGCTTAGATTGAATATCAAAATCAAAAAACGAAAAAAACGAAAAAAAAATTTCCCATTGAAGTATAAATGAAACTTAAAACGAACAGAAACTAAATAAACAATCAATGCAAACAAACATACAATAGATATTAATGTAAATTAGTAAATAAATCTTAAAACGAGTGCAACTTAAATTGATATGCAAATCAAGCTTGAAACGAACAAAAATTACTATAAACCAGAGTTTGGGTATCACTTCCTCTCACTATAAAAGTCTAAAACCTACCGCGTCATTGGCGCTTTACTGAAAACCAATTTTATGACAAATATTTTCTTCTGTACTTAATATTGAAAATAAACATTAAAATTGTAGTAGCATTTTGAACTGATGAACTTTCAGCAATTAATATCATTACACATCAAATATTCAGTTTAATTTATTAGCTCTTTTTAAAGTTGTTCAAGATGAATATAGTTTCGCTACAAACAAGTGTTTGGATACTGCCTTCTTCCTTAGCTGTAAATAAAAACCAAAAGTCCACTACGTCATTGGCGCTTAACTGTAAACGAATTATATTACATATATTTTCTTTAGCAGCTCTTTACAGTATTGAAAATAAAAATAAAATTATAGGGAAATAAATTCTTGAATGGATGGATCTTTGAACAATTAATATCATTATACATCAAATATTCAATTTGATGTTGTTTATACTTTCCAAGACCGTTCAAGACGCATTTAGTTTTCTGTAAAGCCCAATGATAAAGTAGGTTTTAGATTTTTACCGTGAGAGAATGTGATGCCCAAACTCTTGTTTACAGTAATTTTTGTTCGTTTCAAGCTTGATTTACATGTTCAATTAAAATTTCACTCGTTTTAAGATTTATTTATTAATTTACATTAATATCTATTGTATGTTTGTTTGCATTGAATGTATATTCAATTTTTGTTGGTTTTAAGTTTCATTTATACTTCAATAGGAAAATATTTTTTTCGTTTTAAGCTTGATTTTGATATTCAATCTAAGCAATACTCGCTTTAAGATCTATTTATTCATTTATGTTATTGCTTGTTGTATGTTTTTTCCTATGATTGTTTATTTAATTTCTGTTCGTTTTGGGTTTCATCTATTATTTAATAATAATTTCTGGTCGTTTTGAGTTTGAATTTTAACAGGTATTAGTATCTGCTGAGCTTAAGTTTAAAATGGCCTTTACTTTTCTTTGAAAAACTTATTTTTTGGAAAGTTTTTTTTTATTAATTTTTGTTCGTTTTTGATTGCAAAAAGTTTCAAGTTTTTAAAATTCCTTATTTCAAAATCAAACTTAAAAAAAAATTTTGATGTTCATGAAAGTATCAAAACTGGTATCAAAGTAACAATATCAAAGTGAAAAAATGGGTTTGCGTCAACCTTGGAGTTTTTATTATCTGAGTTTGAACTATTTCTAACAAAATGGCTATCTCATCTTTTTTATTGGATGGGTTTGCGGAAAAAGGGCGTGGGAGGGAGCTAATTAATTTTAAGTCTCTTCTGACTCTATAAAAGTGAAGTAGAACTTACAATTTTAATCAAATGAGCCCTTTCTGAAGTTTATACGATCATCCCTTCAAAAAGAACCATATATTCGCTCAGGGTATAACTTACAACGCCTCTCTCCGGCCCCTGGGCATTGTGTCAACCCAGAAGTTTTAATATGTGATGTTTGAACTATTTTTTGTTTGATTTTATTTATGTATTAAATTTTTTATTTGGTGCATTTGGGGAAAACGGGCGTGGAGGGGTGACGGGGGCTAGTTGCCCTCCAATCTCATCTGACTCTTGAAAAGTGAAGTAAAACTTAACCTTTCCAAACAAATGAGCCCTATTTGAAGCTTATACGACCATCCCTTCCATAAGAACCATAAATGCTCCCAGGGCATAACTTACAACGCTTGTCCGAGGGCCCTGGGGGATTTTTTTGACACCAGAGTTTTTGTTATCTAACCTTTTAACTATTTTAAGAAAAGGGCTATCTCAAAATTTTTATTTGATGCATTTTGGGAAAAATGGCGTGGAAGGGGGGGGGGGGGTAATTGCCCTCCGGTCTCTTTTGACTCTTAAAAAGTGAACTAGAACTTTCACTTTCCAAAAAAATGAGCCCTCTCTGAAGTTTATACGAGCATCCCTTCCATAAGAACCATATATACCCCCAGGGCATAACTTACAACACCAGTCCCCGGGTCTGTGAAGGATATGTCGAAACAGGAAATTCTGTTATCTGACCCTTGAACAATTATTAACAAAATGGTCATCTCAAAATTTTTACTTGATGCATTTGGGGGGGGGGGGAAGAACTTGGAGTGGAATAGCAGCCCTGCGATCCCTTTTGAATCTTGAAAAGTGAGCTACAACTTTCATTTTCCAATTAAATGAGCCCTCTATGAAGTTTATACGATAATCCCTTCCATAACAACCATATACCCCCAGAGCATAACTTACAGCGCCTGTCCCCGGGCTCCGTGGGGACTATGTCGACACCGGGGTTTTTAATCGAAGCTCTGAACTATTTCTAACAAAATATCTATCTCAAAATTTTTATCTGATGCATTTGGGGGAAAAGGGGTGGGGGAGGAGCATAGATCCGCTTCGATCACTTTTGACTTGTAAAAAGTGAACTAGAACTTTCAATTACCAATCAAATGAACCGTCTTTGGAGTTTATATGAGTATCCCTTCCATAAGAAACTTGTATGGCCACGGGGAACAGCTTACAACGCCTGCCTCCAGGCTCTTTTGGGTTGTGTCGACACCGGTATTTTTTTAATCTGAACCTTGAACTATTTCTCACTAAATGGCTATCTAAAAATTTTTATATAATGTATTTGAGGGAAAAGGGGAGGGCGGGGAAGGGAGGGGGGGTAGCGTCCCTTTGATTACTTTTTATTTATAAAAAGTGAACTAGAACTTTCAATTTCCAATCAAATGAGACCTCTTTGAAGTTTATACGAGCATCCCTTCCATAAGAATTTTATCTGATGCAATGGCTACCTCAAATTATCAGAATATTAGATATATATGTGAAAAAAGGCTTGGGAGGGGAGGCTAGTTGCCCTCCAATCACCTTTGACTCTTAAAAAGAGCCTTAGAACTCTCAATTTCCAATCGAATGAGCCCCCTTTGAAGTTTATCCGACGACCCCTTCTATATGAAGTGCCTCTGGAAAAAAACAAACAAATGAAGTAAAGGGGAGGCTAGATGCCCACCGGTCACTTTTTACTCATAAAAAGTGAATTACAACTTTCAATTTCCAACCAAATGAGCCCTCTATGAAGTTTATTCGAGCATCCCTTCCATAACAGCCATACATGTCCCCAGGGCACAACTTAAAACGCCTACCCCCGGGGCCTGGGGGCTGTGTCGACAGCGGAGTTTTTTATATACGAAATTTGAGCTATTTTAACAAAATGTCCATTTCAAAATGTTCATCTGACGCATTTAAGGCGTGGAGGGACGGGGACTAGTTGCTCTCCGATCTCTTTTGAATCTTAAAAAATGAACGAGAACTTTCAATTTCCATTCAAATGAACCCTCTCCGAAGTTTATGCGGGCATCTCTTTTGACTATTAAAAAGTGAGCTCGAACTTTCAATCTCCAGTCAAATGAGCCCTCTCTGAAGTTTATACGAGCATCCCTATCATAAAAACCATATATGCCACAGGGCATAATTTACAACGCCTGTCCCCGGGCCCGGGGGGTTATGACGACACCTGAGCTTATGTTATCTGACTTTTGACCATTTTTTAACTTAATGGCTGTCTCAAAGTTTCTATTAGATTTATTTGGGGAAAAAGGAGCGTGAGCGGGGGGGGGGGGGGGGTAGTTGCCCTAAAATCTTTTTTGGCTCTAAAAAACTGAACAAGAACTTTCAATTTCCAATCAAATGAGCCCTTTGAAATTTTTATGAGCATCCCATCAATAAGAACCATCTATTCCACAAGGGCATAACTTACAACGCCTGCCCTCGGGCCCTGGGGGGCTTTGTCTTCCCCGGAGTTTTCGTTATAAGGTTTTTGAACTATTTAAAAAAATGATCTTATTGGATGAGTTTGAGGAAAAAAGGGTGTGGGGGGGCTAGGTGCCCTCCAATCTCTTTTGACTCTTAAAATGTGAACTAGAGCTTTCAATTTCCAATCAAATAAGCCCTCTTTGAAGTTAATAAGAGCATCCCTTCATAAGACCCATATATGCCCCCAGGGCATAACTTACAACGCCTGCCCCCGTGCCCTGAGGGGTTGTGTCGACACTGGAATTTTCGCTATATGATCTTTGAACTATTTTGATCAAAATAACTATCTCAAAAATTTTATCGGATGCATTTCAGAAAAAAAGCGTTTGGGGCGGGAGTAAGTTACCATTTTTTTACGCTTAAAAAGTGAACTAAAACTTTCAATTTCCAATCAATTGAGCCTTCTCTGAAGTTTATACGAGTATTCCTTCCATAAAAACCATATATGCCCTCAGGGCATGACTTATAACCCTTGCCCTGAAGACTGTGGGGGGATTAACCTGCTCAAACATATAATTTCCAGAACTTTTAACTACGTTGAACAAAATGGCTATCTCAAGATTTTGACTGGTTGTGTTTGGGGAGTTGGTGGGTGAGGGAAGGCGTGTTAGTTGCCTTCCAATCACTTTTGACCCTTAAAAATGGCACTAGAAATCTCAATTTCCATTCGAATGAGCCCCCTTTGAAGTTTCTACGACAACCCCTTCCATATGAAGTGCCTCTGGGGAAAAAAAAAATAAAAGATTAAAGTCGTATGGCCTTTACTAAAGGCAACGCTATTGCGTTGCCTCTGATTTATTTATTTGTTATTTTTTCCCCAGAGGCACTTCATATGGAAGGCGTCGTCATAGAACTTCAAAGGGGCCTCATTTGATTGGAAATCGAGAGTTCTAGTACCATTTTTAAGGGTCAAAAGTGATAGGAAGGCAACTAACACCCCTTGTACGCCCAAAATTTCCCCAAAAACATCCAATCAAAATTTTGAGATAGCCGTTTTGTTCAGCGTAGTTGATTTCCACATAGAAATAATTTTTTTGAGGGGGACATTCCCTCATAGCCCTCAGGGCGAGAGTTGTAAGTTATGCCCTGGGGGCATATAAGTTTTTTTTATAGAAAGCTTTGTCGTAGGAACTTCAAAAAGGGCTCATTCGATTAGAAACTGAAAGGGCTAGTGCCCTTTTTAATAGTCGAAAGTGATTGGAGGTCAACTAACACCCCTCTCACGCACCTTTTCCGCCGAAACACCCAATCAAAATTTTGAGATAGCCATTTTGTTGAACATAGTTGAAAATTCAGGAAATCAGGTTCTTGAGGATAACACCCCCCCCCCACAGCCCTCACGGCAAGGGTTGTAAGTTATGCCCTGGGGGCATATAAGGTTTACATAAAAGTGTTGTCGTAGAAACTTCAGAAAGGGCTCATTCGATTGAAAATTTAAATGGCTAGTTCCCTTTTAATAGTCCAAAGTGATTGGGAGGCAACTAACAGCCCTTCCAAGCCCACCATATCCCCAAACTCATCTAATCAAAATTTTCATATAGCCATTTTGTTCAACGTAGTTGAAAGTTCTGGAAATTATATGTTTGAGCAGGACAAACCCCCACAGTATTCAGTGCAATGGCTATAAGTTACGCCCTTGGGGAATATATTGTTCTTATGGAAGAAATGCTCGTATAAACTTCAGACAGGACTCATTTGATAAGAAATTGAAAGTTCTAATTCACTTTTTAAGCGTCAAAAGAAATGGGACGGTAACCAGCTCCCCCCCCCCCAAACCCCTTTTCTCAAATGCATCCGATTAAAATTTGAGATAACTATTTTGTTAAAAATAGTTCATAGATCATATAACACTAATTTCGGTGTCGAAACAACCCCCCAGGGCTCGGGGGCAGGCGTTGTAAGTTGTGCCCTTGGGCATATATGGGTCTTATGGAAGGGATACTCGTATTAACTTCAAAGAGGGCTCATTTGATTGGAAAGTGAAAGTTCTAGTTCACTTTTTAAGTGTCAAAAGAAATTGGAGGGCACCTAGTCCCCCCTCTCCACGCCCTTTTTTCCTAAAACCCATCTGATAAGAACTTTGAGATAGCCTTTTTTTAAATAGTTCAAAGACCATATAATGAGATCTACGGGGTCGACACAGCCCCCAGATCCCGAGGGTAGGCGTTGTAAGTTATGCCCTGGGGGAATATATGGTTCTTATTGAAGGGATGCTCGTAAAAACTTCAGACGGCTCATTTGATTGGAAATTGAAAGTTCTAGTTCAGGTTTTTAGAGTCAAAAGAGATTGGAGGGCATCTATCACCCCTACGCCCCTTTTTCCCCAAATGCATCCAAGGGCCCGGGGGCAGGCGCTGTAAGTTATGCCCTGGGGCATATATGGTTCTTGTGAAAGGGATGCTCGTATTAACTGCAGAGGGCTCATTTGCTTGGAAACTGAAAGTTCGAGCTCACTTTTTAATATTCTAAAGAGATCCAAGGGGAGCTACCCTTGAAAAATAGTTCAAAAATCGGATAGGAAAAACTCTGGTGTCAATACATCCTCAGGGCCCAGGGGAAGGCTTTTAAGTTATGCCCTAAGGGCATGTATGGTTCTCAGGAAAGGGATGCTTGTATGAACTTCATAGAGGGCTCATTTGATTGGAAATTGAAAGTTCTAGTTCACTTTTTAAGAGTCAAGAGAGTTAAGGGTAACTAGCCTCCCCCCACGCTCTTTTTTCCCCGAACCCATTTGCTTCAAATTTTTAGATAGCAAGTTTTGGAAATGGTTCAAAAATTAGATATCAAAACTCCAGTGTCAACATAACTCCCCCCCAGGGCCTGGGGATAGGCATTTTAAGTGTTGTCCTGGGGGCGTATATGATTCTTATGAAAGGGATGCTTGTATAAACTTCAGAGGGCTCATTTGAATGGAAATTGAAAGTTATAGTTCAATTTTAAAGAGCCAAAAGATATCCGAGGGCAACTAGCCCTCCCCCCACACACTCTTTTTTCCCCAATCCCAACAGATAAAATTTTTATTATAGCCAGTTCATTAAAAATAGTTCAAAGGTCAGATAAGAACAACTCATGTGTCGACGCAACCCCCCAGGGCCCGGAGGCAGGCGTTATTAGTAATGCTCTAGGGGCATATATAGTTCTTATGGAAGAGATGCTCGTATAAACTTCGGAGAGGGCTCATTTGATTGGAAATTGAAAATTCTTGTTCAATTTTTAAAAGTCAAAAGAGATAAGGAGGCAACTAGCCCCCCCCCCATCCCGCCCTAAATTCATCAAACAAACATCTTGAGATAGAGATTTTGTTAAAAATAGTTCAAATAATAAAAAACTCCGGTGTCGACGCAGCCCCCCAAGGGCCCGGGGTAGGCATTGTAAGTTATGCCCTGGGGGCATATATGGTTGTTATGGAAGGGAAGCTCGTATAAACTTCATAGAGGGCTCATTTGATTAGATGCGAGAAGCGGCACATATGCCCTGGGGGCATATAGGGTTGTTATGGAAGGGATGCTCGTATAAACTTCATAGAGGGCTCTTTTGATTGGAAATTGAAAGTTTTAATTCACTTTTTAAGAGTCAAAATTGATCGGAGGGAAGCTAGCCTCCCCCCACACTCTGTTTATATTGTTTCCAGAGGCACTTCATATAGAAGAGGTCGTCGTATAAACTTCAAAGGGGGCTCATTCAATTGGAAATCGAGATTTCTAGTGCCCTTTTTAAGAGCCAAAAGTGATCAGAGGGCAACTAACCCCCAAGCCCTTTTCACCATTTGGGACGCCGCAGATGATGATTAACTATCATCACTGAAGCTGGCGGACACAGGATTCGTCCTATTACTAGCAAGTGCGATTTAAGGTAATGGTTAAAATTCGATTTTAGCCCACGACATGTAAGAAAATCGTCATTTGAGACGAATTTATGACCGGTTTGAGGTGTTTCTGGTGCTAAAAACAGCCATAAATCGCGGAAAAACAATGCAATTTTTCAAGCCTGGAGTAATATTTTACATAGAATAATTCCATCAAGTAGAGTCGGGAGCACGTGTACTGTATTAGAAGGAAACGAAAAACAACGAAATGGAGAAAGAAAGTGAAAGAAAATGTCTGATACAATATTTTCATAGATGGCAATGTATTTCGCCGACGATCCGCGTGTTGCCCACGTGATTGGAAAGGTTTTAGTGTCCTATTTAAGCGACAAAATTGATTAGTGGACAACCAGTCTTTCTTACCAGCACCTTTTTCCCCAATGACATCCGATCAAAATTTCGACATAGCAATCTTGTTCAGTTTAGTTGAAAGGTCCAATTGCTATACCTGTAGGGATGACACTCCCCCTCTAGAGCCCTGAGGGCTAGGGCAGTAAGTCATACAAGTCACCCATTGTTTACATATAGCCTTAGTTTTCATGAAAAAGGGACAGGTTTGAATTTTTAAGTCCAAAAAAGACGAAGGACATTCAGGTGGAGCTTTCAGGGGATGTTGACGGCATTATTGATCTAAAAACGCACTATGTGTATACGGGTTGTCAAAAGAGCGTATCTCAGGAACGACTAAGAGTATTAACTTAGAACCTAAGGAGATGATGAGGGGGATGATCAAATGACTAAAAAGCAATATGTGCACGCTACTTCTAATACTACTACTGCCGCCACGACGACTACTGCTGTTACTACAACTACTACTTCTTATGCGACTACTACTAAAGCTGAAGATATCAACATGAAATTTTTGGATCAAGGTGAGGAAAATTTGAGCTAAATCAAAACATATTATGTATATTACGGTTGTCTAAAGGGCGCATAAGCAATATTTTAGGAACAGCTTAGCTTGTTAAGTTCAAACTTCTAGGGATGTTCAACTAACCAAAAGGCAATATGTGCATACTACTGCAGGTAATACGACTACAACTAATCCTAAAACAGCTACTTTTGCATCCTACTACTCCTAAGGCTAAGGGTATGAAGGTGAAGATTTCAGGGAATACTGAGGGGAATGTTGAACTAAACCAAAACACACTCTGTGCATGCAGTTTGTAAAAAGGACGTATCTCAGGAATGGTTTAGTATGTTAAGTTAGAACTTTCAGGAAATATTGAATGGGATGATCAATAAACCAACATGCAATCTGTGCACGCTACTACTGCTATTATTATTACTGTGACTAGTTATAAGGCTATCAAGGTAAAAACTGGGGGAAGCTGAACTAAACTAATACACACTATGCGCGTACAGATAGTTAAAAGGAGATGTCAGCAATATCCTAGAAACGACTTAAGAGTATTAGGCTGAAACTTCCAGGGCATGACGAGAGGGATGTTCAGCTTACCCAAAGGTCATCAACTACTAAAGGAATGTAAAACTTTAAAGGAATGCTGTGGGCGTCATTGAACTGAATCAAAACACATTATGTAGATGTGGGTTTTCAAACTTTCAGAGTTTTAAATATTACTACCACTTTTGCTACAACAACTACTGCTACCATTGAACTAAATCAAAACAGTTTAAGTGCATCCAGGTTGTCAAGATATCCAGGCGGAATACCTTAGGGCTGGAATAAGGTTTAAAGTAGATACTTTCAGGGAAAATTTATGTTGCTTTAAAAAAAGGGAATGCTGGCTATCAATCAGACGTCTCAGGAATATTTCAAGAAAAACTAAGGGTATCAAGTTGAAACTTCCAGAGCTGCAATTATTACTACTTTCGCTCTTACTATTGAACTACATCAAAAGAGTGTAGGTGTATCCAGGTTGTCAGAGAGCACATATACAAAGTTTTAGTGTTAAGTTTTATTTTTCAGGTTAACTTAGGAGATATTAAACATGTGCCCAAATTTTCAGGAATATTTTCCAGATTCTCACTATTAAACTAAATAAAAGAGGAGTAACTGCATCCTGGTGTTGTCAAAATAGTATAGATACAACTTCTTAGGAACAGAAAAAGTTATTAAGTTTTGTCTTTCAGACAAATTTGAGGTGAAAACTAAATCAAAATACACTATGTGTATGTAGATTGTCGAAAGGGCGTATATTATTAAAAATATTGAAAACTTTCGTCCAGAACACAAATAGTAAGCTAAAAATTTGGATTTTTATAGGGAAAACAACTAAAGATTTAAATTATTATTTTCTTAAAAAATAAAAAAGACTGTCAAATAAAAACGATAAAAAAGGTATTTTTTTTTATTAAAAGTATGGAGCAACTTTAAAACTTAAAACGAACAGAATTATCACGTACATGAGGAGGGTTATTCCCTCGTCAATACCTCCCTCTTTACGATAAATCTTGACTTTCTGCCTTCTCTTTAAAAACAAATCCTGAAGCACAAGGGTAGTTCAATTAGAATAAGAATCTTTTTTAAAAGCAAGGCCGTATCCAGGGGGGGGGGATTACCCGGTTTGAACCCCCCTTCCCCCGAAATGTTTGTTTGACTCATAAAAACGTAACAAAAATGGACATAAACAAATTTTGTATGCGTTTTTTGAGGTTTTTATTGTACCCCCCCCCCCGAACAAAAATCCTGGATGCGCTTCTGTTTAAAAGTACTAAGAAACTTGAGTGTGAAGAGCGAGGTTTTGAGGAGGGGACAACCCCCCAAATATACGTGGTTATTTCTGTTCGTTTTAAATTTTTATGCTGTTTCTTAGTTTCAGTTCAAAGAACTTGTTTTCTGTTACTTAACCAGAAGTAGACTTATAACGAACGAAAGGTGTATTGTAGGCTTTTTCAATCTCCCGCTGCAAATTGGCCCTTTCAATTTAAAGCCGTTCTCTATGCATACATATGAGGGAAAATTAAAGCGTTCCTTCTTTTTCTTCTTTGGATTACTATGGAGACCCTTTCACGTTGCAACATCATCATCTAAATCTGATTCCGGGGGCCGCGGCGGGTTGCTGTAGCTCAGATTCAGCTCCAGATACAAGCAGAAATTTATCCTATTACATCAACACAGGACAAAAAGAAGAGACATTCCTTTTTTACCGAACAAAAAATTCCTGGCAAGAAACTTAATACTGGTGTAAAACCTACCCAATTATATTTAATGGCGCAAATTGTGCCAAAATGGGGCAACAAGATTATACATACTCTACCATAGTCCGTCTCCAATCATTGGGAGGAGGGGTGCAAAATGTAATCTTCTGTTACTTTACCAAACACCAGTTGTTTCTTTAGGATGTGGAATTTTGGTTTTCCAAATAAGGCAGACAAAATTTAAAAATCAAGTTCGAATTTCCAGCCATTGCGCAGTTGATTCCACCTGATAACCCATTGGTATCAATAGGGCGGTCTCAATAACCTCTTAGCAACTACAGAAACTTCTATATCGGGGGACCACTTATTATAATTGAATTAGGCCCACCACCATAGCTATGAGGCCGAACTAGGAATATGATTTAAATTTTTTGTTAAATCGAGAATTGGATGTTGAATTGCTAAACCTGAAAATTTAAATAAATCAAAAATAATTAGGTTATGAAGCAGACTTCAGCCGGCTTCTCAACAGACTGGGGTTCTTTAACGCTCATCATCTTATTACGCGTCGCAAGAGTTAGAGTAAAATAGCTCCGGTTAACCTGAGAAATAGGTAGGGTATTTTGGAATAAAACACCATTAATAAGTGAAAATAGAACACATTCAAGCCTGTTTTAATCCTACTGTTTTATTCACATTCAAACACACCTTTTGTTTTAATCCTAACAACCATTTTTTTGTTACAATTTAATTATTCATTCCGCCGACTTCGGTTGGATTTTTACCTCTGATTTGATAAATTGACGCATATAATTATTACACATAGAATAAATTACGAACACGACATGTGTGTCCTGCTCAGTTAGGCATTACCTTGTTTGCTTTGGCTCTTTAATTAGTTGCAAATAATTATTCTACTTGGACTTTGCTTTGATTTACATCTCTTTGCAAGAGGCATCAAAAGGATGACAGGAGAAGACGGCGTATGAGCAAATACCATATGTCTAAAACCAATTTTTGTCTTAATAGAGAAACAACCCTGCGTAAATTAGAGAAAGAACCGTTTTTGGGCAGACCAGGATTTATTTGGTCACGAAGTACAAAATTGTAACTTTATTCTTGTTGGGCTCCTCCTCGGCCACGACCGTATCCTCCTTTCTGAAAAGAAAAGAAAATAATTAAATAATCAGTAGTTCATCTTTAATAATCAGCAGTTCAATCAGCGAGTCATCTAAGAGAAAATAAAGACAGAAAGAGAGTGAAACAGAGAAAAAGTACAGAGAAAAAAAGGAAAGCGGAAGCATTATTGTTCTAAGGTGTACCGATGAAAATGAACGAAAAAGATCTAGAGAAAATTATTCCAAAATGCGTCAAAGCTTTGCAGTGTGGCAAGTCGAATGTCTACAAGATTTACTTTGAACAACGGAGTGATCTCAGTTCGTTATTGAAAAATTCTATGAAGGTGGGTTATGAGAAGTTAGCTGTCGAGGAATTCATATTCATACCCAGGCGGTGTTTCAGATGCCATCAACAAGGACATATTGCTGCTGATTGTAAGAACGCAGATCTGTGCTCTCGCTGTAGTTTTACGGAGCATTTGGAACGTGTTCTGCATTACATATAAAGTGTCTGGTCATACCTGTTACAGTGTCAAATACCCCGGCAGCGCTCAAGCCGATAAATGGGTTTGGAAAAACCGCTGTATTTCGTGTGACTGACTATTTTTAAGAAGCAAAGGCTTTAGATTATGGATCAGCTCATCCTTTATCCTTTAATCTAATCCTTTAATTTAATTCTTTAATCAGCTTTGTAGAACCATAAAATTTAAAGACAAGAATAATACTTACTATACCTTTTATAATTTGCATGGATCATCTTAGACGTGTTTCACACCAGTGACATACGCAGGGATAGGTATTTCATTTATAGGAATTTATTTTTTAAATTATCAAATAAGTTGTTTTTATTATCTCCCCCCCCCCACCCCTCCAGTAGATAAATGGATATTCGCTTTCTATCTTGGAACATTAATGGTGGTCTTATTAACAAAAGACCTATTCTTGAGAACATGCTTCATAATCATGATATTCTGCGTTTACAGGAACATTTCCTGACTAACCAGTTTTGGTTTACTGGACATTAGTGGCAACTTCAAGACTTTTTCAATTCCAGCTAGGCGTAGTGCTTCTAAAGGCAGAGCTTCTGCCTCTAGGTGAGTGCGTAGTAATAAATGTGTATTTGCCCACAGATCACAAATGAAGTTTCGGAGTAAGATTTGGCATTAGCAGTTAGTAAACTTAGCCCATGCCTTCGTGATGTCCTTAAACTGAAAATCTCGTCTTTAATTGTAGGTGATTTTAATTGCGATTTAAATTGCAGTTTGTCTTCAGCTTCTATCCCTGCTTCTTTACTATACGGAATATTTTTTGATGATTTTAGAGTTCAATAGAGATCTGCTAGGTTTACTTACATTCATTCTTCCTCTTGCACATCTAACCTTGACCACGTTGTGTCGTATAATTTTGATATACTTTGTGTTGAGGTTCCTATTGCTTCTAGTTGTAAACGAGAAGCTTCTCAGATTCCAGTGTTACAGCCTCATATTGTTCACCGTCACAAGTGGCCTATTTGTCGCGATTGGAAATTTTTTTACAAAACTCAGTGCATCGTAACTTCTGATAGCATCCTTAACAAGATCCAAGTTCCATTTCATCTTCCGCAAAAGTCTTCCTTTACAGACATTAATGAAGTTAGATTAACTCTTGATATCTATTCTGCGAAAATCTACCATGCGCTTTTGTGCGCTGAAAAAATGACAGCTCCTCTTAAAAAAATCCGTATTGGCGAAAAATGACAGCTCCTCTTAAAAAAATCCGTATTGGCGAAAAATGACAGCTCCTCTTAAAAAAAATCCGTATTGGCGAAAAATGACAGCTCCTCTTAAAAAAATCCGAATTGGCGAAAAATGACAGCTCCTCTTAAAAAAATCCGTATTGGCGAAAAATGGCAGCTCCTCTTAAAAAAATCCCTAAGTTCCCAGGTGGTCAGAAAATCTAGCGCTGTCTGAAGCTTATGACTGGGCTAAGTTTTGGCACAAAACTAATGGTACAAACCTATGGAATAGTCAATGAATTGAGAAAAGCATCATTAAAATGTTTTGCAAAGGAACATGCTAGCTATTACCTCGGACTATCTCCTCCAATTTGCCAGACCCAAATGACATTCTTTCGTCCGAATGGGTATCCCATTTTTCAAATGAATTTTCTGAGCCTGATATTGTTTTAGTCACAATTCTGTGATAAGCTTTATAACTTCATTGATGAATCTCCTGACCTTGATTATGTTCTTACTAGTGACGCTGTCACAAAAGGCATATCTAGACTCAAAAGGAAAGCATCTTGTCGGATAGACAATGTGAGAACTCTACACATCATTAACGGAAGCTATGTACTGGTGCGTCATCTCAGCCTTCTCATGCAAATGATATTTAATACAGGTATTGTTCCTGCCTGGTTCTGTATCGGTGATTTGACTCCAATTCCCAAAATAGGAAAATTTGAGTCGCAATGTTCCTCCTTCCGCCCCTTAACCGTCTCTACTACGCTCTCTAAACTTTTTGAGATCCTTTTTATTGATGAACTAAGACTGAAATGTTACGTTCCCCAATATTAGTTCCATTTTATCAGTGAAAACTTCACGGTTCAAAGAATCAATTTTTTTTTTTTTTAACACAGATGTTTATATTTCTTTCATCTAAATTAGAAATCCTCCCGCAAATTTTTTTCAAGTATTTTAGATAATGGTGTTAAAACCGCAATAGGGAGAAAATTATTCATATCAGATTTGTCTCCTTTCTTAAAAATGCCATTTTCTATTACACATACACTGTTAGGACTAGAAGAAATAAATGAATTAAAATATGGATAAGTGATTCAAAAATTGCATATGCAACGCTCTCCAGAAAACTACCAGACAGCTCATCATATCCCGATCATTGGGGAAACGGACTATTTTTTCTGGGGGGGGGGGGGGAGGGAAGGATAAAAAACAGCTTCAAAAAACCTATCAAAAATTCTTTTCAATGCATTTTTGTTGCACCCCCTCCACCCGAAATGTACAGCTCCTTTGAGAATACTTTCTCCATTCAATTCAGTTTATTCGAATAAAACATAACACAAACATCAATAACAATAAACATCCTAGAAGAGAACTTGCTAAGGACCAAGGAAAAAAAATAGAAGAATAAAACATTGGTAATTAAAGCAAATTGGTTAAAAGATTGTTATATTGTTGTACAGCGTGCGGAAACTTGTGGCTAGCTCAACACTGGAGGGTATTTTGTTCCACTGAATGATAGATTTGTAAATGGGAGATTGCTGGGCAGCTCTAGAAACAAATTTAACGGATTATAAAAGCTCTATTGGATGAACGGAGACAGTGGGCTTCCGAATTATTAATATTATAATAGGTTAGTAGTTTGAGAGGAAGATTTTTTTTTTTTTTAGAGAGAGAAAAAGGTTTTATTAAAAAAATTATAACACATTAACAACAAAACCCGAAGTTTATTAAACTTGTATGGGTACACATCACCCTTTACAAAACCCTACATACACAATTCTTACCAGCCAGCCTTAGACCCCCCCCCCCAAAAAAAAGGACAAAAAATAATAATAAGAAAATAAATAAATAAAAATAAACGAAATAAATTAATTTCTAATAATTTCACGACCTAATTGGATACCGAAAAACGCAAAACTAAAAATCATTCATTCTATTCTACCTAAATTGTGGAAAGCAGAGTAAGCAAGCGATAAGTTTAGTTTTTGTATGATTTGATCTAGTGGAGCTACACCAAAATCCGAGCACAAATCACGGGTTGGATATAAACGGGGAAGTCGAAAAAATGCTTTTATGGCACGGTTTAGGGCAAAGTTGAGTTTTTTAGAGAAGGGCCGGTTTGTATTTCCCCAAACTGATCCGCAATAAGAAAAGTAAGGAAAAATAAAAGAATAATAGAGGGTAACTAGGATGTCAGGAGGAAGAAAATAATTCACGCGGTTAATCATTGTAAGCCTTGTCTCACAATTTTAAACTGGACCAACAATGACATTACCGCTATAATACAGAAGTTGTTTCCCATGATCAATTCTACTTTCGGTCTACTTTCGGATATTCAAGAAGTATGGGCTATATAATAATTTTTTTCTCCACATTACTGGGGGGGGGGGTAATTACCCCCCTTGCCCCTCCCAAACGCCGCCCCTGTACCTAAGCTATGGATGTCAGGTTTTGAATTTGTTTAAACGATAATTTCGATGGGACCTGTGCCCATCATCATCATTTGAATTTGAACCTGATTTATCATTTGAATTTGAACCTGATTTATCATTTGAATTTGAACCTGATGATGACAGGCACAGGTCCCATCGAAATTATCGTTTAAACAAATTCAAAACCTGGCATCCATAGCTTAGGTACAGGGGCGTCGTTTGGGAGGGGCAAGGGGGATAGTTACCCCCCCCCCCCCCCAGTAATATAGAGAAAATTTTTTTATATAGCCCATACTTCTTGAATATCCGAATTCCCATGAATCAATTCTTGTCGTAGTATAAGAAGATAAATCCCCGCCTAAACAGAATAAGTTCTGTTCGTTGTAAGCTTGAATGTTGTTCCTTACTTTCAGTTGAAAAAGTTTTTTTAATTTAGCTGAAGTTGCATGGTTATAGAAGACGACTTTATAGAAAGGCTATACTTTTATGGAACTGACATAAGAGTAATCTCTGGTTAAATACTTAGGGTTCTACTTATATAAAACTTTGGATCTTGGAGGAAAATACTATCTTCAATACAAAAATCTTCCTTGTTCTCCATTATGGGACTGAGATATAGTGCTATTAAATAGTTAAATAATGATTCTATACAAATTATTTTTACCACTCTCCACCGACCTAGAAACGAATCTTGGTGGAGAAATTCTAACTATGAATGTAGTTGAAAATATGTCTTCATGATATAGCCTAAGGCTACTGTCTCTTAAGACAGTCACCCAAAAGATAAATTGTCAAATTCACCCAAAGGCGATTTTTTTTTTTGAGGAGATGAATTCAAGGAGATCAATTCTCGTCGTAGTATAAGAAGATAAATAAATAAAAAAAATCATCCCAGGCCATTGCTGGCACATTAGACGTCAAAACGAAGTTTCAGATATTGTGTATTTTTTAAAAGACAATTGTAAGCCTGTCGCCCAACCTTGCTGCAGCGGAGACCGATCCCAGGGCCTCGTATTGGCAAATAGATCCTGTATGCTATCACAGGGCAGTAAAAGATGAACTCAGAAACATAAGCTGGTAGTTATACTCACAAATCCCATTTCAGCACCTTCTCCGATCCCAACATCTCCCTTCTTATCACCTTCGGCGCCTGGGGGTCCAGCTTTCCTGTAAGCCGATCTGTCATCACCCAGCTTTGTCTGCTCACGGGCCATTGCTGTTGGTCGTGTTCGGGCAGCCTCTACTCGCTTAGGTTTTAATGTTGCTGGTACAATCTGTAATACAATAAATCATTTACAAAACTATCCGTTTGCCAATGGTCTATTACCCACTGTGTACAACTAACTAGTACAAACTGAACAAACTAGTCACACTGTGGTTATAAAGCTTGAAGTCACGAAAGACATATCCCTCACAAAGGCTACTGAAAAATTGACATTTAAAGCCGGAGACCAATATCGATTTTGTCGCTTTTGTTGAAAATATTAGAGAAAGTCGTTTACAAACGTCTTTACGAGTTTTTCCAGACTATTGGGTAAATAACTGAAACCCAACTTGGGCTCCGCAAGGGCCACTCCACAACCCATGCCTTGTAGCATCTGGTTGATTATGTGCAAGGCCGTACCCAGGGGGGGGGTTCAACCCCCCCCCCCCAAAAAAAAAAAATGTTTGTCTTAAAACAAAACAAAAAAAAAACTTTGAGTAAAACCCCTCCCGAAAAAAATATCCTGAGTACGGCCTTGATTGTGCGAGTAGTAAAGTGGATAATAGATATTTACCAATGTCAATTTCATGAACACAACAAACAAACTTGATTCCGTAGATTTAAGAATTTTGCTAGATCGACTTAAGCTTCTAGGAATTAGCAGTACTCCTTTACAGTAGTTTGAAAGTTACCTTCATGTAAGATCCATGCAAGTAGTATTAAATGATGTTGTTTGACTCCCGTATCCACTAAAGTGTGAGTGCCTCAGGGATCCGTTCTAGGGCCTTTGCTTTATTTGATATATGTTGGAAACATGCATTTGTATCTTCAAGATGTTTATAATACTACTTTTGCTGATTAACAATATCCAGGTAGTCTATTGATGAGCCTGTGCTAAAAGCTAGTTTACTCGGCATCAACGTGAATAAGACCTCCTTCATAACCTTCTGTAGGGTAGAAACGCCTATTGATGCTTGTGGCCTTGTTACACAATTTGGGAATTCTGTTCACTAAATGAGTTGAATCCAATACTTTAGGTTTTTTATTGATTCTAATATGTCATGGAGGCATCATACTGAAGCTATTTGTTCTAAAATTGCTGGAGGAGTTGGAATAATGCGAAGACTGCAATATTTTTAACAAAACTAATTCTTCTAATAATATATCATTCGATTATTATTTATCATGGCTATCTCATCTGGAGCAGCAGTTTATACGGTAATTTCAAATGAGTACAAATTCTGCTAAACAAGGCAGTAAGGATAATAGAAATTTTAAAGAAGTCAAGGATATACGTGCTTCTTTGAGTTTCTGGGCTTGCTTAACAACGTGGTTATAAAGCTGCGGTTTCCATCTTTCTGTGTATAAATAATCTAGTTTGTAGCGGTTTCTTTTTTCATGTTAGTAGTGATATTCGTGATTATGGGACTATTCGTGATTTAGTGACAATTTGTGATTGAGCAGAGGAGCAGTACATAATCTGGATCTGAATCGTAGTTTCTTGGAACCTCTGTTTGGACTTTACTACCAATGAGCATCAGGGGCGCTAAAAATCTTTGAGACTTTAAGTGAAAAATGAAAGAGTATTTATTAAGATGAGTAATTTGTTATTTTTGCAGAGGGGGAAATTTTTTTTAAGGTTGATTTAGATGACTTGGCATGAAAGAGTAGTAGGGAGGTGGGGTGGTTGTGGGATATAGAAATTATACTGTTAATTGAGGTTGGTTTGTTGTTTGGTTGTTTTGTTCCTCTTCTTTTTTTATCATTAAATTCGAGTTGAAGTATCTTATATATCTTATTTCTAGTATCTCATTTTATCTTTAGTATCTCATCTTATTTATAGTGTCTTATCTATAAGATACTAGCTAGTACAGGGTTTGTCCGGAAAGTAATAGGACTGAGTCAATTTAAAAACATTTATTGAGTCATTAATTACAATTCTTTAAAAACTTTCAAAATAGGCTCCTTCTGTGTCAATGCAGCGCTGCCAGCGTGATTTCCAAGCAATGAAGGCGTCACAGTATGCATTCTCCGGAATAGCCTTGAGAGCCGCGGTGAATGCTGGTTGGATCCCCTCTGTCACCTCAAAATGCTTGCCTTTCATCAGCCTTTTCAGGGAAGGAAACAAAAAGTTCGGGGGGCCACATTAGGGTTATAGGGAGGCTGCGGAAGTGTTAGGATGCCAGTCCTAGTCAGGTAGCTGTTCACGAGAAAGACGGTGTGAGCTGGGGCGTTGTCGTGGCGCAACTTCCAGTCGGCCGCGATGTCTTATCGAACCCGATTGACCCTTCGTTCGAGTCTTTTGAGCACTTCCACATAAAACTTGGCGTTGACAGTTTGTCCAGGAGGCATAAATTCATGGTGGACGATGCCTTTCATGTCAAAAAAGACAATGAGCTTCGTTTTCACTTTGGATTTGCTCATTTTTGCCTTTTTGGGCAAGGAGACGACGACGTGTGCCACTCGGCAGATTGCTTCTTTGCCTTGGGATCACACTCAAAGATCCAGGAATCGTCACCTGTGATTACGCTATTCAAAAATGGGGGGGGGGGGAATCACTTTCACACATATTAAAAATTTTCTTAGGACACCCTCATTCATCGCAATTTCTGGTCGTCAGTGAGCATTTTTGGGACCATCTTCGCCCACTCCTTACCCATGTTCAAATGCACCATCACGATGTCATGAATGACAGATTTTAGTAAATTTAACATTTGGGCAATTAAACAAATACTTAGTCGATGGTCTGAGTTCAAAACTTTGCAAACACGAGTAACATTGTCGGTGTTTGTCGAGGATGAAGGTCTTCCAGTATGGTCCTCATCAGCGACCTCTTCCTGGCCCTCCAAAAAGGTATGGTGCCACCAAAACAAACCATTTCTTGCTAAAGCAACATCTGGGTAAGCCTGCTTTATCCTATCAAACGTCTCTGTCGCAGATATACCAAATTTCACATAGAATTTAATCGCATACCTCTGCTCTAACAAACACTACATTTTCGGCTGGCACCACTCACAGAAACACGTCATGCAAAAATGCCTGTCCTGACCTTCCAGGTGCTCGGAGACAACTGACCAGCCGCTCGTTCCTTAGCTAGGAACGCCCTCTACCGAATCCAGTCGGAGCACGAATGCTCCAAAGTACAGTTGCAGAGGAAGAAAATCAGTCCTATTACTTTCTGGACAACCAAGCACAACAGCAACTCTATAAGAAAATTAAAACAAATTTTCTTGTGAATTATTATCGCTTCTAATCAGCAGTTATACCAAACCAATCCTGCTCAACTCATCCTCAGGGCTATACTGTGGTGTTCTCCTCCCCATAGTATAGTGCAGACGGTTTGATATCATTCCATTTTCCCTTCTTGCTTTAGTTTTGTTTTTCTCTGTTTAAAGCTTTTTCCAATAGGCAATGTTTAGAAGTCCTCCAAAAAAAAAAATGTCCCCCCAGATCCCAAATCAAATTCCAGTGAATGTGCCATAGTGAAAGATACCCATCTTGGCTGGTCAAGCACACTTTCTCAAAGTTCAAATGATAGCTCCAATTCGGAGAATAGGACAATGATAAGTGTAGGGGCTAATGTAACCATAAATGATGATAATGGGTTTCAAGAAGTCCTCTCTAGAAGCTCTAAAAAAAGGAAAAAAATCTCCCCAATCAAAAGCATTTCCCCTCTCCCTGCCCAAGATCCTCCCTCCAAAAACTTAGGGATTTACCTTAAAATTACTCCTACTAACCCCTTTGAAATAAAAATGATCACTGCAATAAGAGTTGCAATTTTTAAATTGCTAAAATCAATGTTCTCTCTTAATATTAACCGTGATGGATCTCTGCTAATAGCTGTAGAAGATCGGAAATCAGCAGATACAATAATTAACCTAAAATCCCTTCTGAATACCCCAATTATTGCATCTAATTGGAACCCAAAACAATCACCAACAAAAATAGTAGTTTATAATGTTCCCCCAGAGAGATCCACTCAGGAGTTAAAAGAAGGGCTATCAGATAGGGCTGGACACACAATCCCAGTTGAGGATGTTACCCAACTTGGAAAACCTAACTCTAATGGCCTAAAAACTAGTAGATCCTTCTTATTCACACTGAAGGAAAAAATTAATATCCCAGAAAAATTATTCCTATTTGGGCAAATCAAACCACACAAGGAATACAAACCTAAGCCTATCCAGTGCCAGAAGTGTCTCAAACTGGGACACACAACAAACAAATGCAATGAAATTCTCCGAGAGTGTAGTAATTGTAAAACTTTCCATCCTAAAGAGTTGACAACTTGCAACAACACTCAGCCTACATGCATCAATTGCAAAGGCCCACATGAATCTACAAATAAATCATTATGCCCTGCATACAAGAAAAGAGCTCTAACACTCCAAATATCAACAGAGAAGGCCATCCCATACCCCTTTGCAGCAATGGAAGCAAATGCTGCCCAACAATACCAAATCAAGCCTGTAATGAAACCAACCAAAACCCCCAAGTCAAACGCCCCCAATGCATCAAGCACCCCACATAAAACACCATCTTCTAAGCCCCCTAGCTCAAATCCCTATCAGAAGGAATCACCAAGCCAACAAGCCTCCTTGTCTGGTGAGATAAGGTCAGCCTGGCCCCCTCTCCCAAGAAGAAACAAACCAGAAACACTACCAGGAATTAACCCCTTAACTGACAAACAGGATGCACAACCAAAAATGCAATCCCCAAATATATGCTTATTCATTCTGAACAGTAATGCAGTTCAGGCCATGAACATACATCAACTACAGAAAACAAAAGTCATAGCAGAATTGGCAAAAATCTACATCCCAGATGATATGCTCATTCAAGCAAAAAAGATCTTGCTTTACTTTTAACAAAGCTGAACATTGATACACAGTCATATGAAGAATAAATCAACAACACAACATATATCAATACTCCAATGGAATGTAAGATCACTCACAGAAAATAAGCTAAATGAACTAATATCTTTTATGAATAATAATTCCATTAATATTGCTTGCCTCCAGGAAACTCATTTAACCCAAAATCAACAAATTAAGTCTCTGGGATATACTATCCTCAGAAAGGATAGATCTTCAGAGAGAAAAGGAGGTGGGGTAGCTTTATTAGTGAAAAATAATATAAAATTTTGTGGCATCAATTTTCCAGATTTTGCAAATGATGTTGACGCAATTGGTATCAGTGTTTGGCTGAATAATTTAAAAACCTACATAATAAGCTTTTATAACCCTAATGGCCAAACTACAGATGCCAAGGATTTCTTTAATTATATAAATAATTCTAATATGTTAAAAAAATATTATTATTTGTGGAGATTTCAATGCCCACAGCCTTTTGTGGGGGAATAAACCAGCAAATAAAGCTGGTAAATTCATTGAGCATATGACTTCAAATAATAATGAATTAGCTGTTGCTACCCCTCCAAACCTGAATACATATTTCAACCCCAAAAGTGGCAGATTCTCCACAATTGACCTACAAATTGTTTCATTAAATTTTTTGAATAAAATTTACATAAATAAAAGTGATAGTCTATGTACTGACCACTTTGCTATAGTTTGCTCCCTAAATGAACCTGCTGAAACTATATCTCATACCTCCAAACATATCAACACTAAGCAAATTGATCTATGTTCCAAAATAAGCTAAATGATGAAATTACAAGTTTCACCCAAATTTCATGCATTTCTAACACAACAGTTGACACACATGCTGAAGCCTTGACATCTTTACTAATAAATACAGCTAATCATGCTATCCCCAGGACAACACCTAAGAAAACTTTCCCTAAACAAATTCCTAAAGCATGGTGGACAAATGAGTGCCTAAATAAATGGAGAATAAAAAAGGCAGCTAGGACAGAATTCATAAAAAAACCATCACCTACAACATATTTAAAAAAATTACAAGCAGAATCTAATCTAAAAAGGACTATAAAACATGCTAAATATAAATACTGGAATAATTTTGCAAATAATCTCTCCAGAGAAACACATGAGCCAATTATACACAAAGTTATAAGCCACATCTGTGGGAAAAAGACTTCCCGAACCCACTCCTGTATGAGCTTATACATAATAATACCCATTATGACAATGATAATGAAAAAGCTAACCTATTTGCAACTCTTTTTGTTAATAAGCTAACATCAAATAATCAAAGCAAACTGTCCCCAATTCCTATGAACCCAAGTTACCAACCACGCCCAGGATCCGAGTACATAACTAATCCATTCTCAATCCAGGAATTGAATAATGCAATACATCATATTAGGACCAAAACTAGCGGCAGCTATGACAATATACACCCTACATGGATAAAGAATCTCACACCTTCATACAAACAAGAACTGCTAAATTTTTATAATCACGCTTGGGCATCTTCTATGTTCCCCAATATATGGAAATGTTCGTCCCTCCTACCAATCCTAAAAAAAAATAAACCCAAAGATAACCCTGAGTCTTATAGGCCGATAATGATTACTCCTGTGCTGGGGAAAATAATGGAGAAAATGATCTATCACAGACTCCTCTGGTTTGTTGGGAAAAATAATATGATCCCTCATACTCAAATTGGATTCAGGAAACACCACTCCTCAACAGATGCCTTCATTTTGCTATCAAATGCAATAAATGAATCTTTCTCAAAAAATAATGTCCTAGTTGCAGCTTTCCTAGATTTTGAAGGGGCATATGACAATGTGAACCACCAAATCCTTTTAAACAAACTTGCAAACCTTGGAGTACCCCCTAAGCTAGTATCTTTTATTAAATCCTTCATAGAAGTGCGAAGTTTCATTGTTTGTGTTGGTTCAGCCTCTTCACCCCAAAAGACAATAACCAAAGGCCTACCTCAGGGAGCAGTCCTCAGTTGCCTCCTATTTGCCCTATATCTCTGGGACATGAACCTACCCCATACGAATCTACAATATGCTGATGATCTGGTGCTATGGTCATCTGGCAACACCTTTCAGATAGCTTAGTCAAATCTGCAAGTCACTTTTCCAGTTTGAAAAATTCTCTCAACATTCAGATTTACCCATTGCACCCACCAAGTCAAAAATAATCCAATTTCACCGGAAGCGAAACCATGTTAATGCAAAACTAACTCTAAATAAAACAAATATTCCAGAAGATAATCATATTAATTACCTAGGTCTCATGCTTGACCAAAAACTTAATTTCCACCTCCACATTTCAAACACAATAAAAAAATGCTATAGAAAAACAAATATACTAAAAAGACTTCCTTCCACACCCTGGGGCTGCAAGGAGAAAACCTTACTCCAGTTTTATAAATCACATATAAGACCCCATATTGACTATGGGCTCATCGTTTATGGTGCATGTGCAAAGACCCAGATGCAAAAATTGAAACAACACAAAATGATATAATACATCTCATATTTGGTCTTAGAAAACCCACAAGCACCAAGTTTCTGCTTATGGAGAGTGGATTAACAACAATAAGGGAGAGACGTAGCTTTCTCTTGACAAAACATCTTACAAAAATTGAATCAAATAGCTCACACACACTACATAATTGGTTAAGAAATCCAGCTATGTATAGAGGCATTGCAGATGAGTATGCCAATATTCAGAAGAAGTTTCCCATACCAGCTAAGTCTATTGCACCTACTTTCCCCCATTCCCCCCCATGGAATTGGTCAAGTCCCATTATAAATAATGACTTCTCAAAGTGGAATAAAGATTTAACCCCCATTGCTTTTGTCCAGAAAAAATTTGCAGAACTTAATACTATTACATATAAAAATCACTTCCAAATATTTGTTGATGGGTCAAAAATGAATGAGAAGGTTGCAAGTGGTGTTTTCCTTCCTCACCTGAAAATTGCAATGGGCGAGAGATTATATAATAATTTATCTATAATGTCTGCTGAGTTAAATGCCATAATCATGGCATTAGAACACCTTATGGAAAATAAACCCTTGATTGCTAATTCAAATAATATTATAGTTTATTCTGACTCTTTATCAAGCCTTGAGTTGCTGTCTTCAGCTCCTCAGTATAAGCTGGATATTGACACTTATCATTGTCTTAGTATTATAGATAATCTTGCTTCAAGTGGCATAAAAACTTATCTTCAGTATATTCCTAGCCACTCTGGTATAAGTGGTAATCATCAGGTTGATGAAATAGCAAAAAATGCTATAAATATTGACCAGCCAAGTGGGAGACCAATCCCAATTAGAAATATTTACCGAAAGAGGCTATCAGATATTAATTTTAATAAGATTAATCCTATCTTTTCCCCATTTCCCAATAAGAATCTTTCTAAAATTTATCATAGAATTCGTTCTGGAACAAATGGACTAAATTTCCATGCATTCTCATATAAGTCTTCTAATTCAAGTGGTTCAATTCCCCTGTCCCCTCTTTGCAGGCATTGTAATATGAATAATGAAACAATTGACCATTGCCTAGTTGAATGTAATATGCTGACGTCTGCACAACATACCTTGCTTTGTAAACTGTTAAAATGCTTCAAACACCACAAAATCTCACTATCAGCCAAGAGCCTAGCCAACTATACATGCACACAGAGCACAGAAATCGATATCTATCATCTTATATTTGAACTCCTTGAGTCAAAAGATCTACTGAAAGATATCTGGCAATATCTAATAAATAAGAGACGACCAAGCCAGTAGCTCTGTAGCCCACAGAGTGAAGCAAAAAGAAAAGGGCTAAATAGTATGAACTGAATAACCCGCCTGCTGTGAATTAGAAGAAGAAGAAACCTTGTATATCATGCTACACATTTGCAAAAAATCAGTTTTTTTTATTTGTCCAGCCTTTGTAGAAAGTAAAATGGTTATCATTTATGTTGATAAAGAAACCTAAATGAAAGAAAAAAACATGAAAATACCTCAGGTGGAAGGTGAAGGACTTCCCTAAGATACTGGATACCTTCATTTGTCAAATACCAATAATAATGTCTCCAGGCAAATTGTTCTGTAACATACCCCCTTGACTTCAGTGACTGAAAAACAAAACGAATGAACAGCAAAAACAAAAATAAAAGAAAAATCTAAAGATTCCTTCAAAAACGAGAAAACGGAATAAAGCAAACAAGAAAACTTTAATTTTTCTACATAGTATATTTATGCATCCTACTTGGACATATCAAGAGAAAGAAAGAGAGAGGGAGAAAACCAAAGTTTAAGAGTATAAAACAGAAGAATGTACGCAAAATAGGATATTTATGAACTATAGATATTTTCCAAACTAATTTTGACAGCAATATTTTACAAGGGCATTGGCTACTATATATACTACAAGAAAATTAGTTACTCATTAATTTTAAAAATTATTTTAAAAATTACTCAATAATTTTAATAATTTCGATAATTTTAAGCATTTTGTTACAAATGGATTAGATGACTAGGATACACTTTACCAATAGGAGATGGAGGAAAACTGAAGATTATTCTTTTGACTATCCATCCAGGACCAAACAAAGAGCAGGTTATCCCCGAATGGGGATGGAAGAAGGCAGATGTGTTAGCCCTAGGCATACACGAATCTGCCTTACCTGCAGTACCAGGCTGTCCCAGGCAGCCTGGCACTGCACTGAGTTGTTAGCAGTTGTGGTACTACATAATATTCTGGTATCGTCAGTAAAGGTGGTAGTGACATCCAAAAGGAGCAAAGCTGTTATCATGCAAAACATACATTGATCAGGTTTCACAGGTAGAGTCCAGAGTCTCGATGACAAATCTGAAGGAGATGGAGGATTTCCCAAGACCCTATCCAGGAAAAATTGCAGTTTAATTGACAGCTTTTTTAGCTCTAATGAAAAAGATGTTTCTGAATGCCTTTCTCTGAAAGAATGCCACTAGCAAATTCCTTTTCGTTATTATTTTGACATTGAAATCTCTCTCCCCCCTCCCAAATTTTGTTCAATTTCTTTCCCAAAATAAATTTTTTCCTTTCATTACAAATATATTCCCTTATGGGGAAGTACTTTGATCCTTTTGACCTTAAAAGTTTTAGTATATAAGCCTAAACAGCCTACCTCACCAAAATAGTAAAAAGCAGGTCAAATTTCCCTTATTCAATTCTAGCTTAGTCTCTAATTTTGTTTCAGTATAATTTTGACCCATTTAGTTTGACAAGATTGGCTTTAAATGATTAACCTTACATCTATATTGAACTGATAGTATTGTTAGCAGCTTGGAGTTGCATTAAATAAGTTCTAAGAACACATTGGTAATTCATGATGAAGGACAGAAGAAAAAGAAAGGAGAAAGAAAAGGTGTACAACATGCATAAAACTGAAGAAACACAAAGACGCATTATTTCTTTACTATCTATCCAGTGGTGGTTCGGGTATCTCTTGTGCTGGTGTGAAATTTTGATTAACGCCCCCCCCCCCACCTGTCTTCCCCTAAATTTTTACGCCAAATTTTAACAAAATTGTTATTTATTAACAGTTTTTTTTTATTTTTTATTTAATAAATAAGTTACTATTTTAATTATTTTTTTACTTTATTATTTAAATTATGTTCATTTTGTAACTTTTTTTAATTTTATTTATTGATTAATTAATAATTTATTGTTTTTATTTATTATTTAAGTTGTTTGATTATGTTCATTTTAATTTTATTACTTAATTAATAATTTAATTTTCGAAACAAAGTTTTTTATTTATAAATATTGATTTTTATTTATCATTTAAAATATTTAATCATATCAATTATCTTAATTTCATCATTTTGATTATTTTTTTAATTATGTTCGTTTTTTACTTTAATTTCACTAATTAATTAATAATTTATTAGTTATTTTCATTTATTAGCTGCGCCCTCTACTTTATCTTAATAAAATAAATTGTCAAAAAATACAAAATGATTTTAGCTGCTAGATTATTTGTTTAAATTTTGTGACCCTAAAATTTCTGCAACTGGAGAAAGTGGGCACTTTCCCTCATCTAAAACTGGGTCTGATTCCATCCTTTATTTGTATAACGTCTTTTATTCTCTTCTCCATCTTGCTACTAATTTCTGAGATGCAGTTGTATTATTAGTACAGATTAGCTCTAAGAGGTGAAAAAACCCTCATGAGAGTCTAAATGTCTTGCTACACAGAAGAAAAAGAAGGGTAAACCATACTGTATTTGTTTACTACCAGGGGGCTAATATACCCTACTAGAAAATCATAACAATATAAAGGAGCATGGGGTAAATGTGTTTCCATTTCTTAATACTTCCACCCTGCCTTATTTGAGGATGTACTGCTTTTAATTTTGCCTCAATTTCCAAGAAGCATGTTTGCTGTAATCAACTAAGATTAATTTCAATTATTATAAATGTATTCATCAGCAAAGCTTATCAGTGTGCCTTCCAGGATTTCCTGTAAGTTATAATTATTTGTAAACAATATCAGAAAGCCTCGCCTTTTTTTTTGTCAGGGATTATCCCCTAATTTCTCCTAATCTGTTGCATGTCATCAGCAGAAAAGAAGCAGCATTCAACCATAAAATATATATTTGGTACTCTGAGTAGTTTCTATGACAGTAATTATATTGTATATTGAGGGGGAAAAGAGAGAAAATATATTTTTTTTAAACAGTTGTCATTTTTTATCACTTGCTCATCCAAATTCAAGTTGTCAATTCATATACTCTGTATGTCAACATGGACATTATATTTCTGGTTCAGATGTCATTCAATTTATATTATGCTAAAATTCCTGTAATACACACTATCAAAAATGGCTCCACTTTCCACATTAAGTTTTTTGTAAAATATATGGGTATCCTATAATGTTTTTACTCTTGAAAGTAAAATACTTGATGAGGGGATGGATCAGAACATTTTTTTTTTAAGGGAGGGGGGGGGCTTTATCTCATAAAGCCTTATGAGATAAGGCTTTAAGGCAATGAAGAGGATTTTCAGCCATAGGAAATGATTTTTTACTAAAACAGGGGAGGGGGGATTTTGGGCTGAAAACCAAAAATTGCCACAGGGAACCTTATATACTTCATGGGGAGATAGCAGTCTTGATTTATCCAAATTGTATACCCTGTGAGTTCAAGACTATGAAGCATATCTGGAAGCCCTGGCTAGATATTCTTTTTCTTCAGTTTGCCTGGATACAGAATTAATACTACTTACCACCAATGCTTTTATAACATGAAGATTGGGTACATCTACTTCAGGGTGTTTAGGCAGGTGAACGTCTTTCATTGCTACCATAACTCCTTCTTTGAATAAATGCTCATAAATTTGATGGCGGTTAGCTTTGGGCATCAACATCTGAAACAAGTGCTACTAAATTAAACACACAAATGAGCTTATAGAAAAAAAATCAGTAAGACTAGTGAGCAAGGAGAGGGGTAGCCTTAGAACCCACACCCCAAACTTTAAATTTTCTCAAATGTCCTGTTCACTAGTTTCCAAATAATCAATTTTTTTTTATTATTGCCCCTATCCCCAAAAAAAATCTGCATATGCAACTTTATGCAATATGCAACATAGCAATTGTCATGAGATAACCATTTTCGTTTTGGTAAATATTGGTCCAAGTCAATTTTTATTAATAGTTTTTTTTATCACAAACAATTTGATGAGATTCTCTAGCGACAAACATTTTTTTGAACCTGTTCATTTATTTAGTTCAATAGGCTAATAAAAAGAAAGAGGGTCAATTAGACAACTAGATAGTAAACTTAATTTAGTATTTCTTTAATAATTAAATATATTATTGATTAAATAAATTGATACCTTTGCCAGGAATCCTTATTGTTTAAAATTTACTGTAGTTTGTTTCATTTTGCATGCAATTTAATTGCTCTTTTTGTTGAGTTTTTTCCTAAAAGTATTCAAAATAAACTTATTCTAAAAGAAAAAATCCTGAAACATATTACCTGCTACCCAAACCACCATTGCTATTTTGGTGTCTGCCCCCCCCCCCTGGAAAGTTTTTTGCCAGCGCCCTTGCTCCCTTTTGTCCCACTTTGCCAAAAAAATCCTGCAGAATCCCAGCAGAGATGCTTTGAAAAACTTGTTTTTACAAGATGATTCAAGAAACTGCTGAAATACTTTGTCTAGCATGGTTATAAGATATTCAAAGTTTTGTTTTTTGGAGTTTAGATGGGTAAGAAGGTACCTAGGTTAGGTTACATATTTAATATATGCTATGCTTTGCCCTCACCCCCCCCCCTCTAATGTGCAAATATATAGCCTAAATTTGTTTCTAAACTATTATATAGTCATCATATTTTATATTTCATATTTTTTTTAATAAATGAACAGGTTCCTATTTTATCCTTCAAGTTGGTCACTTCCTTGCTATCATCTGTACTGAGTGCTTTTACTGACCGTCTGCTATGGTCCTTACTTGATACATACTTCCAGAACTTCTTCAGGTTATTCTTACTATCATCAGCTAGCTTGGACTCGTACTGTGTGTAAAGTTGTTTAGTTAGGCTTCTTAGTTTGTTTCGAGCTTTTGCAAACTTTTGGTAGTGTTCTTCCTTCCCTCCTTTATTGTACTTTCTCCAGTACCGTCCCCTCCTGTTTCTTTCTTTGCCTATCTCAGGGGTCATGAAAGGCAGTGTTTTGGGCTTTGGCGTGAGTTTTACTGACATGTGTTTTTTTTGAAGTGTAAGTAGCTCGTCCTTTAGGTTAGCCCATTGTTGGTCGACGTCCCCTTGAAGTAAAGGTGACCAAACTATGCCTTCCAACTCTTTTCTGATCGCCCCATAGTCTACATAAGTTTTCTTTATGTAATCATTTTTTATCTTATGAAATGACACATTCACTTCTAGGATTATATGATCGCTCTTTCCTAGAGGAGGTAAGTAATTTATGTTCTGAAGCTGGTCTTTATCCCATAAGAACACTAGGTCCAGTAGAGTTGGTCTCTGGAAAAGTCGGCCTCTAGTAGCTTGTTCGACAATCTGGTAGAGATTAAGGTTGTGAAGGCAGTCTGTGAATAGATTCGTGCTTCTGCTTCTGTTCATAAGTACAGGTATATATGGATATCCATCCTTCCATATGAGGTCAGGGAAGTTGAAATCACCAGCTATAAAAAGGTTCCCTGTGTAATTCATAGTTGCTTTATGCAGCATTGTTGCTATTGTCCGCTCGGTTTCTTGGCAATCAGAGGCAGATGGGCTTCTGTAAATACAGCCTACTCTGGTTATTACTCCATCGCTGTCATCACATAGGTCAAACCATACAGATTCAACAAATTGTGAGTTACCTGGGAGACATAATGATTGTATACTATAACATGTCTTGAATAGCGCCAATGTACCATGCCTGCATTCTAAAGACTGTAGGTTTGACATGACACCATACCCTGGAATCTTAACATGGGAATCTTCGAGCCTGTTTCTACTGAACTTGGGACAAACCTCAGTCAATAGGACCAGATCATAATTTTTGGAATAAATCACGGATTTTAGCTCATTCAATTTGTTAGGAAGTTGGTCGACGTTAGTAATTAGAGCATAAAAATCTGTACTTACTCGTTTTTGGTGTTGCTTACTCTGGTCATTGGTCCCACTGCCCAGTTGATCTGAATCCTCATCTGTTTTGCCTAAAGTGGTTGCTGGTGCCTTCAAGTTAGCAGTGTAGTAGCTTTCAGAGCTTGTTTCGCTCTCCAATGAGCTGTCACTAGTCATGGATGAGAGTCTTTCCGTAGAAAAAGCACTAACATGTTTGGTAACACCCATATTTATATAGTTCACAACTTGGAATTCTACATCTGCATTGGGTTTGGAGGAGAGACTTCTCTGCTTTTCACGTTTTTTGACACAATACAAAGGTCACAGATTGCAAGGTTTTTTTCACCACCAGCTATTCTGTCCTTAAGCTCTGCAACAAGTGCTTTATATCTCTCTTGATCTTGTTTTGATTGGTCATGGCGGAATTGTACTGCTCCTTTCCTTGAGAGAGACTCTTTCAAGATCTGTTTTTTAATTTGAAAGGATGACACAGTAAACAAAAGGGGCGGTGCCGTATTCCGGGTTGGATCGCTAGCCTGTATATTCTGCTTTAGGCGACGGACATTAGTTAAGGGACCGCAATTGATTCTGTACTCGGTTGATAAAAACTGCTTGAGAGTGTTAGTGTCATCAATGGAAGCGTCAATACTGTATACAACAATGTTGTTTTTCTGTGACTCTTGGTCTTTTTCAGCACGGATGATCTGTCATACTTCGGATTCTAACGACTGCTGAAAGTTAGCACTAAGTGCTCGGACTTCTGCTTGCACAATTTGCTTTGTTTCATCCACGCTACATTTTGAGGATAGGGCCACTTCCACACTATTTACTTTGTCTTTTATAGAACCTAGCTCAGCTCTAAGTGCACTCTCAGTTTGCGCAATGGTATTGGAGAGACTACTCTGAAGGTTTCCTATTGCTTGCGTGATCACAGTAGTAATATCTTGGATAGTAGCTGCGGGTTGGGGAGGGATAATGGATCTAGGGGTGGTCACATTTGATTTGCACCAAGCACAGTCCCAATTGAAACCATTTTTCTCCTGCATTTTCACAAGAAGTTCATACTCTGCATCGGATATTTTCAGGCAGTCACAACACATCCATTTCCCACACCCATCACAAAGTAATGCTTTAGAGTCCTCTTCTAGGTCTGAAGTACATAACAGGCATCTGTCCACATTTTTCTGGGGGCTCTCTCTGGGACGTTTTGATTTTGGCAGCATTTCGGGCACAAACAAAATTTCCACCAAGAGGAAATTGTAATGACAACACTGACAGAAAAAAATTCAAGATATATAGACGTTGAAAACTCCAGGGAATTAAACTTATGTATTATTAGTTGGAAAACACATAAATCGAATAAAACTCCAAGGTGAGTAACTATAATTTAACACTTTAGGGTCTAATGATTATGAAAATAATACACTAGGATTAGAAAAATGTCTTAGACACTCAATTTGAGCCAATAATTCACAAGATAAATTTCACAGGATCACATGGGTTTGCCTTGACTATTTTCGAGGTAGACAGAATGTGGGAAGTGCAATACTCAAATCACCTATTCCCAGCAGTTTAAGGATTAAAATCCCGCTGGTACCAATTTGGCCTCTTGTTTGTTTGCTATTGCTCCCTTCTGCACAAATTATCCACCAAAAAAACGCAAAAACGGACGAGCCAACGTAATCAATGGTAATTTAGTATTTAGCGTTTGGCAACTGCACTTTATTGCTGGCTACAAATTCGGAAGAAGGAGAAGGACACTGAATTCAGCTAACAAATAATCAATTGTTTATTAGCAGACAAAGGACAAGTCCCTTGGGAATAGAAAATGAAAATTTTCTAACTTCAAAATTCAGGTAAATAAAGTGAAACACCAGGGAAAACCACTTAAAATGAAACTTAATATCAAGTATAAGCAAATATGGTAAAATATGGGTAGAAATAAATGTTCTTTCTCACAAATTTGGTCAACAGTCCTTTATTCACTTTCACACCTTCCAGTTGCTGTTGTGAATTTTTGCCATCATTTGACCCAGAGCACAACAGATCCAGTATGGACCTTAATTTGCTCTGAAGTGCGAATTAAGGTAATTAGCATCAACCAAACTTGACTTTTTAGAGGCCCACACAATGGGATAGTACCCACAAGACTGTAGTCTAAGCAATGATTTTAGATACAGAAAAATTAGCCACATCATCCCCTTGCATCATAAATTGCACTATTGGGCAAAACTAGTGGAATTCAAGGAAACATGTGTGAACTAGATAAATTGCCAATTCATTCCTGAAATTGTAAATAAATTTTCTGTCTGAACCTTGGAATTTATGTCAGGTTTGCAGATGTACTTTAATTTAGCTTCTTTATTTCAAACATAGGATATAATGAATGGATCTAAATTGTCCATTTTTGTTTAGGTAGAAGTAAGCCTGCAACACAGTCTGGTGATTGTGGTAACCACAGTAAAGAGAATTTACAGTAGCAACTTCTTTATTAAAAAATGACCCACCACATGTAAAGACTTTAAGCTGTGTTGTCACAGCCTTTCCATAGGTTTCACAGGTTTTCCATAAGCTAATTGTGATGTGTATATTTGAATTGTGCATGAGCAAAAGTAGAGTATGAATGTTGTGTGATTTTAGATCTGTCACATGTTTTTGATAGAGATGTAGCCTTTGTTGCTCCTGCATATTCTCTTTACTGTGGAGGTAACAGATGATGCTGTGTTTATTGCCATAAAGCTTAGAATTACTAATGTTGTTTTATCATATTTTTATGTCTATTTGTTTCTATTATAAGTATTTCAGGTAAATTTTTCATTATTCATATTATTGACTTAAGAATAAAGTAAACATACCACTTTATGCCTTTTTTATGCTTTTTGCAAATATAATAATCATTTTTGTCAGAAATGAATTTTACTGCTCACCCTATATATACCAATGCAGGGTATGTTTGCACATTAGGGGGGAGGGAGGAAAGTTTAAACTTACCTCTCATTTACTTAAGAAAAAAATTACCCTCACTGCCCTAATGCGCAAATACATACCCTGAATTGGCATAGCCTATATAAGGGGGGGGGGATTCATTTCTAACAAAAATGAAAGCATTGATTGGTATGTTTATTTTATTTGTAAGTCAATAATATGAATAACTAAAAATTTACCATATTTCAAAGGTTTAAACAAGGGCAGCTAGTCTGATTTCTGTTGGAAAACCAGTTATTTCTTGTGTTGGTCTTCAACTTGGCATGCCAAAGCATGTGAATAAAAGTGTAGGCTATTTTGAAAAACTGTTTTGGTAGGTTTTTGGGCTTATTATAGAACAGAACATTATTCAGAATGATGGCCAACTGGTTTAGTAGGCTTACCCTATCAAGGATTTTTATTGTAAATTTTCACAGATCTTTAAAGCCTTACATATTAGGCCTAGGACTTAGCAAAAGGCTCAAAATATTTTTCTTGTGCCTTGTATGAGCAGAAGATCTATTATGTAACATTTCAGTCTTACAACACAAAAATAGGTCAGTTGGCCATCCTATGTAGCGACAAGAATTGGAGGTAAATGCTTGTAATTACCTTCTCAGAAGATTATTAAGCCCCTGGATGTATTCCTGAGATTTTTACATGCCAAATTCAACTGCTTTCCAAGACAGCAAAAAGCAGCTAAACTAGAATTTTACCTTCTTAGCCTGGGTTACTTTAAGCTCGTTTTCAGCCTTGCATACATTATATTACTTCAGCACTATTTTTTATCAAGAATTTTTATGAGTTCCTTCATTTCTGCCCATGACTTTTTCCAAATTTTCCATAGGCTATTCTTAGCCTAGGTTAGTTTAAATTCATTTTCAGTCTGGCATTCATGACATTGCTTCAGCAAATAGTATTCTAATAAAATTGCGTTATGTACATTGGTAATAAAATCCAATTTAACAATAATCAACAAACCTTTACTGAGATTAGGGAGGATAACTAGAGAATTAGTGATCAAATATCATTTAGCGATCTTGCTTGAAACGAAAACGTGCAACAGCATTGACAAACTTAAAATTACCAAGGTTACTAATAATGATACGTAAAATTGTTAATTCTGAGCAAACAAAAGAAAATATGAGAGAATCAATATCAACATATAGATTGCAGAATTTTAAAATACTAAAGGAACAGCACGTTACCCAGAGCCCTAACTTGAGTGAGGAAATTGCCCCTAGATATTTTGACCGTCGCAGACTTTGTAAATGTGTTATTTGGCATTTTCACTGGAAAACACTTTTCATCAGTATTTCCACTGAAGAAAATTGAAGAAACAATAAAATTTGCCCTTTCCCCAAATAAGTTTTAACTCTCAAATTTATACTAAAGTAAAACTTTTACATAAGTTTTTACTCTCAAGCCCTTTAAATGTTTAAATTAGAAATTCAATTTAAATTTTAATTGTTTTAAGTGATCACAACAATCAAAAATTGGACTAACACCCGAAAGTTTTTCAAAAACAAAACGCTTTTTTTGCCTTAAAAAAAACAGTTTGTTCTGGGCAGTGTGGTTTTTCTGGTCATAACATCCATAATACCTAAAAAAAAAAATGGAAGAGAATTTTCATAACAGCCATGGTTACTGAAAAAAAAATGAATTAACAGAAGTAAACTGACTGTTTAATTTATGATAATGATCAATCTTGAAATTCTGATCAGTTTTCAATTTATTAACGCTATAAAAGAAAAATTTATTTAAAATGTGTTTTTAATCAGCAAAGTAAAAGTGATGATATAGTTTTCAAAAGACTTGGCAGCCTTCATATTATTTTTGTTTGTTCTAATTTCTGCTCGCTTTAAGTTTAAGTGATTATCCGTAGTAATTTTATGTTTATTTTGGGTCTCATTAATCTATTGTTTGTGATTTCTGTTCATTTTTAGTTTAAATGAATTACGTTTTAATTTTCTAAGGCTATAACAAGATATACATTCGTTTTCTACGATTTTGTTTCTGCATGATACACACAATTTAGCAATGATATAATTAAGGGGATGGAGCTCAGTGGTAAAGCGCCTGGTTCCCATCTTTTCTTATTTATTGTTCCAAGACTTAAAATATCTGAGTGAAACTACAATTTTACAATAACACATTGTTTTAAAACAAATAAAAAATAGAAAGTGATAAAAAGGTTTTGCTTAAAAACGTTGTAAAAAAAGAACTTTCTCCAAGAAAAGTAGAGCCAGGTTCAAATTTCAAACGAGCAGAAACAAATCTATACATTAATTCAAACATAAAACAGAAATAAAAATCTATAATTGTTGACTCTAGCGTTACGTGTTGTATAGAGCTATAAGTATCCTATGTATTATTTATTGTTATTGTTGTTTATTTAGTTTTTTTTTTCCAAGAGTCACTTCCTATGCAAAAGATCTGGGCCAGCTTTAGGGTGTGCGAAGTAGATAGCCGCACACCCAAGCTTTCTAAGGGGGCATCAAATTTGCCAATTTTTCTTTTTAAAAAAAAACTTTGGCAAACTTTTTTCAATTGGCGTAAAAGTTGGGTCAAAATATCTAAACTTGAAAGAACTTTGTCTGAAAATTGTTACAGTTGAAATTTTAAGGTAAACTGAAGATCTCAATCTCTCAATCAATGACTAAATCAAGGCATACAAATAAACAAATTGAACACTCAAATTAAAAACTGTCGCCCACCATTTAAAACCGGCTAAAGTTAAACAATGACTATCAATCAACAAGTGAAATGACAAATTTTTTATACAATTCTTAAAAAAAGCTTATGCTAGATTTTCCAGCAAAATTAAAAAAAACAATCAGAACTTAAAAAATATGGGGATGCCACCCTAAGCTTATTTTGGAATTTTATAAATTATATATCCGTTCTAGTCTAGAATATGCTATCCAATTCTCCTCAATTCGTTCCTCATTTGCATTAAAGACCCTGGAGTCTTTACAAAATTCCGGTATTCAAATTGCTTTGGGTTTGCACAGGCATACTCCTAGTCCTCCGTCTAAATTAAAACAACTGTCTGGTTCGGTTTCCCTAAGTGAAAGAGCACCCAGTCAAAGTAAGAATTACTTCTCTCAGATTCAAGCTTATGGAAGCAAGCATGTTGTGCATAATACTACCCTTGCTTTGAAGGCAGCTTGCACCAATGGTCATTCATGTTGGAATCAGTTCCAATTTGAGATCCCAAATTGGATTCAGTACTCCCCTTGTGCGTACCCCTTTACTGACACTCCGCATTGACAAACAAGTTCACCTATTTGTCAAGCATAACATATCCAAATTAATAAAAACAAAATTCCTAATCACGAAATTCAGACTGTTCTGGCTGAACAGATTTCGAAGTTGTACCCTAATTACAGGAAAATCTATTCAGATTGATTTGTCCAGGGTGAGAGAGATGAATCAGGAGTATGTATTCCATCACGGGACCTTAACCTTTTTTCACCCCTTCCTTTGGAATCTCCCATTTTGTTAGTTGAATTATGTGCCATTCGCCTGGCCCTGGACGTTCTCATAAATTATAGCATCGTAGAAGAGAATATTCTTTGCCTTTCCAACTCCAAATCGGCAATAATGTTGTTAAAAAATTAATAGAATTGCAAATGATAAGAACTTATTCAACATTAGAAGACAGCTTCTGATCGTTCAGGCTAAAGGCAACCAGATTTATTTCCTACATGTTCAAAGCCATAAAGGTATCAAATACAATGATACTGCTTATTTACTGGCAGCCAAGGCTTCTTTGTTAAACTCAAGTCCTCTCTTATCTCAACTCACGTGATATTATTAAGCAAAGATCTAATGTTAATCACATCAAGTCAATTTTATCTCCTTTTCATGATCATCCCCGGGGAAAAGAAAAAAAAACTAAATCAAACAAACTTGCATCCGTGATGTTTCTTCTGGCTAAAAATGTAAAATTCCTCATTTTTGCAGTTAGGAACTTGAAACACCTAAAAAAAAGGTTTTCTGATACGCTGAGTCTGATGGAGTGATTTTCATGAAAATTTTTCGATTTTTAGGGGTTGTTTCCACCCTTTTTCGAAAATCGAAAAAGGGTGGTTTCCACCCTTTTTTGCAAATATATAAGGCCAAATATAGACAGACTGACGATACGCCACCACATCGATGGTAGGCCGGTTTGCCACCAAAATGTTTTCCAGACCAGCGTGTTTTTCATCGGCAGTGCGCCACGAATAAATCAGCGTGGCGTTATTGTCTAGCCCTATCTCTCCCAATGGGATATGTAAGCTGAGCAACCAGCTTTAGAATGTGTATGTAAATTTTCTCATATAAACAAAACCAACACGACCGACAAGATAAGATGGCAATTGTTGTGTAGCGTTGCCATCGAACTCGAAAAAAGAACAAGGACCGTCTCTACATAAAATGTTACAAGTGTAATGTTTGTGTCATAGACAAAAATATATGATACAGGAGTTTTTTTGTCCCATCTTACAATCATAGGCTGCGCGCTAGCGCTGCCTAAGTAAAGAACGATGTGGGCACAATGTTTATTTTTCTTCAGCCGGGCACTCCGTATCGAAGGAGCTGTCGTAGAAACTTCGAAAAGTGTTTATTCGATTGGAAATTTGAGTGGCTAGTGCCCTTTTTAATAGTCGAAAGTTATTGGAGTGCAACTAGCTCCCCCCACGCCCATTATTCCTCCAAACACATCCAATCAAAATTTTGAGATAGCCATTTTGTTCAACGTAGTTGATTTCCAGATAGAAAATATGTTTTTGAGGAGGACAATCCCCCATAACCCTCGAGGCAAGGGTTTTAAGTTATGCCCTGAGGACATATAAGAATGATGTTGGCACAATGTACTATGTATTATTTTTTTCCTTTTGATCAGGGCACTTCATATGAAAGGGGTCGTCGTAGAAACTTCAAAAGGGGCTCATTCGATTGGAAATTGAGAGTTCTAGTGTCTTTTTAATAGTCGAAAGTGATTGGAGGGCAACTAGCCCTCCCCCCCACGTCCATCATTCCCCCAAACACATCCAATCAAAATTTTAAGATAGTTATTTTGTTCAGCGTAGTTGATTTCCTGACAGAAAATATGTTTTTGAGGAGGACACTCCCCCACGACCTTCAGGGCAAGGGTTTTAAGTTATGCCCTTGGGGCATATAAGGTTTTTATAGAAGGTGTTGTCGTAGAAACTTCAAAACAGGCTCATTCGATTGGAAATTTAAAGGGCTAGTACCCTTTTAAACAGTCAAAAGTGATTGGAGGGCAACTAGCCCTCCCCCCCACGCCCATCATTCCCCCAAACACATCCAATCGAAATTTTGAGATAGTCATTTTGTTCAGCGTAGTTGATTTCCTGATAGAAAATAGGTTTTTGAGGAGGACACTACCCCTAAACCCTCATGGCAAGGGTTTTAAGTTATGCCCTGGGGACATATAAGGTTTTTATAGAAGGGGTTGTCGTAGAAACTTCAAAACAGGCTCATTCGATTGGAAATCCAAAGCGAAAGTACCCTTTTTAATAGTCAAAAGTGATTGGAGGGCAACTAGCCCTATCCCCGACGACCATCATTTCCCAAACACATCCAATCAAAATTTTAAGATAGTTATTTTGTTCAGCGTAGTTGATTTCCTGATAGAAAATATGTTTTGAGGAGGACACTACCCCTAAACCCTCATGGCAAGGGTTTTAAGTTATGCCCTGGGGACATATAAGGGTTTTATAGAAGGCGTTGTCGTAGAAAAGTCAAAAAAGGCTCATTTAATTGGAAATTCAAAGGGCTAGTAGTATGTATATATTGAATTCTATAGAAGCTATAGGAAAACATTTCTGCGAGATGTATACACCTTTTCAAAGAGAGTGAGTATCCTCTCACATGGCCTTATACTTCTATAGAAGCTATAGGAAAACATTTCTGCGAGATGTATACACCTTTTCAAAGAGAGTTAGTATCCTCTCACATGGCCTTATACTTCTATAGAAGCCATACGAATTACCATGTTATTCTATAGAAGCTCTACACCTTTTCAAAGAGAGTGAGTATCCTCTCACATGGCCTTATACTTCTGGTCCATCCTGTGCTATTTGGGTTATTGACTTACCAAGGCCAACCAGACAAGTTTCTGGTGGGTATAGTCTGGTTTGGTGGGTATAATCTGGTTTGGTGGGTATAAACTGGTTTGGTGGGTATAGTCTGGTTTGGTGGGTATAGTCTGGTTTGATGGGTATAGTCTGGTTTGGTGGGTATAGTCTGGTTTTTTTTCAAAGAGAGTGAGTATTACACTTTACTTTTTTTTAATCGAAAACTAGAGATTGTCAAATTGCGTATTTAGGAATTGTTTTGATTGACATTTTTGCAAAAAGGGATAAGGAATTCGCAAATTGGACACTATGAACGATATTAATTAATGTTTTGAATAATAGGAGTGTGAATGATTCTAATCAGTGATTGGATTGTATGAAGGTGGAGAAAAAAAAGGATTAAACTGATTAGCATTTAAGGTAACCCCGAAGGGGTTGTTAACTCAGGTAATTTGTTATAAATTTGAAACAACATCAGTCTATGAAAATGGCTAACGACGATAGAATGACATTGTGATTTGACCTAGCTTTACCTCTCCGATGTGGTCTGTATAATACACAAGTGATGTTTGAACAGTATTGTCAATTTAAAATAGGGTTTAACGTTTTAGTATACTAAAAAGTTGATACTAAGAGAAATATAGATGGTAAGAAAAGAATTTTAATAATGAAATTCAGAACAAACGTTAGAAATCCTTGCAAATCAAGTAGTAACGTGTATGTGAGTACGAACCATCAAGGATCATAAGCACCAACGACCCTAACCAGCAGAGACATCAACTTCCCAAAGGTCCCTTATCCCCAAACTCGAAGGGCGCCCCCTCCCTCCAACTTTTTGGCCCCTTCCCCCCCCCCACCCTTTTTTTGATTTTTTTTCTTTTTTTTGGTAATTGACATTTTTTTCTGATAACAAGTATCATTCATTACGATCGTAGCTTCCAAATTTGAAACTTAAGTCCATTTTCGGATCGAAAAATAAACTTTCTGTAAAAAAGTTTTTTGTGAGAAAATTATGTAAAATACAATTCTCTGGTTCAAATGTGAAACTTAAGTCCATTTTTGGATCGAAAAATAAAACTATTTCCGTAAAATCTGAGCTAATAAGGGTTTTTGACCGTAAACTCTAGTTTTTTGTAAGAAAATTATGGAAAATACAATTCTCTGGTTCAAATGTGAAACTTAAGTCCATTTATGGATCGAAAAATAAAACTATTTCCGTAAAATCTGAGCTAATAAGGGTTTTTAACCGTAAACTCTAGTTTTTTTGTAAGAAAATTATGGAAAATACAATTTTCTGGTTCAAATGTGAAACTTAAGTCCATTTATGGATCGAAAAATAAAACTATTTCCGTAAAATCTGAGCTAATAAGGGTTTTTGACCGTAAACTAGTTTTTTGTAAGAAAATTATGGAAAATACAATTCTCTGGTTCAAATGTGAAACTTAAGTCCTTTTTTGGATCGAAAAATAAAACTATTTCCGTAAAATCTGAGTTAATAAGAGTTTTTGACTGTAAACCCTAGTTTGTTTTTTTAAAAGAAAATTATGAAAAATACAATTCGTTGGCTTATAGGTGAAACTTAAATCTATTTTTCGTTAAGTCTCAGAGTGAATAAATTCGTTATCAACATCCTTTGTCAGATACATCAAATAAAAATGACAAAATCTAAATTTCAGAATGAATAAATGCTTTAACAACATTCTTTATCGGATATGTCGGATAAAATTGACAAAATCTAAGTATCAGAGTGACTAAATTTTCTTATCAACATCCTTTGCCAGATACATCGAATAAAATTGATAAAATATAAGTGTTAGAGTGAATAATTTTTTTTATCAACATCCTTTGTCAGATGCATCAAATAAAATTGACAAAATCTAAATTTCAGAATGAATAAATTCATTATCAACATCCTTTGTCGGATATGTTGGATAAAATTGACAAAATCGTAGTATCAGAGTGAATATTTTTTTCTAACAACATCCTTTGCCAGATACATCAAATAAAATTGATAAAATATAAGTGTCAGAGTTAATAAATTTTTCTTAATTTCAGAATGAATAAATTCATTATCAACATCCTTGGACACTCGATATCCTAAAAGTGTTTGATTCAAACTTTTACCTTGAGAATCGATGTTGTTAGCAGAATTTCAAAAGGATCGTTTATGAGTGTTGGCGTATCTGATGAAATAATTTAGGTCGTATGATAAATTTAATTTTTTTTTAATGCAGTAGTTTTTTAGTAAGGACACTCGATATGCTAAAAGTGTTTGATTCAATTTTTTACCTTGAGAATCGATGATGTTAGCAGAATTTTAAAAGGATCGTTTATGAGTGCTGGCGTATCTGATGAAATAATTTAGGTCGTATGATAAATTTAATTTATTACTTTTTTTAATGCAGCAGTTTTTCAGTAAGGACACTAGATATCCTAAAAGTGTTTGATTCAAACTTTTACCTTGAGAATCGATGTTGTTAGCAGAATTTCAAAAGGATCATTTATGAGTGCTGACATATCTGATGAAATAATTGAGGTCGTATGATAATTTTTTTTTTAATGCAGTAGTTTTTCAGTAAGGACACTCGATATGCTAAAAGTGTTTGATTCAAACTTTTACCTTGAGAATCGATGTTGTTAGCAGAATTTCAAAAGGATCGTTTATGAGTGCTGGCCTATCTGATGAAATAATTTAGGTCGTACGATAAATTTAATTTTTTTTTAATGCAATAGTTTTTCAGTAACTTTTATTCTGTGTTTTTTTTCTTCTTTACTTGGTGATCATTCAAAAAACCGAGGATTTCAGTTAAATAAATAATTCTTGTACCTTTTAAAATAGCTTTACGGGGTTTGAGAGACTCTGTTGTTTTATTCTGTGTGATTTTTTCTTTACTTGGTGATCATTCAAAAAGCGAGGATTTCTGTTAAATAAATAATTCTTCTACCTTTTAAAATAGCTTCACGGGGTTTGAGAGACTCTGTTGCTTTATTCCGTGTGGTTTTTTCTTTACTTGGTGGTCATTCAAAAAGCGAGGATTTCTGTTAAATAAATAATTCTTGTACTTTTTAAAATAGCTTTACGGGGTTTGAGAGACTCTGTTGTCTTATTCCGTGTGATTTTTTCTTTACTTGGTGGTCATTCAAAAAGCGAGGATTTCTGTTAAATAAATAATTCTTGTACTTTTTAAAATAGCTTTACGGGGTTTGAGAGACTCTTTTGTTCTATTCTGTGTGTTTTTTTTCTTTACTTGTTGATCATTCAAAAAGCGAGGATTTCTGTTAAATAAATAATTCTTGTACCTTTTAAAATAGCTTTACGGGGTTTGAGTGATTCTGTTGTCTTATTCCGTGTGATTTTTTCTATACTTGGTGGTCATTCAAAAAGCGAGGATTTCTGTTAAATAAATAATTCATATACTTTTTAAAATAGCTTTACGGGGTTTGAGAGATTCTGTTGTTTTATTCTGTGTTTTTTTTTCTTTACATGGTGATCATTCAAAAAACGAGGATTTCTGTTAAATAAATAATTCTTGTACCTTTTAAAATAGCTTTATGGGGTTTGAGAGACTCTGTTGTTTTATTCTGTGTGATTTTTTCTTTACTTGGTGATCTTTCAAAAAGCGAGGGTTTCTGTTAAATAAGTAATTCTTGTACCTTTTAAAATAGCTTTACGGGGTTTGAGAGACTCTGTTGTTTTATTCTGTGTGTTTTTTTCTTTACTTCGTGATCATTCAAAAAGCGAGTATTTCTGTTAAATAAATAATTCTTGTACCTTTTAGAATAGATTTATGGGGTTTGAGAGACTCTGTTGTCCCCATCGATCAGAAATTAAATTATAAAAAAAGTTCCTTCACCTCTTGAATACACAATACCGAAATTTCATTCAACTTTCATGTAAGAAAATTATGGAAAATACAATTCTCTACTTCAAATGTGAAACTTAAGTCCAGTTTTGGATACTCATAATGATGAGGACTGATGGCTCTAATTCAATATTTTTTTCATAAAATCATACTATTTTTTTCTTTTTTAATTTCGAAATTATTCAACTTTATTTTTTTTCATTTTTTGATTTTTTTTGTACGTATCTTAAAAGAAACAAAATATGCTTACGGCTCTAACAATTGTACTCTATGATTTCTCAGAGACACGATGCGGCTTTCCCATTGGTACTCTTTGGCCGGTTATCGACACTACCTAGTTTATTGCATGTATTAAATCAGTATTTTTTTACGCAGTGGAACGATAAACACATAAGTCATATCTTAAAAAAAAGTGAAGATGGAGCATTTTAATAAAGTGTGTTCACATGAGAATGTTATTGTAGCATTGAATGCCAACAAGGAGAAGTATTTAAACTATGAAACAAGTACAAGTGGTAGCACTATTGGAAATGTATGCATGCATTGTCATGACAGTAAGGAATCAAATTTCTTTGGAATACCGAAAAGATTCCATTGTACAAATGGTGGATATGCGAGATTGAGATCTCCGGAGATGATTGTACTCAAAGAGAATGCCCACATAAAGATAATCGTTGATGATAGAGGACAACTCCTTGCTATTGTTGCAGGTAACACATTACCTACTGATACATCCAATCGTCATCTTTTAGGTATTAGCATTCAACGGAAGCTCAATAAAAGAAAGGCCTACTCTTCTACTAATATCATAAACCATATCTTAGTTACGTGCCGAAACTGTTACCTGTGTAAAAATAATGTGATATTAGACAGTGAAATTGCCAGAAAAATAAAAAGGGCATTGTCAGAAAATATCACTATGGAATATCAAGATGAATTGAAGAAAAACAAAGTGCCAACAAACGTTACTACCATTAATCAAACACTCGATGAATCAAATAATACCAAAGATGAAACGTATATTGAACCTGTCGGTTACACACCAGTAAATATTGTGTTTGACTCAAAATGGAATAATAATTATTCTACCGATTACGAGTTAAGAAAAGACAATAGCGTCAATATCAAGAGAGAACATGGTGAACTATTTAATGGAACAGATTCAAAATGTCCAAAGTTAATCATTGATATTAATAATGTATCATAATACATTTTTGTACTAAAATTCTACATGGCATTATTTCATTAAAAATATTACATTGTTATGTGTTTATTATTTTTAGAGTAAGCTAGCATATCAATCGTTTAGAATGTCTATTAAAACATCGGAGATGTAAGAAAAGGAATTGGCATGCATCTATTGTCAGACACATGGGATAACATTGACAAAATCTAGGTATCAGAATGAATAAATTCTTTATCGACATCCATTGTTGGATATGTCATTATGTCATTATGAAAAAATTGTAAGTAAGTAAGTAAGTAACAAACTCTTTCTTGAATTCACCTCTTGGATACACAATACAGAAATTTAATTCAGGAAATTATGAAAAAAAAATTGAACAAATTCTTTATTAACATTCATTATCGATTGAAGTCGTTTCCTAGACAGACAATACAGCAATTTCACTAAATCTAAGTATAAGAGTGATTAAATTCTATATTTACATCCATTTCTTGGATACATAGGAAAAAGTTAACAAAATCTAAGTGTTAGAGTGAATAAATTTTATTTATCAACATCTTTTGTCAGATACATCGGATAAAATTGACAGAATCTAAGTGTCAGAGTGAATAAATTTGTTTATCAACATCCTTTGTTAGATACATCAAATAAAATTGACAAAATCTAAATTTCAGAATGAATAAATGCTTGAACAACATCCTTTATCGGACATGTCGGATAAAATTGACAAAATCTAAGTATCAGAGTGACTAAATTCTATATCAGCATCCTTTTCTGGGATACATAGGATAAAATATCGGATAAAATTGACGAAATCTAAGTATCAGATTTATTAAATTCTATATCAACATTCTTTTCTCAGGTACATGGGAATAAAATTGACAAAATCTAAGTATTAGATTGATTAAATTCTATATCAGCATCCCTTTGTCGGCTACATGGTATCAAATTGACAAAATCTAAATATCAGAGTGAATAAATTCATTATCAACATCCTTTAAATGGATAATCTAAGTACCAGAGTGAATAAATGCATTATCAAAACCCTTTGTCGGGCTATGTTGGATAAAATTGACAAAATCTAAGTATCAGGGTGATTAAATTCTATATCAACATTCTTTTCTCAGGTACATGGGAATAAAATTGACAAAATCTAAGTATTAGATTGATTAAATTCTATATCAGCATCCCTTTGTCGGCTACATGGGATAAAATTGACAAAATCTAAATATCAGAGTGAATAAATTCATTATCAACATCCTTTAAATGGATAATCTAAGTACCAGAGTGAATAAATGCATTATCAAAACCCTTTGTCGGGCTATGTCGGATAAAATGGACAAAATCTAAGAATCAGAGTGATTAATTTCTATATCATTATCTTTTTCTCGGATACATGGGATAAAATTGACAAAATCTAAGTATTAGAGTGAATAAATGCATTATCAACATCCTTTAAATGGATAATCTAAGTACCAGAGTGAATAAATGCATTATCAAAACCCTTTGTCGGGCTATGTTGGATAAAATTGACAAAATCTAAGTATCAGGGTGATTAAATTCTATATCAACATCCTTTTCTCGGATACAAAAGATAAAGTTGACAATATCTAAGTGTCAGAGTGAATAATTTTTTTTTATCATACGAAAAAAAAAATTGTAAGTAAAAAGTAAAAAACTCTTTCTTGAATTCGCCCCAGGGGCCTAGTGAGAGAGACATGCAAAAAGCTAGGTACATTTATTTTTTACTAAAGCAATAGCTACCATCTATTTCAATTAAGGTATAGATGGCAGCACAACTGAATTTTCATTCATCCGGACACATGCAGCCAACTTACAATACCACCCTTTTTTCAAATATCTGCATTTACGTTAGGTTCATTTAGGTTCCCTTAGCGTTGGCCACGCTACTACTGCATTAAAAAAAATTAAATTTATCATACGACCTAAATTATTTCATCAGATACGCCAATACTCATAAACGATTCTTTTGAAATTCTGCTAACAACATCGATTCTCAAGGTAAAAGTTTGAATCAAACACTTTTAGGATATCGAGTGTCCAAGGATGTTGATAATGAATTTATTCATTCTGAAATTTAGATTTTTTCAATTTTATTTGATGTATCTTACAAAGGATGTTGATAAAAAAATTTATTCACACTGACACTTAGATTCTGTCAATTTTATACTATGTATCCGAGAAAAGGATGTTGATATAGAATTTAGTCACTCTGATGCTTAGATTTTATCAATTTTATCCGACATATCCGATAAAGGATGTTGTTAAAGCATTTATTCATTCTGAAATTTAGATTTTGTCAATTTTATTTGATGTATCTTACAAAGGATGTTGATATAAAAATTTATTCACTCTGACACTTATATTTTATAAATTTTATTTGATGTATCTGGTAAAGGATGTTGTTAAAAGAAAAATATTCACTCTGATACTAAGATTTTGTAAATTTTATCCAACATATCCGACAAAGGATGTTTATAATGAATTTATTCATTCTGAAATTTAGATTTTGTCAATTTTATTTGATGCATCTGACAAAGGATGTTGATAAAAAAATTTATTCACTCTAACACTTATATTTTATCAATTTTATTCGATGTATCTGGCAAAGGATGTTGATGAAAAAATTTAGTCACTCTGATACTTAGATTTTGTCAATTTTATCCGACATATCCGATAAAGAATGTTGTTAAAGCATTTATTCATTCTGAAATTTAGATTTTGTCAATTTTATTTGATGTATCTGACAAAGCATGTTGATAACGAATTTATTCACTCTGAGACTTAACGAAAAATGGATTTAAGTTTCACCTATGAGCCAACGAAATGTATTTTTCATAATTTTCTTAAAAAACAAACAAACTAGGGTTTACAGTCAAAAACTCAGATTTACGGAAATAGTTTTATTTTTCGATCCATAAAAGGACTTAAGTTTCACATTTGAACCAGAGAATTGTATTTTCCATAATTTTCTTACAAAAAACTAGAGTTTACGGTCAAAAACCCTTATTAGCTCAGATTTTACAGAAATAGTTTATTTGTTCGATCCAAAAATGGACTTAAGTTTCACATTTGAACCAGAGAATTGTATTTTCCATAATTTTCTTACAAAAAAAACTAGAGTTTACGGTCAAAAAACCCTTATTAGTTCAGATTTTACGGAAATAGTTTTATTTTTTGATCCATAAAAGGACTGAAGTTTCACATTTGAACCAGAGAATTGTATTTTCCATAATTTTCTTACAAAAAACTAGAGTTTACGGTCAAAAACCCTTATTAACTCAGATTTTACAGAAATAGTTTATTTTTCGATCCAAAAATGGACTTAAGTTTCAAATTTGAAAGCTACGATCGTAATGAATGATACTTGTTATCAGAAAAAATGTCAATTGCTCAAAAAAAAGAAAAAAATCAAAAAAAGGGTGGGGGGAGGGGCCAAAAAGTTGGAGGATTGGGGCGCCCTTCGAGTTTGGGGATAAGAGACCTTTGGGGAGTTGATGTCTCTGCTGGTTAGGGTCGTTGGTGCTTATGATCCTTGATGGTTCGTACTCACATACACCTTACTACTTGATTTGCAAGGATTTCTAAGGTTTGTCCTGAATTTCATTGTTAAAATTCTTTTCTTACCATCTACATTTCTCTTAGTATCAACTTTTTAGTATACTAAAACGTTAAACCCTATTTTAAATTGACAATACTGTTCAAACCTCACTTGTGTATTATACAGACCACATCGGAGAGGTAAATCTAGGTCAAATCAAAATGTCATTCTATCGTCGTTAGCCATTTTGATAGACTGATGTTGTTTCAAATTTATAACAAATTGCCTGAGTTAACAACACCTTCGGGGTTACCTTAACTGCTAATCAGTTTAATCCTTTTTTTCTCCACCTTCATACAATCCAATCACTAATTAGAATCTTTCACACTCCTATTATTCGAAACATTAATTAATATCGTCCATAGTGTCCAATTTGCGAATTCCTTATCCCTTTTTGCAAAAATGTCAATCAAAACAATTCCTAAATACACAATTTGACAATCTCTAGTTTTCGATTTAAAAAAAAAAGTAAAGTGTAATACTCACTCTCTTTGAAAAACCAAACCAGACTATACCCACCAAACCAGACTATACCCATCAAACCAGACTATACCCACCAAACCAGACTATACCCACCAAACCAGATTATACCCACCAAACCAGACTATACCCACCAGAAACCTGTCTGGTTGGCCTTGGTAAGTCAATAACCCAAATAGAACAGGATGGACAAGAAGTATAAGGCCAGGTGAGAGGATACTCACTCTCTTTGAAAGGTGTAGAGCTTCTATAGAATAACATGGTAATTCGTATAGCTTCTATAGAAGTATAAGGCCATGTGAGAGGATACTCACTCTCTTTGAAAAGGTGTATACATCTCGCAGAAATGTTTTCCTATAGCTTCAATAGAAGTATAAGGCCATGTGAGAGGATACTCACTCTCTTTGAAAAGGTGTATACATCTCGCAGAAATGTTTTCCTATAGCTATTACCAGATAGAAAATATGTTTTTGAGGAGGAGACTCCCTCACAGCCCTCAGGGCAAGGGTTTTAAGTTATGCCCTGGGGGCATATAAGGTTTTTAAAGAAGGTGTTGGCGTAGAAACTTCAAAAAAAGCTCATTCGTTTGGAAGTTTAAAGGTCTAGTCCCCTTTTTAATAGTCGAAAGTCATTGGAGGGTAACTTGTCCCCCCCCACACCCATCATTCCCCCAAACACACTCAATAAAAATTTTGGGATAGCCATTTTGTTCAGCATAGTTGATTTCCAGATAGAAAATATATTTTTGAGGAGGACACTCCCCCACAGCCCTCAGGGCAAGGATTATAAGTTATGCCCTGGGAGCATATGAGGTTTTTATTGAAATCTTTGTCGTAGAAACTTGAAAAAGGGCTCATTCAATTTGAAATTCAAAGGGATAGTACCCTTTTTAATAGTCGAAAGTGATTTGAGGGCAACTAACCCCCCTCTCAAGCCCACCTTTTCCCCAAACACATCCAATCAAAATTTTTAGATAGCCATTTCATTCAACGTAGTTGAAAGTCTTGGAAATTAGGTCTTTAAGGATGAAAACCCCTCCCCCTACAGCCCTCAGGGCAAGTGTTGTAAGTTATGCCCTGGGGCATATAAAGTTTTTATTGAAAGCGTTATCGTAAAAACTTCAAAAGGGCTCATTCAATTGGAAATTAAAAGGGCTATAGTTGAAAGTGATTGGACAGCGACTAACGTCCCTCTCACGCACACCATTTTCCAAAACACATCCAATCAGAATTTTGAGATATCCATTTTGTTCAACGTAGTTGGACGTTCTGGAAATTAGGTCTTTTAGGATGATAATCCCCTAAGAACCCTCAGCGCAAGGGTTGTAAGTTATGCCCTTGGGGCAAATAAGGTTTATATGGAAAGTTGTTGTATAAATCATAGGCAGCACGATCGCGCTGCCTAAGTAAAGAACGGGGACACTCGAAAACGAGACAAGAAACTGGGACTAAGTAAAGAGGAGGACATTCCCCCGCAACCCTCAGGGCAAGGGTTTTAAGTTATGCCCTGGGGCATATGAGAACGATGTTGGCATAATACTACTACTACTACTAACAACTCATCGCAGCACCAAGCCGCCTGAGGCCAGCACAGCTACGCACGCTCCTCCTCCACCCCAATCTATTCAAAGCCTCCCTTTTTACACCCGCCCACGAAGTTCCCATTTCCTTTAAATCTTTCTTTATGACGTCCTCCCAACCCAGACGGGGACGACCTGCTTTCCGTTTAGCCCTAGATGGTTGGCCGAAAAGAACAATCTTCGGCAATCTGTCATCCTTCATCCGAACAACATGCCCTAACCACCTCAACCTTTCTTTCATTATAGACCTAGAAAGTGGTATTGAACCACATTTTTCATACAGCCTATTGTTTGAAATACGGTCAGTCAGCCGGGTACCCAGAACAATCCTTAAGCAATTTCTCTGGAAAACATCTAGCAAATCTTCATCCGCTTTTCGGAGCGTCCATGCTTCAGAGCCATATTTGACCACTGTGATCACTGTAGCTTCTAAGATTCTAATCTTGGTTTGCAGACTTATCTTCCTATTCTTCCAGACTTTTTTTAACTGTGAAAAAACACCCTGAGCCTTGGCTATTCTATTTTTAACATCTTCACTGCTCCCACCATCTTTACTAATAATACTACCAAGGTAAGTGAAACTGCCCACCTGATCAATCTTTTCATTACCCAACGTCACCTTTTCATCTTCACTTATTCCTAGCCTTAGTGACTTGGTCTTCCTAACATTAATTTTCAAACCAATACTAGCACCCTGAACTCGCAAAACCTCTAAAACTTCATTCATTTTGCTCACACTTTCATCTAGGATGCTTAAATCATCAGCATAATCCAAGTCCAGGAGACTTTTTCCTCCCCATTTGATTCCGTGGTCTCCCATTGCCTTTCCTGTGCTCCTTAAAACAAAGTCCATCAAAATAATCCATATAAAGGGGGATAGAACACAACCCTGCTTAACTCCTGATTTAATACAAAACCAGCCGCTAACCTCATTTCCTACCTTAACCGCAGCAGTGTTATTCTCGTACATAGCACTAATCACTTTAATGTATTTGTCTGGTATACCATACAAGGATAAAACCTTTACTAAAGCTCCTCTATCAACAGAATCGAACGCTTGCTCATAATCTATAAAACTAAGGACCAAAGGTGTTTGAAAACTTAGGCACTTCTCAATTATTAACCTAAGAGTGAAAATTTGGTCAACACATCCTCTACCTTTTCTAAAACCGCACTGCTCTTCTCTTAAAACTTTTTCTACGGCATCTCTCAGTCTAAAAAGTATCATATTACTAAGCAATTTGCTACCTACAGAGACCAGACTAATGCCTCGATAATTACCACACTCACTTTTATCACCTTTCTTATAAAGTGGCTTAATTAAGGTTTTCCTAAAATCATTAGGTGCTTCCCCTTTTTCAAAAATCATATTCATAATCTCCAATAACTTATTTCTAACCTCAGAGCCACCATATTTAAGAAACTCATTTACTACCCTATCAGCACCTGGAGCCTTATTATTCTTTAATCCTTTTAGTACTGTTTCTAATTCCTCCTCACAAAACAAATCTTCCTTCACATCCAAGGTATCACAAACTTTTTCATTTTCCTCTATATTTTTTCCTGCAACTCTATCTCGGTTAAGCAAATTCTCAAAATGTTCGGCCCATCTCGCTTTAGCTTTTGTCTTATCGCTAATTGCCACCCCATTCCTATCTTTAACTGGGACAAGTCCGGATTGACTACTACCTCTCAATTTGTTAACGTGCCAGTACAATATTTTACTATTATGTTGGCATAATGTATTATTTATTTATTTTTTCTTTTAGAGCAGGACACTTCGTATCGAAGAATTTGTCGCAGAAACTTTGAAAAGTGCTCATTCAATTGGAAATTGGAGCGGCTTTTCCCTTTTCAATAGTTGAAAGTGATTGGAAGGTGACTAACATTTCTCTCACGTCCATCATTTCCCCAAACACATCCAATCAAAATTTTGAGATAGCCATGCTATTTAACGTAGTTGAAAGTTCTGGAAATTCGGTCTTAGAGGATGACAACCACTCTAACAGACCTTAGGGTAAGGTTTGTAATTTATGCCCTGGGGGTGTATAAGGTGTTTATAGAAAGCGTTGTCGTTTTCAAAAGGGCTCATTCGATTGGACATTGAAAGGCCCAGTGCCCTTTTTAATAGTCGAAAGTGATTGGAGGGCTTGACATTTCTATAGTAAAGAATGAAGTTCGTATAATGTATTATTTTTTGTTGTTGTTGTTGTTTAGACCAATGCACTTCGTATCGAAGTAGTTGTCGTGGGAACTTCGAAAAGGGCTCATTCGATTGCAAACAGATAGGGCTGATGCCCTTTTTAATAGTCGAAAGTGATTTAAGGGCAACTAATCCCCTTTCACTCCCACCCTCCCACGCCAACCCTCCCATTTCTGCTCTTAAAATTAAGCCAAATCAAAATAGCGTAAGTGTATCCAAGCTATCAAAGAAAGTAAACAGATTTTTTTGCGAATGGTATCAAGTTTTCCATTTCAGGTCAACTAGAGGAGGTATAAAACTAAATTAAACAGTACTATTTGTGTCCAGATTTTTTAAAGGGTGTATGTTGTTAAAAATTGCTGAAAAGTTTTCTCCCGCATACAAATAGCAGGCCAAACTATAGTCTTAAAAAACGAAAATATTTAAAGTATTATTTTATTTTTCCCTGACAAAGACTATATCAATATAAAACAAACCCCTATGGCTTCCCAAGGCCAGAACAAGAATATGCACTTTACGGAAAAAATACAATTGAATGTGCATTGTCACTATAATATACATATACTGATACTTAGTAATCAAAATGTTAATATTATTTGATTTATTAAAGTTATAAAAGTAAAAAAATTATATTTTTTCAGTAAAGTGCAAATTTTGTTCTGGCCTTGGGAAGGCATAAGAATTTTGCACCCACTTATGTTAGTTTCTGCTCCTTTTGAGTTTGAATCAATTAATTATTGTAATATCTGTTCGTTTTGGGTTTCATTTATTTATCGATGCTGATTTGTGGTAGTTTCACGCTTGGTAGATTATTTGATTTTATTTTTGCTCATTTTTTTTTTATTGGAGTTCTTTACTTTTCTTTGAAAAACTTATTTTCCGGAAAAAGTTTTTAAATTAATATTAAAAAATTTTCGAGTATTCTGGCGTCCGTCGGCTATATACGATAACTTTCTTGCATGCTAGAAGCCTGAGAAACTTAGGATATACTTGCACAGGCATCAAATATTGGTACCATAAAACTATTTCAGCTGGACGTCTATATCGCATACATTTCGTTTGTCGTTCGTTTCAATCCTGCTTGCATTACGGCAACATTGGAATTCTTACAAATTCAGAAATACAAAAATATCGGTAAAAGATACAAAGTCAAACATTACACTCTATTGATTTTGTTTTATATATAGCTAAAATTACATAGAATTAACCTATATATAAGCCATCATAAGTTAAAAATCTACTATTTTAACCTCATAATTTGTTGAAATAGAGCAATTTGATTTGAAACAACACCTATTATAAACAATAGCAATATTAAATTGAATGTAAAACGAGGATCGAGGAAAACGAACAACGTGGTAAGATTAAAAAATTGTTGCCCAGGCTTATTTTCTAGACTATTTCGTATTCTGAAGTTTTGATTTCGGGTAAGAGCATTTACAATATTTGGATTAAGATCGATTAATGAATTCCCACCCTCTAATGGGGGTTCCCCCTGGGGGAAGTGTCACAGTGGGAACTATACTCTGGACAGCCCCATCAAACACCTATACAATTTCCTCACTCAACATATCAAGATACTCAAGGTCCCCCTACAGTTTATTATGCACCTCTGCCATATTCAAGTCATCAAGGTCATTTATATCATGCACCCCAAACCCAAAATTTACAATTTGTACCCTCAGTAAGTGTCCATAGGCTAATAGATTTTCAGGGTTGTCAGTTGATTATCCTCCCCTCCCCCAGGAAGAAGAGGAGGACATCACAAATGTTGTAAATCCTAGGCTATGGAGGCTGAAGGGATCAGTGATTTACTGAAAAGAAATGGTAAGAGAAGTGGCTCATGTCTTGAGCAAGAAACTTCTAAAACTGTTAATCCTCCTATAGTTGAAAGATTTCCAGAGGAATTCAGAGCTAGAAATAACAGAATAGAGGCAGCTAGTGAGTTTATAAGCAGTGAATCAGGGACTAATCTATCAGTGGTTTTCACCTCAAAGGTAAAACTTCCATCAGACAGAGCAATCACTCTAGAACTTAAGAAAATTCTCCAAACAGAAAAATTTGATTTTACTCAAACTATGATAGAAATAGACTATCAGTATATGTTCAATCACAAACTGCATTGGAGACTTTAATGAAAATTCAGAAGCTACATGTTGTTGATGTAGCACCTGAAGAGAAAAGACAGGTCAGCTATGGTGTAATCAAGCAAATAGCACTAGATTTTTCAAAGGAAGAACTGCTGACAGACCTCAGGGTAGAAACTAATATTGAGATTAAGGAATTAAAGAGGTTGGAAAGATACAACCGAGAGACCAAAAAATTAGAAGATAGCCTGAGTATTTGTGTTGCATTTGAGAGTAACTCTCTTCCCCAGTCTATTTGGCTATATGGAAGAAAAAGAAGTATTGAGAGATACAATCAACCCATTATTCAGTGCTTTAAATGCCAAAAGTATGGCCACACTCAAAAAAAGTGTAGGTCACCAGATACTGTATGCTTGAGATGTGCAAACAAACACTCTTCTAATGAGTGTCCCTTAAAACTAGAAACCAAAGAGTTAGGAAAATACCAAAAGTATGTCTGTGCTAACTGTGGGAAAAAACCATTCAGCAACATCTGGTAGCTGCCCAGCCCGCCAACAAAACCGTGAAAACATAAAAATTGCAGTTGCCCAAAACATACCAATAAAAAGAGCAGCTAATGCATACCAGAGTTATGCAGATGCACTGAATAAGAAGGCTGTGAAAGAGCAACCCCCCCCCCCTTGAACCAAAAAACACCCTTCAACATCTAGTGTTATTTGTATCCAAAGTGCCAGAAGTGATAGACATCAAGGAATTAGAAATGAAAGATAGGATAGTGAAGTTATGTCAACTTATGCACTCACTTTTCAAAGTTGAAATCAATGTAGAAGAAGTTTGGAATCTAGCAAATAAACCAGAATGAAGTTGCTATCTTTTAACATCCAATCTATTATGAAAGGCAAAAAGGATTTATTAGAGTGCTATTTAGAAAAAGAAAAAATTGATGTTGGATGCTTTCAAAAAACATGGCTACTACCCCAGAATTCATGGAGACTTAGAAATTATGAAGTAATAAGAAAAGATAGAGCAGAACAGTCAAGAGGAGGAATATTAATTTGCATTAAAAAGCCATTAATGTTTTAAAAACTAGATATTGAAGACATCACAAGTTCTAAAATTGAGATGGTAGCTTGCCGAGTATTCCTGGGTAAGAGGGATACAATAGTTATTGTTAATATATATAACCCCAATTGAAATGAGCCACAAACAGAGGACATTTTCAATAAAGTGAAAAAAGTGATTAAAGCCAAAGAGCCTTTTACTATTACTGGTGACTTTAATGCCCTTCAGATGCCTGGTGTTTATGTGGATCTCATAATTGTAGTGGTATAGGTATCCTAAGTGCTCTGGATAAGAATGATGACATTGGCCTAGTGACCCCACTTGGACTTCAAACTAGAAGAGACCCAATTACAGGAGTATACTCTACCATTGACCTGACATTCTCTGCAGTAGCAATAATCAATCAACTAAATATAAGTTTAACTCCTGCACCAACCTTAACCAGTGATCATGAGCCAGTGATAATTGAGTATAAAGAATTACACTAAGAAGTCAAACCCCACCAACATGCCCTACCTTTAAATTGAAGAAAGTTAACTGGGATTACTTCTAGGAAGAACTTACAAGGATAAGTCTTGAAGAAGAACTGGCAACAGTTATGACAACAGAGAAGAAAATTGAAAGATTACAAGATCTACTGATGGAAGTGGCTAAGAAGACTATCCCCATCAAGACATTGGGCAACAAGACTAGGAATGAACCAATATGGTGGAATGAACAGTGTAGCTTAAATAAGAAGAAACTAAACCAAGCTTCAAACAATTACAACAAGATTCTGACAATTGAAAATTATAGAAAAAAAATATTGGCCCAGGCAGAATTTAGAAAAACAATAAATCAAGCTAAAGCAGAATCTTGGAAGCATTTTGTTTGAAATCTCAACTTCAGGGATCCATTTGGAAAAGTGTATACCTTCATAAGAAAGATGAATAGGAGAGAATTGTACCACCATCCGCAGGGGCCAACAACCTACCAAGGACAAGTGATTGCTGATAACAAAACAAAAGCTGAGGCAGGAGCAAGTCATCTCCACCAGACAATAGGTAAGAAAGATCCATTTGAAGGAACCAGCCCACATTCAACAACTTTCACTAAAGCAAGAAAACTTTCTATGCAACAATCAGTATCAAATTACAACAAACCCTTCTCAAAATCAGAATTTGAACTTGTTCTAAAGACACTACCAGAGACTTCATCTGGCAGCAACAACATATACCCTGTTTTCTTTAAAAGGTTGACTGATAAATGGAAGGATACTCTGCTACAGCTCATCAACAAATTGTGGAAGGAGGGCAATTTCCCTACAATTTGGAAGAATGGCACATCTATCATGATCCCAAAACCAAATAAACCATACAAAGTAGAAAATCATCATCTTATAACTCTGCTCCCAGTTGAAGGTAAGATATATGAAAGGCTAGTAAAGGAAAGACTGAGATTTGCAATAGATGAAGCTAACCTGCTGCAGGATATTCAGACAGGTTTTGCAGAGAGAGAAATACAGTAGATAACCTGATCAGGATGCAGAGAGACATCATTGATGCACTTGATAATGGCAAATTAATGATTGCAGTGTTCTTGGATGTTAAAGGAGCTTTTGATAATTTGGTTCACAGACAGATACTACAAGGTTTATCTAAAGCAAAAATAAATGGAAATTTGATGAAATTCACACTGAGTTACCTGTCAGATAGAAAAATTGCTGTGACTGTAGGGCAAGAAAGATCAAAGGAAATTGAGGTGGAAAGAGGTGTTCCACAAGGAAGTGTTCTTGGACCAGACTATTATAATGTTGGACAATTTGATATCCCTCTAGAAGACAATAACTGCAAAGGAGGAATCTTTGCAGATGATAATAATACTTGGACAATCCAAAACACAGTGGAAGAAGCAGAAAAAGTTGTCCAAGTAACATTAGACCAAAAAGAGTTTTGGTCCCTAGGAATAGATCTTGATTTTGAACCATCTAAAGCTAAAGTTATGTTGTTCACATCTAAGAGGAATATTAGACCTCCCCTACTTACTCTATTTGGACAGGAACTGCTTGTAACCAATGGTCATAAAGTCCTTGGAATACACATTGATGATAAACTTCAATTCAGTCAACATATCAAATATCTAAAAGAATCCTGTGCAAAGTGACTGAATTTGATGAAGATGCTTTCATGTGGGAAGCATGGTGTCAATATAGTTACAGCAAGACAATTTTATATCAAATACATAAGACCTAAAATTGATTATGGGAGTTTGATATACAGCATTGCCCCAGAATCTACTCTCAGAAAACTTGATACAATGCAGAATACAGCCCTAAGATTGGCATTTGGAGCTCACCAGAGCACCCCAATTCCTTTTCTCCTGGGTGAGTCTGGAGTGGAGAAACTCAACACAAGATGGGAAAAAATGCTTATAGTGTACATGAACCATCTATGGAAAGCAGATTTTAATCACCCAGTTAAGAAATTGATAATTAAACCTGGTCTGACCCACACTAGAAATCACCATAGAAAAAGGAAATGTCTAAATCCTTTTGAAAAATTTGAAGAACTACTAACTCAGGAAGGTATAGAAGTACCTATTACCCAAATGTTACATTATGAAAAACCACCAAAATTCCCCCCTGGGATTGGGTTCAGATTGATAAAATGGAAAATAACCCCCTAATAATGAGATATGAATTCCTCTCAGTTTTGAATAGCAAGTATCAAGAATATGTTAAAATATATACAGATGGTTCAAAAATAAATGGTTTAGGAGTGGGTTGTTCAGCAGTGGTTCCAGAATTTAATACAGTGATAACAAAGTCACTAAGTAAAGAATCAACTGTTTTTGAGGCAGAAATAAAAGCAATTGAAAGTGCACTAGAATGGGTATTGAGGAAAACTAGTGAAAGTGATGAAAACCAATCTAAGTTCCTCATATGCAGTGACTCAAAATCTGCCCTCCAGTCCCTAAAGAATTTTCCAAATAAACAAAATGATGGGGTCCATAAGTGTTATAGTTCAATTCTGAAGATTGTTGGGAAAGGAATAGTGATACAATTTTTGTGGTGTCCAGCCCATGTGGGGGTGGCGGGTAATGAAAAAGCAGACAAATATGCCAAACTGACAGCACAAAATATGACCCTTACACCCCCTACAGAAACATATAAACAGATTAGAGAGATGGTTAGAAAGATTTACCAAAAACATTTTGAGGAAATGAGGGATAATAGTAGTAATATAGCTCTTACCCAGAAAAAGAAGCCTGGCTTTGATATGAAAAATTATAGTAGATTAAAAAGAAAATATGGTTGCTTAATGTTCCGTTTTTGGTTGACCCATGTAGGTATTAAGCATAGGTTGTTTATCATAGGCAAAACTGATAGTCCTCAGTGTGATAATTGTAGTGAGATAGAAAGTATTTTCCATTATGTTGTTGAATGTAAGGAGTATGAAAATTTGAGAAAAGAAGTGATGAATTTGTGCAAAGAGGAAAATTTAGGAGAATTTTCAGTAGCACTTGCATTAGGAATTTTGATTGATGATGATTCTTTGAAGTATAGGAAGACAGACCTGTTTATTAAGTTTATACAGGAAAGTGGTAGAGAAAAAGATTTTATCTGATGCTGATAGTAATGTAATTGCTGTATTGTCAGTGTTGAAAAAGGGATTGATCTTGTATGTATAATAGGTTTGATTGATGGTTTTAGCGATGATATATGTCCCTGTTAAAAAAAAAAAGAAAAAAAAAAAAAAAAAAAAAAAAAAAAAAAAAAAAAAATCCTGCTATAAAAGAAGATTGTTCTTTTTTTAGATTGAAACTGAGTTGTATTAATTAATGCTGTATTGAAAGTATTTGCAGCTAATGGCATTGTGCTGAGAAGGAAGAAAATTAGTCATATTGAAAGAAGTCTCAACTGACATTGCTGTCAAGAGGAGACTCAAATCTCTCAGATCAGATCATTGAATTTAGCCTGTCTTTGTTTAACAACAGCTGTGTTTTATTTGTTTAAATTACTTTAAATTATAATTTAAACTTGAAGCAAACAAAGGACAAGTCCCTTGGGAATAGAAAATAAAATTCCCCAGCTTCAAAATCCAAGTAAGTAAAGTGACACCAAGGGAAACCACTTAAAATGACACTTAGGTATAAATGTAAGCAGAAAATGACAAATATGGGTAGAAATAAATGTTCCTTCTCACAAATTAGGCCAACAATCCTTTATTCAATTTCACACCACCAAGTTGTAGTTGCTGTTGATTTAAGATGGAGTTTGCCACCACTAGTCAGTTGACCCAGATACTTACCCAACTGAGAACTGACATTAAATGTGATGTTTCTGCTCAGGTTAGTGATATTGCCAATAGAGTATCACTCATTGAAAATTCTCTACAATCAGTGTGCTGTGTTTCAACTGTTCAGGACCTAGTGGCTTCTACAGTGTCTTCTTAATTGTCTCAACTTCCTGTAGCCCAATTAACTGAAACTGATTTTGTCAGACAGCATATTCAGAGCACCAGTGTTTTGAAAGATGTTTGAATATTTTTGCATATGGAAATCCCACCCAGACTGATGATGCAGTTTTCCTGTATAGGCTAATTACCTGTTACACACTTATGGAGTTGACATTGGTACCCCCCTCCCCCCAGAAAAAGTAGAAAGACCTTCAAATAGCCATCAAACTTCTGGTTTGATGCACCCCCTGCTCTCCTTTTCTCTGTGCCATCAGCTAAATTTAGAAAGCAAATAGGCCTAATACAGAAATTGTTTGAAACAAAAGCATCCATCAGTTTTGTGGTGATAGTCCAAAGAAAGATCAAATAAATCAAAGAGCTCTAGTTGAGGAGTTGAAACACAGAAAAACTAATGGAGAAGCAGATTTGATAATTTGTAAGGGTGCCATCATTAAAAACAATTTGCTAATTGCAGCAATCCCCCAACACTCCAATGTCCAACTAATGTCTGTGCCTACTTCTACAGGGTTTGTCTGAAAAGTAAAAGGACTCATTTTCTTTCACTGCAACTGTACTCTGGAGTATGTGCATGTTGACTGAATTTGGCTGAGGTTGTTCCTAGCTAGACAGGCATTTTTGCATGACCTGTTTCTGTAAGTGGTGCAAGCCAAAAATGTAGCATCCCTTAGAGCAGAGGTATACAATTAAATTCTGTGTGAAACTTTGTAAGTCTATGACAGAGACGTTTGATATTATCAAACAGGCTTACCCAGATGTTGCTTTAGCAAGAAGTGGTGTATTTCAGTGGGACCAGGCCTTTTTGGAGGGCTGGGAAGAGGCTGTTGATGAAGACCATGCTGGAAGACATTCAACAAACACCAACAATGTGACTTGTGTGTGCAAAGTTTTGAACTCAGACTGTCAGCTAAGTATTCATTTAGTTGCCCAAATGTTAAATTTACCAAAATCTGTTGTTCATGACATTGTGACAGTGCATTTGAATATGCACAAGGTGTGAGCAAAGATGGTCCAAAAAGTGCTCACTAACAACCAGAAATTGTGGCAATTGGAAGTGTGCCAAGAAAATTTGAACATTTGTTAAAGTGATCCCCAATTTTTGAATAATGTAATCACAGGTGATGTGTCCTGGATCTTTGAGTATGATCCCAAGACAAAGAGGCAATCTTCCAAGTGCCACATGTCAGCATCTGCTAAGTCCAAACCAGCAATGCCAAGGTTTATGAGGAAGAGCTCAAGAGACTCAAATGAAGGGTTAATTGGGTCCAACAAGACATTGCAGCCAACTGGAAGTTGCACCACAACAATGCCCCAGCTCACACTACCTTTCTCATGAAAAGCTACCTGACCAAGGCCGGCATCCCAACACTTCTGCAGCCACCCTACAGCCCAGATGTGGCCCTCTAGACTTTTTTTGTCTCCTTGCCTGAAAAGGCTGATGAAAGGCAAGCATTTTGAGGCAACAGAGGGGATCCAAGCAGTATACACCCTGGCTCTCAAGGCTATTCCAGAGAATGCATACCATGATGCCTTCAATGCTTGGAAATTGCACTGGCAGTGCAGCATTGATGCAGAAGGAGCTGATTTTGAAAGTTTTACAAGAATTGTAACAATTGGCTCAATAAATGTTTTTAAATCAACTCAGTTGTATTACTTTCTGGACAATCCCTGTCCCTCTGTTAATTGTTTAAATTTTTATGGACTCAAATCACCAAATTTTGTCTCTCAACTGTCTAGTGTAGTGATCATAATAATGTTTCCCTGTCTGATGCTGACATTTCTCTTGTTTCTTCTGCAACAACTTGATTACCTGCAGTTTTTTCTTTGTTGTTTCATAGTGCTGTATCCAACAACTTTACCAGTCCTTTGGTTCCTGCTTACTCTAGTCCAGCATCTTTTCAGATTCCTACCTCAGCAGGAATGAGGTTCCTTAGCTCCAATGTTGATAGCCTCCCTAATAAGCATTCTGAACTTTCTTTTTGTATGATATCAGAAGAAGTGGATGCTTTAGCAATTACAGAGGTTTCACTAAGAAACACCTTGTCAGTCTTATCTCCTGATGAAATCAAAATAAATGGTTACCAACTCTTTTCTAATCTGAATTCCCCACTTTGCCACAGAGGAGTGTGCTTTTATATAAGAGATGGACTACAGGTTAGTCTTATTCAATTTAATTCTCTGACTACTGATGGAGTCAAGTCTGTGTGGATAAAAATACACAATCAAACAATCTCAGTTGTAATGGGTGTTGTCTATAGAAGCTCCAGTGCTCCCTGTCTTTTGGACTCTGAATCTAATTAAGCTGCCATGTTGTCTTATGTGATGTCCAATTTTGCCAGCTATGATCTTTTCCTTTTGAGGGACTTTTTCCTTTTGGATTTTTGTGATATTCTTCTTTTTTGTCTGCCCTCTCTGATAATTTCTTCTGTCAAACAATCTCACAACCAACTAATTTCAGGGAAGGTCAAGTCTCAGACACTCTTGATTTGGTTATTCTCTGTAACCCTGACTGTCTTATTAAGAATGTAATAACCACAGCTGTTGGTAATGCCACCATACTGGAAAAAGCTTATTACTGATGATATTGATGAGAGTTGATGAAATGTAAAAACAGAAATTCTGCATGTTGAAAAGTCTTGCATCAGAATTTTTCAGGCTAAACAAGCCAAAAGTTTACCTTTTTTAACTGCCAAGGTATGCAAGCTAATCAACAGAAAACACTGAGCATGGAATTGCTATAGAAAAATAAGACCACTGAAAATTATCAAATCTTCAAATCTTTTTGTAATCAAACAACCAACCAAATAAAGGAGTTGAAGAGAAGGTTTGAGGGAAAATTGGCTAAGGAAGTTGATACATTGGTACAATGATAACCCTAAATCTTTCCAGCGCTGTGCCACTCAAAAATGTAGCAGCAGATGCATAGTCCCAGATATCCTGCACAATATTCAATCACTTGCTGATCCTGAGCTGAAAGTTGAGATTTTCAACCAATATATCTCATCTGTTTTTTCCTCCAATTCCAGTATTGTTTATCCCACACCTCCTTTATATGATGTATCACATAAGATGGAACCAATTCTGATTACTGATACATTGGTTCTAAATGAACTCAAATCCCTAAAACTGAATAAATGTGCTGGTCCAGACAGCATTCACCTATGTATCCTGCATGAATGTTGTACAGTTTTGTGTCAACCTCTTTCCCTGCTGTTCAAGTTATCATTAAATCTTTCCAGACTACCTCTGGATTAGAAAACTGCACATATCATTCCTATATTTAAAAAAGGTAGAAAGGACCTTGCTGAAAATTATTGACCCATTAGCATGACATAAGCAATTCTCAAGGTTCTTGAAAAAATAATTAATTCTGCAGTTGCTAAACATCTTGAAGCAAATAATATTTTTACACAGTTCACGACATGGCTTTTGTTCAGGAAGATCTGTTGACACCAATCTCCTTGAATTGTATGACCACATCACCAAGTTGCTGATATTGGGGTGCCTGCTGACATGATTCTGTTTGAATTTTCTAAAGCTTTTGACAAAGTGTGTCACAAGCAACTTGCAATTAAATTACATGCAGTCAAGCTTGAAGAGAAATCCCTGCTCTGGACCCTTGATTTTCTTTATTTGCAATATCAGTGTTTTCAGTAATTTGATGACTCTGGTAATTTAAGATACGAGAAGTTTTTTTTTTTTTACTTCAATAATATAAAGGATATTAAAATTGCAACTTGGAATGTTATGGCCTGTAAGAATAACTATTGTATTGACAGTTATGGGAATAACTGGCGTATTGACAGTATGGGTAGTGTTTTGGGTCCTACACTATTTAATATCTTCATCAATGATGCTCCCTCCCTTATCAGCAGTAAATCAACTCTTTATGCTGACAACCTGAAGCTTGTTAGACAAGCATTGTCCTGTGAAGATCATGCCCTGCTACAAAATCATCTTCAACTGCTGGGTCATTGGGTAGAGGCCTGGCTTCTTGAATTCAATGTTGCCAAGTGCCATATCATTCACTTTGGCAAACTGAATCCTTGCCACTCTTATTTTTTCTTAGGCCACCCACTCTCCTCTGTAAATGATCTTGATGTCACTATTGCCAGAGAACTAAGATTCAGCACTGATTCTAAGAGGTCTGCTGCTGGGGCTAGTTCAGCCATGTGACTGATTAAATGTACTATTTCCAATCGTTTCCCTAAAGTCATCAGTCTTTTATATAAGGGACTTGTGCATCCTAAGCTTGAAGTTGGAATGTCTCTTGCCTCCCCATATTTTTAAAAAGACATATAGGTTCTTGAAGATGTGCAGAGACGTGCCACTAAAGTGATACCTGGCATGCGGGAGCTTTCCTACCCTGTAAGATTATCAAAACTGAATCTCCCTGCACTTGTTTACGTGATAAATAGAGGAGATGCCATTTTAGACTACAAGCTATTGAGGGCTAAGACTCTCCCATCATTAATCCCTACTGTTGGTGCCAATTCTTCAAACTCTTTAACTCTTCTTAAACTCTTGTTTAAATTATCAGAGATTTTCCCATAAAAAGAGTCCAAGGAGTATCTTTGAGAAGTTGCCAATGAAAAATTCTATTGTTTATGAAATACACAAGTATTTTACAAAATTTAATTATAAAATAAACAGAAGTATATATAGAGGGTCTTAGTATTATAAATAGTAATAAGGAGGGGTTATAAATTTCTAGCAATGTGTTTTGGCCCTGTAGACTTCTATGTTACCCTTTTCAGGTCTCCCAGCATTTTACTCCAAAAATTCCTTATAATTCAGTTTTTTTTTTCAATTTTTTATTTAATTCCCTATAATTTCTTATAATCCCTGCAAAATCTGCCATTTCCTTACAGGTGTTTTAACTTGTATCTGTATCTGGTTAGGTACATATGCAGAGTTTCTTCAAAAGAAGAAAATGCTTTCTATTCCCAAATTTAGTTTTTCAAAGTCCCATAGTCCCTTTTCCAAATTAAGTTAGTCCCTCTTTCCTAAGCCTTTTAAAAGAGTGGTGCAGAGGGCCTAACAGCTTCCCTTCAATTAAAAAATGTTTCCTATGTGGAACAAAAATATCTCATTAATATGCTTACCTGAACTGAGAAGGAAGGAAGGGCCATCCTTCTGGAGGAAATATTAACCTGATGACCCCCTCCTCCCCCACACACACACAATTCAGATACTAAAAAACAACAACTTAAAAAAACAAAATTTTCCACTTATTAAAACTTTTTAATTTTAGTTGTTGATAATTTTTTAGCCAAAATTTATACCAATGTGTTTTGACCCTTTAGATTTGTATGGTACTCTTTTCAGTCCTCCCAGCATTCTACTCCGAAATTTGCAAAAAAAAACTGTTTTGGTGCCACATTATGCTTTATGATATTTTATTAAATTGAACGTATAAAAAGCACATAGATATAAAAATAGCTTTCAAATATGCTCTTAAAAAGCTCTATAATGTTTCAGTTCCCTGTTAGCAACAGTGAAAAAAAAGGGAAGCTACATCAGAGCTACCATTGTAAAAAGTGATTTCCCTATATGTTCAATGTTGGTGGCTCTAGTATATATGTATGAGTTTTTCAAGCATGGTGATTTCATTGCTGTACTTTTAATTTCAATCAGTTGCCATATTTTTTGCAGGCCATTGTTTGAAATTCCCTATATATAAATAAATATTTTTTTTATTTAGTTTTCAATGAATTTCTAGTGATTCTTAAAAGTCATACAAGCAGAAACAGCTAGAGATGGGCACTCGAAAATTTATGATTTGTGTTGACAAAAGCACAACAGCTGTTGAAAATGACTAAAATTACAGTTATAGTGGGAAGAGTAAATGAAGTACCTACATTCAGGAAAAAACCTACATTACGTAATTAAAGTGTCTACAGAATAGTCAGTTTTATAAGGATAGCTCTGTAGTTTGATTTGAAGCGAGTAGTAAATTAATTTTGACCCATTCTTTTGTACTAAACACTAGTGCTTTGAGTAAAAAAAAGTATCAATGGACCTGTCTTTCCAGTATTGTAACAACTTTTATTCTGTAATTATACTGTGAAAATGTGTTTTCATTTTTAGATCTAAGATTACACTTTTAAATGTAGTTAGGTTATATGCACAGTTTTTTTTTTAACCACCTTATATTTGAAAATGAATCCCATTTCTAATATTTTTACTGCTGAAGCATCTGTTGCAATAAAATTGGCTTTGCTTGACTGGATTAATTGTAGTTTTGATATTTTTAGGGACTTGTTGCTTCCACTCTCTTGTGTAAGACGGATGTACTCTTTCCTACTGTTGGTGATGTTGTATATTTTATAAGTGACATCAACGCTGCTAAAGAATTAAATTTGACTTACTACCTCAAATTCTAAATATGGCCAATCTCATGACCCCTTCTGAGGCTTTTATAATCAAAAATGGTAAGTAATCCAATGCAATTTCTATTTGCAGAATAAAAGGAATGCTGCTTTGCTGTTATAAATAATTCTTCCTGCTTTTCTCCTGCCGTTTGCTAATAAACTGGACATCAATAAAAAAATAACAACTCTATATATATTTGGATTAAACCATGAAGGGTTGAAAGGGATGAAAATGGCTGGTTTTGTTTTTTTTTAACTCAAATCAAATAGAAGCTTAATGTATAATCCATGGTTTTTAAGTTCAAGGAAACAACCATTTATTGGGCAGAAGAATTTTCCCTCATCCTTCCCTGTGTGGAAGCATGATAAAAACATTACTACCAATGAAGAGATTCTTGTTTGTGAAGGGGAGGGAGGGTCAGACTTTGTATTTGATGGGGCTGCTTCTGCTTCATTTCTAAATTGTATTATTCTGTTTTTCAATAATTGTTTATTTAGATTTTTTCTAGCTGACTACAACAAGAGGAAAAAATTAAAACTGCAGTAAAACCATATTAGATGCAAATAGAAAATAAAAAAAAAACTTGCCATACTGTGTTAATGAATGCTCCACTGTAGTATATAAAAGATGTTTTACTGCAAGTTTTCTAAGGACTTTTAGTTTCAATTCCCATGAATATCTAATGTTATTTGCAGAAAGAAGTGACCTCTACAAATATTTAATGGGATAAAAACTTCTTTTGCTGTTTCTCCTTTTGATTCATAAACATCAAAAAGAAACATTTTAAATGCACATTAAATTCAACCGAAGTAACCTACATGCAAAACTAAACCAGTAAAATTTCATCCCCGAAAAATCAAATCTACACAAAATTCTAACAATAAGAAACAACCATGCTAAACTCAACATTTGAAAAGTTGATTTGCATAAACTTGACATATCATAATCCATTTTGTCTAAAATCAGACCCATTGATATTCAACCAGTGAGAGAAAAAAATCTAGAGGAAGAGAAGTTTGTTCAGAAGGGGGAAGATGAGAAGTTGTTAGTTGGCAAATAAAATTGAAATTGAGTATTATTACAAATTAAATTGGAAAGAAGAAGAAAGAGTTGCAATAAGGAAGAAGAAAAGTTGTTAGCTAAAGAAGTTAAAATACGAGAGTTTGAAGGAAGTATCTTTTATAAAATAAAGGATGATCATAATGAATGGAAAATTTTGAAGAAACTGGTTTGGGAGTCTAATGGAAGAATCCATAGAACCATTAAATATAAAAATTTCTTTCTTTATTTGGGGTTTTGAAACTATACCACATGTATTTTTTCTAAGTTCAATTTGTTTATTCAGCTTTCAGATCTTTTCTTATCCCTTTTCTTATCCTTTATCTTCTCTCTTTATGTGAGCAACTGTGTATCTTTGTACTTATTTATATTTTTTCCTCAAAACGACTCTGTTTATATTTTTTTTTTATTGGCACACTAAAATTTTCCTCCCCGAACAATCTAGATGCTAAGGTAATCAGTTTCAAAAAGTTTGTTTAGAGCCGTAATTTTGGAATAGAGCCGTAAAAATGTTGCATTAGAAATTTTGGGTTAGAAGACAATCCTAATAGCTAAAGCAAAGGGCATGGAAAAATGTTTTTAGGTAGCGATGAACAAAATAAAGCACAACGAGATTGGTGGTTACGAAATATGTAACAGCAAGCCTCACAAATATAAATGGTATTTAACGAAATCTGGAGTCAGTAGTTTTTTAATTCAGCAGAAATTGCTGATTTGTCACCACTATGACTTAAGACTAAAGAAAAACACGATAAATGCACAATTCAATACACTCCAGAATTTTTCAATACAATTGAAATTGCTAAATTGCCACCCTTTGACTACATAGTAAAACAATAATTATGCTAATGCATACTCTAGCCTGGCTGTTATTGGATTATGTAACCACCTAATTATAGCAAAAACATAATTACTGGGGAAAAGCTGATAAGAAGAATTTTTTTTGGGTATCTCTGATGTCCTGAAAAATTATGCAAAAGGATGAATGAATCTGAAAATCTAAAGTAAAATCCATGGATCAAGCAACAGCGAATTTCACATTGAATAGCAAACAAAAGTGTTGCAAAACAAAATATGCAGTTAGAAGAATATCTGAACAGCCAAAGCAAAAGACATTGAAAAAAATATCTAAGGCAATGATGAACGAAAATGAAACACAAGAAGATTTATGGTTAGAAGACATGCAACAGTAAATATCACAAATAATATGGCGGACAACGAAATTTGGAGATATTAATTTCTTAAATCAATCAAAATTGCTGATTTTGCACCCTATGACCCCAGACAAGAGAATAAAATGAGAAATGCATAATTCAACTCACGCCCAAGTTTCTCAATTCAATTGAAATTGTTGATTTGTCACCCTTTGACTGGAAACTAAAGAGTAACTTGATAATGATGATATAGAAACTGTGATGTTTTTGAATGCTAGACACTGTTGCTAAGTGCCAAACCACCAGTTTGGTTTTACAGTAGGACTCGATTCTGCTGATGCTCTATTTGCCCTTGCTGCTATTTTGTGTGACCGAGGCATTAGGGCTCATATGGTTTGAAGTGGACTTACGAATCGGCAATGCACGCACAGATTCTTCTAGAAGTGCATAAAGAAGGGCTAAATCTAAGCCTTGTCAGAATACTATATTATATGTACAATATCCTTAGAGGGCAAATCGTAACACCCTCAAATCCAGTCGAATTTGCTGTTGTGCATGTCTGTAAAGGGGCCAGGCAAGGCTCAGTTAGGTCTCCTGAGCTTCTACAACATTTACGTTGTATTGGCACCATCCCAAGTAGCTACATCTCGTGTTTCAAAACGGATTGATGTTTTGATGATGACATATGATGACGACCTGCTTAATTTGAACAAGGTCGCCAATCCACTATCAAAGAATTTTGATTTGCTGATAGCATCTTTTTGGAAATACTTGTTTTCTGCTCAGTGTGCAAAAGTAAAAGTTCTGTTTTTTCGATTTGTGAAGCTCCTTCTGAAACTTCCACACAGGATGATGAACTCTAATGTTATGCGTAATTCTGGTATATCTGATCCATTAGTCCTTATTAACCATCTTGCAGAGAAGTTTTTGAAAAACGCTCAAAGAAGAGCAAACCCTTGGCCATCCATCCTGAGCGAATAGTTTTACTAATCTACAGACGCTTGGAGGAGGTCTGTAGTGTAACTTTTCTTTCATTTTCCTTTGTTATATTCCGTTCTAATTCTATGTGAATTTTCAGGCACTGAAGTTACTTACTAACTAGAAGTTCTAGTTCTTGCAAGCCAGTTTCCAATTAGTGTTGATAAGATGCAAGATGATAGATGAGTAGTGATTGAATTGAAAGATGAGCTAAAGAACTACAAAATGAACGAGTTCACAGTTATTGGCCCTTTCTCCTTAAATGTATCAAGGATAGGAACTATCTAAGTTTAACCAGTGTCATGCTTAATGCTCTTGTCATTGCAAATGGATGTTTAAACACAGAACTTCATGTAGAAAAGTATAATAAAAACGTACTTAACCTCGGTGCTTGAGAGAACTTTCAATGTCAAAGTGATCGTCACAGACGTAATAAAGACGTACTATGGGAAACCGAATTATATCCTGTCTGCTCTGAGATTGTTTCCTATGCAAAGCCTGTCCGATTGGCATATAATAAATATCTTGAGATCTTAGCTGCAAAGAAAGGTAAAAAAAACGAAAAGAGAAGAGAGAATATGACGATAAGAAACAGAGCACCTTGCTGTACTGGAATCTAGATAGTGCCCTATGGTCAAAGTATATAGGTGGTCCACGTAGCAAAGACTGTGTTATATATCATAGGCAGCACAATAACGCAGCCTAAGTAAAGAACGATGTTGGCACAACGTATTATTTACTTATTTGTTTGTTGTTTTTGCTGATTTTTGCTCAACTTGAAGGAAAAAAACCCAAAGATAGTTTGCAAGGCCAAATTGACTGTTGAACAAATTGAGAATTAATATCAGATGTGTTGAAGTAATTTTCGAAAAATGGAACTTTATTATTCAGATCGTCCATTGTTATTTCTTAGCCATATTTACTGTTTGCTTGTAATGTATTTGAGTAGGTATGCTGGAACAAAGTCAGCAAAGCAAAGGAACACTTTCAATCTAGCAAAACTATTACCTTGTCTTTACCATATTTATGAAACTAAAAAAAGTTAAGTACAGGAAGGTTGCTTAGGATCTCGGATTTGCTGTGGTTTTGTTTAGATGTGGAATTGGTTTGCTTGATTGAAACTGTTTGCAACTGCGTAGTATCTTTTATCCTTAGACGCTGTGCCTGAGGGTCAGCAATATATTGGTGAAAGGAGAGAGGCTGTGCTATATTCTAGTAAGCTTCAGAGATTGAAATATTACCCATTACTTTGGAAGATGGACAGTGTTGGGTAAACGATGATAGCCATTGGTGGTTGTTTTCTGTTATTTATGTAGAAAGTTTGTTTCTGTTCTCGTCCTGTTTGGTCCATTACTTCTGAAACCGAAAGTCCCTTAAATCCCACTTTTAATCTGTTGTGCCTATATAAGCCACTGGGACAAATAAAATTCACCAATTCATAAAGTTTTAAAAGCCATTTATAGTCACAAAAATGAGAGTATTTGAATCGTATTTGAAAGTATATAAGAACTTAGCTTAATTAACATAAAAGAGACATCCAGTCTTTTAGTTACTAGTCAATATGATAGTAAAATGTTTATAGCCCACGTTTTTTAACTGTTTTTTTTTAATCACATAGCCCATAGAAGAACTTTCAGGATTCCCCTTTTGTTCAATGCTGGATCCTAAGATTTTATTCTGCCTATTTGTCAGGCCAAACACAGTCTGGTCAGTTTCCTATTCTTTCATTTCTGTCCTTTTGAGGGTCATATCCATTCTCGTTGCTAATTTATACTAAAGTTGGCTTAGTAAGCTTTACTATTCAATTTGTTTTATGTATCTTAATTATATTTTGTTATAGAAGTTGAAGATGTTTTACCAAGTGACAGTGATTTCTTTGATGCTCGAAACCTTGTTTCGTCTGTTAAACGTGAAGATATTGCTTTGGGTAGTTGTCCTGGCCTTTCAGAACCGTGTAAACTTGAGCTTGACACCCAGGAAGTGGGCTCCACACTTTTTGACAGTAAAGGTACTTCTCAAATATTTTGTAGACAAAATATATTAGATAACACTTTATTCGGTAAAAAGAAAAAACTTAGACAACTGGACTAAGTAATACGAATTTAAACTAATCTCAAGATTGAACTTTTCTCTTTTCCTATTTGTATGCGCAGGTCTTTGCTAAACAGGTTTTTTCAGCCTGACAGGGACATATAGCCGGTCTCCCCTACTAAAAACACTACTCAAACTATGAAATTGTGGAGAGTTGAAATGAAAAATAAAACTTTAGACAAGGATGATGTAAAATTGATGAATCATAGGGAGCGCAATAGCGCAGCCTAAGTAAAGAGCACAATGTATTATTTTTTGGGGGGTTGTTCTTTTTTTCTGACTAGAGCATTGCGTATTGAAGGACCTGTCGTAGAAACTTATTTGATCCTAAGATCAAATAAGTTCAATTTGATCCTAAGATTTTATTCTGCCTATTTGTCAGGCCAAACACAGTCTGGTCAGTTTCCTATTCTTTCATTTCTGTCCTTTTGAGGGTCATAATCCATTCTCGTTGCTAATTTATACTAAAGTTGGCTTAGTAAGCTTTACTATTCAATTTGTTTTATGTATCTTAATTATATTTTGTTATAGAAGTTGAAGATGTTTTACCAAGTGACAGTGATTTCTTTGATGCTCGAAACCTTGTTTCGTCTGTTAAACGTGAAGATATTGCTTTGGGTAGTTGTCCTGGCCTTTCAGAACCGTGTAAACTTGAGCTTGACACCCAGGAAGTGGGCTCCACACTTTTTGACAATAAAGGTACTTCTGAAATATTTTGTAGACAAAATATATTAGATAACACTTTATTCGGTAAAAAGAAAAAACTTAGACAACTGGACTAAGTAATACGAATTTAAACTAATCTCAAGATTGAACTTTTCTCTTTTCCTATTTGTATGTGCAGGTCTTTGCTAAACAGGTTTTTCAGCCTGACAGGGACATATAGCCGGTCTCCCCTACTAAAAACACTACTCAAACTATGAAATTGTGGAGAGTTGAAATGAAAAATAAAACTTTAGACAAGGATGGTGTAAAATTGATGAATCATAGGGAGCGCAATAGCACTGCCTAAGTAAAGAGCACAATGTATTATTTTTTGGGGGGTTGTTCTTTTTTTCTGACTAGAGCATTGCGTATTGAAGGAGCTGTCGTAGAAACTTCGAAAGGGGCTCATTAGATTCAAATTTCAAAGTTCTAGTGCCCCTTTTAAGAGTCAAAAGTGATTGGAGGGCAATCAGCCCCCCCCCTTGCCCTTCACGCTCGTTATTTCCCCAAACATACAATCATAATTTGAGATAACCATTTTGTTCAGCATAGTTGAAAGTTCCAGTAATTATTTCTAAGGATTAACCCCCTCCGTCCCCCCCAGGGTTTTTATGGAAGCTGTGATTGATATTTTCGAAGATCACACTGCCTTTCCATGGCGCACAAATAGCAGTTAAAATAAGGATCAATCTGTTAATAAATTGTGTAAAAACAATAACAAAAATCCAGATATTTCGGTCACATATACAGTGATTGTCATCAGTGGAAATACTGCAGAAATACCGTCATCAGTATTTCTGCTGATTATTGCAACTTTATATGTAACCAAAATATCGGATTGTTTTTTGTTATTGTTTTTTCACTATCTGTAAAAAGGATTTATCCCTATTTAACTATTATTTGTACGATACCAGTGGTCATAAAAACTTTGGAGTGGGTTCATTCGATTCGAAATCAGAAGTTCTAGTGCCTTTTTTAAGAGTCAAAAGGGAAGGAAGGGCGACTTGCCCCCCCCTCCCACTCTTCACGTCTTCTTTTCCTCAAATGCATCTGACATAAATTTGAGATGGCCATTCTGTTCATTATAGTCCAAAGATCATATAAAAAAAAACCCTCGGGGTTGAAATAGCCCCCGAGAGTCTTGGGAAAGGCTTTTAAGTTATGCCCCGGGGGCTTATAAGGTTTACATGGAATCAGTGGTCGTATAAGCTATGGGTCGAGCTCATTTTATTGGAAATTGGAAGTTATAGTGCCCTTTTTAAGAGTCAGAAGTGATTGGAGGACAACAAGCTCCCCTCCCCTGCCCATCATTTCCCAACAGATCATCAAATCAAAATTTTGAGACATCTAGTTTCTTCAGCATTGTTGAAAGGTCCAGTAATTGTGCCTTTGGGGATGTCAGCCCCCCCCCCCACACACACACACAACCCTGAGGAGAGGACGGTTAGGCAATTCGTTAATTGTTTACATGTCGTATATGTTCAATCTCAAGAATATCGGGTTTGTTTTGTTCGGGTATGGTGTCACCTCCTGGGTACCCATCTGATTTTAGTATAAAAATAATTCATTAATTTATTGAACATCAGAGTTATAGCAGGCCCTCTCACATAGGGAATAATTTTGGTTCCTTTTTAAGTTCTTACTTTCAGTTGAAAAAAGTTTTTTTATTTAATTTGACAAAACACATGTTGACTTCTTTAGTTTCTTTGCCTAAGCTGGACCAAGATCTTTTTGTAAGGTTTATTGGGATTTTTATAACCTGAAAATAAAAATAAATTAATATAAGAAACAAAATAAATATTTTCTGATGAAAGTAAAGAGGGAACTTGAGACTTAAACCAGCAGAAGTTATTGCTTTTCAGTTTATGCAACATATACCTGGAAAATTGCGTTGTAATATTTCATTATATTTATAGTCTTCTAAATATCTAGCCCTTTACTGAAAACACAAAACTATTGCAGCACAGAAGGATAAGGAGCAGAAAAATACTCAAGTAGCCTGCATAAAATAATAGACTAATTTATGAGGTTTTCAAGAGTCTTTTACCGGCCATAAATCTATGAATTTTACTGCAAAATTTTAATTTTCCAAAAATCACAATCAATTTCAGTTTTTAGTAAAGCGCGAGTTAAAAAGGTATACATGTTTGGCCTTTACTTTCCACAAAGACGAAGGGCATTAAGGTGAGCCTTACAGAGAATGTTGAGAGGAGTGTTGAACTAATTCAATGCACATTACACGAATACAGGTTGTCAAAAGGGTGCAATTAGGGAATCCCTGAATAAATTTATTTGCAACTGTGATAAAATGATAAGGGAGATGATCAATTGACTGAAAAGGGCAATATTTGCGAGCTACTGCTACTACTATGAATGCCACCACTACTACCACTTAAACTACAGCTTCTGTAGCGAGTACTACCGAAGCTGAGGATATTGAAATGAACATCTGAAGAAACGTTGAGGGAAATTGAACTAAGTAAAAATATACTCAGTGCACAAAGATTTGTAATGCAGGCGTTGTAGCAATATTTTGCAACGGCTTAGTGTATCGAGATGAAACTTCTTGGGCATCATGAGTCGGATGTTCAACTTACCAAAAGGTAACATGCACCTTCTAGTATCGCTATTAATAATTTTACGACTAGTGTTACTATTACTAATAGAACACTATTACTACTACCGATACTCCGTAGATACTAATACTATTTAGCCTACGCCGTGAAGGTGAAAGTTTGACAGAATATTGAGGGAGTCTCAACTAAATAAAAACACACTCTGTGCTCGCAAATTGTCGAAAGGGTTTATCTCAATAATGAGTTTGGGTGTTAAATATGTGCATGCTACTACTTACACTGCTGCCACTGCTACTTTTACTGCTAACAGCACTGCTACTGCTACTAAACAACTCCAACGACTTCTTCAATTGCGACTATTTATAAAGAAAGTTTGACAGAATATTGAGGGAGTCTCAACTAAATAAAAACACACTCTGTGCTCGCAAATTGTCGAATAATGAGTTTGGGTGTTAAATATGTGCATGCTACTACTTACACTGCTGCCACTGCTACTTTTACTGCTAACAGCACTGCTACTGCTACTAAACAACTCCAACGACTTCTTCAATTGCAATTATTTGTAAGGCTAAGAGTATTAAGATGAAAAGGGCACCAAAAGTGATATCAAAAGGGCCCATGGGCAATATTTTTGAACTGCTCATTTAAATTTTGGATGGTTTATTCTGGAATGGCAATATTTAATCAATATGATATTAGAACAACTACTCATGGGCCCTAACAATCATGTCTTGTTGCTGCTGATCGATGCATTGCTGATTGGATTTTTATTATCTAAAATATAATACAATTCATGTACACGTTACTGAAAATTTCTACTCTAATCAAATGACTAATCTGAAATTCATGTGCTCCCTGTTGTTTGGCTTTAAACATCAGAAGATAGTCTCTTAAACATTGAATCTAAAAGCTCTTGAACCTTTGATGTAAAATTTACTTAAGTCACTGAAATATGCTATTATTGCTTTTCTAGTTCTTTCTGTCACTATATTATTTTTGTCGTAGGAGTTGCAGATACTTCATCAATTCATACCGAAACACCCATGGAAATGTCAGATTGTGCTCTACTACCTGAACATCGAAGTCTACCTGTAGATCTTTCACCCAGGAACTCCACTTTAGAGTCTGAGTCGGGTCCTGAGGATGGGGATAATGAGGATGAGGATGGCGAAGGTATGATTCAACTTACAATGTTGTAGAATCAGCTTGAACCTGGAATAGTCATATTTGAAAACGTTTTTCCTTTTCTAACAAAACAGGAAAAATTTTATGAAGCTTTCAAGTATTATTTGAAAATTCCCATGTGAAGGCTAAATTTCTCTTCCAAATCATCAGAAAACACCTAAAAGGAACTAAAACTTTAAGCAGAACAATTGCGAGGTCAAAGTTTTAACTTTGATCTCGTTGTAAATTGTCCTGGGTAATTATAAATCTGTTATCTCCAATTATTTTTATTTATAAAAGTTAATTAGCAATTGTTTGGATACGAAATTTTTGAATAAAATTCTGACTTTTGAAATTCGTGTCGTAATATTCAAACTATCAAGGTCCGTGTTTAGGCCTCTTGTTATGTCTCATTTTCCAAATTTGTTCACTTTTTTTGTGATTTTTGTTTTTTCTGGGTAAATTATAGAAAATACTTATTATACTTTTAATTGTTTTTGTATGTTCATTATTTATTTTTATTCTTATAGAAGCTCAAGACACTTCACCAAATGATACCGAAACGCTCGCGGAAATTTACAGTTTTATTCTGTCGGCTGAACCTCAAAATTTGTCTTTGTGTATTTCGCCCGGATCTTCCACTTTACTATCTGAGTCAGGCTCCCCAGAAATAGATGGTGAAGGTATGTCTGAAACTAAAATTGTTTTGAGATTAATTTGAACAAGAAAAGATGTTCATAGTTATTCACTTTTTTAAAGCATTTGAATAGCATTACCAAACGCCTACATTAAGGCAATGTTTGCGTTTCAAATTCTAGGAAAATGCATTAAAATAATTTAGATATAAAGTACAAATAAATCTGAAAAAAAATGTTTCTCATGAGATTCATTTAAGGTCCATTTGCCCTTATTAAGCTACTAAAACGCTGCACTAGCGCGTTGCAGGGAAGGTATAGTTGTTATTTTTTTCCATTTTGGCAATTTAAATGTCTTTGCCATGATAATCTAGCACTACTGGGTCAATACTTTCTCATTTCTTTTTTAATGTCTGGTTTTTATCATTTCCACTTTTATCTGATTTTTCACTCATATATTAGAAATAGGGATATCCATGTCTGTATCTCAAGTTTATTTGTCATAAATCGGTCTGTAATATTTCTTTCACTTTTATTAGCAGCCAGCTTTCGTTTCTTGGCAGATGGGGGGACAGGGTGCTGGAGTCTCCCTTCCAGATTCTTTTTCTAAGTCAACACTGAAAACATATTTATTTTTTATTTTAATAGGCTCAGTTTTTAATTTTTTTTGGAATTTTCAGGATTCTTTTGGTCACTTCTTTAGAACGACTTCTGAAACAAAATTAGAGCGTGATTTTGATGTAGGATGTAACAGAATGGGAGAAATATTGTCTTTGGGAGGTTACTGTAAATTTTTAATATTACTTTATAGTTGCTATTAAGCTGTGCTTGGACCCTACTCGTCATCAAATATGTCAATATTACGGTCGTTTTGACATTTATAACAAGAGTTTTCTGCTGAAACTAATTGTCCAGAATTTTCCTCTCTCAAAGGAGTTTCCCAAATACGCAAAAATAATTAGCGGAGATAAAAAGAAAGATGAAGTAAATATATCCTTTAAAGAAAAACCGTTTGTCAACAAAAAGCTGAAATTTCTATTTAGTACAAACTTATATTTGTTCAGAAATCAGAATAAAAGGGGGACATTTGTTTACATGTGTCTATCCTCAGAACTTTACTTATTTTCTGCTGCTCACGAGTTTGTTGCTTCACTGGCTTTTAGAATTTTGCCGCGAAATTGTTCTTCTAAGCAAACATTCTAAAACCAAATTTTGCCTTATTAAATTCACAATGCTTCTATGTATCGAATTTAAAAGTCTAAAGTAAAAAGTTTTCGGTTAATTTTCAAAAATAAAATAAGGAGAGGAAAAAGGAAATTATTTTTTAAAACTTTTCCAACTATGTAGGCTAATGTGTTTTTTTTTCTCACTATAAACGTAACACTTGTGTAATGCTTTTTTTCCCCTTATAGTTGCTTTAATGCTTGTTTATTTGATTTCTTTTTGGTTTATTTAGTTTCTTTTTATTATAGGGCTAATCTGGTCTATAGTGCACTGTTCTGATGGCGTTACTCTACCGCAACTCTCAGGCCCAAAACCGATCCTTATGATGAGAAAGCTGACAAAGAAGGTTATAGAAGAATTAAAAGCAGGCATTTGGCGTTGTAGCTCTTGTGGAAAAGTAGAGAAATCATTATTGATGCTAGATCTTCACATAGACACTGGCTGTGAAGAACTTTTTTCAATAGAATGCGATCTCTGTCCAGTAGTTGTTCACGATTACAGAGATTTTGTTGTTCACATTATTGAGCATCGAATGGGGAAGAGAAGGAGATGTCCCATTTGTTTACGAGAATGTATTAGTGATATGAGGAAACATCTTTTTTTAGGAGGGCACTTTTCACCAAGCATCTCCGAACTAGATTTGCAGTTGGATGTACCGGTAGCTGCCTCCCAGAATCCATCTACAAGCGCTATCTTAAATTTGATTGAATCCGAAACTGAAGCAAAATACTTAAATAATCAGAAAACATGTTTGAATATTCATTTGATCAGGAAGTGGCAGAGAAAATTGAAAAGACATCAGATAATACATAAAGGAAAAAAGCCTCATAAATGTGGTGTATGCCAGAAGAGCTTTTCCCAACTGGGTCATCTCAAAGCACACCAAAGAGTACATACAGGTGAGACACCACATAAATGTGATGTGTGCCAACAAACTTTTTCCCAACTGGGTCATCTCAATACTCACCAGAAAATACATACAGGTGAGAGACCATATAAATGTGATGTGTGCCAGAAGAGCTTTTCCCGACTGGGTCATCTCAATGCACACCAAAGACTACATACGGGTGAGAGACCATATAAATGTGATGTGTGCCAGAAGAGCTTTTCTACATCAGGGAATTTGAATAGGCACCAAAGAATACATACCGGTGAAAGAACATATAAATGTGATGTGTGCCAGAAGAGCTTTTCTACACCAGGGGATTTGAATAAGCACCAAAGAAAACATACCGGTGAAAGACTTTATAAATGTGATGTGTGCCAGAAGAGCTTTTCCCAACTGGGTACTCTCAATGCACACCAAAGACTACATACGGGTGAGAGACCATATAAATGTGATGTGTGCCAGAAGAGCTTTTCTACATCAGGGAATTTGAATAGGCACCAAAGAATACATACCGGTGAAAGACCATATAAATGTGATGTGTGCCAGAAGAGCTTTTCCCAACTGGGTCAGCTCAATGCACACCAAAGACTACGTACAGGTGAGAGACCATATAAATGCGATGTGTGCCAGAAGAGCTTTTCTACATCAGGGGATTTGAATAAGCACCAAAGAACACATACCGGTGAAAGACTTTATAAATGTGATGTGTGCCAGAAGAGCTTTTTCCAACTGGGTACTCTCAATGCACACCAAAGACTACATACGGGTGAGAGACCATATAAATGTGATGTGTGCCAGAAGAGCTTTTCTACATCAGGGACTTTGAATAGGCACCAAAGAATACATACCGGTGAAAGACCATATAAATGTGATGTGTGCCAGAAGAGCTTTTCTACATCAGGGGATTTGAATCAGCACCAAAGAACACATACTGGTGAAAGACCACATAAATGTGATGTGTGCCAGAAGAGCTTTTCCCAACTGGGTCATCTCAATGCACACCAAAGACTACATACAGGTGAGAGACCATATAAATGTGATGTGTGCCAGAAGAGCTTTTCTGCATCAGGAAATTTGAATAAGCACCAAAGAATACATACCGGTGAAAGACCATATAAATGTGATGTGTGCCAGAAGAGCTTTTCCCAACTGAGCAATTTCGTTAGACATAAAAGAAAACATACATGTACAATTTAGTTTTACCAGAACCATATAGATATAAAGTATTTAAGAGAGTATTTTCTTGTTCATTTAATTTACGTTTGAATAATCATCAGACCGTTCAAGGAAAAGAATGAGTCTTTATAAAAAAAATTTATGTGTGTAAAGGTTGTTTTTTTTCATAAAAAAAGTTTTTTTTAGAATATTTGTTTGTCAATTTGGTTGACATTTTCGTTATGCACTTTAATGACATTTTAGTTATGAGCAAAAACTCGGTAAAAATCAATCTACAAAAAAGCAACGAAAACAAAACCCAAATCTCAAGTACGGTATATAAGAATAACAGCCTATAACCTACTTTAATAAATATTTGTAGGAATGTATGAAAACAAATATTTTGAAAAGACATTTAAATAATTATATTTATTTTGGTAATGAATTATTGAGTCAAGACCACGTGTCTGTAAAAGATTTCAAATATGCAAAATCATGTGAATAAATTAAAGGCAAAGCCATTTAGTAGCTGGATTTAAAACGCAAGTGCAAGCATTTACAGAGGAAAAAAATGTAGAAGGTTTGGCTTGCTCTGTTGTGCTTTTAAGTGATCTCTCCTAGATATCCCCCCTTTATATTTCTTAAAATACCTGTTTTGAAGTATTTCCATTGAAAAATGGCTTGGTATTTTCATTGAAAATAGAACGACAAACAAGCTCACAAGCCAAGATCAAATGAGGTTTAATAACGTTAAAAGTTGCAAAAGGTTCTGTAAGACAAATAAGCAAAAAGGACTTTCTTCTAATTAAAAAGACTGTTTCAGTTTTAAAGTCAATAATTGAAATACCAATCTGTTCAAAATTGCTGTTGGTGTTAAAAATTTACTGTGGCTGTTTCAAGGGAACCTAAGTGATAAAATCCTTTGTTTTGAAGTATTAAACAATCTCTCTATTGATTCCCCTGATTGTACCCCTGCCTAGTTTGCTTGTAATTCCATTTGAAATGTAATAGATCGCTTTTCACGCTTGCAAGATAATTTTTTCTAGATTATTTATTGTATTTTATGATTTATGTCTTCAATATTTCCACGATTTGAAATTTCGTGTTTCTTTTTTTGTATCTTGTATTCACTTAGTCATATACCACTGAGTTTAGTAATTTCTGGTATTTTCTTATTTAATTAAATTGGTTAATTTTTTTTTATTAAAATAGTTTTTCGGCTAATTTTGAATTTTGGATCATTTTTGGATCATTTTGAATTTTGGTTATGAATTTTCTAGCTGCTCCAAAAAAAATCCAGCTTTGTTGCCTGACCATGGTAGAACGATGGCAAGAGCACTGCAAATCTATCCCTGACAATTCCCTGCCCCTGTCTCTACGCCCCTTGTTTGCTGCCCCTGTACTACCAGGAATTTGGAACTGAACCGTTGAATTCTTTTGAATTCGATAGTTTGCTTCATTTTGAAGCGATCGCTTCAAATGATTTGCTTCAATGAAGCGAAGTTTGCTTCATTCATAAATCGTTTTCTTCATTTTGTGTTCTTTATTTTTCTTGTTTAAAAGTAGATTTTTCTTTACATTGTTGTTTTTTCTTTTCTCCGCTTTTTTGCATATTATAAGTTGGCAAAAATAAGCTTATCTAACCGCATTTTCTTTTTGATTATCGATTTTGTAATTAAGCATTTTCCTCCAAGCTGTTTACATTGTAGCAAGAAAAGGAACGTCAAGTGGTTGCAGTATATCTGTAGTGTTTGATGGAAGGCATACAAAGCGAATATTGCTTCTCAGCAGACTTTAAACACCGACAATAAAGTGGGAAAGCCAATTGTCCCTAACTTACAAAATTTCCCCTCCTGTTCTTTACTTGAGGTTTAGGTGTGCCAGTGAGATAATCACTCTTTAAATACTTCCCTTTGAAACCACCCTGATGCACATTCACCACATCCCGCTCCTTTAGGGTTTTCGATATGCCTTGAGCTATATGCCATTGACTTTATAACACAAAAATGGTGGAAGTAGTTCGTCTTTTGCATTTCCACTTATCATTAGGGATATTGCTCCCTCTGTTTCATTCATTATTCTGGAGGTGTATTATTCTGGACGAAGAGGATATGGTGGCTATGGATACAGAGGTTTTGGATAATCAATGTGTTTACCTTTCATCTTTTTTCAACGAAATAAAATTTATCGCAGTTATGCTGTTTCTCCAATTAATAAATTATGTATTTTTTTATAATTACAAAGAATCATAGAAAAAGGGGTCACCGGTTAAATGCACTAACGAAATGGTACACAAAAAGTTTGCAAAACTGTTTATACAATGTTTGCACGTCTATAGTTTGTTCTGATGCCTTGTAAGCGTTGTCCGATGTAGACCGTTGTACTATGTCGCTTCCATATTAAATTACAATCTGTGACCCAGGAATTTTGATAGTAGCCTCGGTTGAGTTTCTGTAAAATTTCGCGTTAGGTCGGCATTATGTTCAAATTGAGTTTTGATTGAAGATTCGATACTTTAAAGGATCACCCTATCTCGTCTAGAAACAAACACACTTCGACTGGAGCAATAAAAATACAGATTTTTAGTCAAGACTATTTTTGAAATAGTCAAGCACATATGAAACACAGTCATTTGTCCCAGATCAAACCATGCCCTTAAAGGTTATTGTTGATCTGTGGTGTTGTTACAACAAGCCTTATTATTGCTCCGTCTGTTTCATTCATTATTCTGGAGGTGCTATTTGCCCCTCTTTTCATAATGCGTTTCCATTTCTCGGAGTTGTTTGTTAAGTTAGTTTTATCGTAATAGTAAATATTCAATAAAGGCACATCCTGAATAGTCACTGCTAAATTATTGTACTACTCTTTCTACATTTGAAATGAAACAAAAGCTCCTTTTTTAGTACTTCACTACCGTTCTCAGTCGAAGCTTTGAACGATGCCGTTCCAGGGTGGAATTGATAGTCTTGTCCAGGTATGATTCAAGACAACTTATAACGATCAGTTTCAGCTCGAAGTTGTCAATAGGATACCTCAACTCTTCTCAGGTAAGTAAACGTCAGACGATGGTTTCTTCTTCGAGACTTTAGAGCGTTACTTCTGATAGGCTTAGATCCTAAGATTAAATTGTTTTTCCATGATTTTTGTTTGCATTTTTGAAGGACGTAGACGGGATCTTTTGCCCAGTTAAAAGTGGGTTGATAAACCCAGCCTGGTAAATAAACCTCATTAGTTGCAATGGAAGAAAAGAAGTTACAATGGACCCAATTGAAAGTGTAAAGGACCCAAATTAAATTGTCTTTAAATAATTTTCAATACTTTTCTGGGGGTAAATTGTACTGTTCTTTTCCATTTTTTCCCTTGTATCTAACTTTATTATCCTTTGTCTCTCCTATTTCAAGGTTTTAATTTTCAAAAAAAAAGCACAACTAAATATATAAACTTGCTCGGCAGCGAGTACACTCAACAAAATGCTCGGGCATACTAAATTAAAAGACAATGAAAAAAATATATAAAAGAAAAAAAAACGTAACGCGACTTACCATGTCGGATTCAAGACTCAAATAACACACAAATAAAACATATTTAGGTGGGGTATCATAGAAACCGGACAAAACCAATCCTAGGCCAAAGCACTACCAATGAAAAAAAAAAATAACCAATATATTAAAAGAAAACGTTGAACCAACTTTTAATAATAATCAAGTAGATTCACCTTCAAACTTTTTTTTAACAAGGGAAGGGAAAGGCGGATAATTTCTTTATCCTCCAATGATAAATAAAATTTAGTAAGGCAATTACGTAAACTAAATTTAGATCGCTCACATCTGATCAGAGGCTGACGAGGATTAGAACCAAAACGAGTATTACAATGATGGACATGGTCAGTAGGAGTCAGATCGAGAGAATACATTATTGAAGGCAGAATATTTTTGAAGTAACATCGCTACAAAACTATCTAAAAAAAACTAAAGAAATTGAGAGACAGGCAAGATATTCAGAAACTTATAGACACTCTTCGTGGGAGATGAATCTGGCAGTGACGAGGGAGATGGAACAAACTCTTTTAGAACACGGATTCCCTTATTTTGAAGCCTCTGTAGAAAAAAAAAGGTAAAGGATGCGGCACTAGACCCTTAAGGTCCAAACCGGCGGTGCTGATCTCCGTTTCGTGGCCCTTCAGCCAGGAAGTGCAATGGGGGGCTGGGGGCCAGCCAACCTATGCTTGGGGGCCAGCCAGCCTCTGTAGAGGAGCCAGATGACTAGTGAAGGTGTTCAAGTAAACGAGGGGCAATAACTAAGGTATGATTGAATAAGGGAAAAATACACAGAACGTATAGCATGATAAAGTAGGAGAAATTTAAGGAGATACATCATTCCAACATTTCGGCTTATCTTTAGTTTCACTTTATCTATATGAGATTTAAATGACAGGTTACTATATAGCTGGAAACCGAGATACCTAATGTTCTCAACTCTAGAAATACTAGTGCGATCTTCAATGGCCACAAACCGCAGGCTTGGCAGGCGAACTCCAACTCGAGAGAAAATCACAAAATTTGACTTAGAACAATTAACCACTAGCCTGTTTTCTTGGAACCACTGGAGTAGGCACTTTACAGCACTTACGATTTTCGTGTGTAGTTGCGATTCATCATTAGCTTTAACACTGCAAGCAGTGTCATCAGCAAACAACACAGTTAATCCAAGCTCTTTTAAAGCACTAGAAATATCATTCACGTAAATGAGAAATAAAAGAGGACCCAAAATTGAGCCCTGGGGCACCGCAACTACATTCGACTGGGGCACTTCACAGGAAACAATATCACCATCACTCATAAATTGAGACCGGTCTGTTAGGTACGACATGATTAGATCCTTCACTGGGCTTCTAATTCCAGAATTATCAAGTTTACACTGTAAAATAAAGTGTGAAATGGTGTCAAATGCCTTCTTTGTATCAAGAAAATAGTAGCATGGATCGTTATTATCGAGAGCTTCATGAATAAATTGGGTAATAATTAAAACTGCTTGCTCAGTCGAGTGGTTTTTCCGAAATCCTGGGAGAAAAATTCCTTCGCCAACAGATAAGTTACTATCCTATTGTATAGACACCGTTCAATCAACTTTGAAAATGCCGACAAGATAGATATTGGGTGGTAATTTGTGGGGTTTAGGGGGTCACCTCCTTTATGCAAGGCCTTGGCCGACTTAAAAATCCTGGGGAATGATTCAGTGGTAAAACATAGATTTATCATGTGTGCCAGTGTATCTTCAACCTCGGGAATTATTGCCTTCAGCAGCTTTGTGGATGACCCATCCGGTCCTTCGGAAGCTCCATTTTTTAAGCAGTTTTGTTATGCTAATAAGTTCCTGTTCTTTTACCGGGGAAAGAAACATCGAGTCTTGACTGGGGGAAGGTAGGTAAGTGGAAAAATTATGTGATTCTGTATTTGTAGAATTAGAAGAGGGTGAAGGTGGGCCGCGTGGAGCAGTTCTCTCGCCAATAGTCGTAAAATGGCTGTTAAGCAAGCTAATAACCTCCTGTTTGCCTGAAACTCTGTTAACCCCATCCGGAGACATCACCTCCTGTGGAAGTGAATTGTCATTATTTTTTCCAAGGCAGGAGTTGATGAGATCCCATGTCTTTTTAGGGTATCCCTGGGCATTGTCGAAAGCTTTCGAGTAATAAATCTTCTTTGTAGATCGGAGGAGTTTTGTTAAAGTATTCTTATGACTTATAAATATCCGTTTATTTTCATCAGAAGGATACTGGAGAAAACGCTTATATAGCTTATTTTTTGTCTTTACTGACTTTAAAACTCCATTCGTAATCTACGGTTTAAACGGGATTTTATGCTTCCGGTACGTTAACGGTTTCAGCGAGCAGATTTCATCCAGAACTGCCTTAAATCTTAGGACAAAAACCTGCCCTGCCTTATTACCCCTGCTATCATAATTATAAATCACTGCTTATCTTACACAACTTCAGCTTTTAACCTTGTTCATTAAAATATATTCCAAAATTCTATTTCCATTTAATAGTCATCCCTTTAACTTATTTACTATCTAGCTGATATTGCTTATGGAACCCTGTTTGTGATGTCACAACTTTGCGTATCATAACCCCTTTAAAGATAGCATGCAGGTGCCAGGGGGGTAGAAGACAACAGTGGTGTTGATAAGCCCTTTAAACTTTATTAATTAGGGAAAGGAGTTGACAAGAGATAGACCAGTAAAAAGATCCGAATCGTTTTTAGAGGACAAATTATGTCATGGGAAGATTTTTTATTATTATAGGTCCATGCGCTGATGAAGTTTCTGTTGAGTTTATTGAAACACTAGCACGGACTTCCTGTAGTTACGGACTCTCCATAAAACGTTTAAAAGTGCTAAGATGCACCTTAGCCAGGGGGAAGTTGTGCTTGGGGTGGATTTCTAAGGGGAGAATTTTCCTTTAGGAGGGAAATTTCTGATGAGTGAATATTCTGGGGGAAATGTTACACCGGGGTTTTGACAGAATTACTATACGAAATTCCTTTTAATTGTTCTACATTCTCTTTGCCAAATTTTTTAATATGGAGATGTTTCGAAGGAAATATCTGGGGGCTTTTTTCCGTGCGTTTTGTTTTCTGGGAAATAATTTCCGCGGAAGGGGGCATTTCTGGAGTGACTGAGAAATCGATATATAGATCAAAGTCTTATTCCAATGAAAAAATGCTAAGGAGAATTTTTCAAGGTGAATTGTCCACAAGCAATTTTACAGAGAGGGGGGATTCTCAGCGAGGAGAGAATTGTCTGGAGGGAATTTGACGGGGGAGGTGCACTTTACGTTGGATGAAATTTCCACGGAGGAGTTCCGTGAGAAGGGAGGGGGGGGGGCAGGGGCGGATCCTGGATTTTTTTTAGGGGGGGGGGGGCGTAAAATAGGTTAAACCGATAAACTTGCATTAGGAGAAAGTTTAATTAACGCAAACTTGAGTTAATTAAGTAAATTGCACTACTTTAGACGACGTTAGGGGGGAGCAACCCCCTCGCCCTCCCCCTGGATCCGCCACTGAGGAGGGGTATATTTCATAGAGGGTGAGCCAGATTTACTGGCATTATTTGAAAAACGAACAGAAATTATGCCATATATGAAGGGTTGCCCCTCCTCAATACCTTATTCTCTACGCTAAAGTTTGACTGTTTACTAAAATTGAAACACAGGGGCTGTTTAATTAGAAAAGGAAGCTTTTTTAAAAGCGCTAACAGCTTTAGCGTAAAGAGCAAGGTATTGAGGAGGGGCGACCCTTCATATCCGGAATAAATCTGCCAAAACTAATACGCCAATTGTGTTTTAATTTGTCATGCACTGTGAGCCAAAATCGAACCAGCATTAGTTGAGAAACGTTCAGAAATTAAATAAAAAACAAGTTTTTTTGTAACTGAAAGTAAGGAGCGACGTTAAAACTTAAAACGAACAATAATTATTCCGTATATGAAAGGGGCTGTTCCCTCCTCAATCCCTCGCTCTTTACGCTAGAGTAGCCTAAAGAGCAAGGTGTTGAGGAGGGGAGCAAGGCGTGATGTACAATTTACTTACTTACAAATCTTCCTGGAAAGCCAATGTGCCAATATTTTTCTAACTATCTTTTCTCAGCCAATATATTTTCTATTATTGCCTTGAAAATTCTCAAGGTAGACAGAAAATGTGGGAAGTGCAATGCTCAAATCACCTATTCCCAGTAGTTTAACGATTAAAATCCAGCTGGTACCAACTCGGCCTCTTGTTAGTTTGATATTGCTCCCATCTGCGTAAGCTATGACCAAAAATACGCAAAAACAGATGAGCCAACATAATCTGTGGCGTTGTTAATATTTAATGTTTGACAACTGCACACTATTGATGACTGCAAATTTGGAAAAAGAAGAATGACATTGAATTTAGCAAACGAATATTGAGCAGTGTTGCCAGATTGGCTCATTTCACGCCAAACTGGCTTATTTTGTTGGTGACTGGCGTGAAAATTTTTGGAAATGGCTTGTGGCTTAAAACTTGGCTATTTTTATTTTGAGCTGGCTTATTTCTTGGTGTCATTTACTTTTTCGGGAAGAATTTATATTTTTTGGCAATTCATCCGATTCTCGAACGAACGAACGAACGAATGCTCACGAAAGGTCAAAATCACGTATTAACTCTATGGTCAAAATATAAATCTAACCGCGGCAGTGTGGTGAAGTTTTCGAATCCTAAGAGACACGAGCTTCGTAACAACAGCATAAAAAGCATTAGCCATTAAGTCATGGGGTTGAACTACAGCTGAAGGTACAGTATATTAGCTGTTACTTGTTAGTATAGAATAACGCCAGGAATCAACCTCATAACAGACATGTCTGTAACATCTACAGATCCTGTTTAGCTGTTTAGTTCATGTGAGTCGTCCAGGAGTCGCCATACTGTCGTCATGTACACTCTAGCTATTTTCCGTGGTTTGTATCTCTGTACAAACCCCTGCGAAAAATTAAGTTCTGCTGGGGAGAAGTTATTAGTCAACTAGTTGGAAAAATTAATTACAAATTCTAAAAATGATAAAAAATATTCCTCCAGAAAAGAAACAGACAGATAAATGAAGGAACATACACAATTTATGTCCATTAAATGCAAGATAGAAATGAACAAAACTTCAAATATACATCCCTATTGGAGAGCCAGTCTTTCAGGATTTGGCAAAGTGGGCATTGTCGTTGCTGAGTTTGCCTATCAGCAACGCAGTCGTTGAGAGAGCGTTTTCTATGATGAACTGTGTAAAGTCAAAGCTTGGGAATAGAATGCTTTTACCAATGCTAAACGCAATTTTGATTTTTCGACTGTGGATGTCTATCAGTGGCCACTGCTGTTCGTCATTCGTACCATCGGCCAAAATGACTTCGTTCAACAGTTCCATATATTCGAAAAATGGAGCTGAAAATGCGTCTGACAGTAGACGATGTGGCAGAGCTGATGCGCCTGAAGCTTACCGCGAAGAAGATGAACTCAGTGACATCTTAGAGGCACTTGATCAATCTTAAAGGGCTGTGAAAGACGGATATTCTTAATAACCGAAAATTCCATCCTGGAGCATTTTTTTCCAAACTGCCGCTTCTTTTAGTTTTCCCGTCATGAAGCGCCTTAAAAGGTACGCACTCACTCAACGACTGGCAGCCAGAGTTCGGACAGCCATATTGCGCTAAAGGTCAATATAATTACGATAAGTTGTAAACTTCTGAAATCGATGAGTGAGTTGGCTCTCGCAGCACAGCAACAAAATTCAATTCTTATTTTGTCTTATATAAAAGTATCGAAATTTATAACGCGTGTCATTCCCAATCTGGCCCACAATACTTCCCATCCATGTTTAAAGTGGTGGAATGTTCGGACTTCGTTAAAATGTGGCTCATCAAACAGGAAACTGGAGATCCGTCCCAGCAAGAACAAATAAAGACTAAGAACCTTCGTCTCCCTATCTCGATTACACAACCATGCGGAGTCGAATAAAATACGGCTGATACCCGGCGAATTTGAGCGGAGGTGGAGCTGGCGCGGAACATTACAATTCGTTACCTCTACAACTAGCTCATCGCAGTACAGCCCTGGAGAAGAAAAATTGAGTGAGAACAAGTCAAAGTGTTTGATTACACTAATCATACGCGCCTGGAGGCCTGCTATGGTCTTTTCCTCGCAAATACGCGGCGGCGATTAGGGAAAGTAGACGGCCGTCAACTCAGTGCTCAGCCAGTTCTCAAATTGGCTCCACCTCCGCTCAGATTTTACGGGTTATCCAATAGTCGGTGCATGGACCAAAGACTGAGGTTCTACTCAGTCTTTTTTGTTCTTGGTCCCAGGGACGTATTGTGGTTCGAGATAGCCAATTATGACCCTGGAATGGACTTGTGATAAAGACAAAAGTATGACTGTGTTCCTTGTGTATCTTTCGTAGCCCTTTAAGGGCGTTTTAGCATCGCATTTAGCATTGGGAAAAGGATTTTATTCCAAAGCTTTGACTTTACACAAAGTGATTTCTATATTTTTATGAATCTATGTGTGATAATATCCCAATGATCTGATTTTTGTTTGTGTATCTATGTGATAATAAACCAATGATCTAATGATCTTTTTTGTTTTTGTCTGCGGGCTACGGTCGTTATTAAGTAATGCATCATAATGTCCAACCAATACATAAGGGCTGGGACGAAATTTTAAGAATTTGTTCTGGCAATAACTCTAATGCACCAAAAAGAACCTCTGACTGAATCGAAATGTTGTCATTAAAACACCTTGGGTCACAGAGTATCATTATAGTAATCGGAGGTCCAACTCAGTGAAATTATGGGATACAGAAATTTCGGCGCACACACGGACAGTGCTCGAACTAACACAGGAGAAATCGAGCCAGTGGGCGTCCTCGTCAATAATTTTCCCCGAACTGTTGGACAGAAAAGTAAGCACAGTCGAGCATTTTCTGAACATAGCGCGCGGGAATTTCTGTAAAGTCTCTAGAGTTCCACATGGGGTAGCGGTTTATCGCGATTCTACTAAATGCAGCCTCAAAATAATCTCTACACTGGAATTGAACTTCCTCAAGCCAGGGAACGAATTGAAAGGTGGATACTGCCAGTAGGATCAAAGGACCTGAATAGTGGTGAGTATTTCTATTAAACGGCCGTCAAAACTTGGACACCTTTAAAAGTAAAGTTAGACTCTGGGAAAAAAATTGTCTGGCTTATTTTTGGCTTGTTTTTCAAAGGCTGCGGCTTACTTTTTATTCACCCTCTGGCAACACTGGTAAAACCATCAGAAGTGAGTATCTGACGCAATTGTATAAAATTTTGTATGCTGTGGAAACTAAAGATTTGGCTAGAAATTTTGTTAGATCTTATATCTTTTCCCATGTGTACGGTGGCTCTTTAATGTTCATTTTGCGTTAGGCGTAGCCTATGTTATGTCTCTTAGCTATGACATTAATTTTCAATGGTAAAATTATACTTTAGATACTTTTGGTTATCTTGGAAAGGGGTTAGGTTAGGAAAATGAAATTTTAAGGGATGGGTCTAAGGTATGTCCTGGGAAGGTAGGCTATTTTGAAATACCTACCTCTACTCCTTCTCCTTCTAGAGGGTCCTGAAGTCTGCCTACATGACAGGTCTATAGCCTAGGCTACCTATTAAAATTTTGACTAAACAACAATTTACCTTAATTTTTGCTTATCAGTTTGTTTTTCTCTGGCTTTAGTTCTGAAAATGTGATTCCTGTTAGGCTATTAGAGTAGAAATAGTTAAATTTTTACCAAATCATATTGTTGACTTATGAATAAAGTGAATAATACAAGTCAATGCCTTAATTATGCTCTCCAAATATAATAATCATTTTTGTTGGAAATGAATTTTACCCTCACCCCTATTTACCAATTCAGAGTAGGCTATATATTTGCACATTAGGGGGGTGGGGGTAAAGTTTAAACTTAGGCTACCTCCCATTTAGGTCAATATATACCAAATCATATTATTGAGTTAGGACTAAAGTGAATACACCATTTGATGCCTTTTTTATGCTGATTACGAATATAATAAGCATTTCTATTGGAAATGAATTTCAGCCCCCCCCCCTATATATGCCAATTCAGGGTTAGGTTAGGTATAGCCTATATAGGGGGGGGGGCTGAAATTCATTTCCGATAGAAATGCTTATTATATTTGTAATCAGCATAAAAAAGGCATCAAATAGTGTATTCACTTTATTTGAAACTCAATAATATGATTTGGTATATTTTGACCCCATTTACATCAGGGACTCCACCCTTTGACTATTGGAAGAAATAAGTTTATAAGCTTATATAGAATGGTACTATCCAATTTCCTTATAATTATGAACATTTTAGTTATCTAGTTGGAAAATTTGGCCCATCTGTATAGATAGGAAAAATCTAAATTTGCCAACTAGTTGACTAATAACTTTTCCCCAGCAACACTTTCCCCAGCTATACAATAAATATTGCCCCAGAAAAACTTACTTTTTCCAACTAGTTGACTAATAATTTCTCCCTAGCAAAACTTAATTTTTCCAACTAGTTGACTAATAACTTTTCCCCAGCAAAATTAATTTTGCCAACTAGCTGGAAAGAAACATTGCCCCAGAAAACAATTCATTTTCAAACTAGTTGACTGATAATAGTTAGAATTTATTCTGAATAGCATAATATATGTTAATATTATAGGGTTCTTTCAAATTTAATTATCACTATTGTGTTACAACTTCCATCTCTCTCCCTGTCTCCCTCTTAATGGGAGATTTATTTTGAGTTATATATTGGGCTTTGAAGCCAGGGATTTTTTGTTTTAATTCCAAGGATAATTAGTCTTATACCTGGTCCCAAGAGTGAGATTAAATTTGTCATAGCTTGGAGGATTATTCCTCCTGTCTGTTTAAAGAAAACAGATGCATATTTGAAGTTTTGTTTATTTCTATCTTGCATTTATTGGACATAAATTGTGTATGTTCCTTCATTTATCTCTCTTTGTTTCTTTTCTGGAGGAATATTTTGTCTCAATTTTAGAATTTTTAATTAATTTTCCCAACTAGTTGACTAATAACTTTTCCCCAGCAAAATTAATTTTACCAACTAGCTGGAAAGAAACATTGCCCCAGAAAACAATTCATTACCCCAGAAATATATATATATATATATATATATATATATATATATATATATATATATATATATATATATATATATATATATATATATATATATATATATATATATATATATATATATATATATATATATATATATAATATATATATATATATATATATATATATATATATATATATATATATTATATATATATATATATATATATATATATATATATATATATATATATATATATATATATATATATTATTCTGAGGAAAAGTTACTTGAAAAATAGATGGCTAACAAAGTGTTTATAGGGTAAGTTTGTTTCTAGCTAGTTGCATAAAGAAAGTATTGCTGGGGAAAGTTGCTAGTCAACTAGTTCAAAAATAAATTGTTTTCTGGGGCAATGTTTGTTTCCAGCTAGTTGACAAAATTAAGTGTTGCTGGGGAGAAGTTATTAGTCAACTAGTTGGAAAATGGAACTCTAGAAGATCATAGCAGACCAAAGTTTGGATTGACGTTCTGCTAGAACATCAATGCTGACATTCTGCTAGTTCTGCTATGACGTTCTGCTAGAACGTCATAGCAGACCAAAGTTTGGATTCAGCAGTGGAAATTGTTTTTACTAAAGTGTAAAAAATTTGAACCACCTGCTAAACCCAATATACCTCCAGAGTTCAAAGTTGAAGGAAGCAAAGGACTGTTGAATCTCAAAGACCTCAAGGATGCTGGACAATGACCAACAAAAATCTCAGCAGTAATACCTGCAGCCTAGTGAAGTGTCAACCATGGCCCATAGTAACCAGAAGTTTAAAAAGGCATTAAAAAAAACTGTCTAATGAGAAGAATTACAAATTAAAGCCTGTTGGAGCTGTTACAGATGACTGTGTCTTATGGAAAATATATGTTGAGGAAGTTAGGGATGCTGGGCAAGGTTGAGCAATATCTAGTCCTCATCAAAAGTAAAGCAAAAAAGTTTTACTACTACTACTACTAATAACTCATCGCAGCACCAAGCCGCCTGAGGCCAACACAGCTACGCACGCTCCTCCTCCACCCCAATCTATTCAAAGCCTCCCTTTTTACACCCGCCCACGAAGTTCCCATTTCCTTTAAATCTTTCTTTATGACGTCCTCCCAACCCAGACGGGGACGACCTGCTTTCCGTTTAGCCCTAGATGGTTGGCCGAAAAGAACAATCTTCGGCAATCTGTCATCCTTCATCCGAACAACATGCCCTAACCACCTCAACCTTTCTTTCATTATAGACCTAGAAAGTGGTATTGAACCACATTTTTCGTATAGCCTATTGTTTGAAATACGGTCAGTCAGCCGGGTACCCAGAACAATCCTTAAGCAATTTCTCTGGAAAACATCTAGCAAATCTTCATCCGCTTTTCGGAGCGTCCATGCTTCAGAGCCATATTTGACCACTGTCATCACTGTAGCTTCTAAGATTCTAATCTTGGTTTGCAGACTTATCTTCCTATTCTTCCAGACTTTTTTTAACTGTGAAAAAACACCCTGAGCCTTGGCTATTCTATTTTTAACATCTTCACTGCTCCCACCATCTTTACTAATAATACTACCAAGGTAAGTGAAACTGCCCACCTGATCAATCTTTTCATTACCCAACGTCACCTTTTCATCTTCACTTATTCCTAGCCTTAGTGACTTGGTCTTCCTAACATTAATTTTCAAACCAATACTAGCACCCTGAACTCGCAAAACCTCTAAAACTTCATTCATTTTGCTCACACTTTCATCTAGGATGCTTAAATCATCAGCATAATCCAAGTCCAGGAGACTTTTTCCTCCCCATTTGATTCCGTGGTCTCCCATTGCCTTTCCTGTGCTCCTTAAAACAAAGTCCATCAAAATAATCCATATAAAGGGGGATAGAACACAACCCTGCTTAACTCCTGATTTAATACAAAACCAGCTGCTAACCTCATTTCCTACCTTAACCGCAGCAGTGTTATTCTCGTACATAGCACTAATCACTTTAATGTATTTGTCTGGTATACCATACAAGGATAAAACCTTTACTAAAGCTCCTCTATCAACAGAATCGAACGCTTGCTCATAATCTATAAAACTAAGGACCAAAGGTGTTTGAAAACTTAGGCACTTCTCAATTATTAACCTAAGAGTGAAAATTTGGTCAACACATCCTCTACCTTTTCTAAAACCGCACTGCTCTTCTCTTAAAACTTTGTCTTAAAAAGTTTTAAAACTTCTCTTAAAAAGTTTTAACCTAATGCTTATTAAAATAATAATATAAAATATAATATTAATTTGAAACTTAATATTTCAAATTAATGCTTATTATTCCTTTGATATTGCAGATACACCTTTCACTCAATATTTCTTGAATCTTTCAGATTTATAACCTCAACCACTCCTGAAATAGTGCAGTCCTGAATTACCTGGATGCAGTTTCGTTTTTAGGGCATCTTTAATTGAGACATCTTCTGGTCTAGAAATTTTTTAGCTGATCATCATAAAAAAAATATTTCAAATAAAAAATAAGTACAACCAAAATTTTCTTCAAATACCTATTGTCCTTTATAAGCACCCCTTATTCCCCCTGAGTAAAAATTGAAATGTACTTATTTCTCCATCCAGTGTTCTCTCTAAGTTCCTGCTTGATCCCTTAAGCAGTTAATTAATACCCTTAGCCACACTTGAAGTATTGTAGATATACCCCTATGTCTACATAGATGCAAAAAATGGGTTTTGAATTTAGTTCAAGATTCCCTGTAAGTTTCAACTTAATGTGCTTAACTATTCTTGAGATATTAGAGATATGGCTTTTTGACCACTTTTCTGTATAGTGACTTTTGATTTAGTTTTATATTGTCTAAAAATTCTAGCCTAATAGTCTATATTCCAGCATTGACCTTAATTTGTTCTGAAGTGTAAAATTACTGTAATTAAGCTAATGCACAACATTGCCTAAAATTTTTGCAGATATACGGTTTTGACAACCTTGATGCACATAGTGTCTTTTGATTTAGTTCAATACATCCTGAAAGTTTTTTTTCTAATGCTTGGACTCATTCCTGATATATTGCAGATATGCCCTTTTGACAACCTGGATCCATATAGTGGATTTCAGCCTAAAAATCCAGTATTGACCTTAATTAACTCTAAAGTGCAAATTCAGGTAATAAACAACATTCCCTTCAGGATTCTGTGTAATTTTCAACTTCATACCTTTACCCATGCCTGAATTTTTTTTTTTAGATATACTGTTTTGATGCATCTGGTTGCTCATAGTATCTTTGGTTCAGCATTCCATGAAAGTTCCCACCTAATCATTGGCGTCCATAAGCAGAATTTTAGGGGGGGGGGCCTTAGCTGGTCTAATCTGCCCTTCCAATGCTGTATAATAGAAAAACAAAATATAAAATATAAGGCAGCATCATTCAGCCCGCGGGGGGGGGGGGGGGCTGCAGCCCCCCTCTGCCCCCCCCCCCCCCTCCATATGGGTGCCTATGTACCTAATGCTCATACCAACTCCTAAGAGTGCAAATATACTTTCTTGACCAGCTTAACGTGTATACTGTGGCTTTTGATTTAGTTCAACATCTCCCTAATCATTTGCTGAAAGTTTAGGATTAATTAGAATTTCTTTAAGTATTGTCCAAGGATTGGTCTTTCTTTCTTGCAAATGTAATTTAAGATAATGCCCTTTTCTGTTCTTTACATATTGAAGATATAATCTTTTAGAACCTGGAGGCATATAATGTCCTTTGATGGGGTTTAACACCTTTCTAAGTATTCCTCAAAAGTTTCTGCTTGATACCTTTTGCTGTTTTTGAGGTGTTGCAGATACACTCTTTTAACAACCGGCATGTCTGTAATGTCTTCTGATTTAGTTCAACACCCCCTTAACATTCACTGAAAGTTTTTAGCTTGATATCCTTAGATGTTACACAAATGTTGCTGATATGTTTTTTAGACCACCTACAGACCCTTTGTGCCTTTTGATTCAGTTTAGCATCACCCACAACATGCTCTTAAAGTCTCAATTTAATACTTTTAGCAATTCCTTACAAGATTCTCTTAAAGTTTAAACTGAATTTCCTTATCTCTTTTTGAAATATTACAGATATGCCCCTTTGAAAATCTGGATGTACATGCTGTCTTGATTTGGTTTTACATCCCCCCCCCCCAAAAAAAAAGTTTTAGTTTACCCTTAGATGTTTCCAAGATATTACAGATACACCCTTGTAACAGCCTAGATGAACATAGTGTAATATTTAGTTTTAAATGTGGCTGACAGCATGGTTATTGGATGTTTTGACTATTTTGAACAAAATGGCTATTTCAAAATTTTGGCCAGATGTCTTTGGAGGTTGAGGGGAAGGGGCAACTAAGAAGGGCGTGGAACAGGGATTGGTATCCTTCCAATCTCTTTTGAATCCATTTTTACAGAGATGTAACTCATGCAAAGTATTCCTGTGAATATTCAAGGCACATTTGAATTGTAATCCTGATTTCTTTTTCAAGGTAGTGCACATTCATTTGACAATTTCCACAAATCAAAGATACAAGAAGACAAATGTTTTTGTTTGTTAAGGTTGAGCATTGTATGGATTACCTAAAATCCCATTTCCAGTAAGATAAGGTGGTACCGAATCTGTTGTAAAACATCGGTTGCTGTTCAGCACTACTTAAAAGAAATATGCCAGTCATAGCACTATATACAGCTCTTAAATTTCTCCTTGTGGGCTTTCTGAAACAGTGTCCATGTTTCAGGAAAGATATACTTGTGTTTTTGCTATGTTGTTCATTTTCACTCCACTGCATTGCTGAGTGCTCACCAAATTGGTTCTGTTTGTTAACTCTCCAACAATGCATCATTGCAGTGATGGTTGCCCTTCTTGCACCTGGGAAAAATCTTGATTAGCGACTCTGCCCCCTCCTGTCTCCAGGCCAAATTTTAACAAAATTTTCATTTGTTAACAATTTTTCATTTATTAACACAATTTTGCATTTATTTAAATTTAAATTTCTTATTTTAGCACCTGTAAAATTATTAATCTTCTTGTTAGGAGTGCAAATGAACATATGGGAAAAATGAAAATTCTGGATTCAATTTGTGTATACTTACTGCTGACTGTATCCTCTATTTCATTTTAATAAAATTAAAATTTCAAAATGAATTTATTTGAAATTTTGCACTTCTAAAATTGCTGTGCCTGGGCAAGTGCCCCTTCTGCTCCCCCCTAAAACCGCCTCTGCATCATCAACCTTGTTTTATTCTTAAAGAATATTGTTAGCTCTAGCATAGCCCTTAAAGTACCAAGAACAGTGAAAATGAAATATTTTTTTATTGGTTCAGGGAAAATACTGTAACTGTGTATATTTCAAAAAATCAGGAAAATTTTGGAATTCCATTGTCAATGGAAAGGACTTCTGTATGGAGGTCCAACATATTTGTTGTTCAAAGTGTATGTGAAACTGTATGTTGAATTTAAAAGTGTCAAAAGTCAGGATTTGACTTATAATGCTTGGCTGATTTTTTAACAAACCTCAAACAAGGCAAGGTTAAAAAAAAACTTTCTTAGAAGAGGGGTGAAACTCTAAAATTGCCTCTGTTTTAATGTACGAAGTCTGTGTCTGCTCTCCCTGGAGGCTTGGTCTGAGCAAGGCTTTTCTGACGGTTTATTCTAAAATTTTGAGCCAAATTTGGAATTTTTGGGCAATGATCATCCTATAGTCTTCTTTCATATATAAAAACAACTTTCAGGAGAATTTGAGTACTTGGATCTTACTTTCGTGGCTTTTTTTTCACATGATCAATGATCATTCTGATTATATCAGTGCTCTAAAGACTGTGCTGAGAGTATCATAAAAGTTGTCAGCTCTGTATTTTGGAAAACATATATTCTAAAAGTATTCAGAGTATGGCATCCCTAACAAAATTAAACTGCAATTTCAACTTGAATTTTAAGGCTAAGGCCGTCTACATCTTTATTAAATACAATCTTATTTAGAATATAAAAATCTATCGTATTGTTTTTTTTTTTATCTGTAGGTTTCTTTTTGTAGTCTGGATATAAAATCTTAGCAACTCTTCAAGCCTAGGGGATCTTGAAATTATTTGTTTCAACAGAATGTCCGACTCTCCTCGTCATGGCCGGAAGTCATGCGGAAATCTTGTCAAACCTCAGCCTCCTTGTGAGAAAACGTTTATGGAAAATATGGCTGGACTAATTAATGAAGTTGTACCACAGGTATGAATCTTCTTCTTCTTTCTTGTTTTTGGTGTCATAGGTTCCATATTTCAAGTGTTTCCTGTGCTTAATAAGTGCTGAATAGTTTCACTTCAATACTTTGCTAAAATAAAGATGTATCATGGTTGATTTTGAGCAGGTTTTTACAGCCCCTGGAACTCTTTCTTGCAACTGTGACTACTTGTAATTGCTAATCTTCTTTTTTTCTTGTTTTTGATGTCATAGGCTCCATATCTGATGTGAGGCTCCATATCTGATGTGCTTCCTGTGCTTAATTTGTACTGAATAGCTAAAAAAAAATGTATCATAGTTGATTTTGCATGCAATTTAAGAGCCCCTCATTGTAGTGGCTGATAATCGGGGTTTAATGCTTAAAATTGAGATTTGCACCCGGTGAGGGTGAGTTGGAAACCTGTGCAGAGATGCTAATTAAGGGCCCGAGGGATTTTTTTTAGTTAAATGCTTGGATATTTTTAGTTGTGTATTTAACTCAACCTGGATCTTAAGATTGGTCTAATGTATTTCTCTCTTGGAAAAATGACTACCTAAATATTCGCCTTTTCAGGTTTTTAACCCCCCTTGTACCCCCCCCCCCCCCCCCCTCCCCCTCCATACAATTTTTATCTCAAACAATGCCTTATTCTCATAAGGATCATACCCTTTTGTATTCATTCTACTTGAGGAGGGAAAGTTTTACCATATGTATAATGCTAAGGTAAACCTTAGCTGCTAGGGTATGCTGCAATGTATGTGGCTATGTATACTGCTTCATGAAATAACCAAAATTTCCTACCATTGCTCATAAAGAAGACATTCTAGATGTTTTTCAATGAAATTGTTTAGCGTTTAACCTTTAATTGTCAACAAGTATGTTGCAGCATATGTTGAAAAGTGATCAGAGGGCAACCAGTCCCCCTTGCATGCCCTTTTTGGCTGCCATCTCCTCAAAGATATCTGATCATTTTTTTTAAAATAACCAATTTGTTACAAATAGTCCAAAGGTTAAGTAATCATGCCCCTGGGGATGTCATAACCTCCATAGCCCCAGGAGGAAGTGTTGTAACTTATATAAACTGTCCATTTGTTTAGATGCCCCCTCCCCAATACTGATCAAAATGTTTTTTAAAAAAAATTGCTGAAAATAGGTCTAATATTTATGCCTTCATGCGTACCAATACCCCCCCCCCCCCAGCCTGTGGGTTAAGAATTGTAAATTATGCAATTTACCCTTTGTTCATATAGAGGATTTATTATTGCGTTTCCGATTTTCTTTATATTATACTATTCCATACTTGTACACAGGGGGAACAGTTGTCCCTAAAAGAGGGATCCAAAAAATACTGTGCTTTTAAATTTATCTTCTACTTAAACAGAAAAAAATATTAACAACTCATCAGCATAGTTTTTCTCATTTTGTTTTCCTCTCAGATTCTTTATGACTTTCTTTGTATATTTTTAACCCCCTATTTAAGTCTTTTAAGAATTTTCGTTTTATGTCTTGACATTGTTTTATTTAGCCTTTGTTTGTGGTCTGTTTTTTAAAAGTTTCTTTTTATGCTCATGTTGACTCAAAAGGTGAATTTACCTTGTCAGGGCTGCTAACAGTTCATTTAATGAAATAAAAATTGTTTGGTTTTAAAATCTAATACAAATGCAAGGTCTTATAGTCATATCTGCATAGACATAAGGACGAATCCTCCAAGGATAAGATTTATTTCTGGAAAATGGCTATTACTAGCCTTGACTGCTAATTTTGTACTTTAGAGTCAATAAACAACTTGACTTGAAGCTCCTGCTTGGTTGGGGGTGGCATAGAGAGCGTCGTAATTCTGCTCCTCCAGGTTGACCGGTTTGGTGCTAAGATTGGGGCCTTGTCGACTGCAATGTTGGCCATCTTCAGGAATTTATTGAAACTATCCTTGCACCTGGTCCAGAGTCTGTCTCTCGGGCGGGACCAGCCATGAGCTTTTGGGTCGAAATCATAAGTTATTCTGGCTGGGGTTGTTATCGGCATACTTAGGAGGTGTCCAAACCACCTGAGAATGCGTTGTGCTATCTGGATGGAGAAGGGCACTTGGGAGGTCAGCGTAAGTAACCTTGCGTTGCTCACAAAATCATCCCACGAAAGTCCTTCAATCAGACGGAGCTGTTTCGTCTGGCAGACGTCTATTCTATTGAGGGTTGTCAACATAAGGGACCATGTTTTAGCTGCATAGAGCAGGACCGAGCTTACGGATGTGTTGTAAATTCGCATCTTTGTGAGCCTAGATATGTGCGGCGTTCCCCAGAGAGTGCTGAGCCCTCCGACGATGGACGAGGCTTTTGACATTCGACTGCGTACCTCCTCATCTATGGAGCTATCACTGGATAGCACGGAGCCAATGTAAGTGAAGTTTCTTACAACTTCAATAGGAGCTCCGCAGACAGTTATGCTCTCGGGGGCGGGACAGGGCTTGAGGGCTCATTTTCCATTATCTTAGTTTTGAGCCAGTTGATTTTCAGCCCCACTTTTGCTGCCTCTTCCTGTAGGACTTTCAGCGCGTCAGTCAATTCGTCAATTGAGTCAGCAACGAGAGCAATATCATCTGCGAAGTCGGCATCCGTCAGAATTCGATCTCCAAACTGCAGACCAAAGGGCAGGCGATTTGTAGTTCGTGTCATGACATAGTCTATGACGCAGTTGAAAAATTCTGGGCGGCGACACACCCTTGGCGGACATCGGTTTTGATACCAAATGCCGTGCTCCGTTTGCCGTTGACTTGAATGCAGCTCTCCGTCTCTTTGTAGAGCTTTTCAAACAGCTTGCAGTATTTGTCAGGCATTCCAGTAGATCGAAGTATCAGCCATAGCGAGTTACAATCCACCGAGTCGAATGCCGCCCTGAAGTCAACAAAGGCTAGGTATGCTTTTCCCCCGAATTCATTTGTCTTCTCAATTAGCTGGCGCATAGTATAGATCTGTTCTACAGTGGACCTCCCGGGCATAAACCCAGCCTGCTGGACTCTCCTCTTTCTTCGAAGGATATTTGTGCATTTATCCAGCAGGGTCATAGCAAATAGCTTTCTAGGCACTGAAAGAAGTGTTATGCCTCTGTAGTTGGAACAGATTCTTTTGCTCCCTTTTCTCTTCCAGAGGGACTGGATTATGCCAGCTTGCCAGTCCTTCGAGATCCATTCAGGGTGCCATACTACAGAGAACAGTATCTGGAGCCAAAGTAGCATAGCCGGACCGGCATACTTCAAGAGCTCAGCGGATATCCCGCATATGCCTGCTGCTTTGTTGCTCCTCAAGCGTTTTACTGCTGAGTGGATTTCTGCAGGCGTGAAAGGAGTTTCCGAGTCATTTGTCAGCAGTTCCTGAGTGTTGGCGGCTAGGCTGGTTAGTTCCTGGTCTGTCTGCGCTACAGCTTTGGCATTGAGGAGGCCTGAGAAGGGGTCTTTCCATCGACTGACCTGGGCAGCTTCGTCACTAAGTGGCTGGCCGTCAACAAAGACAACAGATTTAACCGAGGGTGCTTTGTCGCCTGTGAGATCACGGAGGTGCTTGTACAGACTGCCAAAGTCACCCTTCTTGGCTGCACCCTCCAGTTCATTGGCCTTTCTTTCCGCAAACAGCTTCTTGTCACGCTGTATCAGTTTGTTGTGGATGTCATTGAGGCTTCTATAAGTCGGCATGTTACCCTGTAACTTTGCCTTGCGCCTCTGCTCTATGACATCAAGCGTATCTGACTGAATCCATACTTTATTAGCACGTTTTTTCTGTCCGACATTTACTATCGCTGACTCCAGGACGTTCTTTTTGAAGGAGAGCCATGTGTCCTCACAATTTTCAAATAGCAAGAGCGTGTCAAAGCGGTTTGAATCATTAATGGCGTATTTGGACCGCAGCTCCTGCTCGCAGAGGCGAGAGACATTGATCTTGACTGGTCTTGGCTCTGGGCGCTGGGCTTTGAGCCTTAATCGCATGTTAGAGACGACCAGGCGATGGTCAGTGTTACCAATCTCAGCCGCCCTGTACGTGCGGCAGTTGCTAATTGAAGACCTCCATCTCTGTGAGACAATGATGTAGTCGATCATTTTTTGGTAAGGCTATCGTTGCTATACCATATATATTTGTGGATGTCCTTCCTTGCGAACAGGGTTTTTGTAATCACAAGGTTGTGCAGGCTGTAGAGTTGTAGGAGTCTTGGCCTGTTTTCATTTAGAGAATCGGGTGCAACTGGTTTTATGACTTGCCGCCATAAGTCATGGTTGTCGCTCACAGTTGCATTAAGGTCACCCAGAAGGATGCCAATATTGTGTGGGGATATCTTAGCCAGTTCAGTCGTCTGGGCAGAGTAGAAAGTGTCTTTTGATTTGGCGTTGGCTTCATTTGTCGGGGCGTAACAAACAAAGACCGCAATTTTTCCTTACTTGTGACTGAGTCGAGCATTGGCAATTCTATCCGATACGGGAGTGAATGACAGTAGACACTTCTTGGACTTGTCATCAAGAACTAGTCCGACACCGTTTCTTCTTATGGTTGTTTGGCCAGAACAGTGTAGGTGGTATCCCTCACCTATGGAATCATTCCCATTCCAATACGGCAATACGGAGGCCACAATTGTGAAGGAGATTCAAGCGCTGGTCATTTCTCAGTCCAGGGGCAAGCAAGGGTCGTGATGGGCTAAAAGAAGATTGGTCATCCGAGGCAGTTGCTGAGCTATTCGTTGCAATGGGTCTCGGATGGAGGGTTGCAAGCCCAACTGACCATAGGCCTGGATTCTGATTAGAACCAGGATGAACCTGGATACTGAGAATCCTCGGGTGTGCTCCACCCGCCTCATGAGGTTGAGGCCACCCTGATCGGAACGTTCAGTTAGGGGATATTCTATATCGAGAGGTACGTAGTCAGCAGACATGGTCTGAATCATTCCGGACGAACTCCATCACCTCCAAAACAAAGCAAAAGAAAACAAAGAAATAAAATAGAGCTGGTCAGGATAAAGAAATATCAAAAAGTTAAAAAGTTTTTCAAAAGTGACAAAAAAGTTAAAACTGGCATAATTGAAAGGGAATACATCAAGCAAAAATACAAGAACAGCCTAGTCATCTGTCTATAGAATACAAAATACAGTTTAGTAAGACAAAAAATATAAAAGAAAGCTCAAATTGTAGGCTGAAAGTAGAATGTTTGTGGGGGGGGGGGAGAGGGAGATTCACTTATTGAATATATCAATAATATACAGGACAAAATTTCTTATTTATCATAGGCAGCGCAATAGCGCTGCCTAATTAAAGAACGATGTCGGCACAATGCATTATCGATTTTTTTTTTCAATACCAGGGCACTTCGTATCGAAGGAGTTGTCGTAGAAACTTCGAAAAGGACTCATTATATTGGAAATTGGAACGGCTAGTGCCCATTTTAATAGTCGAAAGTGATTGGAAGGCAACTAACACCCCCTTCCACGCCCACCATTTCCCCAAACACATCCAATCAAAATTTTGAGATAGCCATTTTGTTCAGCGTAGTTGATTTCCACATAGAAATTATGTTTTTGAGGAGGACACTCCCCCACAGCCCTCAGGGTATTGGTTTTAAGTTGTGCCCTGGGGACATATAAGAATGATGTTGGCACTTTGTATCGAAGAAGTTGTCGTAGAAACTTCGAAAAGGGCTCATTCAATTGGAAATTGGAGTTGATTGTGCCCTTTTTAATAGTCAAAAGTAATTGGAAGGCAACTAACACCCCTTCCATGCCCATCATTTCCCCAAACACACATCCAATCAAAATTTTGAGATAGCCATTTTGTTCAGCGTAGGGGATTTCCACATAGAAATTATGTTTTTGAGGAGGACACTCCCCCACAGTCCTCAGGACGAGGGTTGTAAGTTATGCCCTGGGGGCGTATAAGGTTTTAATGGAAAGTGTTGTCGTAGAAACTTCAAAAAAGGCTCATTCGATTGGAAGTTCGAAGGGCTAGTGCCCTTTTTAATAGTCGAAAGTCATTGGAGGGCAACTAAGCCCCCTCTCACGCCCACCTTTTCCCCAAACACATCCAATCAAAATTTTGGGATAGCCATTTTGTTCAACGTAGTTTAAAGTTCTGGAAATTAGGTCTTTGAGGATGACACCCCCCCCCCCCCACATTCCTCAGGGCAAGGATTGTAAGTTATGCCCTGGGGGCATATGAGGTTTTTATAGAAAGTGTTGTCGTAGAAACTTCAAAAAGGGCTCATTCGATTGGAAATTGAAATGGCTAGTGCCCTTTTTAATAGTTGAAAGTGATTGGAAGGCAACTAACACCCCTTCCACGCCCACCATTTCCCCAAACACATCCAATCAAATTTTTTTGATATAGCCAATTTGTTCAACATAGTTGAAAGTTCTAGAAATTATACCTTTGAGCAGGACACTCCTCCCAGAGTCTTCAGGTCAAGGGTTATTAGTTATGCCCTGGGGGCATATAAGGTTTTCATTGAAATCTCTGTCGTAGAAACCTGAAAAAGGGCTCATTTGATTGGAAATGCAAAGGGCTAGTACCATTTTTAAAGGATGACAACCCCCCACAGCCCTCAGGGCAAGGGTTTCAAGTTAGGCCCTGGGGGCATATAAGGTGTTTATAGAAAGCTTTGTCGTAGAAACTTCAAAAAGGGCTTATTCTATTGGAAATTGAAATGGCTAGGGCCCTTTTTAATAGTCGAAAGTAATTGGAGGGCAAATAATCCCCATCTCACGCCCACCATTTCCCCAAACACATACAATCAAAATTTTGAGATAGCCATTTTGTTTTACGTAGTTGAAAGTTCTGGAAATTATGTCTTTGAGGATGACAACCCCCCATAGCCCTCAGGGCAAGGGTTGTAAGTTATGCCCTGGGGCATATGAGGTTTTTATAGAAAGAGTTGTCGTAGATACTTCAAAAAGGGCTCATTCGATTTGAAATTGAAACGGGTAAAGCCCTTTTTAGTAGTCGAAAGTGATTGAAGAGCAACTAACCCCCCTCTCACGCCCACCATTTTCCAAGCACATCCTATCAAAATTTTGAGAAATTCATTTTGTTCAATGTAGTTGAAAGTTTTGGAAATTAGGTCTTTGATGATGACAACCTCCCCCCCCCCCACAACCCTCAGGGCAAAGGTTGTAAGTTATACTCTGGGGGCATATAAGGCTTTTATAGAAAGTTTTGTCGTAGAAACTTCAAAAGGGCTCATTTGATTGGAAATTGAAAGGGCTAGTGCCCTTTTTAATAGTCGAAAGTGATTGAAAGACAACTAACTCCCCTCTCTCACTCACCATTTCCCCAAACACATCCAATCAAAATTTTTAGAAAGCAGTTTTGTTTAACGTAGTTGAAAGTTCTGGAAATTGGGTCTTTGAGGATGACAACCCCCTCACAGCCCTCAGGGCAAGGGTTGTAAGTTATGCCCTGGGGGCATTTAAGGTGTTTATAGAAAGCGTTGTCGTAGAAACTCAAAAAGGGCTCATTTGATTGGAAATTGAAAGGGCTAGTGCCCTTTTTAATTGTCGAAAGTGATTGGAAGGCTTGACATTTTTATAGTAAAGATCGATCTGGGTACAATGTATTATTATTATTTTTTTTTTTTTCTTTTTTTTTAGACCAGGGCACTTCGTATCGAAGGAGTTGTTGTAGGAACTTTGAAAAGGGCTCATTCGATTGAAAAGAGAAAGGACTAATGCCATTTTAATAGTCGAAAGTGATTGGAGGGCAACTAGTGCCCCTCCCATACTAATACCCTTCCATTATGTTTGAAAACTAACTGTTGCCTTAAGATTAAATCAAAATGCACTGTTTTTAATGCTAATTCCCAATAAGGCATCTCAGCAGTATCCCAAGAACGATTGAGGGTATTATGTTCAAACTTTCGGGGCTACTTCATTTCTTAAAATTTAACCAAATCCGAATACCGTAAGTGTATCCAAGCTATCAAAGAAATTAAATAGATTTTTTTTTTGCGAATGGTATCATGTTTTCTATTTCAGGTCAACTAGAGGAGGTATGAAACACTACTATTTGTGTTCAGATTTTTAAAAGGGTGTATGTTGTTAAAAATTGCTTAAAAATTTTGTTTAGCATACAAATAGCAGGCCAAACTATCTTAAAAAAAAAGAAAAGATTTAAAGTATTATTTTTTTCCCCTGAAAAGACTATGTCAATATGAAACGGACAGAAATTAATTAAAAGAAAGTTTTTCAAAGAAAAGTAAAGAACTCCATTAAACCAAAAATGAGCAAAAAATAAAATAAAATAATCTACCAAGCGTGAAACTACCACAAATCAGCGTTGATAAATAAATGAAACCCAAAACGAATAGAAATTACAATAAATAACCCAGTCAAACTCAAAACGAGCAGAATTTAACATGAGCAGGGCTCAAACCCCCTATGCCTTCCCAAGGCCAGAACATAATTTGCACTTTACTGAAAAAAAATACAAATGAATGTGAATTGTCAGTTTAATATACATATACTGATATTTAGTAATCAAAATGTTAATATTATTTGATTTACTAAAGTTATAAAAGTATAAACATTTATATTTTTTCAGTAAAGTGCAAATTATGTTCTGGCCTTGGGAACGCTTAGGGGTTTTGAGCCCAACTCATGTTAATTTCTGCTCGTTTTGAGTTTGACTGGGTTATTTATTGTAATTTCTATTCGTTTTGGGTTTCATTTATTTATCGATGCTGATTTGTGGTAGTTTCACGGTTGGTAGATTATTTGATTTTATTTTTTGCTCTTTTTTGGTTTAATGGAGTTCTTTACTTTTCTTTGAAAAACTTATTTTGAGGAAAAAGTTTTTTAATTAATCTTTCAACGGACAGTTTTATTAGTGAAGAAATGGGGATATTTGTTGAAACAGAATAGGTGAGGCAAGACAAAGGAAGGGGAGGGGGATTAGGTTGTAGGGAAATGCAATTTGTCTGGGGGTATGAAGGGTAGTATTGGCAAGATGAAAGGAATTTAGTCCTTCTTTTCTTAAAGATAATCTTATTGGCTCTCAGAAGGGAGGTAAGGGATTTTATGCTCAGTGAAGATGGAGGATTTACCCCATAATTGTTCCAAAGGATCGTCCCACTTTAAACATTAATAGAACAGTATTCTGTAAATTAGTTTTTTTACTTTCGATCCGCCCCTCCACTTTCAGAAAAACACTGAAACACGTAAGACTAGACGTGTATGTTAAATGAATAACTAATTCTGTTTGATAACTAGGGATCCTTGGGTTGATTCTTGTCCTCATTACTTCTCCACCAACTGATATGTAACAAATAATAAATTTGCAAATGAGGGTGTGGGGTGTATTCTTCCTAAAACTCGTAATCCCCCCCCCCATATTCGTAAAAGGCATAATAAAATGTACTTTTTTCATTATGAACATCATAACGACATGCTTTAGGCTATTATGGTTAGGGTAGGGGCAGTAGCAAAACTCCTTTTGGCCGATTTGGATATGTTATTGAGCAAATTTTTCTGAATATTTTGGTCCAACAACATTTATGTTGCTCAAAGGCAGGGTCAAAACTGTATTCTTACTGGACTAAATGTATTCGTACTTTTCAAAATAGGGGCAAAAAATTGACAATGGAAGCATGGGGAATAAAGCGTTTTATATTACAAACAGAACTGTGGTACTTTGAATTATCTCAAGTAAAATTGCAACTACCCAGTGTCGAATTGCCCCAAGTTTGTGTTAAATTTACCTATTCAAAGTAAGAATGAAGCCTATCTGTCCTGTCTAGTTGTAAGGCAGTCATACCTCCTCACAAAGGTAGGGTCTGGAAGATTTGTTCTTCCTGAAAATGGTTTGAAAGATCCCCTCTTGCACAAAAATCAGAAAAGGGTGAAATCGGACGTGGTTTTGATTCTTTCTATCTAAGAAATTCCTCTGGTGTGCCCCACTCCCAAGAATTAGGCGCATCTACATCTTTGATGGGCAGTACTATTTAATTTAGTTTCCTTAACCATGCCTGAAAGGTCTTAAGTTTTCTGTTTAAGATCATTTAAGATCATTGGAATATAAGGTCAAAACCTGGTAATATAATGATTAGTCTTTGCAAAGAGTAATACTTACCTCCTCATTATTTGTCTGAACGCACTTTGCAAAAAAATGGAGCTAAATACCCCTATAAAAATCGAAAAGTATTCACCTAACGGTTGATCCTGTGCCTATCTGCTGTATTAAGTGAATATTATAAAGACCTAATCATTTTTTAGAGTACTGAGAATTTAGAACACTGAATAAGTGCTGTCAAATAAACGTTGCGAATGCAACTGGAAATTCACACTAGTTGTGAATATTAAACTGTGTAATAAACTGAATTTATGAAAGATGTTCGATATTCTGTTGGCAAAAACGCGGACAAAAGCTTTGTTTAAACATTTCAAAATCAGACTATATGTTTAAAAGAATGCTGCTCATGACTTTATTTCACCAAGCTGACATTTGTCTATATGGCACAAAAAAATAGGGTAGACTAAATGACAAATATAAAAAGGCAAAGAAATAATAAAATCTCGGGGCGGATAAACACCGGTGCCAAATATAATCTCTCCAAAATTCCTAGACACAAAGATATTTTCTAAAACTTCAGGATTTCTAATTTGTCGTGAACGATCGCCGATTACCCCTCAACACCTCGTCCAATGCCTATGTGGAAGGCCTAGTGGAAGGCCTAGATTGGAAGGATTGTGGAAGGCCTAGATTGGAAGGCGGGAATAGACGGTGCCAACTGTTCGTGATTGTATAATGGAGTGAACAACTGGGTGAGTTTTTTAAGACTGTCAAAAATTAACAGTAAACTTTACTGATGACACTGAAAGAACTCTAGCTATTTATTCTTTTTTTTTCAGCCATATGGAAGTCCGACACTGATTGATCCCAAAGAAGAGATATTGTGGTGCAAATTCGAAAAGATAGACTACTCACAGCAACAATTTGCGCTTACCTCAGAGCCTGAAGCAAACGGCAACAGTCCTCCTGTAATCCTGGTGCTGGGATATTCAAAAGGATACCAGGTAAAAGAATTATGAACTTCCTTATACCACTACTAGTAGTTACTATGACATCGCTGGCACAGGGTGGGGGAGAGTATTTACGAGTGAAGGAGAATGGATTTGTTATTATTAGTTTTTTTTAGATGCATCTAATTTTTGATTTATTTAACTAGTTATGCGGACTTTCGTGCGACCATAACTGCAGTAAAAAGTTGCCTGGTGTCAACACAGCTGCATGCACTCCACCATCAAAGCTCTTGAAAGCTTCACTCTTTATTCCCTCCAATGAACTCTCCCTCCTTACCCACTTAACCCCTCCTCCCTCACTTTAGATTCCTTCCTCCGCTCTTACTCCCTTTATTTAAATGTTTTCTTATGACTTCTTCCCACCCCATTTCAGGGTTCGGGGTAGTCTGAATATATTTTCTGGGAAACATCTTGAATATTTTGCGGATTTGAAGTACCTGCGTACGGTGCATTATTTGTTTACAGTCATTCTCGTATCTAATCTTATTTTGAAGATGTATCTTCTTATTGATTTTATTTTTATTGTTCTTATTGCTCTTATTCTGTGGAACTAGCATATTTCATACACAGAGCCTAACATAGCCATCTTAACATTTCTTTCATTATAGTCCTAGAAAGTGGAATCGATCAACATTTGTCAAACATCTTGTTGCTTGATATATGGTTAGTGTAAATTGTGTAGGTACTCAATTAAACAATTGTTTTTCAATTCAAGAATTTTTTCATGATCACAAGTAAAGGCAAAAGTAAAGGTCGCGTGGGGAATTTTCCGGGGGGGGGATTTCCGGGCAATAAACATGGGCTACCAAAATTCATCTTCGAACATCTTTACTTGTGATCATGAATCAATTCTTGAATTAAAAACAATTGTAAATTGAGTACCTACACAATTTACACTGACCATGTAATGAAAGAAACGCCTAGACCTATGAATTTTATGAAAACGTATTCATCCCTGGAGAAGAAGAAAAAGGGCAAACAGCTGGAAATGCTTGACCATAGACAAATAACAAGACATAAAACTCAGTTAAATTTCATATCAAGAAATTCCAATACTATTGTGCATTCCATATGAACGATTCTGATACAATGAATAAGCATTGCCAGTGACCGTGGTATCTAAACGTAGACTATGCTGCTAAATTGACAATATTCAGCCAATGTTGCATAGTAGGGTTGACCCCCCCCCCCCTCCATGAAAAACTCCTAACATTTAACTATTTTTTTATCTATTGCACCTAGAACTGTTTGAGCTATTATGGTTCAAGCATTACGAAATGGGGAACTTTACATTACATTATGTAAAGTTTTTATGTACATAATTATGTACATAATTATGTAATTATAATATATAATACATAATTATAATTAAGTACATAAAATTATGTACATTATGTAAACATTACACTGTGAAAATAAATTTAAGAACAGACTGTGTAAAGTTAAGTAATCCTCACGCATTTTCATCTTTTTTTTAGAAAGAGGCGGTTAAGTGTCTCTCTTAAGTTTGTTTTTTAAGTTCTCTCTGCTAGGTTAAATGTCAGAAAGTACGAATGGCGCTTGTGCATTATACCCACTCTTTTATATACTGCTAGTTTGGTTAATGCTAATGAAATAAAATAGGAGGAATATATTATAGTTTAGAAACAAATTTGGGCTATATATTTGCACATTAGGGGGGGGGGGGGTAAAGAAAAAAACTGATACCCGATTATAATGGTTTATTAACAAAATTACAATAATTACATGTTACAGTTATGCGCCCAGAACGCTATTATGTCTTCGAGAATCGCTGTAAAATTATTTCTACCTTCACACTTCACTTTCGCACGCCACATGTGCTTGGCTAAGTAAGTTGATAAAGGTATCTCTCCCACATCTGTCCCGGTAACTGCCGCGTCTCATTTGACATATATAAAAGAGTGGGTATACTGCACAAGTACCGTACGAATCTAGGTTTTACAAATAATGAATGACAAAAAATATAAAACTTGGCACTCAGACAAAAATACAACGCAATGGAATTAACACTAGTCGTAATGTCTTGACTAGGAACTGTGACATCTATTAGGAATATGGTGTACAATACCAAAAAAGTCTGTTAGTTATCCTAATTATCAATAATAAGTCTAATTATATCCTAATTATTAGTATTAATTATTCCTAATAATTAGTATTAATTATATATCCTAATTATAATCCTGATTAAACCTAAATGATCCTAATTACATGTAAATAATCTTAAATTCTTAATTGTCACTTAGGATTTAGCCCTGTTTTGCAAAGAAAGAATGTAGTAGTGGCGTTTTCATCAGTACTCATTAAGTCATAGACTTCGTGTATGTTTCTGGTCAAATTGGGACTCTAGGAGGACTTCAGATAATTTTAATGAAAGCTAAAGACTGATTTTGCCTCCTAAACTTTTGACTGTTCAAGCAGCAATCTTCTGTAGTCAAAGCAGTGCCACGCAACAGTAAAACAATCGCAGTAAAACAGTACCACTATATCGTATACCACTAAACGCCATCTAACTATCACTAATATCTAATTGTAAACAGAAAGAAGTTCGATAAATGATTTTTCATCAGCATTTATAAAGCTGCAAACTTCTTATAATTGTTTATCTAATCGGGGTTCTAAGAAGACTTCGGAAAATTTTGCTTTAGAAAACGTCAGTAAAATTTGCATAGAAATACAGCAGGCATTAAAAGTAGGACTTCGCATGGTCGTGGCTGCTTAACGTGCCAAGGACAGTGAAAAATAAATCAGGTTGTCGGAATAGGCGAAGTGGAAAATTACACAACCGTATATATCATTAGAAATTAGAAAAAATACATGAATTCAATTCTAGTGGAAAAGATGTCAACTGTAGTTAGGCAGTTATGGGAAGTCGCGGGTGACTAAGTAAAAACAAACCAGCGCATGAAAAATCAACAAAAAATAGTCTGAAAACATAACGAACCAAACAGAATATGAACCCGTAGCTCTCCTTTCAAGCTCGAGTTGTATTTGCGAATTAACAGATTGTTAAAGCTTAAATTTTTACGAACGAAAAGTTTTGTCAAATTTAACAAATTTAGTTCTTCCTATTTATTTTTACTATTCAACGCAATAACACTGCCGAAAATGTGATACTATTTCTAATAACTTCATAATTTGAAAAGAAAAAAACAGAACAAAGAAAAGTCACAGAAAATTGCTGTTTTTAGGTAAGAATAGACCCAAGGTGGGTTCCGGGTGCAAAAATGTTGCTGTTTTGATACCCTTGGTGCGAAAAGGAATTACTCTCCATGGTCAGAATTGTTCTTAAAGGCTATGTTTTCCAAGTCTGTATAATTCGTGTTAATATCCTGGTTCATGATCATTGAGCTTTTTTGTTTCTTTTGTTAGCTTTTCAGTCAGTCGACTGACTTTCTCTCTCTCAACTGACAGTCAATTGAACAGACTTTCTGTCAGTTGAAATTATCCTCCTTGGTCAAAATTATGCCTAAAAATTATGTTTTACAAGTCTATAATGAGCGATCCGACCCTGTAAGGAGCGACCCGGCTCAATAGTAACCGAAACTCTAAAAAACGGAATTTTGATACCAATAGATATATCAAAAGAATCGGTTTATTACGCTGATTATAAATATATAAGTTTCATTAAGTTTAGTCTTACCAATTAAGGGCTACAAGCCTGAGAAAATTTGTCTGATTTCTGATAAAAGGGGAAACATCCTCTAAAAGTATTACAATCTTAATGAAAATCACACCATCAGATTCAGCGTATCAGAAAACTCTACTGTAGTGGTTTCAAGCTCCTATCTGCAAAAATGTGGAATTTTGTATTTTTTGCCAGAAGTAAGATCACGGGTGCGTGTTTTTTGTTTGTTTTTGCCATGGGTGATCGTATCGATTCAGTGGTCCTAGAATATTGGTAGAGGGCTCATTCGGACGGAAATTAAAAATTCTAGTGCCCTTTTTAAGTGACCAAAAAGATTGGAAGGCAACCTGGCCCCCTCCCCCACCCCTTTTTTCTCAAAGTCGTCCGATCAAAATTTTTAGATAGCCATTTTGCTCATCATAGTTGTAAAGCCTTTGGATATAAACTATGCCTTTGGATATAAAATGACCCCCCACAGTCCCAGAGGAAAGGTCTTTAAGTCATAAAATTCGCCCATTTTAACACATAGTGTTTGTTACTGTGAAGTATGTACACATTCTCAGGTGGGGGGGGGTGAATTTTTTGCTGGGAGTTTTCCAAGGAGGATTTTCTATGGGGAGGGAAGTTTCCAGGAGGTGAACTTGTCAGGGGAAATTATACACTGGGAGAATTTGCCAGAATTCCTATACAAAATTCTTTTTAAATGCCTTGCTTTCTCTTTTGCGTCTCAATTTTACGCGTGGAGTTGTTAAGGGTAATTGTCCGGAGTAAATTGTCACCGGGATTGAATTGTCTAGAGGATATTTCCGTGCGGAAGGGGATTTCTCCGTGGAGGTGAGGCCAGATTTCCTGACATTACTTAAAAACGATCAGAAATTAAATTAAAAAAAACAAGTTTTTTTCAACTGAAAGTAAGGAGTAACATTAAAACTTAAAACGAACGGAAATTATTACGTGCATTAAGGGGATCGCCCCCTCCTCAACACCTCGTTCTTTACGCTAAATTTTGAATTTTGTCCCAGTTCTTTGAGAACGACTCCTGAAACACAAGTGTCGTTTAATTAGAACAATAGGAAGATTTTTTAAAAGTACAAAAAAAAACTCCGGCGTAAAGAGCGAGGTGTTGTGGAGGGGGTAATCCCCTTCATATACGTAATAATTTCTGTTAAATTTTTAATTTTGCTCCTTACTTTCAGTTGAAAAAACTTGTTTTTTTTTTAAATTTAGTTAAGCTCAAGGTTTAAATGTATTGAGCTTTTCGCTTTCAGTTGTTGACGTAGCTTTGTTCTCTTATTTTCAGGTTTGGGCTGTTCTGGCTAACGGAGATGCGCACGAAGTTGTATCATACAGACAAGGAAAAGTGCGATGCCTCAAATTGCTTCCTAGACCCGAAAAAGTAGCTGATCGCGTGGATTCTTATAGTCACCGACGCCCTATTATCGCCATTTGTGACAGCCATGGAATGGAAACCAATCTATCTGTATCAGCTTTTACATCTGTCACTTTTTTATCACTCAAAACTGGTGAAACAATTAAAACTATTAAGTTTAAAAATCCGGTTTGTGATATTCTTGCTAATGAAAGAGTTGTTGTTGTTACCTTCCCAGAAAAAGCAGCAATATTTGATGGCTGCACTTTTGAAGATCGGTTCGTTTTAACCAATTGTTATCTCAGTCCGGGTTTGTGTCTAAACCCAATAGCTCTGGGTCACCGATGGCTTGCCTATGCCGAAAAGAAATTATCAGCTGTTCACAAGTCTGGTGGGGGTTTTGAAGGAGAAGGTGTTCAGTCTTACACTGCCACTGTCATTCATGCTGCAAGGAGTATTACAAAAGGACTGAGAGAAATGGGAGGGACTCTTGCCAGCTCACTGATTGGTCATAAGTCATCAAGCCCACCTCATCCAAGTGCTCAAGCGCATCCAGGGATAGTTACTGTTGTTGATTTGTATAAAGTAAGAAAGGGAGAATTAAGTCTTGTAGAAGAAGCGGAAGGGATTGTTGCACATTTCATTGCTCACTCTAATGAGCCAATTACATATCTAGAGTTTGATAACTCTGGAATGTTGTTGTTTACTGCGGATAAACAGGGGCGGAATTTCCATATCTTTAAAATACTACCACACCCTTGCAGCTCAGTTCAGAGCGTTGTTCACCATCTATATACGCTTTATCGTGGCGATACCTCAGCTCGGATTCAAGATGTTTCTTTTACCACTGATTCACGGTGGGTCTGTGTTTCTACCCACAGAGGTACTGCACACGTATTTCCCATAACACCTTATGGGGGAAGTATTAGTGCCCGTACACACACCTCACAAAAAGTAGTGAATCGATTGTCAAGATTTCAAAGAAGTGCAGGACTGGACGAGAAGGCACCATCTAGTGGAAGTCCTATATTTTCCCAGTCGCCCTCTGTATCTAAGCTACCTGAAGTTCAACTCTTTGGGGCTAATAATCCGAGACTTCCTCCATTTCCGGTGCCAACAGTAGTGACACCCTTGGCTCAAATAAGACAACCAATGTCACTGTCTGCTCCTGGCAGAATTCCTTCCGCTGGTTCCAAAAGCAGGTATAACATGCTCTTTCGTACCATATATACATTATATATATATATATATATATATATATATATATATACTATTAAAAAAAATAGAATAACTAATGATTAATAAAATAGAATAACTTAAAAAAGTCAACTGATGGAATGTGCTTTAAAATGCAGGACTGTTGCTGAGAAGTTAATAATATCCCTAGATTCCCAATGATAGTGACGTATATGCCTAATATACTTTTTGAGGCTAATATTTAACTGATATATTTCATATACCCTATTGGATCGACCCTCCAGGGGTTGATGATCTGCCTGACAATAAAGGGTCTAGGGCTTGATTTCCGCTGCTGAAGGCTGGGTGACAGGCCTGTTACATGTCCCTGTAAAAAAAAAAGTTAAATTAAAAGGAAACAGCTGAAACGTCAATTCGGCACCCTAGTGGCACCTCGGTGCCATCAATGGTTCTGGAGGATCGTTTTCTTCTTATACCTTTCCAAAGATCCCTAATTCAGGAGTCCTAGTCCCCAATCCCAACTAGCAGGAGTCCTAGTAAAATGTCGTGCGTTTGTAATCCCGCTGTAGTTTATCATTCAAGGAATATTGGCACAGAGGAACGAGGGGGTGGTCTTTCTGAAAAGTTTTCATTGGAATTTCCACGAAACAGGGGGGGGGTAAGTGGGGGAGGGGAGACAACTGTCATCCTCTAGATATTTTGCTCCCCCAAATGAAAAATATCTTTAGTGGAGGATTTTCGTTAAAAAAAAGAATAATGAACAAAATTGCCCCTCTATGGTTTGAAAATATACTGCCCCCCCCCCATATTTTTTGAATTGACACCCCTACCAGGGGCGTATTTGTTCTGATAGTATCAGTAAAAATGATGACTCCTCGGTAAAAATAAAAATGACTCTTCTAGATGAAGAACTGAATTATCAAAAACCAGATTCAGTGGCTGCTTATATTTTTCACTCATTGACAAAAATATTAGAATCTTTTTTTTCTTTATTTGACCTGAACCCGATTGTATATGTACCCGATTGTCATAATAATAAAATATTTGAGCTTATTCTCGTGGCTCTACTCTCTCCCAAGTTTTGCGATATCTCCGAGTTTTCTCAAATAAGAAATGGCTTGTCGAAATTCTCCTCAAAATGAATTGTTGGCATCTATGTGCGGAAAGACATTTCATACAAACTTCTCTCTGAATATACTAATCCGACCAAGAGGTTATCTTGGCCATGTGCCAATTCTCTTGTCTATCTCATTGCTTTTCGTGTCTGATATTCGGATTGGTTTACTATCCAGAGAGCGCTCAAAACAGGCGGGATCTTGATTTTTATCTCCAAACTACAGCTGATTTATCCAGAAGCAGATATAGTTGCCCTGGTGTTATCGTCACTGGGGATTTCAACCAGACAAAGAAAAATTGGCTAGCGACCAGCCTCCCTTTAAAGCAGGTTGTCCCAATAAAGCAGCGACATCCCAACCCACTTATCCGGAAGCATCCTGGAATTAATCCTAACCAACACTGAAGACTTCTATCACCCCCTATTTTCCTTAGGCCAATGTTTTCCTTGGGCCGATGTGGGTTGTGTGATCACCACGTTCTAATACTCAAGGCCAAAGCTTCTGTGAATAAACCTAAGATTTCACGAGTAAGAACAAGGCGCCTTTTGCATATTAATTACCCAACTGGTAACATCACCACAAAGGTAGTGGTAAGAATTTCTATGAAATCATTGAACACACTATGGATTACAGTTATGGATCGAAATATATATTTTACTATTTATATTTTCATTTTTCATTTTTTTTTCATTTTTTTTTTAGAATTTATTTAGTCTAATTATCACAAAAAATAAGATTATTGGGGAAGGGGGAGGGTATTTTCGGGGAATTTATAACTTTACCAAGAAAATTTATAGGGCTGTAAACCATACATCTTACTAATGCTACTACTAACAACCCATTGCAGTACCAAAACGCCTGAGACCAACAGCTCTGCACGCTCCTCCTCCATCCCAGTCTATTCAAAGCCTCCCTCTTTACATCATATATGTTGTTTATGGAATACTACTGCTTATAATAATAACTCACTGCAACACAAGCTGCCCGAGGCTAACACAGCTCCGCACGCTCTTCCTCCCCCACAATCTATTCAAAGCCCACCTCTTTCACCATACATATTGCTTGTGGAATACTACTACTAGTAACTCACTGCAGCACCAAACCGCCTGAGGCCAACACATCTATGCACGCTTCTCTATTCCAATCTATTCAAAGCCTCCCTCTTTATACCATCTTTCGAAGTTAATTTCCAATAAGTCCTTTCTTACGATCTTACACCCCATTCGACGACGAAAAACTTTTCGTTTGGCCCGAAAAACTTTTCGTATGGTTGGTCGAAAGGGCGATCTTTGCCAATCTGCCATCCTTCCTCTACAGAACGTGTCCAAGCCATATAGCATTATAATATTTGTTGATCATTTGTTTTTACAGTGCGAGTGTTACTTTTAGAGAATAACCGTGTTTAATTTAATCGTGTGAATTTAAAGCCAATAAAAGAGTCACTGGGACATTTTGGGTTTATCCTAGTTACCTATTTTTCAATGCCGCGTGTGTAAAAAAAGGTCTCCCCACTTGTAGAGCTATTTTATAAGTGACCGCATTTTCATTGTAATCTGATTATAAAATATCAGTAAAAATGTGCTGAATTTCGAACCACAAAGATAATCTAAAAAGTTGTTGTTCTGACACTGAGAGAATGCATCGGTTCCCTTGTCTGACAGAAACCACGGAAAGAAGAAAAAAATAAATAAGGAAACGAAATTTCAGCCAGTGAATAGTCGTACAGACACCAGATATTTTGATAGAGACTTTTGCTTAGCCGTCCTCATTACAAGAGAAAAAAATTTCCTTTTGAAGTAAACTATACTGAAGGAAAATGATTTATCATCTTGAGTGACTCGACGGACTGTATTATAGATTTGGTTTGATCAAATTATAAAGCTGATGATATGGAAAAAACCTATGGTGCTTTCACACTACGCTGTAGAATCTTTACACTAATATAACTTTAAAGTTCAACGTTACATTATGTAATCTTACGAAGCAAATTTCGTCCATAATTCGAGTTCTGCTTAGAATTGTACGTTACCTGTTATGGAAAAATAAACACAGTGGCAGCAAAATAGAATTTCTGGGTGACAATTAATTAATTTTTGAGGGAATGTCACAAGGGCATATCCAAGATTCTTGTTTGGGGGGTATTTTTTACGGTGGGGGGATTAAAAAACTACAAAAGTCATCAATTTATTTATGTGCATTTTCAAAACTTTAACGATTCAGGCGATCGGTCTTAACGATCGCATTTATAGATCACTTGCACTTAAATGAGGACAAAGAATCTTTTATTTTCTTTTTTCATTAATCTAATTACTCTAGTACACAGTATATAAATTATAGTATAATTATAATTAAGTATATTATAGTAGATAGTATATTATAATTAAGTACAGTATAAACTACTTTATACTGTGCTCAAGTAGGACATTTGACTTGTGACTGCAGGATCTGAAATTTACTTATCCTTTCTCAAACCTTGATTCCTGTTATGAACAACGCAGATACATCCAGTGGCGTGATACAGAATTTGCATTGGTTTTTATGATGAAATCTTCGTTTTCTCTGTCGTCTGTGCTCCTACGTCAAAATAGCTTAAAGCAAGAATTCTTGTCCAAATACTTTTATCGTGAGTTGATTATTGTCATTAAATTGTTACTAAATTGTAGGATAATTAAGTATTTTTGAGGTTCAAATATATCAGAATATCAAAATGTTAGGTAAAGCAAAGCTGTGTGAAAATTTTGAACCAAATTGGATGAGAGGAAGGGGTCGAAATAACTATCTCAAATTTTGACGCACAGACAGAGAAAGCAAGTTAAGTAAAACGTGGTAATAAAAAAGGAAAAAACAGCACACAAGACATAAAAAATATCTAACGAGAGTGTAAAAGTAAAAAAGTAAGGTTAAAGTCTCAACCGCTGATTAGATTTTGGAAATAAATGAAAGGGTTATGGATAGAGACAAACATTTACGCAGTTTTTCTTTCGGGAGAGGAGGGGGGTTAACAAAAATGATTTGGTAATTTGACTAAAATATTTGACCCCCCCCCCTCCTCCCTTCAGCCCTTGCGTACGTACATGGATAGAATTGCGGATATATGTCGAGACTAGTCCATTATTACTTATGCAAATTAAAAAAAAACGGGTATCTTAAATGTAAATAAATGATAAGTCACAAATATTGAAATCTCAAAAAAGAAGAGGAGGGAGGGGCAAAAAATTACCACGGGGGGAGGGGCACTGCCTTAAAGAGAGAACTTAAAATGTCACAGCGAAGACAAGGAGATTTGAATTATGATTGTACGTTTTCCAGGCATTCAAGTGAAGATGATCTTGGCCTTCGTGTTAGCATATGTTTTGCTGCCCCAAGAAATGTGCCACCACGGTTTGCCACTTTACCCGGAACAACCGTTATGGGCAGAGAGAAGAGACAACCGGTCGTGGATTCACTCTTTGTCATTGTCTCAAATGGTATTTTGATGGAGTATTGTCTGGAACCTAAAGTATCTGCAAGTAAATATGCATTTATTTTTATGGTAATATTCTAGTTGTGTGGTATAATAACAGCACATTTTGCCTAGAGAAATATCCGCAGAGAACGCATCAAATTAAAATAACACGATCGAGTTAAAATCTCTAGCGTTTATTAAGTTCGATTTAAAAGCAAAATAACATTCTAGTTGGGTGGCTCAAGAACAGCACATTTACAACACATTACACCTGGAACAGCACATTACACCTGGAAAAATATCTGAATAATATTTGTTGGGAAGTTGCATTCTAATTGGAAGACTCCACAAACGGAAACATGTTGATAAAATAACAGTTGTACAATTAAATTCCTAATTTCATGCTTCTTTTCAATATCATATTCACAATTTCTACAATTCAACTCCTGATGATCTAATATATAGCCATAATCATATACTTCATTTTGAATCTTCTGATACATTATCTTTATTAAAACGGGCCAGCTACTACTACTTTTACTAACAACTCACTGCAGCGCCAGGATGCCTGAGGCCAACACAGCTACGCACGTTCCTCCTCCATCCCAGTCTTTTCCCTTTACACGATCCCAAGAACTTCTTATTTCGCTTAAATCTTTCCTTGCGACATCTTCTCACCCCATTCGAGGACGACCTGCTTTTCGTTTCGCCCTAGACGGTTGACTGACAAGGACAATCTTTGGCAAATTGTTATCCTTCATCCGCAGAATGTGTCCTAGCCATCTCAACCTTTCCCTCATTATAGCCCTATAAAGCGGGATTGAAGCGCATCTTCCGTACAGCTTACTGTTTGAGTAAGCTGTTATTAGCGATTGGTTTATACGATTTGTATACGGTGTATACGGATTTGAGACGGTGTATACGGTGTAGCGATTGATGTTTCTCTTTTGGTTGCGTAGACTCGTGGTTCAGCTTTACAGTGAATCTGCTTTAGAACTTTACAGTGACTCTGAGGCCTTATCCAGGGGGTAAGGGTTTGCACGCCTTCCCCACAAAATTTTTGTCCGAGTCGTAAAAACGTAACGAAAATCCATATAAACATATTTTTGATTAGTTTTTGTACCCCCCCCCCTCTGAACAAAAATATTGGATTCGCCCTTGAGTGACTTGAATTCAGTTTTAAAAATAAATATTAATGTGATATCTTCTATTATGTGGAAATTATAAATGCGTGTCCGAGGCTGTCATATCTTCTATTATGTGGAAATTATAAATGCGTGTCCGAGGCTGTCATATCAAACAATTCGTGGTAACGAACCGTAAGTAAGGAGGAACTTGGCTCAGTAGTAACCGAAACTCTAAAAAAAAGAATTTCGATATCAATAAATACATCAAAGAATTGGCTTTTCATGCTGATTCCAAATATATAAGATTCATTAAGTTTAGTGTTGCCCATCAAAACTGCGAGACTGAGAAAAATTACTAGATTTTCGAAAAAGGGGGAAACAGCCCCAAACGTCAAAGAATCTTAATGAAAATTACATCTTCAAATTAAGCTTATCAATGAACCGTACTTTAGAGGTTTCAAGTTCCCATCAGCAAAAATGTGAAAGTCACGGAAGCATGTTTATTTGTTTTGTTTTTTCGTTGTTTTTTTTTTCAGGGGCGATTGTATCGAACCAATGGTTCTAGACGATCGGGAGAGGGCATATCCGAACGGAACATAGAAGTTTTAGGGCTTTTTAAGTGACCAAAATATTGGAGGGCACCTAGCCCAACTCCCCCCCCCATAATCGTCCGATCAAAATTTTAAGATAGCCATTTTGTTCAGCATAGTTGAAAGATCCTATAACTATACCTTTGGGGGTAACATGACCCCCCCACCCCACATCCTCTGTGGGAGAAAGGTCTGCTAGTTGTGAAATTTGCCCATTGTTTCCGCACAGTGTTTGTTATTGGGAAGTATACACACATTTTTCGAAGTGAGGGGGATTTTCTGCTGGGTGTGGGTTTCCATGGGGAGAATTTTCCGGAGTGAACTTTCCAGAGAAAATTTTACACTGGGCGGGGGGGGGGGATTTGACTGAGTTCTATACGAAATCCTTTTTATTTATCTTATTTTATTTTTGCCGACTCAATTTTGCATATTTTGGGTGAATTTTCGTCCAGGTGAAATTTTCAGCAGGTTTGGAATTGTCTGAGGAATTTTTCAGTGGAGGAGGGATTTACCGCGGGATGAATTCTCCATTGGAGAATTTTCTGCAGGTGAAATTCTCCATAGGGGAATTTTCCGCGGAAGAGCTTCCCACTCGGGGGGGGGGGGGCTCCGGGAGAAATTCTTCACAGAAGAGGGGATTTCTGGAGTGATTGGAAGTTTTTTTTTTCAAATTAAAGTATGCGGAAATCAACTGAGAATTTTTCAGGCAGAATCGTTCGCTAGAAATTTTACGGGGGGGGGAGCGGATTATCAGCGAGGATGGAATTGTCCGGAGGGAATTTTACGGGGGAGGTTATTTTACGTGGGAGGAACTTTCTACGGAGGAGTTTTCTGTAAGGGGGGGGGGGGGTTCGTCATGGAGGGGGAGCCAGATTCGCCGGTATTATTTGAAAAACGATCAGAAATTAAGTAAAAAAAAATTTTTCAACTGAAAGCAAGGAGCAACATTAAAACACAAAACGAACAAAAATTATTCTGTATATGAGGGGCTTGCCCCCATCCTCGATACCTTGCTCTTTGCGCTAAAGTTTGACTGTTTGAAAAGTGCTAAAAAACTTTAGCGTGAAGAGCAAGGTATCGAGGAGGGGGGTAACCCTCCATATACGGAATAATTTCTTTTCGTTTTGAGTTTTAATTTTGCTCCTTAATTTCAGTTGAAGAAACTTGTTTTTTTAAAATTATTTTCCCTAAGGAATGGAAAATAGCTAATATTGCCTTCATTAATGAAAAGACTAAAAAGAAAAATTGTTTTATTTCCTCCTATAGACCTATTAGCTGTTCATCTAATATTAAAAACAAAATGAAAAGATTAATTTCGAGCAAAAGTGGGCACTTGATTTGCGCTAGTAATTGAATTTCTGATACGCAGTTCGGCTTTGTAAAGGATAAATCACCAATAGATGCATTAGATAATATCCTATCAATTGTGGAGAAAAAACAGAAAGCAAAAATTGTTCGCCTTATGTTTCCTTTTTATATTAAAGGTTCGTTTGATAATGCTTGGCATACAGGTATTATAAAACAGTTGATATATAAAAATTGTTCTACGGGTATTGTAAAACTAATCCATAGTTACCTAAGTGATAGATTTGTTTGCTTTGAAAATGTCACTTCATTCATTTTAAAAAATTATTGCCCATAAGGTGGCATATTGTCTCCATTCCTTTGTTCTATAATGGTTTGAGCTAAATATTGATATTCTTCGCAAAATTCAAGCTTACGCATACGATGTGGGCGTTATTATAACGGGTTGCAAGTGTTGCAAGTGTTGAAAGACTGACAACAAATATATTAAGATAATTTCTTAAACCACATTGGCCTGACATAACCTAAAGAAAGAAAAACGAGCAAAAATGGGATTTTTAAAGGCCAAATGATTATACTGAAAAAACACAACAAAGCGAATATTTCGAGGGGACAAACGCCTCTCTTCTTCAAATTCTCGAAATATTCCCCTTCTTCTTGTCCCCTCGAAATATTCGCTTTGTTGTGTTTTTTCAGTATTTTCATTTGGCCTTTAAAACCCCCATTTTTGCTCGTTTTTCTTTCTTTAACAAATATATTTGCTAGTTTTACTGACTGGGCCAAAGAGTATGGATAGCTTATAGGAGTTGAAAGTGGCGCTAGCGTCGACAAAAAAAAAACTATGAACACCATCTAGCGTGTGGTGATACTTGGCATTTTTTCAAGTTTGTAAGGAACTGAGATCACATTCTATCACTCTCCTAATTTTACTTACTATACTATTTAAACTAAATATTCGTATTATTTCTGGAAAGTATAGTTCCTGGTAGTATTATTGTAAAGACGGTGAAGATCTTGAAAGTAGAATAGCCAAGGCTCAGGGTGTTTCTTCACAGTAGAAAAATTTGGAAGAACAGGAAAATAAGTCTGCGAATCGAGATTAGAATTTTGGATGCCACTGTAATGACAGTGGTCAAATATGATTTTGAAGCATGGGCGCTCCAAAAAAACGGAGGAAGATTTGCTAGATGTTTTCCAGAGAAATCACCTACGAATTGTTTTGAGTACCTAGCTGACTGATCGTATTACAAACAGTAGACTGTACGAAAAGTGTGGTTCAATCCCGTTTTCTAGGGCTATAATTAGAGAAAGGTTGAGATGGCTAGGGTACGTTCTGCGGATGAAGGATGAGAGATTGCCAAAGATTGTCCTTGTCGGCCAACCATCTAGGCTAAACGGAAAGCAAGTTGTCCACGGTTCGGGTGGAAGGATGTCGTAAAGAAATATTTAAGGGAAATGGGAACTTCCTGGGAGGGTCTAAAGAGGCTTTGAATAGATTAAGATGGATGATAAGCGTAAGTAGCTGTGTTGGCCTCAGGCGTGGTGCTGCGGTGAGTTGTTAATAGTAGTAGTAGCATTCTTATTATTACCCTGAAAAATTCCAAAGTGTCGCCAAACGCTAGACGGAATTGATACTTTTTTGTCAACACTAACGCCAGTTCCCACCCTAATAAGTTACCCATACTCTTTGGATTGGGCGGCAAATAACAGTAAATCAACTTAGTTAAGAAAAGGATTAAGATAATAAATGCCTATGTTTAGTGCAGGGTTACTTGTTTGACTTCTAATCAAGACCATTTAAAATAAGATAAGATTTATTTCTGAAAAACGGCTATCACAAGCCCAAAAGGGCCGAATTCGCACTTTAGAGTCAAATAAAGCGAAAAAAGAACAACAAAAACAAAAAATCAAAAAACAACAGGAAATTATAAAAGGGTCAATGTCAAATACGTAAAAATGTTAAAAAACTAAAAAAACTCATAAAATTAGAAGGCCAATGTCAAGTCAGCAAAAATGCTAAAAAAAAAAAAAAACAACGAAAACTCGTAAAATTAACAAGGGGATAAAGTAAAATTAAAACGTAAAATTAAGTTAGTTGGTGACTAACAAACATAAATATAAAACCTCCAAATTTGCAAAATGGGCATTAAAATTAATAACTATGAGGTAAAGAGTGAGTGAGGGGGGGGGGAGGCAGCGGAGATTCACTGGTTGAAAATGTCCACTATGTAAGGGATAAAAGTTCTTCTATACCTTTCAGTGTAAATTCTCATTGGGGCAAGAAGGGGGATTTTTGTTGACACAGAACGCGGGAGGCGGGGTCGAAGGGTTGAATATTGACCAGGGAAAGGGGAGTTGTTCGAGGGTTATGAAGGGCATTGTTAGCAAAACGCAAGGTAATTTTTGCTCTCCTTTCCTTAAGGGTGACAAGGTTAGCTCTCCTAAGAAGGTAAATATAAGGTACTTTACCCTCATTGAAGATAATTCTTAGGCACCTTTTTTGGACTGCCTCTATTCTGTCCGACAATTCAATGGAAATGCTTGGATGCCAAACAGGACAGGCGTACTCAAGGGTTGGGCGTACAAATGACAGGAAAATCCTCAAACAATGCGATTTAGGGCATTTAATTTTTTTAAGGAGTTTAAGGATTTCCTCAAGTAGTAATCCTACTGACCTCTCTTATCACGTTTACGGCACTTTTAGCCATGCTTGCCATAGTTTCCGCAACGCTTGGCATTGCCTAATAAGCATTTTATTGATGGAAGAGACCAAGGCCTCCGTCGCGCCTTTTTGGTTCACGCTCTATCTCCTCAAATTTCACACGCTTTTGCCCCCTTCCATAGTTTACGTTTTCTTGGTTTTCTGTGCTGTTTATTGACATTTGTAGTTGTACTAAGAGTTATAGAAGTGGAGGTATTAGTAGTAGCACACACATAGTGCCTTTTGGTTAATTCAATACCTCCCTCAACATGCCCTGAAAGTTTCAACTTAATACTCTATACAGGTCCCAGTGGGGGGGGGGGTATCTGCCCTCCGATCACTTTGACTCTTATAAAGAGCAATAGAGCGTCTGATTGCCAATCCAATGAGCCCCCTCCGAAATAAAACAAAATAGGATGTTAATGTTACTAAATTTAAAAAGGATTTTGTTTAGTTTTGGTATAAAGTCAATGTAGACTTCCTATATTCCTTTTATAAATGTTTTAGTAATCTATCCAAAAAACTTAAGGAAAATAACAATTAGCATTCCTGAAATCTTAACGTAGAATTTTTTTTTTCAAAAAACATAAGATTGCATCGATTTGTGACATTAGCATAACTGTGAGGGAGTTGACCTACCCAATAAACCTAGAGATATAGTTGCTAGACCGTTCAGCTATGCTGAAAAAAATGGCTGTTGGTTCCAAGTTTGTTTTGGTCGACTTCTGAGTAGTTTACGTATCTCTTTACTCAAATAAGACCCAGAAGGAATTCTTAATTTTCGAAAAAAGTGGAAAACACCCCCTAAAAATCATAGATTCTTAATGAAAATCACACCATCAGATTCAGCGTGGTGTCAATAGTTGAGCTCTTTTAATGCTCGACCTGTGAAGTCGCCTGCCCTGTCTGACACTGCAGGATTGACTACCGGAGTGTTTCTTATCAGACCTTTGAACTATTTTTAACAAAATGGCTATCTCAAAATTCGTAACTAATTTATAAAAACTTTGGAAGTTTTTTTTTACCATTTTGAAGCAGAATCTAAGCGACAAAGCCTGGAGTAGAAGTATACGCATTCCCCCAATCGAAAGAAATTCAAGGCCAAGCCTTCAGACAAAAGCAGCCGAAGCTGAGGCGGCTGCCAGCGAAGGCGATAGTAGAACGTTAAGTTGATGAACTTTTATTGTAATTACAATATCATCAGTATCAAAGATTATTAGTAAAAGATACGAAAGCTCGTATTTCCTAATGATAAAAAACTTTTTAGCCAGACTAGCGCTCGTAACAGATGTATATATTTGACATTTCTTTAATATTGCCATGCAATGTTTTATCGCTAACTGCAGTAAATTTTCTATTAAATATATTTTGCAGTAAAAAGTCAACATATGTCTATTATTATTTAACAATGCGTAGAGATTCTATATAACAGAATTGATTGCTTCAAGAGGCTTGTTTATACTTTTTTAGCAATGCTAAGCATTATGTGGAATGGTTAAATCTGATACTTGGCAACTCTGCACACTCATACCGTAATTTCCATAACTCACAGTCTCTACATTTCGTGATTCTGTGGTCATATTTCGTATGTGACAAATACAGGGATTGTGCGGAATCACTTTTTCACTTTTTTGTAACCTTTCATCACTTCCGCTATGTCACTTGGTGTCACTTTTGTTTGGCAAAAAGCCACTTTTGTCACTTTTTACAGTCACTTTGACGCTTCCTTGGGATATGATCTGACTACAGCGTTGCCATCAACATACGTTGATGAGTTAGTGAAGTCCTTTGTGTAGTTTCTATTTCATTTTGGCGTGTCTTGAAGCATTTTTTGGCAAGTTTTAGCAAAAATTATAAGATGGACGATTTTTAAAAACTTCTTGGCTTAAAAAGTTTTTAACTGGCTTAAAATGTGACTCCTTTGACTCTCGAGTCTTTTTTGCATTTTTGATTTCGTTTTGGCCTATCTTACAGTATTTGTCGGCAAGTTTCAGCACAGAATAACAGATGGAATATTTTTCAAAACCTCCTGACTTAAAAAATTCCAATTTTTTCACTGTTTTAGAATTCGACTCCCTTGCCTCTCGAGTCCTGTCTGTTATTGTCTATTTTATTTTGGTCTGTCTTACAGCATGTAACGGTAAGTTTTAACTCAAATTAAAAGATGGATTATTTTTAAAAACCTCGTGACTTAAAAAGTCTCAGTTTTTTTTTTAACTGGCTTAAAATGTAATTCCCTTGACTCTTGAGTGCTTTGTGTATTTTCTATTTCATTTTGACTTTTCTTGCAGCATTTGCAGGCAAGTTTTAGCACAGATTAATTGTTGGGCCATTTTTTAAAACCTCGCGACTAAAAAAGTCTATTTTTTTAACTGGTTTAAAATGTGACTCCAGAATACTAAGGTATTCTGGAACATACAGAAAATCATTGAGGAATTAAAGAATACAAATCCTGTTAATCTTGATCCGCCGCCATAAAAGGAATTATAGGTCTTTCCGCCAAATTCTTTTCATTTGCTTTTATACATTAAATTTAACCTTACCTTAGGCCTTACCTTAGAAGATGGGGGGGGGGGGTTCAAGCTTGACTTGCAGTCCTTTCTGTATTTTCTACTGCGCGTATTTTACAGCATTTGTCGGCAAAATTCAGCACAGATGAACAGATAGACTATTTTTTAAAACCTCGTGACCATGTTGTTTTTCTATTTACAAATAAAAAGAAATGAAAATATAGAAAAACGGGTATAATATTTCAAATTATCAGTGGAAAATAACAAAATAGTCTTTTATTTTCACTAATATTAATAAAAGTCTGAATATTTCGGCTTCCGGGAAGCCTTCATCAACGAAAAAAAAACACTAAGTTAAACCAAACGTATAAAGAAAAGGATAAAAAAAAAAATCGTTTATCGTTTTTGTTTTGTGTTTTCCTTTTCTTTATATGTTTTCTTTAATTTGATTTAGCTTTTTTTTCGTTGATAAAGGCTTCCGGAAGTGAAGCCAAAATACTCAGACTTTTGCTAGTATTGTTGAAAAAAAAGGCTTTTTGTTATTTTCCATAGTGTAATTTGAAATATTATACGTTTTTCTGTAATTTCATTTCGTTCTATTTATGCTCCAGAAATTACATTTCCTTGTCAGCCTCGATTTTTCTTTCAATGTATACAATTAGTTACCCTAATTACACAACCATTTCAAGCATTTTAGGTTATGATTGCCACTGCTTAATCGTTTATGAGGTCTGTGAAGCCATCAGATATCTTTTTATGATTTCTGATAATGTAAGATTCTGAAGCATGGTTGCTCTGAGAAACGGAGGACGATTAGCCAGATGTTTTCCAGGGAAATTGCCTATGGATTGTTTCAAAAGTAAGCAATCTATGGGTCAAGCCATCACTTACTTTGTCAGCCTCGAAAAGTATGGTTCAATCCTGCTTTCTGGGGCTATAATGAGAGAAAGGTTGGCCAAAAAAGTGCAAATTCTTTTTACTTTTTAAAGTAAACAATCTATGGGTCACTACAAAAATATAAATTTCTCTACTGCATTTATTTGGAAAAGAATTTGTATGACTGTGGTGCTGATAGTTATTACTGAACAATGTAGATATAATTGTTGAAGAAGGTGAAGTACCTAGTAATTTTAGAAAAACTTGAACTAAACACCTTTAGCCAGATTAGCCAAGATGTTTTCCAGGGAAATTGTTTTGGATACTTGACTGACTGACCGTATCTCTAACAGTACGCTGTACGAAAAGTATGGTTCAATCCTGCTTTCTGGGGCTATAATGAGAGAAAGGTTGAGACGGCTAGGGCACGTTCTGCGGATGAAGGATGACAGATTGCCTAAGATTGTCCTTTTCGGCCAACCGTCTAGAGCCAAATGAAAAGCGGGTCATTACCTGTTTGGGATGGATGGATTTCGTGCGGAAAGATTTAAGGGAAATTAGAACTTCCTGGGAGGGTGTAAAGAGGAAGGCGTTCGATAGATTAGGATGGAGGAGGACCGTGCGTAGTTGTGTTGGCTTCTGGCGGCTTGTTGCTGCAGTGAGTTGTTAGTAGTAGTGTTAGTACATAATAAATAATAATTAAATTTTAACTAATCTGGAATTAATTAATTGAAACTAATATGTCACTTTCATGAAGTATATTCTCTAAAGTATTGCCCTGCAATATTGGCTCAATATGCTCTGTAAAGTCTTATAATAAATGCCAATAAACTTAATAACACTGTAAATTTTTGTTTTATAATACGCAGATAGCTTAAATAGGGATACATACATGCCCTTTTTGGCGACGGGGGGCGGCTCCTAAATTTGTAAAAATAATACAGAAAGTATACGAATTGTACAGGAAAGACATTGTAAGACATTAGATTTTAGGAAAAATCCTAAACATTTTCAGATGTTTTTAGGGGGAGGGGGCCTTGTTTCCAGCCTTTCCTCTTTCTGTTTCCTCTTTCATCTTTCTTGCCTGTTTTCAACAGTTATTCCTCGTTAACCCTTGCTATTTATTTTTTTGTGCCGCGTGATAGTCTTTTTATTTTTTCTTAACTATTTTTCTATTTTATTTTCGTTGTTTTATTTTATTTCTTTTATTATTTAATTCTATTGTATTAATTCAAGTAAATTCTAATTGTCTAATCTATTTCATTTTTTCTTTTTGTTTTCTTATTTCTCTTTATTGTTCATTTTTCTCTTGATTTTTCATAGCTGTGCCGCGTGATAAAGTCTCAGAAGAGAGTCCAATTGATTTAGACTACCACCCAATCAGCCAATGGAACTTGCTAAGAAGTTCTTCATGGTCTGACCTCCCTCTTCCTTTGTCGAGTACTTGCCTCCTTATTTTAAGCCCAGTGAAAAGACCCGGCGACCCAAACAACCTTCTGGTGTCAACCTGGGACAAGGGCGATGAAGATATGGATTCAACCCTGACTGAAAGCTGGCTATCCCAGGTATATTTAAGTTATTATGAGAACTAGCATCCTCTCGGGAGACAGACAAAGAAAAGGAAAAAAATGAATATAGCGTATATTCTTTTGGAAGAATAAAAGAAAAAAATTTTAAATTTTCAAAAATGTTAAATTGTTAAATTGTAAAAATAAATAAATGAAAGTAATTAGTAAAATTAAACCAATTTATATAACTGGTAAATGTCAGTAACTCCCAGCCAATCACTAATCCTCAGCTCTGAAAACAAGTGCGTGATGTCATACACCGGCTACATCATTATACAGTCTCTCATTATACATCCAGTAGATTTAACCAAAACGGTGACGAATTTCGTGTGTAGCTTTGTTGAGTCGTTCGCCTCACTGTTGAGGGATCGACCTAAAAGTTTCAGGAATTTTTTTAATAATCTTTAGAGTGGGGTAAGGGGATTTAGAATCTTGTGTTGAGGGGGTTATATTTGTTTGTAGTCAGCACAAAGGAGTATATTACGCGTTTCTATGCCTGTCATCTGACAGGCTCTGCTAGTTTATAGGAGTATGTAAGAATAACGAGTTTTCTGTCGGTTTAGTGGGCTCAAAGAGTATGGCTAACTTATAAGAGTGGAAACTGGCGCTAATGTCAGCAAAAAAAAAACATCAACGCCATCTTGCGGTTGGCGACATTTTTTAAAGTTGTGTTATTGTTTTCTGTCAGGAACTGAGATCAGATGCTTATTATTACACTAATTTTACCAACTACACATATTAAATTTAATATTAGTATTATCACATTGAAAAAATGCTGAATCTGATGCTTTTTCCATTAAGATTCTACAATTTTTAGGGATTTTTTCGAAAATAAGGCAAATTTTCTCAGGCTCGTAATGTTTGACTGGTAGGAAACTGGAGCCAGTAGCTGTCACTTTCTGCCAAGCCTTCGTAATCCGTCAACGGGGTAGAGATCGTTTTTTATGGTTGTCCATTGTCCACCAATTTTCCAGTCGAGTGCTAGGTCGCTTGCGCCAATCTAGCAAAGGAGCAGCGAGAAACACTTGCTTAATAATGTGGCTATTGGGTCTTCTCAGGACATGGCTAAGTCAGCGCAGTCTTCTCTGGTTGACTATCGTATTAGTGGGTTCGATATTACAGCAGCAGTGGCGTATATCATCTTTGGAGATTCTGTCAGAGCATGAATTCCTCAGGATCTTACGCAGACAGCGCCTTCAGTGGTCAAGTCTCACCTGCATAGAAAAGAACAGGCCTAACAGAGTTGCCACTAAGGCTATTTGAAAGAGCAAAAAAATACACAAATGGTAGAACATCTCCAAGAGTGTGATAATTTTACTTCCAGACCCTTTAAGTCAAACACTTGATTTCAGTGGAAGTAAGTATAACGTTACTAGCTAGGATATATTCAGAGAGGCTTTACTCTTAGACAGGAGCAGGATATTTCTGGAGGGGGTAAAGAAGGTGGAGGGTTTGTACAAAAAAATTCTTACGGAATAGGATAGTATCGCTCTCAGATCGCGAAGAATGAAGGACTTTTTTATTAAATTTAAACTTTGCATTTTCATGTTTTCTTGATTTTTTTTTTGGGGGGGGGGGGGGTTGGTCTCATAATTGGAAAGGTTGAAGTAGCTCTAAAAGCTTTCATATATTTTATTAGTACTTATTATTAAGAGTAATATTATATTGTTATAATTGTCATTATTATTATTTGTTTCGTTATAGTATATTATTATTTTAAATACAAAGTTATTGACATGATTGACATTCATGTGATGTCATTATGGCATGATCATGTTTCATTGACATGAAAGATGATTGAAAAGTAAATTCCCCAGACAATTTTGTTAATCTTGGATTTTTTGCAAATGGACCTCCCAACCTTGAAAGTGGCTGTGGAAGGTGGAAAGCGTCCGTTCGTTGACAGCCTTAGAAAAATCGCAAATTTCCGGTCGCTGTTTATAATTCTTTCCCAATTGATACTTCTCTCACTCCTCTTCTTTTAAAACTATATTACGGAATCTTAAGTTTCTAACTCTTACCCCTTGATTTAATTTTTTTTTTCCTAATCTAATGTTGAACACTTATTATTTGTTTCTTTTGCTTTCTCTGTTTTCAGGTAAAAAAAAAATCTTATCTTTATTTGTGTTTTCACTGTATTCTAGTGTGTATTTTCATTGTATTCTCGTTTTTTCTCTTTTTCTTTTGTTATTGTATTCCTGGTGTTTTATTGGTGTGTAGTATAGTGAAGCCCTAATAAGCCAAGCTTAACCCCTACGGCCTTAAACAGCAAAACTTGCGTTTAGTGCTTGTAAAAGAAGATTTTTAGCATAAAAAAATAATTGATTGATTAATTACAGGTTGAAATTACCACATACGCTGGGCCACATAGAAGACTATGGATGGGACCGCAATTTACTTTCAAGACTATCCAATCTGGAACTGGAGGGTAAGTGTCTCGTCATCTATGCCACAAGTTCCAAAATAAATAACTGGGCCAAAACATAAATCGTTGTGCCGCAATCTGCCAAAACATAAATAGTTGCGCCACAATTGGATAACAATTTACTTTTAAGACTATCCAGTCTAGAAGTGGAGGATAAGTTTTACCATCTGCATCACAAGTTCCAAAATAAATAATCGGGCCACAATTGGCCAAAATACAAATATGTGAACCATAATAGGATGGCAATTGATATTCAAGACCATTGAATCTGGAAGTAGACGGTGAGTGTTTTGTCGTCTGTGCCACAAAGTCCAAAATAAAAAACTGGGCCACAAAATGAATAGCAGTGGCACGATGGAACCACTTAGGGACACAATGGAACATATTTACGTTTAAAACTATTCAATCTGGAATTGTGTGTGTGGAGGGGGGAGGATTAAATGTTTCTTTATCAATGCCTGAAGTTCCAACAGTGGACACCATGGACTTTCTTAGAGAAGTTTGAAACCGGTCGATTGACTACGGAAATACTTAATAAGGAAAGAATAAAAAAAAAATCAAAAACATGTCAAGAACAAGAATAACAAAAAAAAATAAAAAAAAATATCAAAATCAAAATACTAAAAATAGGTAAACTATATAGAAAGTATAAAGGACTATCGGCAAGACTGCAAACAATCTTACAAGTGGGGAGGGGGAATAACATTGAAAAATATTTTGATTTGCGTGGAAAAATTTATTTGTTTTCTATTGATTTTTTCCAAAAAAATTATGCGATTCAGATTTTTTCGTTTCCTATATTTTCTTATTCTGATTGTTTATGGTTTTTCCCAAATTGTAGTCGAAATCGTCACGTGTATTCCTGATGAATTCAAAGAGAATCGTTTTGGCTCCTAAAAATGATAATTTGTCGCGATCTCTGCTAAAAATAATGATGAAATTAAATTAAAAAAATACTGATATTTTAGGCTTTCTAATCAAAGCTTAATGCCCAATTCTTAAACCGCTTCCCGTCTTTTGGTCAAATTCCAATTTTGTACGCATGCCGAAATCTGATGAAAATACAATGAGTCACGAAAGAATAAACAGACCAAAGCAAGGTGTAAGACCTCAGCGAACATATACCCACGTTAACATAGCTAAAATCAAAACTCAAACAGATGTGATATATTCTGTAAGGTTTCATGAAGAATTTTTATTTATTTGTTATGGATTTTTTATTTATTTTTTTTTTATGATTTGAAGATTTTATTTATTATTTATGTTTTTTTTTATCAAAATTCAATCTGATGTCCCACCAGGTTTGCCACTATCGTCAGTTCCAAAAGTCCTACAATTGCCCAAATTTGCGTGCTACACAGTGATTTTCAGTGCTACAGTCAAAAATTTAACTATTAGAGCGGAAATAGCTCCAATGGATATTTTACGGGTGTTCCTTCTGTTCTTAAGCTAAAGAATTTGAAACAGATTGAAGTTACATACTTTAAAGTTTGCAAATTCCTTCTTTCTCTGCCGCCATGGACTAGAAATCGGTATCTAGTTAAAAAATTCTGTTACGGATGGAACTCAAAAGCTCGGTGACCTACACAAAAAGCTTTCTGCAGATGCATTTTGTAAACTTGGCCCTCACCATGGTCTTTTACAGTTTTTTCTTAGTAGAAATTAATTGCTAGTGTTTTTGTTGATGCTTTTTTTTTGTTTTCTTTTTTTTATTAGTATTATATTATTATGTATTATTATATTATAATATTATATTATTTATATTATATTATAATATTTTTATATTATATATATTATTATATTAATATATTATATTATATATTATATGTAATATTACAATGTATTATTATATTATATTATATGATATTATTTTATTATTATATTATTATTTCTTTTTATTATTATGTTTCTACTCCACTTGTGCTACTTGTTTTCTTGTAGTTGTGGGTAATTAATGATTGAATTGAATTGAAAACTATTTTAGCCGATCAGTACGTAGGCGCCACCCAACTTATCAATACAGCATAAATATTATACAGTGTGGAAAATGGGGTTCAGAAATGGGACCAGCTTCAGTTGCTACTTGGCATTGCCATCGCAATGTGCTAAAAATTTGTCATTGCGCACGCGCGAAGGCGGAGTCATGAGAAATGTGCAACTGATCTGTTCCAAAAATATTTAACGAGAAGATAGGAATTTTCCGTGCTGTATCATATTTATTCTGCGCTGATCAACGACTCAGCTGCGAAACAGAAAGCAGTTGGTGGTGAAAAAATAATACTACCATCATAATTCACCGGACCAACGCGCTACTATAATGAACGTCTTGAAGGTGCAATAGTGTTTGTTCGTCCCCTTGGATCACTAAATTTTATTTATCACTATGACTTGTAATCCCGACTGGACAGAAATTGCAGAAGCTTGCTGCAGCAGGATTTCGGACCTTTCTTGACAGAAGATGGCAGTTAGGTCCTCATTTATTGGTTTCTCAATACATCACACTAGAAAATTGAACAAAATAAGAAAGAGCTAAGTTGCCCACCAATGTTCTGATTGGTCATCAATAGTTTTGCACTGCACTAATGTTCAACATGCACCAAGCTTTTCTAACGAAATGGACTATATCTTCTTGTCTATTCCTATGTCTTATAAAAACTGAACTACAAGTTGACAAATTTGCGTCCTAGTTTTTTCGTCAGCTATACCTCCCAAAAGTAGGTCTAATTGGAGCGCATAAAATTCTGTGCAAAAATCTTGCTATATTTTGTCTCTGATGTTGATAACTTTCATAATCTAGTAGAACATGTGTAATTGTCTCTTCATTATTGCAATGTTTGCAATGTTCTTCTTCTCCAAAAAATCTTGCACGGTATGATTGTACCACAGGAGCTTCCTATATCTTATACTGTATTAATTGAAATAATAGTTACCATTCCTGAATCAGTGTCAGGTGGCATTTTTTTTCTCATTAGGCAGTTTTCTTAAAACGCGCTTTTCTACTTTTGGCTACTACGGGCTGTGGTTCGCTCTTTACTAGATTGCACCTACTGCTGCAACCATAATTGTAGCTGCTGCTGCAACCATGATAGAAGGCACAAAACCATGATTGAAAAAACACCCGATACCGATACGTGCAATATCGATACACCCGAAATTTTATTAATTTAGCTAAAAACTTTTAAAGCGCTAAGCTACGCCTTGAAGAATGGAGAGGACACAAAAAAGTTTCTGGTCGGGGAACCCATAATTTTCAAATTGATCCAAAAATAGAAACGAATTGGTTTATGGTTAGGGTTTTCTTTGTTTGAAGATTTTTCCTTATCATAATAGAAATTTCTAGATCTAGGACCTTATCTAAGGAAAACTAAAAAGATGGGACCACAACGAAGTATCTCTTTCAGCTATTTTGGTCCAAACAAAGGGGAACATTTTCCCTATAAGAACCAACCTGACGCCAAACTATGTTTTTGAGACTTGCTTTCTAATGTAGGGGTGATGGGATTCCTTTCCCTGGGACTGGTCCGAAGTTCCCCCATCTGTCATAGAAAATTTTCAGTCCAGATATAACACAGATATTTCATTGTTTACTTCACTTTGGCAACCGCAATTGGAAAAATACTACAATGTTATTCTTCCTTTTTTTCAATTTTTTTTCGCAATATTCAGACTTGATGCTTTGAAAGAAAACGAAAGTTGTACATAGCCAGGATGGAGATGATAGATAAATATGACCATTAACTGATTTAAGCTGCTCTTACACTACTTACGTAGTTTTCTATTCTAAGTGGCTAAGTTACGTTACGTTAATTATAACCTTTGGCACTTAAACAAGTCCTTTAACACAGTGCTAATGTAAAAATCTATATAACTATCATAATTGTTGTCTAAAATCATCGTAAGCAAACTATTCAAAAATTTAAAATGTAGAATTGATGTGAAGATTCGTGGAGAAAACGTGAAGGGCTTTCATGGAAAAGTTAATTGATTTGTTTTAAAAATATATTGATTGCCTATCCAGAAATTCCATTTTGTCGGTCCTATCAAAGAGTAAGGGTAGCTTATAAGAGTGGAAACTGGCGCTAGCTCCAACAAAAAAAAAATCTAGCAATGCCATCTAGCGTATGGCAACATTTGGCATTTTTTCAGGCGTTGCAATCGTTTTTCTGTCAGGAACTACGATCAGACACTTATTATTATCCTAATTTTACTAATTACACTAATTAAATTAATTACTTCTAGTGAAAAAATGTCAAGTGTTCCCATACACTAGATGGCGTTGATGTTTTTTGACACAGGTGCCAACTCCCACTCATATAAGTTAGCCATACTCTTTGGGTTCTATATTGAATTTTCCATGTCGTAACATAAACTTGCGTAGCGTAGAATTCTATGTAGTGCTGAGCCTATTTAGCAGTACCTACATTACGGGCAAAATTTTGCTCCTTAAGATTATAAAACTTAATATAAAATCTTAATTTAAATTTAATAATTAATTTTTTAGTTTAAGGTTAGCTAGTGTAAAATGTTCTATGGCGTAGTGTGAAAGCACCATTAGTCAGTACAAGGATGTGCAGAAAAAAAAGCCGTAAATGGGAAACAAAATGTAATATCAAAGGTGGAATCTGTCTGGAACTTTAGAGTTTATTAACCGTAATATTAAATAGGGAAAATTATAATATGTATTTTCACAAATGTAATATCTAATTGCAAAAAAAAATGAAACTTTAGTGTGTATCAACGTTAACGGTTGAAATTTGAAACACGTCGCAACAATGTCTCAATGTATTCAAACCTTTGTGTAATAAATATTAGTAACCGCATAGTTAACTGGCACATCCAACGAAATGAAAACCTTTGTTATTTAACGTATCGATTTACTAGTTGAAGCTGTTTATCAATTGCTTTATTTGGAGCTGTTTAATTCTTGTTTCAGCTTAGATAAGTGGAAATGATTGCCTTAAATGTGAAGCAATTCTTCAGACTAACTACGTAGCCTGCCTTGCCCGGGCTATGAGTCTTGTCCGGACTACACGGCTTCTTACATAAATAAGAAATACACAGGTTTGGATGTTATTGTGAAAATGGATGAACTGCCGATTAGATTCCAAAAGCATGGAGAGCGTACCGTTGCTTTTCCTCTGAATTACATCTGTGTTTAAACAGTGCTAATATTCATCAAAGATGTTTCCATGTTTTTCATTTCCTGTGTTTAGTTTGTTAACTGATGCAGGAATTATACTTTTTTAATTCTTTTGTTGTATTTTTTTTGTGTATTTTCCTCTTCTCTTTTCTTTTTATTCCTTTATATTTCCTCTGTAATAGCATTTTTATCTTTTTTTATTGGGTAGAAATAAACTGTTCATATTGCTAAGCCAATAAAATAAGAAAAATGATACCACTCAGCATGGTCATAGCCAGGGTTGGGGCTACCGGGTTTGAAACCCCTTCCCCCGAAAAAAAAATTGTCTGGCTCGTAAAATATAACAAAAATGCTTATACGCAAATTTTTAATCCGTTTTAAAGTTTTTTGGACCCCCCCCCCTCCTCGGAGAAAAATCCTGTTTACGCCCTTGCCACCCTGCATTAGAGTGTACTTACGACCATGGCAATGATGCTTGCATTAAAAAAAAAGAATTGGTTCTGCAAATAGTTTTTTCAAAAAGTTTTTGAAATAGCCTTAATTTAGGCTGTTGAATATTTGTTTTATCTGTCTTGACGTTATTTTTTTATTTATTAATTTTGTATTGTTTTTTTTAGCGAGAGTGAACCCACGGAAATTGAACTGACGACTCCTCCGCCAACAAATACAAAATCTACTCCAATGAATATGCCCAGTGATGCCACTTTTTTATTTGAAGATTTTCGGAATAGCCTACCAATGGTTATTGAAACAGCTGGATCGGCTGGTAATATATTTCTACTGCTAATTTTTTATTTTATGAATTTTGTAAAACTTACCGATGGTTATTGAAAATGCGAATATTTCGGCCGAGACCTCCGCTCAGCCGTCCTCAGTGCAAAGATAGAATAATAATAAAAGACCTTAAAACAAACCCACTAAAATAAATAAAAACAAACCGTAAAAAACAACCACTAAATTAAATAGACTCTTTCCATTTAACGATGAAAAGGTTACTTGAGTTTGTTTCTCTTCTTGTTATACTTAGCCAGTGTCGTCTTAGAAATTATTTATACCCTGTATCCATATCGATATATTTTTGGACGTTCTTGATCCTTTGGACGTTCAAAATGATGGACGTTCTTGATCCCTTGGACGTTCAAAATGATGGACGTTCTTGATCCCTTGGACTTTCTAAATGATGGACGTGCTCCTGCTGTCTCGGGCTGAAATGAATAAAAGATTAAGATGGTTCTGCCACGTTTTGCTATAGAAATATTTTTGGTTGCAGTATTTAAAGGAAGTTGGAACTTGAAAGGGATTAGAATTGAAGCTTTGAAGAAATTAGGCAAAGGGATGTCATGTTTAGCTGTATTAGCCCCAGGTGCTGCAATAAGATAGCATCTTGGTACTGCAGTGGAACTGCACAAGGCAGCTTAGTGCTATAATGGGATGTTAGTAATAGTAGTAGTATTAATAAATGTGCTCAGTTCACTTTTAATATAAAATCTCCCTCTGGAAAGAAATAATTATCAAACAGTTTGTGGTAACTAACTGTAAGTAAAAAGCTACCCGGCTCAATAGTAAATGAAACTCTAAAAAATGGAATTTTGATACCAATAGATATATCAAAAGATTGGAGTTTTACGCTGATTTCAGATATTTAAGTTTCATTAAGTTTAGTCTTACCCATGAGAGGCTACGAGCCTGAGAAAATTTGCCTGATTTTTGAAAAAGGGGGAAACATCCCCTAAATTCATAGTCGATCTTGATGAAAATCACCCATCAGATTCAGCTTATCAGAGAACCCTGCTGTTGAGGTTTCAAGTGCCGTTTTCAAGAAGTTTCAATCTGAAAAAATGTGGAATTATTACCAGATGAACAATCATGGTTACGTGTTTTTTTTCAGGGGTGATCATATCGATCCAGTGGTCCTAGAATATCGTCAGAGAGCTTATTCAAACGGAAATTAAAAGTTATAGTGCCCTTTTTAAGTAACCAAAAAAATTGGAGTGCAACTAGGCCCCCTCCCGCGCCCCTTTTTTCTCAAAGTCGTCCGATCAAAATTTGGAGATAGCCATTTTGTTCAGCATAGTTGAGAGGCCGAATAACTATTTCTTTGGGTATGTCCTGACCCTACCACAGCCACTGGGGAAAGGTTTTTAAGTTACAAAATGTGCCCATTATTTACGTATACTATTAGTTATTGAGAAGTATGCATACATTTTTCAGGGGGAGTGAGGAATTTTCTGCCGATTGGATTTTCCGATGGGATAGTCTTCCATGGGGAGGTAAGTTTCCAGGGGGTGAGTTTTTCAGGGGAAATTTTACACTGGGGAAATTTACCAGAATTTCTATACTAAATTCTTCTTATGTCTTGCTTTCTTATTGCTGAGTCAATTTTACGCGTGGAGATACTAAGGGTAATTGTCCGAGGTAAATTTTGACCAAGATTGAATTGTCTTGAGAATAAATCCTTGGAGAGGGGGGGATTTTTCCGTGGAGGAGTAGTTAGATTTCCTCGAATTATTTGAAAAACGATCAGAAATTAAATTCAAAAAAACAAGTTTTTTTTCAAGTGAAAGTAAGGAGCGACATTAAAACTTAAAACGAATAAAAATTATTACGTATACGAGGGGGATTACTCCTCCAAAACACCTCGCTCTTTACGCTAAAGTGTGATTTCTTTCCCATTTCTTTAAGAACGACTCCTGAAACACACTATTCGTTTAATTTGAACAATAACAAGCTTTTTTTTTAAAAGTATTAAAAAACTTTAGCTTAAAGAGCGAGGTGTTTTGGAGGAGTAATTCCTCTCATATACGTAATAATTTCTGTTCATTTTAACTTTTAATGCTGCTCCTTACTTTCAGTTGAAAAAAAAATTCTTTTTTTTATTTAGTTAGTTCAAAAGGTGGCGTAAAATACATTCGTATTAAATAAAATAATCTGTTTTAGCTTGAAAAAACGCTTGGTCTTTTCACCCCTTTATTTTTGCTCTCGGTTAAAATTATCTTATTATTCCAAAAATTTTCAAACTAAAAAAAAAAACGCCATGCGGTCACTCTACTATTTATATCTTTACTCCATCCCACGTTTTTATTAATAATTTTAAATTAAAAAAATTAAGTTCTTTTAACAGAAAGTAAGGAGTGACATTAAAACTTAAAACAAACAGAAATAATTCCGTATATGAAGGGGGTTGCCTCCTCCTCAACACCTCGCTCTTTACGCTAAAGTTTTTTAGTACTTTTGAAAAAAGCTTCTCATTATTCCAATTTAACGAACATAGTGTCTCAGAAGTCATTTTTAAAAAAGTGGAAGAAAATATAAACTTTAGCGTAAAAACAGGGGTGTTGAGGAGGAGGCAACCCCCTTCATATACGGAATAATTTCTGTTCGTTTTAAGTTTCAATGTCGCTCCTTACTTTCTGTTAAAAAAAAACTAGTTTTTTTTACTTAATTTCTGAACGTTTTTGAATTAATGCAGGTTTTTAAATTAGCTAGCCGTATATGAATAATCTATTGTTGATCAACAAACCCATGTGTTATTGTGAAAATTTAAATTGTGGATTATTGCCTCAAATTGTGAGTCAGACATTTTTCAAAACCTAGTGTGTTATTTTCCTTATTAATACACCCTAAAGTGTTATATTATACTTACTTGCCTTGGAGTTTCATGGTGTTTAATGTGTTTTTAATTGGTGATATATAAGTGTAAATGTAATTCCCTAGAGATTTCAACGTTTCCTGATTTTGAATTTTCTTTTTTGTTGTTGCCGCTGCGAAACTGCCAATATAATTTTCTTTTGGGCGAATTCGAAAATTCAGCCAAAAAGTAGGTGAATCTGCATCCTAGTGTCGATTCACTGACTAAGCATGCAGAAGAGGGGTGGTCACCTGCAGCAAGTGCCGGTGACCTAACGGGAGTAAGATCCCTTAAACTGCGGGGGTCAGGTGAGCAGGGATCAACGCTTCCCTGCCTGAGTAAGCTTCGAAGATGCTGCGATCACCTCCAAAATCAAACCAAAAGCACCAGCAAGGCCCAAAAGAAGCAAACCAAGGAAAAGGATCCGTAAAATCAACCCCAGAAAATTCTAGTATTCAACAAACTGAGTCACCAGCAAGAAAACGAAAAATTTCAGAGCTTCCACCTTCCCCAACTGTCCCAAATTACCATATTGTATTAATTAAAAAGAAAAATGGAACACCTTTTGTAACAGATGATCCTGAATTAATCAGAAAAGCAATTTTTAAAGTAGCCAAAGTTAACTTTGAGCTTAGTGTCCAAAAATCAGGCACAGCAGAACTTTATTTCCAAGATGCTGTAGGAGCTGATAAAGTAATTCAAAACTCTAGTTTAGTTCAGCTTACTAACTCAGGAATTGAAGCCACAAAACTCATCAGAGAAAAGAAATTCCAATACGTATTTTATGGAATTGATCTTTCTTTGGAAAAACAAGAAATCAAATCTGAGTTATGAGACTCATCAGGAAGAACTCTTACCATCACAAATATGACTAGGCTTAACAAAAGAAATGGAGAAAGCGTGACGCCGAGTAAGTCAATCTTGGTTGCATTGAAAACTGAGCTCAAGCATGATGTATATCTCTATGGGCAACAAATCCCTTTCAAGCCCTACAAGGCCAAGCCTTTATACTGCATCATATGTCATGTACATGGCCACAATAAAAACAATTGCCAGCAAACAAATCCCTCCTGCTCCAAATGTGGAAAAGACAATCATGACTCAACATACTATCCTGCTCCTGAGCCATACGGCAAAAACTGTAAGACCATAGAGCACATTCTATTCCCCACCTACCATCAGATCTATGCCCACCCACCATCAACGCGCAGACATTCTGAGAATCTCAACTCAGCAAAACATTCCTTCTCAATCGTCGCAGCAAAAATACCTAAGACTCCAAAGCCAAGTGCTGTCCCCACCCAAATTAAGGAGGTGCAGAAAACCTCTGACATCCAAGCTTATCATTATGCAAGCTCTTCTTATGCAAACGCCCTCACGGGTAAACACAATAGCGCAGATGTTCCAGGAATAACCCAGGTAGCCAAAGGTAAGACCTGGTGAAATCAAAACACAACTCCAACACTTGAAGCTACTGATCAGATGAACAGTTCCGAATTCCAAAAGCTGGGCACACGTTTGACTCTAAATCCCACTTTAGGCCAAGAAGTTTGGAGACAAGCTTACACTCAATTTGAGAAACTTAGGAATGAAGTGGCTTTTCCTCCTGGTTCTCAAGAAGTAGTAAAACAAGTCCAGACAGGACAAAGAACCAAGACCTTCTCAAGTCATCATTCCTCTGGTCTTAAGGAAGAGACATCCAAAAAGACAAACAAACTACAGAGGGACAATGCTCCCTCAGTGACAACTGATGATAACTCAGAATTTACGTCTTCAGAAGAAACATGGAAGATATATTTATAAGCCATGAATAGTTTCAAGATTTCGCAATGGAACATCGTGTCTCTAAATAGTTTAAAACTAAATGAACTAATCGAATACATAATTAGCCATAATATTCATCTTGTTTCCCTCCAGGAAACAAATTTACACAGTCTCAGACAAGTAGTTATATCTGGATTCCATCTTTATAGAAAGGATAGATCAACCGGAAGGAAAGGAGCGGGAGTGGCAATCCTCATTAAAAAGGATATACCGCATTCGGCAATAGCCCCAATAGAGTACCGGAATGAGATTGATGTGGTCAGCGTGAATTTAAATCTCCAAGATAGACATCCCTTAAAAGTCTCATTCTTTTACAATCCTAATGGCAGCAATGATATTAAAGCCGTACTTGAAGAAGAAACAAGAGATAAAAACACTGTCATTTTAGTTGACTTTAATGCTCATAGCCCTATATGGGTAAATTGTGTACACTCCAACATTGCGGGTAAGAATATAGAAGAATTTACCCTCACCTCTAACAATTTCACAGTTCTAACTCCGCATGGCCTCCCCACCCACTACAATATCAGGAATAATACCTCATCAACGATTGATTTGCAGGTCGTTCCAACATGGCTTAAGTCTGAAATCCAGATTTCTCATGTCCCAGATCTTCAGACCGACCATACTGCAACCCTTATCGAAATTCATGCAGCAAAATACACTCCTGTTCCACCAACAATAAGATTCAATTTAAAGACAGCAAACTGGACCCTCTTCAAAAACTTATTAGATGGCACTGATTACTCTACTATCAGGCTAGAGGAAGATATTGAAATTAAAGCCAAAAAACTAAGTGACACTCTCTTAACAGCAGCAGGAAACTCAACCAAGAAATTCTCTGACCAAATGCCTGTTAAAGAAGTCTAACAAAATCTAGTGGAGTCAAGACTGCAGAAGTGCACTTCTAAGTAAAAAGAAAGCAAGAAACATTTTCCAGAGGCATCCAAGCGAAGAAACTTTCGTTGCTCTTAGGAAGGCTGAAGCTTTGGTGAGTGAAACAGTTTTGAAGGTCAATGTTCCTTCAAGTAAAATTCATTCGTTCGTAAATCGAATGGCTGGCAATAATAAAACTTATAATTCAAAGATCCCCTGTCTTACAACAACGGAAAGACCGACAAAGACATTACTGAAGCATTTGCGATTCATTTCAAGAAAGAGGTCCTCGCAGAGCATAGAGGAAGGTCTAGAGTGTGCAAATTGCATGAGAAGACAAATTTCAAGAAGGAACTTGTTTGTATGTTGAGCTAAAGGAGGCTATAAGGTCGTCCAATTCCTCTTCAGCATCAGAAGAAGACGAAATAAGTATCCAATGGATCATAAATACAGGAGAAATTTTTCATGATGCCTTACTTCATGTATATAACTGCTCATGGACTACAAAGATATTCCCAAGGATATGGAAACAGACCATTATAATCCCAATTAGAAAACAAGGCAAACCTCCAGATTTAATCAATTCCTACAGGCCTATCTCACTACTACCAGTGCTTGGAAAACTTTTTGAGAAGATGCTACATAGGAGGTTAGAATGGTTTGTGGAAATTAATAGAATTCTACCTAATTCCCAGGCTGGCTTTCGTAAAGGGCGTAATACTATAGACAATGTAATCCAGAAATGCCGTAGATAGAGGTGAGATCATGATAGCAGTCTAAGTTGACTTTGAATCAGCTTTTGACCACATTTGCATGTATCTCATTTGTCAAATTCTTAAAGGGATGGATTTCCCAAATGGAATCATCAACTTCCTCTTCAATTATCCATCTGATAGAAGCTACAAAGTCCGGGTGCAAAATGAGCTATCCAGTATTTCAGCACTACATGTTGGACTCCCTCAGGGGTCCATACTCAGCCCTCTTCTTTTTTTATTAGTTTTAAGTGAGCTTCAGTTCAGCAGTGATTCAATATCCAAGCTTGAATTTGCAGATGACTTAGTTCTTTGGTCAGCAGGTAGAGATGTAAATATTATTGCCAGTAATATTAACTTAGCATTAGATAAGATAAGATTTATTGCAAAAAGCCTGTGGGCCATAGCAACACATAATACAGTCTACAAACAAAGCTCAGGAAAAAAATTACAACTTTAGATAATAAAATTCAAAAAAGAAAAAAGAACAACAAAACGACAAAAAAAGATACACACCAAGGCTCAACATTTTAACCAGCAACAGTAACCATAATAAAATTCAAATCCTAAAAAGAGTAACAGGCTATCCCCTAAAACATGATTCCCTATGTTTAATCCCTAAACGAAGAAACTTACACAACTGTTTAATCGCACTTGCGTTCCTCTCAGCCATCCGCTCAATTAACCAGCGTTCACTCCCAAACAAGATGAGTTAGCAACTTTTTCTGCTGTATTTCCCTACCTATTTCAAAGTCTAAGACAAATGCAATCATATTCCACAACAAAAGGTCTGCCATACCACCAAAATTATTCGTCAATAATGTGGAAATAAAATATGCCGTAGCCCCTAAATTTTTAGGAGTATACCTGGATCCAAGACTGACTTGGCAGAATCAAATCAACTGTGTAAAAAATTCATGTATGCAAAGGTCACTTATCCTTAAGCGCCTGGCGGGGTCAAAGTGGGCAAATTCCCAAGAAATACTCTTTGAATTTTACAAGAGGTTTATTCGTTTAAAGATAGAGTATGCCATTGAAGCATATGGAGAATGTAGTAAGACTAATCTTGCCAAATTAGAAAAAATCCAAAATATGGCTAGCAAAATTGCCCTAGTGCTTCATGCTCAGTTCCTCTCTAACAAAGTGAAACACTTAACCGGCCTGCCCTCTATTTTAGAAAGACGGAATACGTTGATCGTCAAATATTACAGCAAGATACAATCTATAGGTCACGAGCATGATATTTTTAAGCTCACTTTTGCCAAAGATGGTATCTCCCAAAGTTTGACATCTATAAGGTCATGGAAAATATTTAACGAGCTTGTCCCATCTTGGAAACTTGACTCATCCTGTTTCGGTCATTTTTTGACCCCCCAGGATGGCAAATGTCACCTCCAAGTGTTTCACTAGAGTTGATACCCTTGCAAAAGACAAATTACCTGCCAATTCAAATTCAGACTCTTTTTTGTGAGAAAATAACCCCTTTGTATCCAGATTCTCTCTAAATTTACACTGATGGCTCAGTTAAAGGCAGTAAATGTGGCTCTGCATCTGTTATCCCAAGTTATGCAGTGAATATAAAAACCAGACTTCCTGACAATACTTCCATCCTCACTGCAGAGCTATCGGCAATAAAAGAGGCTTTAAAGGTCATCAATATTAAACCACCGGCTTTCAAAAGAGTAATATTGCTCTCAGACTCCAAAGGCGTCCATCAGCTCATTGATAATATCCGTTGGAGTGTTAAGGATACAGACCTGAAGACAATCAGAGATCAATTAATCAGTCTCCAAAATAGCCTTATTGAAGTCAAGTTCCAGCATATCCCCAGCCACCAAGGTACCAAGGTATCGAATATAATAAGGTAGCAGACCAGCTAGCTAGTAGCTCCTTGAATAATCCAATTAATCCCAATTTGAAGGCCCATACCTTCAGAGACATACTCAGAAGAAGAGTTCCTTCGAAAACAAAAATGTACATTCCATCCTTATTTCCATCATGGGCAGATAACATTCTTTATTATAGAATCTAAAGCAACTCTTTTATCCTGAGAAAAGAGGAGTTTATTTGGCATAAACAAGCCAATCCATATTGCAGATTTTGCAACTCATTTCCAGAATCCTTGAACCACCTGATTTTTGAATGTCAATGCATCCAGCAGGAAGTAATCAACATTAAGAGAATCTTCAGTGAGGCAAAGCTCCAGCCTGACATGGACGTGTTGCTGCTCTCAAACCTACCAGCTAACACTGAAAGACATCTATTCAAAAGTATTTTCGATTTCCTAAGAAACAACAATATCTGCGAGTAGTTCACATAGATGGTAGCAAGACTTATTCCTGACCCATCATCCCCTGTAGATTGAAAATCGCCGTGAAGCCAAAAGGAGAAGCGAAGTGGACTCCAGATGGCTTAGCATTTCAAGAAGAAGAATAATTAAAACGAAATTTGCATATTAATTTTACTTTTTTTTTTTGGCTAAATGGCTTTTTTCAAAATTTTGATCGTACGAATTTGAGAAAAAAGGGCGGGGGAGAGTACCTAGCTGCCCTCCAATTTTTTGGGTTCCTTAAAAAGGGCACTAGAACTTTTATTTTATTTACGAAGGTTTTTATTAGTAATAAATATACGTAACTTACAAATTTTCTCCCAATTCTTTAAGAACGACTTCTGAAACACTATCTTCGTTTAATTGGAACAATCAGAAGCTTTTTTCATTATAATGCTGAATCAGCATTATAAGCCCGTTCTTTTGATATATGTTTATTGACATCAAAATTCCGTTTTTAAAGTTTCGATTACTATTGAGCCGTATCGCTTGTTTTTTTTTTATTACGTATATGTTATTACGTATATGAGGGGTTCCCCCCCCCCCTAGTTAATACCTTGCTCTTTACGCTAAAGTTCGAATTTTGTTTAAATCACAAACCCCTGAATCACAAAGGCCGTTTAATTAGAATAGATAGCTCTTGAAAGTGCTAAGAAAACTTTAGCGTAAAGAGCGAGGTATTGACTAGGAGGTGGACCCCCTCATATACGTAACAATTTCTTTTTTTTTAAGATTTAATGTTGCTCCTTACTTTCAGTTGAAAAAACTTGTTTTTTTTTAATTTCTGATCGTTTTTTGAATAATGCTGAGAAATCCGCCTCCCCCTTCATAGAAATGTCCCTTCCCCCAAGAAAACATCCCCCATGGAATGATCCTCCCACACAACCCCCTCCTCTAACCCTTCCCCTCCCCGCCACCAGAAAAAATCCCTCCTGAAAACGTCTGTGTATTTCCCAATAACCAATACTTGCAAAGAATGGGCAAAGTTCATAACTTGCAGCCCTTCCCCGGGAACTGTGGGGGATTAAGTCATCCTCAAAAACATATTTATTAGATTTTCGACTATGCTGAACAAAATGGCTATCTCAAAATTTTGATTTTTGGGGCCAAGTTGCCCTCCAATTTTTTTGGTCACTCAGAAAGGGCACTAGAACTTTTAATTTCCGTTCAAATGAGCCCTCTCACGATATTCTAGGACTACTGGATTGATACGATCACCCCTGGCAAAAAAACAAAAAAAAACAAAACAAATAAACACGCATCCGTGATTTTTCTTCTGGCAAAAAATACAAAATTCCACGTTTTTTGCAGATAGGAGCTTGAAATATCTACCGTAGGGTTTTCTGTTACGTCGAATCTGATGGTTTGATTTTCATTAAGATTATATCCCTTTAGGGGGTGTTTCCCCCTTTTTTTCGAAAATAAGACAATTTTTGTCAGACTCGTAACTTTTGATGGGTAAGACTAAACTCGGTGAAACTTATATATTTGAAATCAGAATACAAATCCAATTCTTTTGATGTATCTACTGGAATCAAGATTCCATTTTTTAGAGTTTCGGTTACTATTGAGCCGGGTCGCTCCTTACTTACAGTTTGTTACCACGAACTGTTTGATACTGTTTAGGTAAATGGAATTATCCCCTTGATCGATGGGACGGAATGTAGTTTGTCCCTGAACGGAGGTGGAAGAAGTCGTCAGAAAAGATTCAAATGAGGTGGGAACTTCACGGAGGGCGGTAACAAAAATTGAGCTCTAAACAGGGTGAGCTAGAGGAAGAGCATTCACGGTTGGTTCGGGTGGCTTGGTGCTACCTAAGTTGCCTTTTTAGGAATATTAGTAATTCTAAGAGCCTCAGTCAAGGCCGTGTCCAGGATTTTCGTTCGATGGGGGGGGGGGTATTCTGGACCGTTTTACAAAATAAATACCATCAAAAAAATTTATAAACATCTTTGATACTTTTATACGAGTTGAATAAAAATTTCCGGGGAGGGGGACAAATCCCGTTACCTTCTCCACCCCCTGGATGTGGCCTTGGCTTCGGTACAAACCACTACTCTTGCTCTTGTGTAAGTCTGGCTTTCTTTTGGCCGATATATTGAGATACTTCTCAGTATGAATCTGGAAATTTTCGGGAATTTGGAACTTTCTATTCTGAATTAATTCACTTTGACAATTCTGAGGAATCTAAGAGTGATTTTTATAATTGTGCTTACTAGGATCCTGGAAGAAAGTTGCTCTTCCAATCGGTTATTCAATAGTCACAAATATTCCTTTAATTCAAAGTTTGGGGCTCCATTTTCCTAAAATTTTATATTAAAATGATTAAGTTGGCTAAAATAAAACAGTGTACCCATATGCTTCTGTTGTCATTGAAAATCCAAATGAACGTAAAGGATGTCGATAGACGCATGTCCATGAACGCATCTAGTAAACGCATAATAAGTTTATATTTTTGAAGGCACGCCTTTATATTTATCTTTTTTTAACAAAGAGAAAGTTCCTATATCCGATTTTTTTAGTAGTGAGACTCATAGATTTCTTGTACTGGCGGAAGATTTGTATTTTTAATTAATTTAATTAAATTAATTAATTTAATTTAATTGTTTTAAGGGAGCTTCGAGCAATCGCCGAGATTTATGGCATCTAGAATGTTAGAACAGAGGGGATCGTGTAGCTCTGTGCCAAGAAGCTCTGAAGTGGAAAGCCAGCTTCAAGAGAATATCGCTGATGCCATGCTGGAATGTGGCACAATCACTGCACCACCTCAAGGTGAGTCATCTGTTTTTGTGCATTGATTTTTCAAGTACCAACGACAGTGCAATGGTCAAATGATCTGATAATGGTGTCTCTCCTTGAGTATGCAAAAGCGGTGTATACAATAGTGGGAGTTGTCATTATCCTACTTATTAGGGCTATATAGGGCTACCTGTATAGGGCTTAGGTTGACTCGGGAAGCGTGTCAAGATTCGTGAAGTGTACGGGAATCTTGACGTTGGCAGTGTTCGGGAATAAAAACAGTTTCCATCATTGTCTGTTTAAACAAAGTCCAGACAGTAATTTGAATGTTTTTTGGCTGCTTGTGCCGGTTTTTGTTCGAGTTAGTGCATTTGAAACGTAAACAATCAAATATGTTTAAAAATAAGAAAAAATTGGATCTCAACTTTTAATGGAAAAGACCTCTATATGCAGATATGCATTTTTGGTGATAGTGGGGGCCGGATTTAGAAAAAAGAAATGTGGTTGAAAAATCAGTAAAAAAAAAAAAAGTGCTAGCAATAAACAGCTTAAGAAGGTACAGCATTCCTGAAGCTTATGAAGTTTCTGAAGTTTTCTGAGTATTAGCTGTCTTTAGCAATCAACGTATTATTACAGACAGAATGCGCTTCAAATTCAAGTAATTAGTTGTTGTTTATTTTCATGGTTGAATGTGGCAGTACCAACGAAAAATTTATGCTGCCCTCAAAACTTCATAATTTTGAAACAACCAAAGGGAAAATCTTAGGAAATCGTGGTTTTCAGATATGAATAGGCAGAAAATGGGTCCAGGGGAGGGGGGCAAACGTTTTTTAATTTGAATGTCCTTGGTCCGTTAACACTATTTACTTTGCTAACGGTAGCCAACTTGTATATTTATTGTTTTTGCTAATAATTTTCTTCGATAGTATACTATTTAATAGTTATTACTATTTTCGAAAGTATACTTGTAATAGTACTAATACTACTACTAACAACTCACTGCAACACTTAACTGCTTGAGGCCAAAACAGCTACACACGCTCCTCCTCCATCCGAGTCTATTTAAAGCCTCCCTCTTGACATCCTCCCAAGAAGTTCCCATTACATTTAAATCTTCCCTTACAACATCCTCCCAGAACATTCGGGGCGACCTGCTTTTCTTATGGCACTAGACGGTTGCCGACAAGTACGATCCTTGGCAATCTGTCATCCTTCATACGCAAAACGTGTCCTAGCCATCTCAATCTTTCTCTCATGATAGCCCTAGAAAATGGGATTGAACCACATTTTTCATACCAGCTAAAGTTTGAGATACGGTCAGTCACTTGGGTACCCACAACAGTCCGTAAGCAATTTCTCTGCAATTTCTAGCAAATCCTACTCCTTTTTTTGGTGGACCCATGCTTCAGAACCATACTTGACCACTGTCATCACTGCAACTTCCGTTATTCTAATTTTTATTCGCAGACTTATCTTCCTATTCTTCCAAAGTTTTTTTCAACTGTGGAAAAAACACCCTGGGCCTTGGATGTTTGTACTACTAATTGTACTATTGGTCTTTCATATTTACTAATTAAGACGTAAGCCTTGAAGTGTGTCTAAAGAATTCCAGTTTCAGTTTCTAGTTTCTAATTTCTAGTAATGTTCATTTTGTTGGCTGTGCCTTTTATAAGTATTTTTGGATTATTTCCAAGTAAGGAACTGCTTATCCCCATTCTTTCTTACTTAAAAATAAAGTCATTTGAATCTTCGACAATAACTGTTTAAGCTCGAAGAATAACTGTTGTATCGATTGAACAGACTTAAGTACTAAGGACACCAAACATGAAATTTGATTCTTTAAGTTGGTTAAGTGGAAACTTATTCAACCATAAACGTCTTTGAAAATAAGGAAAACCCAGGAACTCAATTTTTAACGGAAAAGATCTCCATACGCCGCCATGCAGTTTTAGTACTTAGTGGGAGCGCAGTTTGAAAATAAGAAACGTATGTGAAAAATCGCCAGAAAATTAGCGAAAAAAACTATGCTATTAATTAAGTTCATTTTTTTCATCAGGGCCATGATGAAGGTCACCAGGGCGACCTTCTGTGTGTCATAGTCTAATAGCACTTGTCAAAAAATAAAAGTAGAACTTGAAAGTGTTAAGTCGGTGCACACAGGTCTGGCCCTGTGGTGGGGGGGGGGGGGGAATAGCGTGTTGTTAAACTGGGAATTAACAAATTGTCTGTGTAAAATTTTCAAAAACAAAAAGCATCATCAAATTTATCAAATTACTTTACGCTTTTTTCACAATTCAGTGTGGCAACGGTGGTGAAATTTGATCGACCAAAATTATTTTTCACAATGTGTAACAACCAAATGAAAAATCTTAGAAATTTTGATTTTCAGATATGAATGTATCTAAGATGGAGCCATGGGGGCAAAAAAATATTTTCATTCTGCTGACCTTGGTACTTTAAGAAAAATTCCTAGTAAAATATCAGTCTTTGAGAAAAAATATAATCTTTTTAAAACATTAATTAAAAAAGAAAATTTCCACAAAATAAGTATTTCAAAGAAAAGTAAAGAACTCCATTAAACCAAAAATGAGCGAAAATAAAATAATCTACAAAGCGTGAAACTACCACAAATCAGCATCGATAAATAAATGAAACCCAAAACGAACAGAAATTATAATAAATAACCAAGTCAAAATCAAAACGAGCAGAAATTAACATGAGTAGGGCTCAAAACCCCTATGCCTTCTCAAGGCCAGAATGTAATTTGCACTTTACTGGTGGGCGTGAAAGGGGGGCTATTTGCCCTCTAATCACTTCCAACTATTAAAAAGGGCACTAGCCTTTTCAGTTTCCAATCGAATGAGCCCGTTTTGAAGTTTCTACGACAACGCTTTCTATAAAAACCTAATATGCCCCAGGGCATAACTTACAACCCTTGCCCTGAGGGCTGTGGTGGGGTGTCCTCCTCAAAAACATAATTTTATCAAGTCATCCTCATATTTCTATCATAATTTCTATTTCTATCCAATTTCTATCCTCATAATTTCTATAATTTCTATCTGGTTGTCATCCTCAAAGACATAATTTCCGGACCTTTTAACTACGTTGAACAAAATGGTTAACTCAAAATTTTGATTGGATGTGTTTGGGGAAATGGTGGGCGTAAGAGGGGGGTTTTTTGCCCTCCAATCGCTTTCAACTATTAAAAAGGGCACTAGCCGTTTCAATTTCCAATCAAATGAGCCCGTTTTGAAGTTTCTACGACAACGCTTTCTATAAAAACCTTATGTGCCCCCAGGGCATAACTTAAAACCCTTGCCCTGAGGGCTGAGGGGGGGAGGAGGTTGTCATCCACAAAGACCTAATTTCCAGAACTTTCAACTACGTTGAACAAAATAGCTGTCTCAAAATTTTGATTGGATGTGTTTGGGGAAATGGTGGGCGTGGAAGGGGTGTTAGTTGCCTTCCAATCGCTTTCGACTATTAAAAAGGGCAAAAGCCACTCCAATTTCCAATCGAATGAGCCTTTTTCGAAGTTTCTACGACAACTCCTTCGATACGAAGCGCCCTGGTCTAAAGGAAAAAAAATTAAATAAATAATACATTGTGCAAACATCGTTCTTTACTTAGGCAGCGCGATTGCGCTGCCTATGATAAGCCCGGTTTTTCCAGGTCCTATTTTGTAAGCTCTATGAAAGAAGAGCTAAACTATAGCCACATACACTTGTATAATATACTGGAATAGTTGAATTTTACAATTTCTATAAACAAATTAAGTTGAAACACTTGGGGAATTTGAAAGACTTGGACCTACAAAAGAGCTTTACTACAGAAGACTTTACTTCGAAGCAATAGACTTGCAGAATTAGATTTGCACTTTACTGAAAACAAAATAGATACTTTAACAAATCGAAGATTATTAGGACTTTAAGGAATAAATATCAATATATGAATATTGAACTGTCAATCGACGTTCATTTCAGTAAAGTGCAAATTATGTTCTGGTCTTCAGAAGGCACGGAGGGTGTCAGCCCTACTCATATTTATTTCTGTTCCTTTTGGGTTTCATTTATTTATTGATGGTGATTTGTGATAGTTTTACGCTTGAAAGATTGTTTGAATTTATTTCTGCTCATTTTTGGTTTAATGGAGCAAATTTGATTTTTTTTTTTTTTTTTTTTTTGAAAAAGTTTTTTTTAAATTAATATCTGTTCTTTTTTTATTAACATAGTCTTTTTCATGGAAAAAGAAATTAACATTTTAAATCCTTTCGGGTTTTTTTCTGTAAGAATACATAATTTGGCTTGCCATGTGTATGTTGAAGAAAATTTTTCAACAATTTTTAACAACATACACGCTTTTAAAAATCTCGACACAAATAGTATGGTATAATTTAATACCCTTAGCTTGCGTAGTAGCAATAGTTGTAGTAGCCGTAGTAGCATTAGTAGCAGTGTGCATATAGCACCTTTGGTTTTCTTCAATATCCCTCTCAACACACGCTGAAAGTTTCAACTTAATAATATAAGTTGTTCCTGAAGCATTGCTAATATGTCCTCTTTGCAACCTGTATATGCATAGTTTGCTTCGATTTAGTTCAATACTGTTTCAATATTCCTCCAATGTTTCGCCTTAATAACCGTAGCTTTAGTAGCAGCTGTAGTAGTACCAGTAGTAATAGTAGTAGTAGTAGTAGTAGAGTTCATAGTAGTAGCCTTAGTAGCATTAGTAATAGCAGTAGCAGTAGTAGTAGCCTTAGCAGCAGTAGTAGTAGTCGCAGTAGAAGCATTAGGATGCAAATATGGTCTTTTGGTTTTTTCAACATCCCCTACAATAAGCCCTGTAAGTTTTCACTTCAAATACTAAACCGTTCCTAAGATATTGCTGATACTGCCTTTTGAAAACTTGTATACAGACGGCATGTTGTGATTCAGTTCACCCTCCCTCCTCAATATTCCCTTAAAATTTCACCTTCACACCCTTGGGCATAGTTGTAATAGCAGTCGCAGTAGTAGTATTTGTGCTAGCAGTACTAGTAGTAGTATTAAAAGTAGTAGCACTAGCACTAGTAGCAGCAGTAGTATTAACATATTGCCTTTTGGTCAGTTGAACATCACCCTCATCGAGTCCTGGAAGTTTTAACTTAATACAATTAGCGGTGCTTTGACATTACCGATTTGCCCTTTTGATAATCTGTATATTCATATCCTTCCTGAAATTTTCATCTTAATACTCTTAGCCTCACAAGTAGTTGTAGTAGAAGTAGTAGTTCTACTAGTAGTAGTAAAACTAGTAGCAGTAGTAGCACGTACATGTTGCCTTTTGGTCAGTTGAACATCCCCCTCATAATATCCCGGAAGTTTCATCCTGATACGGCAAGCCGTTCCAAAAATATTGCTGATGCGCCCTTTTGACAATTTGTGTACATATAGTATGTTTCGATTTAGTTAAATTTTCTGCTCAACATTTCCTCAGATGTTCATTTCAATATCCTCAGCCTTGGTAATACTCGCTACAGAAGCGAGTGGTAGTGGTAGTAGTTGTGGTATTTGTAGTAGTAGTAGTGTGCAAATATTACCTTTTTGGTCAATTGATCATCTCCCTTGTCATTTTCTGAAAGTTCCAAACTAATATACTCAGTCATTCCTGAGTTACGCTCTTTTGACAACCCATGTGCACATCACATGTTTTTATTTAGGTCAACACTCCCCTCAACATTCTCTGAAAGGCTCGCCTGAATACCCTTCGTGTTTTTGGAAAGTAAAGATCAAACATGCCTACTTTTCTGAATAGCGTATATTGTATGTAAACAATGGACAAATTGCCTTACTTACAGCCCTTGCTCTAAGGGCTGTGAGAGGGTGACATTCCCAAGACATAATTACCGGATTTTTTAACTATGCTGAACAAAACAGCCTCTCAAAATTTTGATTGTATTTTGTTTTCAGAATGATGGGCGTCGGAGGGAGGCTGGTTGCCCTCCAATCACTTTTGATTCTTAATAAGGGCACTAGAACTTTCAGTTTCAATAAAAAAAAAAACTTATATGCCCCCGGGGCACAACCTACAGTCCCCGGACTCTGAGGGGCTGTATCAACCCTGGAAGCATTTGTATATAATTTTGAACCATTTTGGACAAAATGACTGTCTCAAATTTCGATCGGATGCATTTGGGAAAAGAGTACTGGGGGGGGGGGGGAGAGAGATTTAATTGCAAACTAAAGGAGCCTCGTCCAAAGATTATAGAACCATCCCTTCCATAAAAACCTTATATGCCCCCGGGGTATAACTTACAACCCTAGTCCCCTGGCTCTGGGTGTTTGTTTCAATACTGGAGGGATTGTTATTTGCTCTTTGGAATATTTTGAATAAAATGGCTATCTCTAAATTTCAATTGGATGCATTTGGGGAAAAGAGGGTGTTGGTGGAGAGGGGCTAGTTGGCCTCCGATCACTCTTGACTCCTATAAAGGGCACTAGAACTTTCAACTTTCAGTTGAATGGGCCCCTCCGAAATTTTTACGAACGCCCCTTCCATAAAAGCCTTATATGTTAGTAATGGGCAACTAGCATAACTTATAGCTCTTGCCCTGAGGGCTGGGGGGGGGGGTAAATCTTCAAAGACATAATTAGCGGACCTTTTTACTATGATAAACAAATGGCTATATCAAAATTTAATAGAATGTGTTTGGAGAAATGAAGGGCATGGGGGGGGGGGTGGTGGTGGTTGCCATCCAATTACTTGACTCTTAAAAAGGGCACTGTAACTTTTTATTTCCAAATGAATGAAATCCTTCCGAAGTTTCTACGACAACTCCTTCTATACGTAGTGCCTTGGTAAAAAAAAAAAATAAATAAAACATTGTGCCCATATTGCTCTTAACTTAAGCAGTGCTATGGCGCTGCCTATCATTATCTCAAAATAACCAAATACGTAAATGCAAGCTATTATGATTTGGCCCATATCTGCATACATGAAGGGGGTGTGCGTAAATTATCTCTTTAAAAAAATATGTTAGGAAAATCTGATTCAAATGTATGAAAAGCTATAAATCGACAGGGCTTGAAAAATTCATTTCCAGATTTCACCTCTTCCTGCTGTCTTTCGAATATTTCCTAACCTGAATCCTCAATTTGTCCCATGCATATTGTCAGATGGGGGGGGGCACAAAAGGAATTTTTTACAAAACGCATCAAAAAATAGTTTATACGCTTTTTTGGTACTTTTTTGCGGGTCTTACAAAAAAAATTGTGTGTGGGGGGGGGGGGTTGAAATCTGGTACTCCCTTTCCTGGATAGAGCCTTGCCCATTTTTAGGATGAACAAAACTGTTCCTAGTTAGGATGAAAATCACATTCCTTTTAACATTGTCTCTTTGACTATTTTACGAGTCTTTAAATCTTGGTGAATTTTAAGTATATTTTGTGTGCTTATCAATTTTGGCTGTTTGTTTTAGTTCCGTGTTCTTTTCACTTCTTTCAAATCGATCATCAGATACGTGACATCTTTTCACTTGTTCGCGTTGCCGTATAATGTCTTATTCTTCTTGTGTATATGTGTTATAATCATATTGTGATTTGATTGCTACCTGACTCTTATTTTAATGAACTAACCTTTAACTTGGAAACGTGCCCTTTAGTGACCTAATAATTATTATCATTGCATGACCTTTTGCGGATAAATTCTGAAACCGAAATATTTTCAAGGCGGTGCTGTGGTCCACTTTTATGCAGAATCTGGAGAGGCGTCCACCCACTCGCCAGCTATACAAGGTGAATATATTGCACGCCCTTGTGAGTTTCGACCAATCAGAGAAGGAGAGCTGAATTTGCTTTTTGTTGAAGAAAAACGTGGAGAGCCAGTGATACATAAAGATTTTAGTGACGTATTTGAAGATTTTGGCACCAGTCCAGAAGTGGCTGAAATATTTAAACCAAGTGCCAATAAAGAAAACTCAATTGTGAGAAACATAGGGATTACGAAAAATGCATCTTGTGAAGCAGTTAAGCGTGCGCAGATCAGCGTCACAGCTGATAAATCGTGTTTGACAAGCAACCTAGGACGGGACTCAGAAACTCAGAAACAAAGTTTGGATATGGCGAATATAGTTTCCAAAGTTGAATCCAAAAAACCGTATGCGCCGGCCATTTTTCCAGTTGAATTTGACAAGTCTGAATTCCGCTCTTCGTTATCAGAACGGACTTCAAACTTTGTTGGAAGTAATGACTTCTCTGTGTCGCCAGCTTTAGTTACAAAACCTGATATCTGTTTTGAAAAGGAAAACAGCAATGACTCGGAAACCAATCAGTTTCCGATTACTCAAAACAGTAACGATTCGGAAAACCAATCGGGTTTAATTAAAACTGAATTTACTCGAGTAGAGGAGAATGTAGTTAAATCTTCCAAGTTTATTGCAGCTAATTCTGATAATAAGGTCGAACAATTTGAATCAGGAGGATCGTATACGTTAAACTCTTGCAGCATGACTGCCACGGGACAGATTTCTGATTTAGCTGAATTTAAACCCAATTTTGATTCCAAGCTAAATTATTTGTCTATTGAATCAGAAACCAAATTTGGAAATAAAGTGAAACTCTTTGAAGTAGAATCAAAAATAGCAGAGATATCAGAGTTAGATCATAGCTGCAGCACTGCCCCTAAACAAACTTTTGATTTTACTGAAGTAAAGATTAGATTAAACCCAATGGAAATCGATTCATTCGACTGTTTTGAAAATAGCCCGGAAAATAAAGAGAAATTGTATGACAAATCAGAAATATCAAATGCTTCAGAATTAAATCGTAACTGCATTAATGCCCCTGAACAGACTTCTGATTTTGCTGAATTTCAGATTACTCTAAATCCTGAGAGAAATAGCTCGCTTGATTTCTTTGAAAACAGTTCTGAGAACAAAGAGAATCTCTTTGAACTAGCACCTGAAATATCAAAGGCTTCAGAAATAAGTCGTAACTGCATCATTGCCCCTGAAGAAACTTCTAATTTTGCTGAATTTCAGATTACTCTTAATCCTGAGAGAAGTAGCTCGCTCGATGTGTCTGGAAATAGTCCAGAAAAAGAAGTGAATCGCTTTGAAGTAGAATTTGAAATATCAAAGGCTTCAGAATTAAATCGTAACTGCATCATTGCCCCTAAACAGACTTCTGATTTTGTTGAGTTGAACATCAATTTAAGTTCTCATGAAAATAAATCATCTGGTAAATTTGTTATCAGCCCAGAAACCAAAGACCAATGCCTGGAAACAGTACCAGAAGGTTCAAATATGTTCGACCATAACATAATCATTGCCCCTGAACAAGGTTCGAATTTTGGTGAATTTAAGACCAATTCAAATTCTGAGAAAAATGACTCATCTGATGAGTTTGATATTGACCCAGAAAATAAAGAACAACTTTCGGAAATAAAATCAGAAGTATTAAATATATCTAGTCATAGCTTAATCACTGCCCATAAGCTGATGTCTGATCTGGTTGACCCGTATCATAGTGACTTATCTGACGAATTTGAAATTAACCCGATGGTTCAGCTTCATTCACTAGATCTGAATATATCAATTGACCAACCTCCAGAAGCGGTTGATGTTCATAGAGATAATCAATCTGAATTCAGGAGCGGTGTAGTAAAGGCCAGCTCTTCTGATTCTGAAGAATTTGAAATCCGTTCATTGCAATTTGAAACTCATCTTGATTCGGAAGATTCTGAAATCCCTGATCTTGCTGTAGACTTCTCAAAAGATTCATCAGAAGCTAGGACAGATTTAGACTTGTCCAAACATGATGTCACTGTAGAATGTGCTTTAAAGACTAGAATTCTGAATGAGAACTATAGTGCTGATGCGGCTTGTGAATTGGATAAGAATCTAGTCGATGCTCATTCATATGGGAAAACAACTAATAGTGATGAAAGTGATAAAGTGGTGCCTGAAGAAGGTGTTGAAACTCACTTGAAACCAATAGTAAAAAGCAAAAGAGAAAGGGAAAAAAGAAAAAGTAGTTACGTAATTAACAAAAGTCAAATCAAGAAGTTAAGCACAACAAAGTTCGGGTTTTTTTTCTTTTCGTTTTTCTTTCTTTTTTTGGAATCGGTTATGAACCAAATTTTAAATCAGTTTGCGATAACATAAAACTAGTGTAGATAAGCATAGGTGGACACAGGTCTGACCTTCCTGGGGGGGGGGGAGTATCAGAACATTTTTATGAAATGGAATTTCTTCCATCCCTCCTCAATGCAGCTATTAGAATTAATTTAGCTGTTTAATATAACTAATTCGAGGCAATACATGCTAAGCTTTTGTTATAAATAAAGTAAAAATTGAGAAGTACAAGTCAAAATCAATTATAGCCTACAGGTTAAATTTTATTTTTATTGAGAGTTTGATACATTATTTTTCATTATAGTTTTAGGTAAATTTGTATGCTTTCTAAGCCCCAGTTTTATTTTTTACATGTTTATTTTATTTAAACAGCCAAGAAAATAAAAAAGAATTCTTCCCACGAACCATCTCACTCAAAAATTTGCCTCTAAATAATTTCAACAATGCCTAGTGATTTAATGCTTTCCATTGGATGAAAAGTCAAAACAGGATGTAGATGTGTACGAAGGAGGGGACCTCTGGGCCCGGGCTCCCTCCAGATATATTTTACCAAAATTTCTTGCAATATACATAAAATTTTCTCTTTGCTGTTGCGAAGTATTGTCCCCTTCTTTCCCCAAAAAATTACAAACGCCTGTCTGGAAAGTCAAAATTTCCCGCCTAATTTTGCTCCCTTTTTTTTTTTCTCTATTTTTAAACCCTCAAAGTTGTCAATTAAGCTCTGCTTTTTTCACTTAAAGAAAAAAAAACTATTTGTGGATATTGCACATTTTTAGAAAATTTCCTGTTCCCAAATCTCTGACGTTTTTCTCTTGCCTTAAGTGGTTTTGTAGAAAACTTCATGAATGTCTGTTGTTATAATATACGTATATAATTTTTCTTATTGTTATTAACATGAAATACGCTTTTGTTATTGGTATACAGTTATCATACAGTCATGCCATATAGTTATGACAAGTAGTAATGTACATTTTTATCATATATGATTGACACTGTTGGAAAAACCCGTTGATAGGAAACCGTTGGGCGGGTTGAAAACCGTTAGGTGAGTTGAGCGGGCGCAAACCGTCACGGGTTCTCTAGCGGGTTGAAACCTGGTAGAGAAGACCTGTTGATAGGAAACCGTCTGTATTTGTGTATTGATTCAATAGAAACATCAAGCGCTGGCCTAAATGATAGAGCATTAGACTCTCGATTTCGAGGTCATTAGCCTGAGTCTAATATAAGGCTAATTTTTATGATGTATTCATTTTTGTGTCAATTGTATTTGTAGATAAAACGTCGGTTTTATTCTGTTTATGTGTGCATATGGATAAACAGTCCGATTAAAGGAATGGGGGGATCTTTCCTCTTTATAAATGAGTATTTTTAAAGTTACAGTTTGGTAAATCAGACCTGTTTGTGTCTCACGCCTGAAGGATCGAGTTGAAACTTTCCGTGATGATTTGTTGGGGGGGGGGGAGGTGACTAGAATTTTGAGTGTTAAGCCTATTGTTTTACAGACTTTGCTACTGGTAGGTTATAATAAATAGTCATATACATGATACTGCACAGTCGTACAGTTATAGTATACAGCTATGGCTGCTCTGTCGTATTAGCTTGTAGTAATGTTTTAAACTTTTGTCCTACTGAGCTCCAAATACCTTAAAGTATCAAGGAGGTTAAAATATTTTGTTCTGTGATCCTATATTATGTCTATTAATATCTGAAAACTGCCAAGTTCTGCAATTTTATTTGGTTGTTTCAGAATTCTGAAGGTTTTTGGACAGCACCATTTTCGTCACTGTTGCCGTGTTGAACCGTGAAAATAAATAAGCAAAATTAGTTAGTTAAATCTGGCAATGCTTTTGGCTCGTAAAATTCAATTCTTAACAGTTTTTTATTCTCAAAGACAGCTAAACCCTTATAATAGAGCTACATTTTCTCAGTCTGTTTAGTCCCATATGTTTTTAGCTTATTTTTCGTTGATTTTTCACCCATGTTACTTTTTTCAATTTGGCACGTGCTGCTTCCAAAAACTGGATATGGAGGTCTTTTTCATCTTTTTCCTATATAAAAAAACACACATAACAAATATGTAAAATATATAGGTAAAGCCAAAGCAGTTGCTTCCGTGGATCTTTGCCCGAAATTCTGCTTCTTGGCTCAGGATTTTTTTTTTTTTTTTTTTTTTTTTTTTTTTTTTTGTCTCACTAACGTGCCATCTTGGGCCTTTGGTGCCTGTGAATGGCCATGTAGTGGGTGGCTTCCAGTGGCGTTAATCCACGAATATGTAGAGGGGGGGGGGGAGTTGCTTCAATTTCTTGAAAACTAAGATACAAAATAGGCATTTTTTTTTCTAAATTTAGGGTCGGGCATGTTTTTTCCAAGTTATTTTGATGAAAATGCAAAAAAGAGGATTGTGTAAAACCTAGGGGAAGGAAAATGGTCATCTGCCCCCAATTGGCTTCCTTGATGACTGAACCAACGTCGCTTGAACTGTAGATCGGGATTGTAGGTCTTACAATTGATATGTCACTAATTAGGCCACTAGGATTACAAACTTACAAAGTTGCAAGTGGAAGGACTCCCCTCCCCCGCACAAACAAACCTAAGGGCTTGACCTGTGTACGCCTACCTGTATATTCGAAAGCAATGCTGGCTGTTGGTGAACTTTAAGTTTTGTTTTATTTTACTAACTAATTTTTAAACAAATTATGCTTCTTATTTCATTAATTAACATAGTTTGAAATGCTCAAATGTTTGTTTTTTTCTTCGATCTGGTTATGTCACCTTTCTTTCAGTTCTATTTTGAAATGATGAAAAAGTTTTGATCAACTCGATACACTATTTTATTCTAATTAACATTTATTTGGCAGCTTTTATTTTATTTATTGTCTTTCAGTAAGGCAAATTAAAACTTTTTATTGCCTTTTTTCATCTTGTTGTAGAATCTGTGTTTGAATTTTGCCTTGAAATATTGTTGAGAAATAGTTCTAGGCGAAAATCATTAAGTTAATTTGAATTTTGTTAATGTTCATATACTTTATTTATTTTACACGAGTCATCTCTCTTTGGATTTTATTTTGAAACAATACCAAAGAAAATAATGTCTTGGTGCTATATATTTTTAGAGCATTTGGTTATCCTTGTCTTAGCATTTTGTAATTTTTGGTGGATATCCTGAAGTTTTAGTTCTATATTTAAGTGCCATAAAAATCATTAAAAATTAATAAAATTACTAGAAATGAGCCTTTTCCACTGACATATGAAATGGTAAATTCATAATCAAACTATGAAGTTATGGTGTTCAACTTACAGTCTACATCATGAAAATGCTGTTCCACCAGGGCCGCCATCAGGTAGTGATTTTTGTGCCGATTTAATGATTTTTGTTTTTATACAAGATAAAAATCACTAGAAATAGTGATTTAATCACTAGGGGTGGCAACCCAAATTCAGCAATCTGCTAAAAAACCAAGATTTTTAGATTATGGATTTTGCCGGTTAGTGGATCTTGCGGGTTTGTAAATTGTGATGTATACAATTAGTGATTCGAGAGTCCAGTTTTATAGACCGATTTTATGGACTTATTTTTACACCGATAATTCTGAATCTTATTTCAAGAATCTGGTTTATTGTTGAAATAAAGGGCCTAATATATCAAATTATTTTTAGAGTAAATTTGATTGTATTAACCCCTAATTAAATTTATCTAACTTGTTTCACAGTATATATATATATATATATATATATATATATATATATATATATATACTATATATATATATATAATATATATATATATATATATATATATATATATATATATATATATATATATATATTATATATATATATATATATATATATATATATATATATATATATATATATATATATATATATATATATATATATATTATATATATATGTAGTACATACTATACGTATCTAGTAGTAGTGGTTTTAGGCCTCGTAATTTGAGGGGACAAGGTATGCCATAGGAGAGTAAAACTACAAAATAAAAGGAATTTAATTTCAGATTTCAGTAAAACTCGGAGGGCAGTTGGCCCTATCCAGGTCTAGAATCTAGAACCGCCACTAGTATATAGTATAGTGCAATCTATATATTTTAAATCTATGTATCTGTACGTCTATATAATAACTTGATAATTTATTGTCCACTAACAAATCTGGTTAATAACACAAGTTGAAGTATGTTTTTTTTCAATAATACGAGTTATATAGTTATATTATATTTCAAGTTTCATAACGTTACTTAGTTACGTCGTATGTTGTCACCGTTTCGCATAAAGATCATTTCTGGCATTCTTACCCTAATGGGACAACCGTTTGCTAAGCTGGCCTCAATGGGGAGATTACTGGGGCAATGTAAATAAGGAGGATCGAGACATGATTGAACATACATTGCTCATGATACATTGCCTTTGAATACATCCCAGTAAACTGTTATTGGGAATTATTTCAGAAGTTTGAAAATGTCAGATACGGTCCTTAGGCTTAACAGAGACGGTACTACGTTTAAAAGTTGTATAGTGACAATAACACAAATAATATATCAGTTATATAATTTTGGAATAACACAAGTTAAAGTATAGCTATAAAGTTTATTGTTTTTATATCATAATTATTTATAGTTCTATTACCATTATTATTATTTTATTATTATTATTATTGAGTTTTATTATTATTATTTGGTTTCGTCATTTAAAATTTTTCTTATTTAGTTGAAGTTACCCCAAAAAATGGTAGTCATATCGCTTTTTTCGAATATTATTTTGAAACAATTTGGAAAATTATTCTGTTTGGCATTATGTTTTGTTCTTATCTAGTGTGCCACAGAGCCTTCTAGGATATCCGCAGATTATAGTCATATTTTTACTGCCACAAAGAAATTGTTTTTACATTAACAAAAGTACTAGAAATGAGTTGGATTCGTCATTTATTGACGATTTTATCGTCAACCATTTTTTATCTTACGATTTATAATCGTCAACCATTAATGACGATTTTAAAATCGTTAATCAATAACGATTTTTAAATCGTCAACAATTTTAATGATTTAATTATTTGGATTCTGTGCTGACTTGATAATTTCTATTAGATTTTAAAACTGATCTATGATTTTAATTTTTTATGTACCAATATGATTTTTAACATATAATTATTTAAATAGCTATAAATTATGCACTCCTTTTTGGGAAATTATAAGAGATAATTTCCTATAATTTCTCAACCTTTTTTAGCCCTTTTTTGAAACAATTTTAATGATGTTTAGAAAGTCAAGAAAGGCTTTTGTGACTAAATTAAAGGCGTTTTGGCCATCAGACCATAGAACTGTTGTGTGAGAATACATTTTAGACTTTTTAGCTGGCGAATCATAAGATTTTACCCCGTAGAAACAGAGGGTTTACTTGTAAGAAATGTGGTGGCTCCAAAATTATCATTCTGTTTATTGTTTTTAAATTTTTTTACAAGAAAAGCAATTTTTTTTTTTACAAAACCGAAATTTCACATAAGGAATAATGCTACTGGCTGAAAATATGACAATTTACGTCACAGAAATGAACCAACAGAAATAAAGCACACTTTTAGCATGGAGGTAAAGACAGATATCTCTCTTTGGTGCTACGGTCTACTGTGAAAATTCTGGGTGCGCTAGGGTGCGTTGGAATGTCGTTTAAGAATGTTTTTGGAATGACGTTACATCATTCAACGATGACGGGTGGTGAATTTTGCATTGAAATAATGTCGGGAATAAGTATTAGAATACGTTCTCTGGTTTAATTTAATTTTATTTCATTAATTTATTAAAAATTATTTTATTTTAATATTAGTTGATATCTTTTTTTATGTGGTCATGTCGTCTCTCTTTGAAATTTATTTTGAAAAAATACCGGCAAGTGATGTCTTGATACTATATATTCTCAGGGAAGCTGAATATCCTTTTCTAGTATTTTGAAAATTTTGGTTGAATTTATGGGAACATTGATTTTCAGCGTAATTCATCTCGTTTCGTTAATCTTTCACAATGTGAATCCCCCCTTTCCTTATTTTGCTCTCATATATGGAAAAGGGGAATTAATTTTGTTTTGTATATGTTCTAAATTGATTTTTTTTTTTTTTTACTAAATTGAAACATAAGGTAGATTTTATAATGTATTTGGATTTTTCGACGTAGCCTAGTTTTTCTTCCTTTTTTCTTTTGTCGGAATATTGGAATTGGAATGTTGTATTTAATAGCGTCTTGTGGAACAATAAATCATACTACGCATGTTTCTTGTGTTGTTGATAGTTACATATTTTTAATCTTATTGCATTAGTTATCTTCAAATTACCGTATTCAGTTTAGTTTGATGTAAATTCAGATATGTTCCTTCAAGTGTTCTAGCCGATTTCTTGGATTTTTAAGCATTTCGGTTTTTAATAAGCCCAAATCATGGGATAAAATGAATAATAAATAATTGTTCCTGTTTTTTTTTGTAGTGCATGGTGCATCCATAAATATATCTTGGAAATTTACTTAATGATGAGCAATAGTTCTTACGACTTCTGAGTCTAATCATTGTGATTCATGATGAAAATAGCTCCATTAAAGTGACGAAACAAACAGTGGGCCTGTTAATAAGAACCCAGCTCCCTGTTGCTCAGAGCCGTCAATGGGGCCATAATCCTACACCCGGAATGAGTTAGTTCCGAAAACAGTCCGTTTTTTGCATAGAACATCATTCATTCTCGTTTCTGAGAGGCAGCAATCGTTGATCCTATAATTCTTGAGTTCCCTTGCTTAAGAGCTTCTGTGGGGATTCCACTCTGTAATTGCATTTATTCCACATACTATAATTCAGCCTCTTTTCACTCGCGAGGCTCGTCATACAAGACACCACCTTAACCTGGTCCTATAACTTGTAGTAGTACTATCTCTCTGTATTTCTTCTGTTTGCGTAAGGTGTTTTGTGAAAATTGATTGGATTCCAGTTCCCCAGGTCCTTTGCGTTCCGCTGCGCAAGCCATTCTACTGGTCGGCCGTACAATCCATAGAATGTTAAACAAATACACCGCAGGGAGTCGCAACTTCGACTCTCAGCTCGCTTAGGATTGGAGCGCAGAATCCTGACTCCGAGTCTCCAGCCATAGCTTGTGGACACTGTAATTCTTCGGATTTTGATTCCCATCAAGGAGATTGGGAGGTTCAAGTGACAAAGGTTCAAGGGAGTTTTGTTTGTCACTTGAACCTCCCAATCCTCTGTTAAGTGTAACGGGTACTTTATCGACAGCTCCCATTTTACCAACCCCTCGTTGGCATTCTCGCTGTCACTGGCAAGCTTTGCGCCGTTTTTGGCTATTTTTCCGTTTTACTAATTTTTTAAAGATTTTTCTCTGTTTCAGAGCTGGGAGGTTCAAGTGACAAATAGTTAATTGTAGTTAAGGTTCAAGGGAGTTAAGTGTCATAAATATGACACTTAACTCCAAATACACTAGAAAGAGGATATTTTTTCCCCTAAGATGTGACAAAATTGAATATTTTAAATCTGAAAGCGTTTGGCGGTTACGACATAGGAAGTCTACCTTGACATGACTGTCATGAATTAGTCATAAGGGTTGGTCATGATAAGTCACGTCCAACGCTTCCATTTTCGGTTTTAAAAAATTACTGTTTCTAGAAGCCCGAAATTTTGACCAAATTTTTTGTTTTAAAAAAACACTTAGAAAATTCCAGAAACAGAAACAATTTTTACAATTTTATATTTTTGTTTTTAGTGCACTTGGGAATAAAAGTGTTTCGTCCAATTCTTTTTTAATGTTTTATTTTGTTGGTTTTTTCTTCATTGGTAAGTCAATTAGGACAGAAAAAGAATATATTTCCATATCTCAGTTTAAAGAATATCCTACGCACGACAGTGACCGAAAAATCGCTGTAAAAAGTTCAAAAGTACGACTGTTAGCAACCCTGAGTGACTCGTACACTTTACTAACAAATCTTGATTTTAAAACTGAACGTTCTGACCACGTCTACATGCCCTTCGCACAACCAATACCTATAGCACTGCTGGTATGTGATGTATGCCATGTCTATAAACGGGTAATGGTAACTCTGAAGAATATTTTTTTTAAGATTTCAATCTTTAAACAGTGAAAGTTAAATAAACCATCAAAGGTTTAGAAATAATAATTCTACAGCTTTTGCTAACGGGTGTAATCAAATGACCCAGTCCCAATTATTTATTTCATTCTTTTTCTAAATATTCGAAATGACGCTGCCAGCACGAGGCTACTTTAAAACCAAAAATTTCAAAAGTGGAAAGTGAGCTTAAAACCTTCTCCCTTTTATTATTTTTGGTTTTGACATTTCGGCTATAAAATTAATTCTTAGTTAGCAGTGGTTTAGTGTTCCGTTTTCTAAACATTGTTTTCGACATTTTATTATAATTTTTAATTAAAACGAAAATATAAAAAAAGTATTAACGTTAAAATAAAAAATTTCTTTGTGCAAAATCCATAATAAAATTCAAATATTTGGGCTTCATATCCGGAATCCTATGCCAACGGACTAATTGATAGACTAAAAAACTAGCCAAAAAAAAAAAGATGAAAAAACAAAGAAAACCCACCAACACTTTACAAAAAATTAAAAAGAAAAAACAATAGGGTACTCTCATTTAAAAAAAATCCAATATTGGATTACTTGGTGGGGGCGGGGGGGGGGGGCAGGAACGTTCGTCATGTGGTTCTGCCAACTGTAACTAAAGTAAGTACGAGATAAGAGTATTTTGAAAGTGTTTTTGCTATTTTATTTATTGCTAAAGATGACCCAGTTTTTTTTATTATTATGATGGTTTTACGCCTTCAAGAGACAGCAACCGTAATTTTGGCATCACAAACAAAATCTTTTTGGTAAAAATACTACTTGTTTCCTGCCATCGAAGAAATTGAAAAATATAGTCTTTTGGGAATTAATTTCCTCTCTTGTCGGGAGTATGTCGATTGGGTCAAATTGTCCTGCGCGAGGAAGCTGGGTGTGACTTCGTTCTAAGAATCTGCTACGATCCTGCTCGATTATCCCTCTGTGCAAGTTACATTAGCCTGTTGGCGAATATGGATGTTTTCTTTACGCAGTGGCTCCTAAGGCCTGTTGGTATCATTTCGTGGGATCCAAACTAGGGCCTGAAAAGCAAGCTGCAGCCCAGATCGGGTACTTTTATACCTTATAAGTGAGAGATGTAGATGTGCTGTCAATTGCTGTTTCCTACGAAAAGATCTTCAACCAGGTTACTCTTCTTGTAACCCTTCGTTCTGCTACCATTCACCATCCAGAATCTGCTACCATCCAGCTTGATTATTCCTCTGTATTAATTACATTAGCCTTTTGCCGAATATGGATTCCCGCATTTCGCAGGGGCTCCTATGGCCTATTGGTACCAGTCCGTGGGATCCAAAATAGGGCCTCAAGAGCAAGCTGTAGCCCAGATTGTGTATATTTACACCTTCTAAGTGAGAGATGTTGATGTGTTGTCAATAGCTGTTTCCTACAAGTAGATCTTCGACCAGGTTACTCTTTTTGTAACCCTTTGTTCTGCTACATCTGCTACCATCCAGCTCGATTATGCCTCTGTATAAGTAACATTAGCTTGTTGCCGAAATATGGGTTCCTGCATTTCGCAGAGGCTCCTAAGGCCTACAGGTACCAGTACGTGGGATCCAGAATATGTCCCTAAGGGCAAGCTGTAGCCCAGATTGCGTATATTTACACCTTCTAAGTGAGAGATGTTGATGTGTTGTCAGTAGCTGTTTCCTAAGAGTAGATCTTCGACCAGGTAGCTCTTCTTGTACCTCCGTTTGCCAAGCCAATGCGGCTAGCGACTCGCCGAAATTCGGCACGGTTGGATTACCTGCTAGAGGAGACATTCTGCATTTAGTACTTTAAGAACAGAGACCCTGCAGTTTCGTTTGGAATGGTCGCACTGGGGATGTTATCTCTGGAAGCCAGTTTGTGATTCCTTTAAAAAGAATTTCAACAGGAAGTTCAACAGCAGTGGCGTAATTTCGTCAAAATCCCGGGGGGGGGGGCAAAGTTGGAGCCGATTTTGCAAAATCAAGTGAAAATAACAGTAAAAACTAAAAAAAAGCATTTGGTACCATAAAGGTATTATTTAGTACTATAAAGGTAAATATGTACTAAAAAAACTGATACGTTTCTGTTGATGCTTGAATTACTTTGGTCTCTCTTAGTTTTGACAAGATTTTGGAAGAAACTAAATTTCAGCTGGGAGGGGGGGCAAACTGAGGTCAGGGGGACCGAGATCTGGGAGGGGCAGTTGCCCCTGCCCCATAGCAAATTACACCCCTGTTCAACAGACACAACTCTAGGTGAAAAACATGAAGCGAGAGAGTCTAGGTAAAAAGTTGATTATCGGCATATCTGACTAAGTTTTAATTCCCCTTTGATCAAAGAGCTTAATTACTACAGATACCAAATAACGCCATTTTAAATGATCTCCATGCTGTGCTTGTTTGTGGATGGCAAACACCTTGAGGTAAGATCTTACTGATAGAAAGCTGTTTTTTTTTTTTATAGAACACGAAGCAAATATTAACAAAATTCTGTGTCCTTAATTCCAAGGTGTATAAGGCTTGAAAGACAAAAATGTCAAATGAACTCAAAATTTCAAAGGTCAAATGAACCGTCATCATGACTCTCATTGTCTATCCAAATCGTCAACCACCCAAAAAAATATAATCGTAAAAACCACCCCAAAGAAATATAAATCGCCTCTGGTCTCTTGATTTAAAGATAACGACTCTGGAGACTTGTTAACCTAAGGTATTTATTTACCCACAGACAAGAAATATATAATATAGTTGTCCAACTGGCCTACCCTGCAATGCTAAAAAAGGGGCCAGGTATTAGGCATGCCTTGAAACTATCACGAAATATGGTACTGAATGCCGGAAGACAGTGTTGTCATGTATATTAAACGGTCATAGGACCCAACCTCATGAATAATCGCGAGAACACTTGTAATTATCTAACAGTTAATTTTCATTTCTCTTGCGTTTCTTTTGTAAAGAAAAAATATTCTTAAAGTTGTTGTTTTTTTAACGGGCAACATTCATAAAAACATTTTTGGAAGAAAGGGAAGACAGACGAGCAAGCATTGAATTTGTTGGTTACCATAAAATTGCTCAGTTGGATATCTACATTATATAGTCTTTGTCTGTGTCTGCCTTTGACTGTTTCTACGCAAAATGATTTTTAAAAAGCAGGAATTTACTGTTTTGCAAGGTAACGGGCACTTTATCGGCAGCTCCCATTTTACCGACCCCTCGTTGGCATTCTCGCTGTCACTGGCAAGCTTTGCGCCGTTTTTGACTATTTTTCTGTTTTACTAATTTTTTAAAGATTTTTCTTTTGTTTCAGAGCTTTATCGATTTCTCTTCAGAAGCGACGGGTGGCATTTCCAAATTATAAAAAAAAAAAAAAATAGTGCTGCTTGTCGGTATTTAAACTTATTTTGGTATTTACCAATAAAAATTTCAGGTTTTACGTTAATTTGTCGGAGTTTTCATCAGGTTTCGATTGATTTTTTTTTTTTTTTTTTTTTTTTTTACCGTTTGGCACGCTGATGAATTTCGCTTTAGTCTAATTAGAAGTAACATGACGACATTGTCTTTACAAAATTTAGCATTTTCTAAACCAAGAGTGTGTCTACTTTACTATTGTATATATTTCTTGACTTTTAAAAGGCTGAAAGTCAAACTATTTGTTTCAAAATTAAAACCGGTATTTTAGTAGGTGCTACAAGATATTTCACGTTATTGTGTTTTTCATTGTTTGTTTCTTTTTCAGGTTGTGTATCTGTAGATGTTGCCCTTGGGAGCATTGAAGATTTGAGCTCAAGCAGTCTTGGATCAGCTAGCCAAGGCTCGAACCCTCGTCTCGATACTGAGAGCCGGTCTTCACCTTCTTTTTCTGCAGATGGGGTGTTTCATGCTGATTAAGTTTTGATGGAATAAGTAAATATCTTTGAAATTTTCTTTGCTACTTAATGACGGCTATATGAACAGCAACAAGTAAAATTTACGAAGCTGCCCTATTGAAATAAATGCAATTGATTGGCTCGATCCACTTCATTGTCCAGTCTATAACCAATGTATGGTATGCATTGGAAACGTAGCGCTTTTATATCCTATTTTATGCTGGATATAGAATATCCTATATCCAGAGATTGGATATATCGCTCCTGTATCCAATATATTGATTGATCTAATCCACTTCTTTGACTTTTTTTCAAATTGAAATCTACCAAGCCGCCTTATTAAAATGAATACAATTGATTGATCAAGTTTATTTCTTAATATCTTACTTTGCCCCAAAATATTCTAGGAGTTTAATTACCCCTAAAATGTGTTGCGTCTCTTTTTCTCAAATACAGAAATATTTGGAAATTTGCCCTGTTTTTATCAAAAACACATATATTATCTCTTCAAGTCCATATAAAAACCTTCCTTATAATATCTCTTCGCTAATAACCATTGAAAAGCCTCAAAATATATTTTTCGCTTTCTCGTTTTCCAGTCAAATTACCAGTGACGACTCTTATGTTGTCTGACAAGGCTGACAATGTGAAAGTTAGTAGTAAAACGGCATACAAAGGTCTGTTGATATTTTCATGGTTTCACCCTGAACTACTCTAGAGGTAATTAAGTACCAGATCTACAAACTACCCTTGGCTTAGCAAAGAGCCATATGTTTCAATATAAGTATATATATGTATGCCTTCGATTTATTGTTTTTGTGTTAGTTGTTTTATTGGTCCCGGCCACTTTACACGAAATGGTTGGTCGTAGAAATCTTGGAGGAGTCTCGTTCGACTGGAAATCGAAATTTTAGTTTTCCTCTAAGGATCAAAAGTGATTAGAGGGCAACCTACCCCGGTTTGTCCAGGGGAATTCCCCATTGCATTGTATAAATATGTTCAGATAATCATTTTCTTCAGAGTTGCTGAAAGGTCTAATAAATATATCTCTGGTCCAGGGATTACACGACCCAAGCAGCCCATGGGCCAAGGGCCCTAAACTGCAGATTGCCCACTGTTTACAGATAGCTTTTTAGTGTGCAAAAAAAATTGATATGTTTGATCTTGGCTGTCAGATTGGCTTTAAATTTTCAGGAACTGTTCCCTGGACAAGGGACCACCCACTTTTGTTTGGAGGAGAGAATGTATTATGGGGTATGAAAATGGACCAAAAATCTTTGTCTCTTATCAGGTTGAAACCTACAGGTGTAAGTTCCTTGGCCATGGAGAGCCTATTGTAGAAAAGCAAATCGATTTGGGCCTCTTTCGTTAAAAATAAGGCCGCCAAAAGGGCCTTAAAAGTTTTTTTTTTGATTAAATTGGAAGTTGTATCCTTAAGTCTTTGGAAAAGGGTGACCCTAGTTTGCAGGGAAAAATAAAAAAAAATTGTTCCCTTGGAAAAGACCCTGAAATGTTTTTCGAACGGCTTTAAACTTACTTGTGTCAGTTCTTGAGCCAAGGGGACTTTCATGCACAACGTAAAATTGGGCTGGGAGCACGGACCCTCCAAAAATTAGGTCCAAAACCAAGCCAAAAAAACCTTTTCTTTGAAACGCAGGAGATCCACATCCATCGATTATACGGTTGCAGATTTCATTTTAACTAAAAAAAAAACGAATAGAAATTAATTTAGAAAAAAAAAATTCAAGGAAAAGTAAAGAGCAAAATTAAAACCTAAAACCAACAGTAATTTTATAAATCAAACCTAACACGAACAAAAACTACTAAGGATGAATGAATGGAACCTAGAACGAACAAAAGTAAAATGAATAACCAAGTCTGACATAAAAATGAACAGAAAATAACGCAAATAAAAGTGAGGATAATGCCCCCACAAACCCTCCAAAACTTATAATCCCATTCGGGCTTTAATAACTCCTCCTCAGGTAAGCCAAATTTCCTTCAATGAGGTTTGAAGTTCCCAGGGTTTATCTTAGGGGTTTATCTTAATCGACGAATAACGGTAATAAGTTGGTATGTAATGTGAATAAGGTTAAAAGGGCTTAGAACGCTAAAGTTAAGAGCCATTGTTTTTTCTCTTATTCCTCTTATTCGATCGAAAGGGAGTAGGGTATTGCCTTTTCTAATCCTTTTAATCAAAACACAAGGAAATAAATAAAAGAAGAAAGAGTTCTAATCTTCTTCAGGGGCGGATCCAAGGAGGGGCTGGGTGGACCGTGCCCCCCAGATTTTTCTAGTGCCATAATTTTTTCTCTTTTTTTACTCTTTTTCTTTAAATAAACTTGTTAATTTTGTCAATTATTGACGCTCTTATCACATGCCCCTCCCCCAAAGATTTCATTCTAGATCTGCCTTTGACTTTTTATGCATGAATTAAGAAGAGCCAAAATATACTCTACGCAAATCGAACATTTCTAGATCCAGGGAGGCTTTCGACTTGTAGGTCAATGTTTGAGTGGTGTGATAAGCGTCATATGAATTCCACACCTTAGGCAGTTTATGCTCACAGAAACAATTTGCGTAGAGTATATTTTGACTCTTCTTAATTTATGCATAAAAAGTCGATTTAGTTGCAAACAGCATTGTTTGTGTGAGTATAAACTACCTAAGGTGTAGAATTCATATGACGCTTATTACACCACTCAAAACACTGACCTACAGGTCGAAAGCCTCCCTGGATCTAGAAAGGTTCAATTGGCTTTGGAAGAAAGCTAGCAGAATAGCTAGTAGGGACAGGGACAGTTTCTAGGAAAGGGTTGCAACTAAATCGGAGAAGGCTGCCAGAGGAAATAATGCTTGTAAGCAATGCTGTATTCTTGAAGACCTCAACGAACCGGAATGTAATACCCTGGAAACGTGAAGAAGATGGGCGGTACTGTAATAACCGACCTACAAAAAGAATGAATCAGTGGGCAGAATATTTCCGAAACCGCTTAGCTAGACTTAACCAGCCTTTCCCGCCAGCTACACCACAAGGCAGTGGAGCTGAACCGTCCCAACCGGAAAAACAATACCCCACTGATATTTCCCCAACTATGCTTGAAGAAGTAATGAAAGCAGTAAAAATCGTTCAAGGGCTATAAAGCACCAGGAGAAGATAGATTACCGCCAAAGCTCTCTAAACCAAGCCCCATCCTTGGCTAGTTGGCTGGTACACTCATGGCCCTCCTCAATAAGACCTGGAGGAGCGAGGACGTCCTCCATGATGGGATGTAGTAATGATTTAAGTGGGAGTTCCAGACAAGAGCGATTACAAAAACTATCGAGTCATCCTCTATAACCGAAAAGATTTTTGCCATCATCGTCGTAGACAGATTTAGGGCCGAAAGAGAGCACAGAACTAGAAAAAAATCAAGCTGAATTCTGCTCGGGAACGGGTTGAGCAGATCACGTTTTTTCACTTCGGATCTTACTACACTAGCGCTCAATCTATAACCAAGAAACCACAGCTATATTTTTGGATTTTATAGCAGGATTAGAATCGGTACTTCGCCCGCTGCTATGGGACATCATGCTAGAAGACGAAGTCCCAACAAAGTTAATCAGTGTTTTCGAGGTCTACTATGTGAACGCATGTAGCGATTTCCGAATGTATGAGGAGTTCAGAGGGTTCTTCAAAATTACCTATGGCGTGCGGCAAGCTTGTCCAGCTTCACCTATCTTCTTTAACTACGTCATGGGTCGGCAACCCGCGAGGCGTATTGGTGCGGCCCGCAAGATCCTCACTGCAACGCACCTGATGGACCATATTACTCACCATAACAATACACAACGAAGTGAAGGGGGGGCCATCTAGCATTCTGCCATATAGAATTCTCGAAAAAAACCGTAAGTCTCATCTAGCATAGTTAGTTTGATTTTCAACTATCCAGTCCAGACCAATTGTCTTGGTATGTTACAATTTTTGTTTTTGAGCAAACCTTTCTCAAAGTTTGGGAAATATACCCCCCAAAAATACATTGTCTTTGGATTTTCTTTGTTTATTCTTTATTATTTCAGTAAAATTTAGCGCTTGGGGTACCAAATGAAAGCCAAATTATCTGGTCATGGTAGGTGGTCATCTTGTGGCAAAACGTTCAGAAGAAAAAACAAAAGGTTGATTTTGCAGACGGGTGTCATCTGGTATATAGTAGGACGGGAAAATATGGTACACACTGGGACATTTCTCAGCATGTACCAGATGAAACCCATCTACAAAATCGAGGGTAATTTTTTTTCAAAGGGTTTAAGTACATCCAGGTTGTCAAAGGAGCATAAATAGAATATCTCAGGAATAGAATAGGTATTAAGTTTCCGCTTTCAGGGAAACGAGAGGGGGAGTAAAACTAAATCAAAAGGTACAGGACATATCCAGATTATCAAAAGGGTGTATGTGCAATATCCCAGGAAAAAAAGGGGAATACGTTGGGACTTTCGTAGCATATTATTGGGGATGTTGAACTAAATCAAAAGACTATGTTCGTCCAAGTTTGTCATAAGGGCATATTACGGCATCTTAGGAACGGATAAAGGTCTGATGTTGAAATGGTCTATCTGCAGTATTTATGGTATGGCTAAGGGCATTAAGGCGAAACTATCAAGGGATATTCCCAAGTATATTGAACAAAATCAATATGTACTCTATGCATGCAGGTTTTCAAAAGGACATATGAACAATATGTGAAAAACAGCTGTAAGCAATAAATTGAACCTTTGAGGGCTGCTATAACTACTACTTATGCAATTAGTACTACTGCTATTGTGAATTTTTCAAACTGTGACTGCTTTTAACTGTTTGAATTTGTGACTACTTGCAACTGCAAATACTTGTGAATGTTACTGATTGCGACTGCGACCCCAACTAATTGTAACTACAATTGCCAGTGCATATGACTTTGACTGCATCAACTACTTTGCTATAGCAAACAACAAGATAATCCCTCAAAACTGGAGCAATGCCAAAACGACAGAGATAGACTAGCTGGTAGGTTTTCGAGCTTAAAATCCACAACTGTTACTACGCAAGCCTGAACCCACAAGCTTGGGTCATGCAACGAGCTTTAACAGTCTCAACATTGAACAGTTCTTCTCAATCCCGAAGTCAGTTCTAGAAAAGCTTCCTTTTAATGCAAGTGACATATTACAACTATGACGAAAATTATGTGACCACAGTTCATGTTCCTCCTAAAAGTGTTTAGGGAGAGGGGTCAGATGATATTGTGCAAGGCAACATCATCAGAAAGAGCTGTCCTTGTGACCATGGTCGGGACTGTTTCTGCAAGCAGTCAGTATTTACCACCTTAATTTATATTTCCAAGGAAAAATTTTCAGCCTCACATGCTAATTGGTGCTCCAGCAAACTCAGCAGGTGGAGTCTCACCATCCAGTTGGATCAGTTAAGATCTGTTTTTGAAATAAATTCCTCACCTCAAGGATACATTCACATCGATCATTTTCCAAATTGCAAGAAAGCAGTAGAAGAAGCTGGTATAAATTTTGTTTGGCAAAAAACTAAAATGTAAAGTGCATTAATACAAGTTTGAGTTTGAAAACCGGGTTCCTGATTTCACAAAGATCTCACGTAAGATGGATATTTTCGAAAACCCCTTCGAAGTGCATATCAGTAATGTACCAATGATTTGCAACTCAAGGTGATAGATTTGCAAAGTGATAACACACTTAAAATAGCCTTTAAGGAAAAAACCAACTTGGTTGATTTCTATGGAAGTTTGCCTTTTGACACTACAAGGAATTAAAAAGTTTTGCTGAGCAATTAATTACTATGTTTGGTAGTACATATATTTGTGAGCAAACTTTTTCAATTCTGAATTATTGAAAAAAAAAAAACACTGTTCTCGATTATCAGACATACATTTAGACGCAATATTTCACGTCTCTACTACAAAAAGTCAAGCTAATGTAAAAAAAACAACTTGCAAGTCAAATGCAACAACGAAAATCTCATTGATTGTATTAACTACAATAAATGTAGTCAAAATATACGTTAAGCGTTTTTATTTTAAACCTAAAATATTTGTATATATAAATATTGTAGATGTACTCTACTTATTATAGTATACCTACAATACTAGACTAGAGTGTAATGACATGTGACCTAAGTGCGGGCCGCGTGATATACTAACGTAAACTTTTGGCCCTTTTACAACAAAAGGTTGCTGAACCGACGACGGTACACTCCTCGCTGAATCAACCGTCCAAACCATGGACATGTTGCAGAAAGTGGTAAACAATGTTAGCCTGACAGGTCTGACCATTATTGTCCCCAAAACCAAGTAGGTCGGGTTTGAACTGGAAATAATTCGCCGATCTCAAATATCTCATTAGTTTATGAGTGGAAAACCGAAATTTGATGTTCTCTAGGTGCCTCTCAGAATAAGGAATGCCTGAGATTTTTTTCAGAATTTTGTTCTTCGAATTTATAATTTACTGAAAAAAATACAAATGAATGTGCATTGTCATTTTATTATACATATGCTGATATTTATTCTTTAAAGTCTTTAATTTTCTATTTATTAAAGTTAAAAAACGTAAAAACATTTAAAATGTATTTGTTTTTTAAAGTGTAAATTATGTTCTGGCCTTGAGAAGTGATAGGGATTGTGAGCCCTACTCATGTTAATTTTTTCTCGTTTTGAGTTTGACTCGGTTATTTTATTGTAATTTCTGTTCGTTTTGGGTTTTATTTACTAACTGATGCTGATTTGTAGTAGTTTTACGCATGGTAGACTATTTTATTTTACTTTTGCTAATTTTTGGTTTTATGGAGTTCTTTACTTTTCTTTAAAAAACATGGTTTTTGCAAAAGTTTTTTAAATTGATCTAGAGGAGAGATCAGCCTGAAGACCAAAGTCTGAGTCTATTTGGCATGTATTCGTTCCATTTTAGTGTATGGATGCGAAACCTGGCCGCTAAAGGAAGAAAAAGAATTCTTACTCGACATCCATGACCCTGTGCCTAAGAGCTATTTGCCGCTTGAAGCCTAGCCAAAGAATAAGCAACAACCACCTAATGCTAATGTACAATCAGAATTATTCATTATTCGTTGTCTCAAGAGCAGAAGGCTGGACATGCTATACGGCACCTAATCAATTTTAAAAATTCTGTTTCATTTCTTAGTTCAGTCCTACGTCTGTTATTACCCTACTATATGGATCTCAACTTTTTCTTCTTTTTTTGAAACCACTATCAAAGTTATACAATAAAGCAAGGACCGTTACTTGAAACTAAAGTCACTCTAGATTCTTTTGCATGTGTCTTTCACTTTTCTTTGACTCCTTGGGAAAGTTCCCGTGGCCCTCTCTTTCGCTACTTATTAATCAACGTATCATATTCGCGTTTCAAAGAATTTTAATGTGTCATTTACTTCATCCTTGAGGTCTAGTTTCAATCTGCTAACCACTTGTCATATCGTGTGGACTACCCTTCATGAGTCAACTCGAGAATGTTCCTCGTTTGGTACCTTCAAAAAATTTATAAAACTATTTAATGTCTAGATTGATTATGTTCATTATTATTGTTATTATGAATGGACGTTTTTGGGCCGTGTGGGATTTTTAGTTGTAAGTGGTGTTTGCCTTGTGCGCAGCATTTCTCGTGGCTTGGTTTCGGCTGGTTTTGAATGGTAGGCAACAGTTTTTCATTTAAGTATTGATGTTGTTGTTGCTTTTTTCTTCTTTTCTTTTTATGCGGAGATTTAGTTGTATAGTTGCTCCCCCTACTCATGCAGGCCATAGAGCCTTTTGTTGGGCCAGATGTATGATTTTTTTTTTTTTTTTTTTTTTTTTTTTTTTTAATTTGTTCCTGTAAAATTTAATTTTTGATCTGTTAAATATTTAAGGATATGAGAAACACCTTTTTGATTTAGTAATATTATACAGATAGAAACGAGTTACGTTATGCTTTATAGCTGTTTGCCTTGACTATGGATGATCTACAAAACATAAAATATAACAACACGCCAGCAGGCATCTAGAATGTTTGATGTTTTTTTTTGTTTTTTTACAAAATCTTATCCTACCTGGTCCGCCAGTCCCTCAAATCAAATCCCACTTCCCAGGGGAAATAAAAACAAAGAGTTCAAGCTAAATCCTGGTCTGATAAAATTAAAAAAAAAAATGACCTTGAGCATTAAGATAGATTCCAAAGCACGGATGCAAATGGGACAAACCATGGTTGGAAATCATCTCCCCCCAAACAATACACCAAAGATAGTGGCAGAATGTGGTTTAAATGTGGTTTAGCCCGTTTGAGGCAGGGGCTAAACAGCCCGTGCCTCATATCAAGTATAAGACGTTTCAAGACGAACCTAAAGGCTGGCCTTAAACTTGTCTGTTGTTAAAATAATTTCTATTAAGCGTTTAAACTCTGTTTTTCTAGGGTTTTGAAGAGGGAAGTGCTCGTGGTGATTTGGATTGTGCATTGTCGAATCTTCTGGTCATTCGGAAAGAGAAGTTAATTAAAAAGTGATTATTTTAACTTTTACGCGTACGAACGTTTTAGTTTAGTTTTTTGTATCATGGGTCGTATTCCATTAATTATTCGAGATTATTAAACAAAATTGTTTTTCAACTGTTTACTGTAATGAAAATGGTATAAGAATCGGTTCTGTTTTCTGCTTTTCTTTTTTAATTTATTTTATTATTTTATTACACTTTGTAAATATTAGTTGTTTTTTTTTCATTCTTGTGCGGGTTATATTAAAGGGTAAGCTAAAGCGCTGTACAGTGCAATTCGCAGTAAATAAAAGCGTATAATCTGATTTGGAATATCGTCACCCTTCCACTACAAACTCATGTCTCTCCCACCGCTAACTTTTTAGCAGAAAGGTTGGCATGTTGTACCATGTTTGAATCAGAATCACACATGGATTTTCAATCTGTATGATTCAAGTGAAAAATTTAGACATCGACCCTACCAACATCACCTCGTCCCCCCCCCCTACCAACATCTCCTCGCTCCTCCCTCGTAATAGCCTTTAAAATTAATGCTAAAGCGGGTACAGTCTCACCAACAAAAACAACTACAAAGGGAAAAACAACATAAATTACACGAATTATAATAATAGTACTGACCATATTAAAACAATTGATGAAAATTAGACTGGGTAGCTACTGAGTTGATCCAGAATGATCAAGATCAACCAATGAATGATCGTCGCAGTGACAAAATCTTTCCGATCTTTGTTTCTCATTTGTTGTTCTGGGGTTTTATCACTAGATGATTAAAACTAAATAAAAACGTCTAATCGTCATCAACGGAATTCTAAATGATCTAAAGTGCAATCGAACCTCGTATATTGAATTAAATCTCTTCTTTGTTATTATTATTGAAGAGCAATCCGTCTAGCACATTATTAAAGAAATGGAACCCCTCCCCATTTGAGTGTGCCCCCATTTGTACATTGGATGTTCAAATTAGCTCTAATATTGTCAATATTTGTTTCATCATACTGTCCTTTATTAAATAAATCTGAACTTTTATGGGATTGAATCTAAGAAATTTATTTTTTTGTCCTCAATATCAGAATTTTTACGACTCTAGCTTTTTTAATTAAGCTATTTTAAATAGCATACATTTTTGTTTAATTTACTTGTAATACAGTCAAAATTTTTAACAGATATTATTAATATAATCTTATATAAACAGAATACAGATGTCGGCTCAAATAGCGAAGAAAGTTGCGAAAACTGTCTAAAGTCTAACGCAGTTATTACGTGAATAGAATTTAACAAATGAACATATAGAGAAAACGGGATATTATTTTAAAACAAAGCAGTGGACGAAGCAAAAAAGTAACAAACTTTAGATAATAAGCAAATCCGAATGTTTTGATTTCACGTCCGGAAACCTTTATCGACGAAAAAAAAAGGAATTAGGCTAAATTAAACAAAACATATAAGGAAAAGGAAAACAATAAACGAAACTCGCAGTTTACTAACTTCTAGCATCACCATGCATATAGCACGAATACACAAAGCAGATTGATAACTTATGTAGGCTCTGATATTGTTATTAAGGTATTTTATTAAGTTTTATTATTTTTTAGGTATTTTATTAAGGTACTGTTATTAAGTTATTAAGGTATTTCAAACTTCAGTGGTACCAGAGACAATGCCGATTATGCTGATTTTGGTAGTAGCGGGTGTCAAATTTTGAAACAAAGAAACATGGGGGAAAAATAAAAAATAGGCTAAAATATGTTGCTTCAAACGGCTTAAGAGTGTGTATCTTTTTTTGGAAGGTGTAGATGTTTTAATATTGCTGAGTAGATTCTAAACTTTGGAGCTTTTCCGTTTTAAAGTACCGTCAATTTCAACTACTTTGTTCTGCTTATTGATTTTCAGGGTTCATCATGGCAACACTGATGAAAATGCGATACTACCCTGAAAACTTCGTAATTTTGAAACAACTGAAAGAAAAATCTTAGAAAATTGCGATTATCTGGTATGAATAAACCTAAGGTTGGGCGAGAGAGTTGAAACGATTTCTATTTTGATGTCCCTAGTACCTTAAAGATTCTTTCTTCAATCATTTTCTTCTTCTTCTTCTTGCAGCAGGGCCAGGCTTTATTCTTTTAGTGTTTAAATATTTTTAAACTTTTAAATGTTCATTTTATTTACTCCAGGGAGTGAAAAATGTTTCTTGTTTGATGTCCCTGGTACTTTAAAGATTCTTTCTTTAGTTATTCTCTTCTTCTTCTTCTTGCAGCAGGGCCAGTATTATAAATGTTTCAATATTTAAATATTTTCAAACATTTTAAATATTTGATTTATTTAGTCCATGGAATTAAAAACAAAATTATTTTGATGTCCTTTTTACCTTGCGTCAGAATAAAGCTTAACCTTAAGTCCAACATGATTTTTCGCATTATGTTTTCAACAACTCACTCCTTTAAGATTGCTTAAAAATGAAACGTCAGAAGAACAAGGTCAAGATCATCTTGGAGCCTCTAGTTTTTCACCACAAGTACGAAAAAGACAAATTCCTAATTACGAAAAAAAACCTGGCTCCAGATTTGAATTTGAATTAGGAAAAAATTTAATATAAAAATTTGTTACGTCCCATAGAAATCTTTCATTTTCTTCTTTTGAGTCTCAGAATATGTAGGTGCAAAATAATTTTTTTTACGAGAAATAAGTGATGCCTCTTTTTATGTGTTTATCATTATTATTATTATTATTTGTATTATTTCCTTGGAAGTTTACCGTTTCTCGTCAAAACCAAATGAAAAATACATTTCCGCATTTGAAAACAATTCCGCTGAAATGCTTCGCACAGATGGTAAGATATAGAGAATGTTTACAGGGGTTTGGGGGGGGGGGGGGGGGGTCGTCCACTTACAAGGCAGTGCTTCTATACATACCGATTTGTCATACGATTTTACAATTTTTTGAGCATTCGATGCTTCGATTATTATCGATTCTAACCGAAATTAGGTGATTTAAAAAAAGAAAACTTAATGCCATTTCTATTTTGGATTTGGGAAAAATAGCTCAGGCTAATTTAGCTCAAATTGCAAATAAGCCGTATTAATGAAACAAAAATACAAAAAAAGCTAGTCTTTCAAATAAAAGTGAAAGGGACAATATAACTTAAAATGAACCGACATTTTTTGTAAATGAGGAGAGTCGCCAGCCTCTACCCCCTACACTTGACGCCAAAGTTCAAGTAGTTCCTAATTGATAATTTTTCTGGGTGAAAAAAATTGATAACTGCGTGTTTTAATTGGTTTTACTTATTGTTTGCTTTTAGAATTCAACACATTAGCCAAATGACTTATTTTTCCTTGTCATTTTACTGCTTGTCAGCAAATAAACCTCAATTTTCGAATTGAAGTTTTTTTTGATCAAATACGTAACATGCTCTGTTTCAAAACTGCGTTAATGTTTACCAACATTGCTTTGAGACTTGAAAACTGTCTTTGAGACGGTCAGCCGACGTTGAGACTTGAAAAATGATTTTAAGCTATTGGATCCTCTTAAATGAATGTTTAAAGCCTCTGAACTCAATACCTATGACTCTCTTAGGGTCAGCTGCCCCGAACGCCGCATCTGGGGGGGGGGAGGAGGTTGCCCACTTTGATCAAATTTTTCAACCGTTTATTTTTTATGAAAACTTCTAGTATTACTTTTTACTAAAACTTCTAGTATATCTTCAGGGACGAGTGTGCCAGGGTGTTTGATTATTGCCTCGGAAACTGGTAAGTTCAGTAAATAACTTTTGATAATTTTAAATTTACTACATGTCTCTCGATCAATGAGGGAGAAACCTCTTTGGAGCAAAATTGTTGTTTGTAACACAAAATGGCAGAAAATGTCATTTCGCTGTGGCACAATCTTTTTTGCTACTTAATGGGCATTAGAACTGTTAATTACCGTTGGAATCAGCATCGTCCCGAGTTGTTACGACCATTGCTTTTATGCGATTACCCTTGTAGAAAAGAATAAAATAAACATGCATCTGTGATCACTCTTCTCGAGAAAAATTCAAATTTTGTATTTCTGCAGATAGGGGTTTCAAACCTCTGCAATAGGGTTCATGGATATGCTAAATTTAACCATCTAATTTCATTCGTGACCACATTCCCTTTCAGAGGTGTGTTGTCCCTTTTTTGATAAATAAGCAAATTTTCTGAAACTCGTGACCTTTGGCGGGGAACTGGAAATTTAATAAATTTTGCCTATTTTGATTCAGAGTAGAAAGGCAATTTATATACATATATATATATATATATATATATATATATATATATATATATATTATATATATATATATATATATATATATATATATATATATATATATATATATATATATATGTATATATATATATATATATACATATATATAATATACTATATTGTCAAAACTCCTTTGTTTAGTGTTTGGTTATTACTAGCACGAGTCACTACTTGTAGTCGTTATCACGAACTGTTAAACTAGATAGATGGCAGGGGCAGATATTTTTTTTCATTTTGATTCTGGCCTCTGTTAAACAAGAAATTAGAGATAAGGTGGGAATTGATCTTTGTTATTACATGTATTTGTCTATTTTATATTTGGTTATCAGTTGAAGATAAGCTGGAATTTGCTTTTTGTTTATCGCCTGTTTGTATATCCTTACTAATGAATGAATAAACTTGAAATTTTGTTTACAAAATGGAAAATTTAAAACATTGGCCGGCTCGTACGACTATTAAAAGCCATCTTTCATTCTTGTATATTTATTCAAGATTCGTAAATATAAGAATGTTAACACGAAATCGTCATAAAATCGCCAACTTTGTACCGTTAGATGCAACGTTTTGTAACATTATATTAATGTTTGTAACGTTAGTGTATTTAAACTGTTATTATTTGTTGACCTTAATGTTCGGGAAGATTTCGTTGAGCCCATTTGGAAGCGATTTAGTAATTTTTCGCTCTAAAGGAAGTTATAAAATTCCGATAATTGCTTTAAAAATTCTAAAATACTTTACCATTTCCAAAAGCGATTTACTCCCCCCCCCCCCTCCTTAATTGTCAAATATGTAGCGCAAATTATATATTCTCCATGAATTTTCCCGTCGCTTGTTTGCCGAATTTGGTGTCAAAGTCGCGTGTTTGCCGCTAAATTAATTTGAAGAAAAGAGTCACGTATAGATAATTCGTTGAGAATATGTAATTTGGACTACACATTCAACCATTGGGGAGGGTGGGGGCAAAGTAAAGTGGAGCGCTTTTAAGAATGACATAAGTAAGTATTTTAAGTGTACGCTGTACAAAAAAAATATGGTTCTATCCCGCTTTCTATGGCTATAATGAGAGAAAGGTTGAGATGGCTAGGGTACGTTCTGTGGATGAAGGATGACAGATTACCAAAGATCATCTAGAGCCAAATGAAAATCAGGTCGTCCTTGAATGAAGCGGGAGGAGGTCGTGAGCAAGGAGTTAATAGAGATTGGAACTTCTTGGGAGGGTGTAAAGAGGGAGGCTTTGAATTGATTGGGATGGATCAGGAGTGTGTGAATCTGTGTTGCAATCAGGCTGCTTGGTGCTGCTGTGAGTTGTTAGTAGTAATAGTAGTATAAGTATTTTAGGATTTTAAAGGTAGTTTTCAGAATTTTATAATGTTTCCTTCTGACTTCTAACCTAGAACCAGTTGCTTCTAACTCACTAAACTTCTAAACTAGAACCGACCAATTTTATTTTGGGGAAGTTTGGGAAAGCTGCAAAAAATTGGGAAATGTGGAAGCACTGCTTGCTAGCTCCGAAATTCATTCCTAATTGAAACTTACAAACAGTTCCTGGTAAAGAACTGTAAGTAAGGATCGATAAGGCTCAATAGTAATCGAACTACTTCTAACCTAGAACTTATAAACTAGAACCGCCCAATTTCTTTTTGGGAAATTTGGGAAAGCTGTAAAAAAAAACACTTCTAAACTAGAACTGTGGTAGCACTGGTAGCTAGCTCCGAAAATGTAATTTAATTAAACTTTCAAGTAAAGGGTCTGGAATTAGCTAAACAGTATTCTGAATTTGTCTTTTGCCATCTATTGGGGATAATTCATTTTTCCTAAGGAAATACCCCGTGCATATTTACTTTGTATTCCTAGTCAAATTAGATTGTTAATGATGTTGGGGTTTGAAACTTGCATTTAAAAAAAAAAAAAAACTCTTTTTATCCTCATCTAGTTCCTGCGGGTCTGGGGAGCTGACGGTTAAACGAATTCCCAAAAAATATCAGATGCCATGTCGGTAGAAAAGTTTCGTCCAACTGCAAGTACAAGAGAGATAAATATTTGATAGTGTTGTCATTTTTAAATTACTAATTGAAAGAAAAAAATTCAAAGAAAAGTAAAGATCATATTAAACTTAAGATCAGCAGAAATAAAAACCTGCAATTCAAACTCAAAGCGAACAAAAATTACTATTAAAGAATAAATGGAACCCAAAACGAATAGAAATTAAATAAACAATCATAACAAACCAACAGGTAATAATATAAACAAATAATCAGATCTTAAAAAGGGTATAACTTAAATTGAATATGCAAGTCAAGCTTAAAACGAACAAAAATCTTTTACTATTAAAGAATAGATGAAGCCCAAAAGGAACAGAAATTGAATAAACAATCATAGCAAACAAACATACAATAGGTACTAATATAAATGCATAAATTAATCTTAAAAAGAGTATAACTTAAATTGAATATTCAAATCAAGCTAAAAACGAACAAAAATCACTACGAAGAAGATTTCGTTTACTGCCCCCTTCCATAACTTAAAAGTCTAAGGCCTATTGCGTCATTGGTTCTTTACTGAAAACGAATTATAATACAACAAATAATATTTGATACAGTTGTCATTTTTAAATAATATTTTGTTTTCGACAATTTTTCTTCCATATATTTTTTCCTTTTTTCATCTTATTGGCAAATTTGACTAATTTTAGCTTGTATTTATATTGTCATATACAGCTTTTTATCGTTTTTTGTATGTACACGTAGTTTTCGTTTTCAATCATGTGGTCCGGTTCTGTGATTTGCAAGGTTCTGTGGTCCAGCTGTCTGATTTCTAATTTCCTTTATTATTTTTTGTTTTATTATTCTCGTGATTCTTTAATTATGATTATAATTATTATATACTAGCAATTTGTTTCTATCTATCCCCTTTCAACCATTTCTATCTCAAGCCTTAAATTTGATTAACAATTTGTTGAGTGGCATGTAACAAACAAATATTCTTTCTAGTGATGTATGACATAATTTTCCATTTCGTTTTGTCTCGTATTTGCAATGCATTTATTTTATCAATGAAACTTTTGGCCACTGGTGGATCCAGGGGGGAAGGGGGCCCGCCCCCAAGGTTTTTTTTAGTGGCCTCATTTCATTTTTTCTCTCTATTTTAAAATAAATTCGTGAATTTGGTCAATTATTGGTGCCCTTGTCACATTGCCCCCCCCCCAACATTTTACTCTACATCCGCCCATGCTTGTGGCTAACAAGTATGGTATTTTTTTTTTTTTTTAACTTATTTGTTCATTTCGCAAGAAGTTCAAATTTGGCATTTATTGCTTGTGAAAGCTGTTTTTAAAATAAAACTTATCTTTTCTTTAAAACTAGAAAAGCAAAGGTGGAGAACCTCCTAGTCAGTAATAGTACGGCCAGTTGAATAAAGGATTATAATACACTCACATTTTTTCCAGCAATGTATTTGAGCTCAAATATCCATATTTATGACGAGAAATTAATGGTTTGAAGTCTGCTATTATAAGCATTGTTATTAATAAGGTATAAGAAAGGGAAACGATCAAAAATGTTTTTTTTTTTTTTTTAACGCCAAACGAGAATACTGAATAAACAAACAAAGCGAATACACCTTGAACCACTTTCCCAATCATATAATCAAACACGTGAAAAACCCCTTAGGTCTCAAAGGGTGTCTGCAAGGAATACAATAATTAAAATCAGAAGTCAGGTGACATAGCTCTCCAACTGATTTAATTGCTGGTTCGTTTTGTTTTTGAGTGAATGAATTGTTTTCTTTTATTTCTGAGTTGTTCGCTAGTATCAGTCGATGGCAGTTCATAATTTTTTAGACTTTTTGCAAATCGCGGATATTGGCGAATGACTCGCTTTTACGTTTGTTAGGTATTTGGTTTTAATTCTTATAATTTTTGGCTTTTATTGAATTTTATTCATCTTTTAATTTTTTTGGTTCTTTTCACATTGACTTTCCGGGCTTTGTTTTTGTTGTTTTTTTTTCTCCGGTACTTTCCTTGAATATAGTATTTCGTTTCGCGCTGAAGAAGAGAAGCGGTTGTCCTCTCGAAATATTCGCTTTGTTTGTTTATTCAGTTACCCCGTTTGCCCTTAAAAAAACATTTTTGACCGTTTCCTTTTCTTATATTATGGCAGGCCAATGTGGCTTAAGAAATTATATTAATAAGGTATAATCGGTAAATACAATGTAAATATATTTGTTGCGAGATCAACTTTTGAAATGTTTTCTGAAATAAGGTAAAAAACCTTTTTACAAATCTCAAGAAAAAAAAGTCACGAATCTCGATTGAAAATTAAGTTGGCTTTACAAATCTTTGGCACAAAATTGTCGTAAATACTGACTAAAAAGCAATTTTGTTTAATTATCAGATTATTCTAGAAAAAAATGTTAGCCTAAGGAATTTATTAAAGTATTACTCGCTATCATCTTATAATCTTGTACTTCCTCGTACTAGTTTCGCGTTCCAAGCCCTTGGCGCATCGTGGTGCTGGAGGTCTGGTGACATATTTGCCTCCGAGAGGGTCTGTCAAAAAACTATGGGGAACTTATGAGAGTGGAAACTGACACTAATACCGAAAAAAGTACTCGCGTCATCTAGAGTTTGGCGTTTCTTACCATTTTTCCAAACTTCGCAATTGTGTTTTTTATAGAAACTGATCAGAAACTTGATACTACACTAATTTTTCAAATCACACTGATTTTGCCTTATTGTTGCACACAGAAACGTCGAGACATCTCAAACACTATATAGCGTTGGTGATTTTTTCTTCAATACCAGTGTCAGTTTTCACTCTTCTAACCTACCCATATTCTTCGGGTCTGTCCAAAATCAATGGCTCAAAGATGGATTCATTCTCATTTCCGACGTCTTCCACATTTTCTAGAACCATCAAGCAGCTCCAGGTCCTTACCTAGCATTTGCTTGGCGAAAATGTGTAAAGGATGTCGTAGTACTATGGTCCCTACGGAGAAGTAAATTCTCAAGGAACGTTGAGATTGTTATAATCAATTTAACCGAACAAACTTGCATTAGTAATTACTTCTACTATTAGCAACGCATCGCGTCAAAAATCCGACTGAAGTCAATGCAGCGCAAAGCCATGTCACTGGCTGCTATTCGAGAAATAATACCTTACAACTGCTGGCTTGAACTTAAGTCAGAAGAGATCGATTTATCCAGTGTGCCACCACAAGCTGATTCTGACTGGATTAAAATTATGCAAGGTTTTCAAAAATGCTATCTATTTCATCTTATTTACAAAACAAGAAAAAACGTCAGATTCATAGCTTTTTTAAAAGCCATAACAGCAAGAGCCAGGTTGTGCGGGAAAAACCATTTGCCTAGTTTTCCTTCTAATTTTGGGCTGATTTTTTTTTTTTTTTTTTTTTTTTTTTTTTTTTTTTTTTTTTTTTTGCTTCTTCATTAGATCCCAATTTGTAATTGATGTTGGCACTGAACTTCAAAAATAAGTCAAAAATAACTTAAAATAAGCCAAATTTATATATTATATATATATATATATATATATATATATATATATATATATATATTATATATATATATATATTATATATATATATATATTATATATATATATATATATATTATATATATATAAAGGAAACAAACAGTGTGTCACACAGGCTAAATTTTGAGCTTGTGGACGACTTTATCCTTGCCATAGGCACAATATTATAATTGTGGCTTTCATCTGATCATAAATATCGTGGACAGAAGAACCCACTTTGCTAGCCATATCAAGAGCATTGTACTTGTATTAATAATTTGGTCAGGTAAGTAAATTACACTGCGAAAGCCACGAAAAAATAGATTTTAGTCAAAAGAAGCAAAAACAATAAAGAAAACATCGAAAATTTAAAAGTAGCCGAATTCGATTCATATGCCTAAAAGACCAGAAAACGCAAAACAAAGAGACAAATAATACAGCAAGAAAGGAAACGCCAATCAAGCATAAAAATGGTCAATAAAAATTTAACACAAAAAAAAAATTCAAGTCCAAGAACTAAAATGAACTTTGTGTGAATAATGGCAAAAAAAGAAACAGAAAGGGTGGGGGATAAGACAAAATCACAGGTAAGAAGAAAAACATTGCCTAATTCGTATCCAAAGTCAAATACTGAAAAAAAACAACAATAACTTGAAATAAAGTCAAATTAACTGTCAAAATGAAATATATTCACAAATAAAGAAAGGATTTCAATTAAAGGTTAAAGGATTTAAAGATTTTAAATGGATGAAAATAGTTAAGTGCGCATAAAATAGTATAGTTTAGTATATAGTCATGGGTGCCCATAAGCTGAATTCCAGGGGGGGGGGGCAAACCTCATCTAATTGGCACTTTTAATGCTATATAATAGAAATCTCAGAACAAAAATATAAAAATAAGGCAGCATCATTGAACCAGGGGGAGGGGGCGGGAGCCCCCCCCCCATATGGGCGCCCATGTATATAGTAATATAAAATCTATCATATATCTTTGACGAATCCGTGTAATCTTAGCTGCCTGAATTGAACAGATAGTATGGGAGAGAAAGAAAACAATTCAGTATGGCCAAAAAAATTAGTTTAAGGACCATCCTGAGAAACAAAAAACCTATTCATGGGGTGGTAAATTACATACACTGCAACAGTAAAAAACGGTAATGAGGCTGCTCATATTACCCCTCCCCCCCCCCCCCGAAAAAAAGAAACCAGATTTTAAAAATCATACTTTCTAAAAATAATCTTCTTAACCTTCTTTAACGAAGGAATATCCCTAATTTTTTCTTTTATTTTAATCAAGCTGGCTCCAACACCTCATACCTTACGAAGGATAGTAAATCATGGAAAAACTACTACTACTAACAACTCACTACAGCACCAAGCCACCTGAGGCCAACACTGATGCGTATGCTCTTCCTCCATCCCAACCTATTCAAAGTCTCTCTTTTTACACCCTCCCAGGAAGTTCATATTTCCCTTGTATCTTTCCTCACGACATTCTCCCACCCCATTGGGGGCAGACCTGTTTTTTTTTTTGCTCAAGACGGTTGACCAGCAAGGACTATCTTTGTCAATTTGTCATCTGTAGAATTTGTAACAGCCATCTCAACTTTTTTCTGATTATAGATCTAGAAAGAAGAATTGAACCACATTTTTCATACAGCTTACTATTTGAAATACGGTCAATCCGTTGGGTACCCTTAGGAAATTTTTCTGGATTGTATCTAAGCTGTTCTACTGAATGATACACGATCAGTTGATTAACCCAATTCACATATACTTGGACTTAAGATAATTTGAACATCTTTCCCATTGATATATCCCCTTTTCTCAAATGCAGAAATAGTTTGTTGTATTTCGTATATCAAACTGATTCCTATCTTATTTTTAACGCCAGATAAAAATCTTCGTTATACAGCCCTTGTTCATTAATAACTGAACCAAAGAAGCAAATCTTAAAAACAAGTGATCTATGGCCAGTAAGAATACAAGAGAAGAATCAAACGAATATTTCATTTGTATCACAATAAGTCATTAACAGAGTTGAAAAAGGGGAAGAAATTTAACCATAATAATCCAAAAGACCGGATGAATCTGAAATTAAAAGAAAATAAAATAAGAATCAAACCAATATATACAATACCTACTGTATGTTAAAACATCGAGCAAGAATTTGTAATCAATGAGGTACTCCTATCACAACTAAGAAGCAACTGATCTTTTGTTCATTATTAACTATTAAAAAGCCCCAAAGTATTGTTTGGTTTTCTTGAACTCCTGTAAAACTTACTTCTGATATGATACTACTTTTGAATTAAAAAAAAGTAGTAACAAAAGTTGATATGTGATGCTAGTTTTGAATTACTATTTTATTTATTTTGAATAAATAAAGAGCGGAGATAAAGGGTGGAGATAAAAATGAAGAACAAATTATTTGATAATTTGAATTAGAAGGGTGCTCAGAATTTCACGAAATTTACGATTTATTTTGGTGGGGGGGGGAGGGAGGAGGCCTAAGACCTTCCTGCATGTGTCCCTAACGCTTCCTAGCGTATATCCCTGATCTAACTACAGCTCTGATTAGTTAATGTAAACTTCGCGCCTGCTAAATGGCGGAAATGTCAGTATAAGAAGTGAAAAGACCATATGTATTGGATAAGTCCTCGACGATTTTGAACTTTCTTATGTCCACGGTTATTCTAAGTGGACCACCTTTTGAAGAATTCTCTTCGATATTATTATCACTTAGACTTTCTTGAAGGCTAACTAGCTTTGTCAACAAAGATTTTCGGGGAATTGAGACTGTCTGGGTACTTTGTAATACATACTAAAATCTAAATTTCTAGCTTTATCATTTAAGATCTGTTCTTTTTTCTTTTTTTTTACTAGTCAATCAAGTTTTCCTGTTACATGTTTTGTTTTAAACTCCAGATATTTTATTAAGAAATTATTCCTTTTCTGTATAAATATCTATTTAGAATAAACAAAACATACTATTTGGAGAACATTTTTTTCTGGTTACGGTTACTTAACTTTATACCTTGGAAGAAAAAAAAACATAGTTAATCATAAACGAGTGAGCCATATTATAAAAAATTAATCAAGAAAAACGGATTTTTAGCATTAATAAAGCAGTGAATAAATAAAAACAAAATAAACACTTAATTAAAAAACACTCTGAATATTTCGGCCCAACGCCCGGGAGCCTTTTTCAAATTATAAATTATGACCTGTTTTTGTTGATCCTTGAATTATTCAGGCGTATGTTATTTTTGACAAGATTTTTGAAGAAATTAAATTTCAGCTGGGGGCAGGGGGCAAACTCAGGTCTGGGGGGGGGGGGGTGTAAGGTCTGGGAGGTGCAGTTGCCCCCCCCCCCGCCCCTAGCTATGAATCCGATGCGCCCTTTTCTAAAAGACAGCATAGGGTCCGTCATAATCCAGATTTTAAATAGAATATAGAACTGATAATTTTTATTAGTAACAACGAGGTGCTAAGAGAAACAGAACGTATTCAGACAAACGATCCTCTCTGCCATGCAGTTGTCCCTGATCAGTAAGAATTGTATATTGTTTGTAATAAATGGATCTGAACTCACTTGTATTGGAGATACAAGACATATTAAACAGAACCTTTTTTTAATTCAAAGCTACTATGTTATAACTTATTCTTTTTGAATTTTGTTCTTATAAATCCTTCTAAAAATTAAAAGAAAAGTCGAACGTCCTGCGACCATTGATTAAATTTCACTCAGCCGCTGTAACTTACTCTTGCGCTCTCTACAATAAAAGAGAAATTGATAAAAATAGATGTACAATAGTGTTCTGGACAAATACTGCAACTCGTCAAAGGGTGTGAATCATTTGCCATTTATCAGAAGTTACTGTCTAGCTTAGGCTATCTTTCTTTTCCTTGAAAATCTTAGGGAACCTTCAAATATGAGTGGATCTTGGCAAGATTATATTGACAAACAGCTTTTGGCAGGAGGATTTATCAGCCAAGGGGCCATAATTGGAACAGATGGTGCATTGTGGGCAAAATCAGAGAATTTAAATGTGAGCTTTTCTGTTCAAAATTTTTCTGTAATATTATTGTAGGCCTAACCATTCTTTTTCTTTGCTTGTTTCTTCTGATTATAGACCTTAAGGTTTTGGAAAGCTTTTTTTCTAGTTCAGAAGGTTGTTGCTAGGCTACCTGAATAAAAATTACAAGAATAGATCTATAGCCAAAATTAGGGTGTCTGATTGTGCTTTTGGTTGCCTAATACTTAATGATGGAGGGGCCATGTGAAAGAAACACTAAAATCAATCACAAAGAGGCCTGCTTAGCCTCAAATTTCTTAAAACACATTACTTCATTTAGGCCTAGGGTAAAAGACCTCTTTTTGGGAAAGACCACTTTTCTTTGGCATTTTGGAAAAATAGCAATGGGTTTTTGGACTGCCCCTTTTTTACTACAGTATGACACAATGCAAGTGTAGACCCAATCATCTCTCACTAGAGCCAGCCCAGTGGGAGTAATTTGTCATCATAAATCCAATGTGTGGTCTATGTTTTGACAAGCAAGTGAAATGAAAAAAATATATATTTAATATTTGTGATTTATAGAATGAAAATCAAGAAATAAAAGCTAGATTTTTAGAATCAGAAGACAATCAGCTTACTGTTAATATTTAATAGGCTAATACTGAAACACTTAAAAGATATTTACATCAAAATAGGATTATTGGTATTTCCAAAAAGAGGTCTTTCTAGGTAAGTCAATAAACTAATCATTTTCAGTGAATGATCTTAAATAATTTTAATAATAACCATCTTGTTGCATAGCTTGGATTTTTAGCTATTCATTGGCCTATACAAACCTTTTCAACTCTAATTTGATAACAAGATATGATGTTTTAAGTTTTACATAATTTTGCTCAATTGGAAACTGGTCTTTTACCCTACCTCCCCCCTCCTACTAGATAAATATGCAGTTCACTATATTTTAAGATACCAAAAAGTTATAATAGGGTAAAATTTTTAGGAATGAGATGATTAATTATTTAGCCTTAGGCTATGCTAATTTTAAATTAACTTTCTAGGATTTTTTTAGGGACCACAGCCTTAGGTAGGCCTAGTTCCTGTGCTTTTTGAATTCCTACCTTTAACCTATCCCTGTTTATAAGGTTGATTGTAAATGTTGTCAAATGTTAAGATAAAATTATGGCTAAAATAATGCACCAGTTAACAGCACCTAAAAATATGGCTTTGACTTCAAATAGAGATAGCAAGCCCCTGTAAATATCTACCAAATCATATTATTGACTTATACATAAAGTGAATATACCACTTGATGCCTTTTTTTATGCTGATTATGAATTTAATAATCACTTCTATCAGAAATGAATTTCACCCCCCCCCCCCCTATATATGCCAATTCAGGGTATATATTTCTACATTAGGGGGGGTGGGGGCAAATTTTGTGTCTGATGTAAATGGGAGGTAAGTTTAAACTTTACCCCCACCCCCCCCCTAATGTAGAAATATACATCCTGAATTGGAATATATAGGGGGGGGGGGCTGAAATTCTCTTCTGATAGAAATGATTATTATATTTGTAATCAGCATAAAAAAGGCATCAAGAGGTATATTCACTTTATGTGCAAGTCAATATTATGATTTGGTAGATATTTACCCAAGCCTCTATGCAAGCATCTGTCTCTAATAAGGTAAGACTTGCCTACAATTTTTGCCTTCCAAGTATGATCTATTTTATCCTAGTTTAGGGGTGGCAAAGGGGGGGGGCTGTTGCCCCCCCCCCTTTCAATAATGTGGAGAAAAAATATTATACACCCTATGCCCTTTGACTATCCAGATATGGACCCCTCTTGCCCCCATAATAAAAATGCTGGAGATTTGCCTTTGATAGTTTGTGAATTTTATAGTGCATTGAAACTTGTCCTTTCTGGCTTATCAGCTTAACACTAATCTTCATGCATATAACCTATAGAAGATAGCAAAGGATGCTTATAATATGCTCCACTATAAATCTAGTTTATCTACAAATCCCTTATGGTGTGGTATATTTCACACTTACTTTCCCTTCTTGTTCTCTGTATATAATTTCATGATTTTTTTTTATTTTTGATAAGATTGAATGTTTTGTTTACATATTACATCACTTATACTTACATATTCTGTATTTTCTGGGTTAACAGCTGTTACTTGTCTGTTAACTAATATTTACTTTTAAATTAGTAATTCTCCTAACTTCCAACCTCACTTATGTCTTGTTAAATGCTAAGAATAAGTAATAAGGCTTGTCAGATAAGTAATCTTAGAATGCTACTACTACTACAAAATTACTATAGCACTAAGCTGCATTAGGCAAATGCAGCTATGCACACTCCTTCTCCATCCCATTATATTCCAAGCCTCTTTACTCCTCCAAAAAAGTTAACATTTCCCTTAAATCTTGCTTTACAACATCCTCCCATCCAATTTGGGGATGACCTGCTTTTCATTTGGCCCTAGATGGTTAGCAAAAGACAATCTTTGGCAATCTGTCATCATCCTTCATCAGTAGGATGTGTCATAACCATCTCATCCTTTATTTCATTATAGCTCTTGAGTAAAGCAGGGCTGTATCACATTTTTTGTCCAGCTTACTATTTGAGATGCTGTCAGTTGGTCAGGTACTCAAAACAATCAGAAAGTGATTTCTCTAGAACACATCTATCAACTCCTATTCTGTTTCCCAGAGCACCCAAACTTTAGAATCATACTTGGCCACTGTCATCACTGTAGCTTCCAATATTCTAATATTTGTTTGCAGACTTATCTTCATATTCTTCCTAACTTTTTCAACTGTGATAAGACACCCTGACTTTTCATATCTTCACTGCACCCACCATCTTTACTATTAATACTACCCATGTAAGTGAAGCTGGCCACTCAATCCATCTTGTTGTCCAACTTCACCTTCACTTATTCCTAGTCATAGCAACTTAGTCTTATTAATCTTCAAACTAATTCTGGCACCCCAAACTCACAAAACTTTCTCAATTGGCTCAAATGCCTTCTTAGCATTGCTGAAAATGTAAGTAAGTGGTAAGTAATTGGATTAACAATGCTTCTTGACTACTAAGGTCCCTGCTGTGTGTTGCTGCAGCTGGCTTTGATCTTTGGATTCTATATTACTGAGCCAAGGTCAAGCCCACTGCACCACCACAGGATACTGAAAATGTCAGGTGGGAAACTTTACAAAGTTCAGAAAGATTGCCAGTTTTGTTTCAATTGTTTGTCAGAATTCATTAACTTTCTTGAAGAAATGTGTTTCACTTAAGTAGGCCACCTACTCACAGCTGACGTTTTCACTCTAAGTAAAATCACAACTTAGCCAAGGTACTCACAATAGCTGTCATAATCATATGAAATTTTGGTTTTGTATTACAATTGGTGAACAAAAAGAAACCACTTTGATAGGAGCAATGCAGAAGAGGCAAAAACTCAATGCTTATCATTGTTGGACAGAGCATCTCCTAATAGACTTCTCTACAAATTCTTAATTTGGCTTTGTTTTTCCAGATTAATTGTAAGTTGAGTTAGAAAATACATAGAAAATGCCATTGAGTATTTGCAACTAGGAGACAGCTGACAGACTGCTATTCATGAGCAGACAAGGATTTGCTATGCTTTGGAAGTGAACCCAGCCAAATTCATAACTAGCCTATGTGTTTACAAATACTTCTCTTCTACACAAAACACTTAACTTATTTGTGTTTTTGAGGATTTTTTTTACTCATTTAGGGCTTAGGACCTCATTTTAACCAAATGACATGTTTGTTAAGTCTTGGACTCTTTTGTAATATAAAAGTGTTGGAAGCCTGACTTCAGATTTAAGAGAAAAACATTGCACTATGCTGGAATTCCAGTGCCATAGATTGACCTGATATCTGGTATAATGCATCCCAGTGTAACCTAATGAGGATGTCAATATTGATAGGGTACAGTATGTAAAGTCAATGGTCCCATGAAATTCAATTTACCATTAGGAGAAGTCTCATATCCTCTCAGTGCAGCACCCTTCTTGATGATTAAACATTATTGCTTTTTGCCACTAATTGGTGATGTTAACTCAGCATGTGTGATTTTATTTGAAATACAATAATTAAGATTGTTTAAGAAATAGAACCTTCAGGCCCTTTCTCTCACAAATTAATGCAGCCATCATCTATGATAGCCTAACTTTTCTAGCTCTTCCAAAAAGAATGCTAGCCTATTGAAGTACCTTAATTGATCTGTTTTACTCATCAGAATTAAATTAAAGATCTAATAAAATGAGATAAAGCCTAATTAAGTGTTATAGGCAAACCTCTACTAAGACTTCTCATTTTCAGTAAATTAGTGAAAACTAACTAAAGAATTAAAGGGTGAAATTGACCTAAGTCTTACCTCAGCTTGAACCAAGTCTTCCATTTTTCTAGTCTTCTGGTATTTATATTGAAACTAATTAATTGAACTAATTATTGAACTAAAAAAACTAAGTAAAGATAAAAACTGAGCTGTTACTATCTGGGGCTGGATGCTTTTTTTTTATCTTTAGTGATCTTAGTGCAATGTGTACGGGGAACTTCTTTTTAGGAGACTATATAAGTATTTTGTTGGCAAATCAAAGACATTTAGTGCATGATATTAATGCAAAAGAAATGGGGAACCAAAGAAGAAGAAACAAATCAAGGACAAGAAACAACTGGGTTGTGTTTTATTTAGTTTTTAAACAAAATAATTCTATTGTCATGTTCCAGCTAGAAATAAGCATTTGTAGCCTAGTTTGACATGCAATCTGCTAATACTGGCAATTTTGATGTAAAATTATATTTCAAACTGATCATTATAATTAAATTCTAGACTAATATTGGTGCAAGGCTGCTTTTTTTAAAACTAAACATTTAGTCTTTGCAAGGCTAAGATCAGGGGTAGATTTTTTGCCCTCTCCTAGCTTGTGAAAAATATCTTTTTTGGTATTTTGACAGAAAAATACCTTTTTTGACTTTTTTAGCATTGAAGAAATTTGAAAAACAATAAAATTGTCTCTCTTGCTAGACATTGAAAAATATATTCTCCACCCCCTTATATTTTTGTAAATTGACACCACTGGCTAAGTTATGAAAATGTCAAAGAAAAAAACAGTTTGTGTGCATTTTGACTATTGTAGAGATTCAATATGAAATTAAAACACTTGTTTTTGTGTTGTTGAGTTCATTCTAGGTTTCTTGAACGTGATATAATGTGGTGTCATCTGTTTGATTATTCACACTAACACAGCCAGCTTCCTGGAAGCTGTTCATAAAATGCATATAAAAATATGCATTCACCTGCATTGGAAGTTTTGAAGCAGTTCCATCCCTAGACAAGACAAAGAGATAACACACCTAGTGCATCTGATTCTTGCATAGCCATGGCACAGTTGACAATGATTCTTGTCTATAATTATCTCAGGCCATTAAATGAGCCCATCAAATACAAGCCATCATGCAGTCATGGCTTTATAATTTTTGGTCTTGTAGGTGTAGATGGAGCATCCACACCCAAGCACTGGGCCTGCCTTGGTCCCTAAGAGCAGTTTCATTGCTGCTCATGAAGTAGTTTATTACTTCAGTTTTGAATTGAAAGATGCACTTCTTGTACTTTTGACCCTGCTGATTCGTATACCTACAATATAGCACCAATGTATCAACTACTGACACTTTTTTTTATTACAGGCTTCACGGCTCCATTGCAAATGATGATTTGCCACTAGTCCTGGTAATTACTTCATTTTCTAACACTGAGGTACTTGTTATACCTTCTCTTGAATACGTCAAGGGAAGGATTTTTTGGGATTATCTCTGCCGGCAATCTATTTCATGTGGCAACCAATTGCCAGGCAAAACTCGTTTTCAAATATTCTTGCTGGGGAGTACCCTGATCAAGGTAGTTCTGATGAGCTGTACTTTGGCAAGTTGATTGCAAGCGCTTTGCTTTATCAGGAACAAGCTTTGATAGCTCCTCCAATCGGGGTTTTAGCTTTAGTGTTGCCAGAGGTTGCTGCACACACTGCTCTATTTTGAATATGTTGGAGTGGAGCGATGTGGCTTTTTGGTGCAACAGCAAAGAGAGGATATGCATATTCCATGACAGGTCTGATACACAAATTGAAAAGTGGCAGAATAGAATCATCAGGGAGAAGACTTTTGCATCTTAGGATAACTCTTAATTTCTTGTTGCAAGAGGATCTAATTTTACTGAGAATCTCAGTCCATAAGAGATCTGAAGAGAAAGAATAGCCTCTAATATCACTTTGAACATCTATCCAATGCAATTTAATAAGTATATTATTTGGATCCACTCTACCATGGAATGATTGTGCTCTGTGATCCTGTAGGGATGGACAAGATTCATTTGCTGTTTTTGTGTCCCATCTTTGGAAGTTGTCAGTGGGAAAAGGCCCAACAAACAATGATACAGTTGTTGTTGCATTATTTATAATTAAAATCCTAGTTCAATTCTATAGTTAAAGCTTCAATGGCCTCATCATTAGCATTCAAATCTTTTCTCTAGCTGTCAAGCAGGGGTCTAATGTCTTAAAATAAAGAAATCTAAAATGGAATTTGGTGATCAAGTAGTTAATAAGATCTGGAAGTCAAAAGGTTGAGGAAATTATGGGACAAACTCAAAAACAGCTGACATTTTATGGCATTGAAGGTAACCTCTAAGTACTAATCAGATTAATAACACTTTTTTCAAATATATGTTGTAGACACCCATCTCTTGATGAGCTACTGGAAATTGGACCATAAAACAAATTCTGATTATTTATCCAAAGAAGTGTATGACAAACTCAAATGCCTCACGACCATAAAGGGTAATTGCACAGTAGAAATTCCTCTTGAGTTGATAGCTAATTGCTCTGAGGGGATTAGCCCTATTTTGGCTACCTGTTTCAATCATGCAGAAATCCTACTCAGCAATATAGTGATGGCATTTGGCAGTACCCAACACCTGATAGTCATAAATGGAGGAAAAGAAATGGGTGTTTGGCAATTTCTTATGAGAATGGATGTATATTCCCTGTAGGATCAAAACCAATGTGCTCCACTCATGGAGAGTGAAATATTCAAATTTCAAGAAACATGTGTGGATCACCCCATGGGATAAAATTAGGACCTCTGATCTTTTTGATTGTTTTCAACCCTATCTTAGTGCAAATACAAAATTCCCACAAGTATGCTGATGACAAATCAAGTGTATCATTCCCATCATTCTGCACCTCAGCAAGCCTAGCAGAGGAAATCATCACCATCAATATTTTCCCAGTTACAGCATGATCTTGAGAATGTAATGTTTGCAGTTGGAGAAAAAAGAATCATATTCTATGTGTTAGGTTCTTAATAACCACAATCCTGTCCAAAGAAGACATTGGACTTGCAATTAAAATGAAATAAAATTCTAGAAGTGATTTTCATAGGAAATATGAAATGTCACATATACAGACTATCCTCCAAAAGCTTCCTTCTCCCTAAAATCATTCACGTGCCATGCTAGCTTTTGATATCCAAATTTCCATTATATACAGTCTATACTTTATGTATGCATAATCACAAACCAATATACTTGTCCCATTTGAAACCCAGGTTTAGCTGCTATCCAAAATGAAAAGCTTGAAAATATTCAGAAGCAGGTGTGACAATTAATGCTTGGAGCAAATTACACATTATGGTACTTATGCATTATACCAACCACACTTTGTTCTTGATGTGTAGTAAAACCGGTTTTTCTGTGTGTGCACTTGGAGATAATCAGCTTAAGCTGAGTGAGATAAACTACTATGCAGATATATTTTAATTAAATATTTAATAAAGAGAGTTGGTTAGGTTTGATATTTAATGTAATGCATTCTGGGCGGCCTGCTTTCTATAATTCTCTGTTGTAGTTTTCATAATTTTGTTAATAAGGTATTGTATTTTGATTATATTTTGGGTATATTTCATTAGGATTAACTTCACTTCTTGGGTGTGGTCAGTATGATATGGAAGTACCCACATTCTATGAAGACAACCTGCAGATGCTGGGGCTTCAGAAGCTATTAAAAAGGTGCCATTGCTTTATGATGTATTTTTTTTTTGGGGGGGGGGGCCTTAGCTCTGATGCCCATCACAAAATTTTACAGGATCTTCAGGAACCACAAACCAGCCAGTAAATTACATATAGAAGAGTTCACATTTCATCATGTTAATTCCTTTGTCCTCAACCCCAAAAGTCGTCAAAACGATTTTATTGTTCTTTATTCTGTACTTTTTGAAGCACTATAATGATAAAGCTCTTGAAAATGCTGTGTAAAGTTTTGATGATTCATTTCTGTATTTATTTCATTTTATTGTGTGTTATATTTTCTTGTCATGTGATGTCTGCTGCTAGCTGTTTGCTATTATGCCTATAAAGAGTATTTATTATTTATAAAAGCATCATGTCTACCTTGGCAATTTGGGAGGATATTGGTGTTTTCGCTGGCATGAACAAATTCGTAAAGTATAATCATCCTGTCTCTTGACGTACAATAGCAGAAACCTCAACAATAGCAGAAACCTTGTTGGTCTTTCCTAGTGGTGGTAGATGCTAGGCTCTTTGATAATCATCACACATAAGTGGATACCTGAAAGCTGCTCCATTTCTTTTGGGTAACCTACAAACTGATTTCTTTGTTCTAAATTGCCTACAGATTAGTTTGATAGACCAAATTTCCATTCATGGAGTTACCAAACAGAAGTATGAAGTATCTGACAGGGGCTATTAATTCAGAAGGAGGTGGGGAAGATATGATGTCCCCTTTGCAGCTAGAGGCCACAAGCTTGCTTTCTCGAATTGTAGCTTCATAGATATTGAGATTTCTTTGAAATGTGATGGGTTCTTGTCTGATTATGAGATGATAAATATGGAGTAGAAAGCTTTGGGATCCATCTCTATCAACCAGTATGGGAAGGGACAAGCTGTCTTTGTCAATGACTGGATTTTCCCCATTGTTGCATTCTCAAGTGGATTTTATTCTAGCTCTCTATGTCTACTTTGATATTTTCGTCATCTTTGAAAGCAAGCTCTGTCATTTGACCATCAGGTTCAAGGTTGTACTGAACAGCTTCCTGCTGACTAGACATACATTCCCTGTTGCTAGCAGTCCTTCCTTTGAATATGACTATCCTAAAATCAAATTCTCTAAGACAGTAGCAGAAAAAATACTTGATTTTTAGAACAAAATTCTATACTTCAAAAACTAATTAAGTATGAAATGCAAGTAGAATAGTCTGAAATAAAGAATTGAAAGAATAAACATTGACTGATTTATATGCTGCTCCCCCCCCCCCCCAAAAAAAAAAAAATTAAAGGATTCAGTAACCATAGTTAGTAGTCAATAGAAAATAGGGCTCACTCAAGCAGAAATTTTGAGTTCAAGTACCCTTCCTAAGTAATAAAATATGGTACCTCATTAATCGCCATTTCCCTTTATTTTGTCCCAGAGGGGCACAATCTGTGCATTAATGCCATCAGACAAAACATTTGAGACAGCTGTTTGTTGTAAGAAAAAAAAAATGAAAAATATGCAAAAATCCAGGGGGATTGTTCCTGAGCAAATTAATGTGTAGCATATAATTAAAAAAGAAATCAAATGTAGGGATTCTTTAATAAGAACCATTTGTTTTATGTTAAACGATTATGGGCTATTGACACCAAATGTAGTTAATCACTAGTGCCTTCCATGGGCTTTTCATCACTTGTAAGTATTTCCCCCTATGCTACAACCTCTCCATACCTCTGCAACACCCTTCAGCTTGAAACAACATATTGCTTCAAGCCTTAAAGCATTGCAGGTACCTACTGCTTAGGCTCTTTCAAAACAACCCTACACAATATACAGTTTCTATAGCAACCAAAATTAAAGTCATCATTCAAACAAAGTGTTGCCAGTCATGTTTTAACTGTGATGCCAATTGAAAGTATGATATAAAATTACTATGACAATTTCATCCAAGGCTTGACATAGCCCTGGGCTATATGCAAAAGTTTTTGACATAGCCCTGGGCTATATGCAAAAGTTTGCTTTTTTGTGTCAAATTTGCTTTGTTTGGCATTATGAATCAGCTGTTGATAAAGGATAAGTACAAAAAATAATAATGGCAACCGTATAAAATCAGCAAATCTTGTATATAACCAAGGGCTATATCCATCCCCATTAGGAGGAGGAGGCTGGAATGAAGTTGTCAGGATGGTTACTATCATATATGGAAAAAGTGTTAAATAGGGACTTGATTGGTATCAATCTTTGGTTATTAGCCCTCTTTTAGCATGGGACTCGAATTTGCATCAGAATAAAAACTGATTGGTAATGCTTTTCTCCTTGAACTCAAAACTGTTTTATTATAATTCATATAATGATTTTTATTCTAATTTTCCAACGTTTGTATCATGGATTTTCTAGCCAACTGGGCATTAGCCTTGAAAAACGTTTTTGTTTTGTACATTTAAGATCAGAGCACCTATTAAAAAAATGCATAATAAGCAAAGTGAATAATACAATGAATAAGAACAATAGCAGGCAGAACAAGACACTAATGATGGCACACATTGAAATTATATGCAACAATGATTCAACCCTAGTTACCTGTTGCTACAACCCTAGCAAACATTGTTGTGTATTGTCAGTTCAGGTGTCGTTTTGAGTTGTTTTTATGTGCTTGTTCTTTTATTTTTGCTTGATTTTTTTTTGTCTTCTGACAATTAATGTAAGCAGTGCTGTAACTAGCATGGGTGCTACCTGGGGCACACTCTAAAAATCCCACCTCCTCTTTGTGAGTCTAATGAATAGCCCTCCCCCCATTTATGGCTTAAAATGGAGTAGTAAAAAAAATTGTTTGGATAACATTAATGCTCTGCAACTGTATAGATTTTTTTTGTGAACATGATACTTGAAACAGATCAGGACAGTTATTTTACACAAATAATAAAATATAATAAATAACTGGATTTTGTCCATGATGCTCTGGAATGAAAATAAATTAATACTATGAACTCCATGTTTGTGACTCACTGTGTAGGAGACCGCGGTTTCGGAGGCGTATTCTCCATCGTAAGCCTTGGCTGCTACTGACATCTTCTCTTTAAACAGTTGGGACTGGAGGGATCAACATGGCATGGAGTAGGAGGGATCGATGTTTGTGCTGAGTTGTGTGGGATGTAGTAAGGCAGGTATTTTTAGTTGGCTTGGGGTGAATGAATTGATGTGACTTAATGTGTCGAATAGAGTGTGGCATTGCAAGTGTAGGCTGTAGATTTATTGAAAAAAAAGTACCGTTCCTGAATTAATTTCAATTTGTAGTTCTTTCTTACTAGACAGTTTTTTTCCCAAAATGGTTTTCTAAACTCCTGGTTAAGATGGGCTGGGGTTCACTCTTAATAGGTTGCAGCTATCACAGCTGAGGTTTTTCTGTATTCCACAGTAGCACATTCAACTTTGGTACACACAATTTCTGTTTCTGAATCATGACCACGTTCTACCACAACGTTTCTAACGGTTGTTTTGATGTTTACACAAATCGGAGTTCGATCTTCCGTGTTCGTAATATACTTTAGAAGTGACCCCGCACTTGTTTTGTTCTCTTAATCTCTTTTCTGTCCCGCCTCCTGGAAGGAGTCATCTGGGGTGACCCACATCCCTCCATCCTCTTAAATACGCGCCTCAATGTAATTTCTAATTTGTATCAATTTGTTACATGCTTAAAATATATCTGAATTGCTATGAGCTCTTTTGCTTTCTATTGTTAAGCTTTTCTGTATTTTTGTATTGATTTTAATTTTTGACTGGCCTTTCACTGTTTTTCTTTTATCAAGATTATTGTAATTTTTTTTCCAAATATTTTTTTTTATTAAATTAATTTTTCTGATTATAAATTCAAGTTTAGCAATGTTTGCTCATAAGAGTCATTTTGAGAATACAACTTTATCTTGTCTTATCTTATCCAATAGACCTTACTCCAACTGGATAAGGTTCATCTTTTACTTTTTTGGGAGCTCAGAATAGGTCTTTATTAGTATTCATAACATAGATTATATGATCCTTTATTCATTATTATTTAAACTGAATTCTGAGCTTCACTTTGCCAAAAACTGGCCATACAAGCAACCGTCACTGGTACATCAGTACTATCCACAACACAGATTATGTGATCCTGCACTGGTTCTTCTTTGAATTGAATTCTGAGCTTCACTTGCCACACATTGAACTATCGTCATTGTAAAATATAACATAGATTGTTTGATCCCGCACTGGCTCTTCTTTAATCTGAATTATGAGCTTCGTTTTGCCAACACTTGCTACACAAGGCGCCATCATCGGTACACCGGCACCATTTGCAGTACATATTATGTGATACTGCACTAGTCCTTCTTTAAACTGAATTTTGAGCTTCATCTTACCAAACACTTGCCACACAAGCTACAATCTTTGGTACCATTCACAATATAGATTTAACAATCCTGCTCTTGTTCTTTTTCAAACTGAATTCTGAGCTTCGTTTTTGCATTTGCCACGCAAATTACAATATCTCAAACAATTACCAAACAAGGTACCATCATTGAACCAATGCTGTTCAATTTGTATGCTATTGCCCTGTCCAAAAATTATTCAGATTCATACATATTTGCTGGTGGCTCGAAATTCTGTAGCCTTATTACTCAAATTCATAACTCCAGCTACATCTTGCTTCATTATCTTCATTATCATCCACCATTTGGATGCTTGAATCTATCCTCTAAAAATGTAAAGTCCTTTGTCTGAATCTAAATTACCATTAATATTGTTTCCACTAAATGCAGCCAGAAGTTCTAGAAATTGTTGATTCAGAGAAAGACTTTAGGGTTGTAATTGCCAATTTACCACTAGTATACTTAAGTACAAATGACAAAATCAGACAGTGTTTTAGGTCTTGTCAACATAACTGCCGGTTTAAAAAAAACTGGTGCTAACTAAAAAAAAACATAGCTGTTTTTATTTGCATCCACCTTGAAAACAGATTGTTGCTCCATCTCCCTGATATATTAATTACTGTAAATTACTTAAGAGGTTCTAGAAAGGGGCTCACAAATGCTAACATGTCTTGGAACCCTCCACTATAAAACCTACTTGAAAAGACTGAAACTTCTAACACCTCAAGACCAGAAACTACAATGAGATGCAGTTCACGTTTGGGATTTTAACTCTTCTAAACTTCCATCGTTAATTTTCCTCCCTGGTATCATAACTACTAGATGTCACTCCAGGAAGTTTTGACAACAAACAGGTTCAAGAGTCCACCATAGCTTCTTCTCAAATCTTTTAGTCTCAGGATGGAACAACATGTCTAAAGAAATCATGTGTGCCAGCAACATTGAGGTATTTATTACTGAGGTCAACCAGGGCTGTTCACTCACCCAATTCTGCTATTAGTGTCTGTAGATTGTGTGATAGCTCTACAGGCTTCTGAACCTCTGCATAAAACCTTTTGCATATAAAAGAGATTTAACCTGTGTTTGTTCCTTTTCTGGTGCCTCTGTGATTGAATATCTTGCACTGCTTCAGTGGATCAGCTAAGAATTCTGCTTTCACTTCGCTAACATCCCTATCTTTCAAAAGAACTTAGCCTGTGTTCCACTACTCAGTTATCATAAATGATTGTACTTATTTGGTGTTATTTTCATTCTTAGACAGGGGATAACAGAAATTATTGGCAATTGGTATTATTTCAAATATAGAACGGACTACGATGTTGCAACGGATTCCTTTGGATTAAAAGCATTTTAGGAGCTTTTTTTTTTTTTTTTTTTTCATTTAGCCTGACAGTATGAACAAGTTATGGCCCTATAAAGCGGGATTGAACCACACTTTTCGTACAGTCTACTGTTTGAAATACGGTCATTAAGCCGGGTACCCAGAACAATACGTTGGCAATTTCTCTGGAAAACATCTAGCAAATCTTCATCCACTTTTCGGAGCGCCCATGCTTCAGAGCCATATTTGACCACTGTCATCACTGTAGCTTCCAATATTCTAATCTTTGTTTGCAGACTTATCTTCCTATTCTTCCAAACTTTTTTTTCAACCGCGAAAAAACATCCTGAGCCTTGGCTATTCTACTTTTAACATCTTCACTGCTCCCACCGTCTTTACTAATAATTAAATAAAAAAAACAAGTTTTTTAAACTGAAAGTAAGGAGCGACATTAAAACTTAAAACGAACAGAAATTATTCCGTATATGAAGGGGGCTGTCCCCTCCTCAACGCCTCGCTCTTTACGCTAAAGTTTTTTTATTGTTTAGAAAAATAGAGTTGTGAGAAAGTCAAACTTTAGCGTAAAGAGCGAGGCGTTGAGGAGGGGACAGCCCCCTTCATATACGGAATAATTTCTGTTCGTTTTAAGTTTTAATGTCGCTCCTTACTTTCAGTTTAAAAAACTTGTTTTTTTTATTTAATTTTTGAACGTTTTTGAATTAATGCAGGTTTTGATTTTGGCTCACCGTACATGAATAATTAAAACAAATTTTGCATATTATATTTGGTTAAATGGCTTTCTCGAAACTTGTTTAATTTTATTTACGAACGTTTTTATTAGTAATAAATATACGTAACTTAGAATTAACTTACGTAACGAACTTCTATATTCATAAAATTTTAACACGTATATTCGGGGGTTCGCCCCCTAGTCAATACCCTCCTCTTTAAACTATAGTTCGAATTTTTTTTCCAGTTCTTTAAAAATGACCTCTTAATCACAATCAGTTGATCAGTTGAAAAACTTGTTTTTTTTTATTTAATTCCTGATCTTTTTCTTTAATAATGCTGGGAAATCCGGCGCCCCCTTCATAGCAATGTCCCTTCCCCCATGAAAACTTCCTTCATGGAAAGATCCTTCCATATAGCCCCCGACCCTCTCCTTCCCCCACCTAACAGAAAAAATCTCCTCTGAAAAAGTCTGTATACTTCCCAATAACCAATACTATATGTTAACATTGAGTAAAGTTCATAACTTTCAGCCCTCCCCCTGGGGACTTTGGGAGATCAAGTCATTCTAAAAGACATTTTTATCATATTTTCGACCATGCTGAACAAAATGGCTATCTCAAAATTTTGATCGGGTGACTTTGGGAAAAAAATGAGCGTGGGAGGGGGCCTAGTTGCCCTCCATTTTTTTTGGTCACTTAAAAAGGGCACTAGAACTTTTAATTTCCGTTCCAATGAGCCCTCCCACGATATTCTAGGACCACTGGGTCGATACGATCACCCCTGGGAAAAAAAAACAAAAAAAAAAACAAACAAACAAACAAATAAACACGCATCCGTGATCTTTCTTCTGGCAAAAAATGGAAAATTCCACATTTTTGTAGATAGGAGCTTGAAACCTCTACAGTAGGGTTCTCTGATACGCTGAATATGATGGTGTGATTTTCATTAAGGTTCTATAACTTTTAGGGGGTCTTTCCCCCTTTTTTCGAAAATCAGCCAAATTTTCTCAGGCACGTAACTTTTGATGGGTAAGCTTAAACTTAATGAAACTTATATATTTGAAATCAGAATTAAAATCTGATTCTTTTGATGTATCTATTGGTATCAAAATCCCGTTTTTTAGAGTTTCGGTTACCATTGAGCCGGGTCGCTCCTTACTTACAGTTCGTTACCACGAACTGTTTGATACTACCAAGGTAAGGGAAGCTGTCAACCTGATCAATCTTTTCGTTACCCAACGTCACTTTTTCATCGGCACTTATTTCTAGCCTTAGTGACTTAGTCTTCTTATTATTTATTTTCAAACCATTCTCTAGCACCCTGAACTCTTAGGAATAAAATTGAAATAATTCAGAAGCATTCTCTCTTGAATTATATACAAGAAGGGTAAACTTCCTCGATCCTAAAACTGACTGCCTTTCTACCCTAACAGACAGAGGAGGCAGCACTTGTCTGCCTTAGGCCAAGGCTGACTTGTCTAATAAATGTGCTAAGTCCATTTTTAAAAGAACTTGGCGATAAAACTGAGTCTATTCAGAAGCACTCTTTCTGGATTGTAGACCTCAAAGAGGGTAAAAAGGGGGTAAAAGAAGGTAGACCACTTCTCGTCTCAAAACCACATGCCTTACCACGCCGAAAGGCTGGAGTGACAGAACCTGTCTGCATTGACTGAAAAATGAGCTATCTTCACCTTTGCATCTCAGCCTTTCTGTTTAGGCTTTTGAGAAATTCCGTTATTCACCAATCCATGCTCTTAGTGGTAGATAATGGAGAGCCTTTTGGGAATCAACAAATTTTTATTTCTTAACTTTTATGGTCAAAAGCATTGTCGAATTGAACTAATTAATTTTGTTTATTTATTTTCACGATTATTGCGGCAACTCTGATAGAAATCTGGTGCTATTCTAAAAACTTCATAATTTTTAAACAACCAAAGAAATTTTTTGGAAATCGCTGTTCTCGGGTATGAATAGAGCCAAGATGAAAATATGATGTCGATCGTACGTAATATTCTTATTCGTACGTTGGAAATATTTTTATTCGTGTGTATGGAAATATTCAATCTTACGTATCATACACCATCAAAATCTTGTTCGTTCTTTTTTTTTTACAGGAATAATGAAACCTAATTTTCAACAAGTGGGGGACTTATTAGTTGAGGTAAATTCTATGGATTTTGGCTTCGATATTGGCGATTTTTTCCTTAATGCGGGGATATTAGGTATGGGTGGCCTACACACTCATTTAAGTACATTTATGTATGCATCGCTTTGGAAAATTGCTGTTGCTGGGTATGCACAGACCTAAGATGAAAATATTTTTATTTGATGTCGATCGTACTTCAAACGGAACACAGAGCTCCTGTGCCCACTCTTGAGTCCTGTGGGTCTGCCCTTTGTTCAAAGCTAAGTGCAAGGTTTTCTTGTATTTGAGCTTTTGGCAAGGTTTCTGATTGAAAAGTAATATGAAAAAAAAATATATCTTAGCTAAAATGTCTTGGGTCATACCGGAACACATTTGACAATGCTGTGCAGAAACTTCTTTGTAAAGAGCATAAACTGAAAACAGGATTGAATTATATTCTTCTATTTTGCAGAATTATAAATTTTAATTTTCTGTTCACATTTTAATTACAGCTTTGCCACTCTTATGTTATAAGGCAATTTAATGATTTGAAAGTGTAACAATTACTTTATCTTGATTCAAACCGAAATAAACTTCCTTAAGTGCCAAAAAAAAGGTTCGTTTATATATAATCTCATATTTTCCTTAATTCCTTTGTTCTCCCACCCTTAAGGGATTAAGGGTGGTTCTCCTTAATCCCTTTATGTGCAGCCGTGCTCATATGTTAAACATTATGTTTTATTTCAGGTTGCACAGCAAGAGCTAGTTACTCTAGCGACCAATTATGCCAACCACGAATATTTCCAGGCTAATGGTCTCACCCTAGCTGGCACGCGCTATATTTTCTTGTCAGCATCAGACAGAGTTATCAGAGGGAAGAAGATGAAGCAGGGAATTCATTGCATCAAAACGGAAAAAGGTTCATTCTTATTTGTCGTTAGGATTTGTAGCTTTATTCTGCTGATTTAGAGGCTTTTCTTGATTGCTCTTAAGTATTTGCGAATCTACTTTGATTAATTCGATAATTATTTTTCAGGTTATATTGATTTTCTAAGGCTTTTTGATTTTAAACCCTTTTCTAACCCTTTTTGATTTTATTTTTCATTTTGTTAGTTTCTTTCCTCTCTGAGTTTCATTTGTTCAAAGCCCCCCCCCCTCCTGGGAGAACCAAAAAATGTGTGATTTTAAAATCGATTTAATCACTGTCCTTAACATCATCACCCCCCCTCCCCCTCTTTAACCAAAAGTCTACCTTTTTAAGAGTTGCAATTTCCAGCTTTATTTTGCATATTTAAAGACTTTTCTTGGTTGGTCTTAAATATTAGCGAATTTACTGTGATTTATTCGGGATTTTTTTCTGGGGATGTTGAATTTCTAAGGCTGTTCAAAGCCCCCCCCCCCCCCTCCCTCCTGGAAGAACCAAAGATGTGTGATTTTAAAATTGATTTATTCTGTGTCCTCAACGCTATTCTCCCACCCCCCAACCAACAGTTTACTTTTTGAATTGTTGCAATTTGTAGCTTTATTCTGCATATTTTCTGTTTTTTTTTTTTATTATATTTAAAAATATTGCTGTTTTACCAAAGTTCAGATACTTATCAACAGTTCATAGTATTAGTATCATAGCCCCACTTTTTATGACCCCTTCGTGTGCAAATAGACTAATGGGCCTTCTTATTACCTACTATTATTACATTACTTTTTTGCCATACAGATAGATCATATTCGGATCCCATGAAATGTTTTATGGCTATGGGATTTTTTGGAACACAATTTACTTGTGTCTTGTATTTTGCCTCTGATGCTGAGTTTTATGCTCCTTTATTTCCTTTTTTGTAGAAACGAAGATATTTGTGGTATTTACCTATTTTTGCTGGCGGATTTTCAACTCTCAAAAACAACGCCACACCTGATAGGGTTCTTTTGTATGAAGTTGGAAACATGTAAAAAAAATTATGCTAAGAAGTGTGCTTTAATTAATGTGGTTTATTTTTAACTAATTATTAATTTTATCAATTAACTAATTAATAATTAATTATATTTAACTAAAGCTTTAATTTGTGTGGTTTATTTTTTGTGCCTTATCTTTGTTGCCAATTACATAATTTTTTAAAGCTTATGTTAAAAAGGGAAGTCAAATAACTCAATGCTTTTTTACTCGTTGCTGTGTCAAATTACGGGGCTATTTTTTTTTTAAACTTAATCAATAAAAAAAAAAAAATCAGTAAAGTTTGATTCGGAACATTTTCAACAAGTTATGTCTCAGTTATTCTGTGGAAATTGCCGAGAACAATTCAATCAAAGGAACTATTGTTTCATTTTAAAAGTTTGGACTTGGTAATCAAACCATGGACAAAAAAGCTACGTATGTTTTAAGTTTATGGTGTTGTTTTTATTCATAGAATAGTGGACTTGAAAAAAAAAGTAAAATTCAATATCGAACACGGAATGAGACTAGTGGACCAGGTACAAACTTTGTTGAGTTTAATCGTACGTTCATTGGCTCTTATTCATATTAACTGAGAAACAAGTCTTTTTTGAACTTGAAGTAAGGAGTAATATTAATACTTATAACGAGCAGAAATGATTCCATATATAAGGGAGGCTGTCCCATCCTCTACCCCTTGCTCGTTAGGCTGAAGGCTTTTAGTGATTTGAAAGAGCTTGTTATTACAATTCAACTGCCCTTGTGTTTCAACAGTGATTTTTAAAGAATTGGGAAAAAGACAAACTTTAGCATAAAGAGCAAGAGGTAATGGAGGGCGGAAAAATAATTTGACTTTTCGGGGGTGTTTCCCCATTTTCCTAAATCAGGAAAATTCTCTCTGGCTTGTAGCTTTTGATGGGCAACCTTAAACTTTATTAATGTTATGTATTTGGAACTAGCATAAAAAGCCAAATCTTTTGATGTACTTTTTGTTGTCAAAACTCATTGTATAGTTTTGGCTCCTATTTGGTCGAGTCGCTCCTTGCTTGTATTTTGTTACCACGAAATGTTTGATTAATTAATTGATTTATAACCAATACAATACAATGTTAAATCTCAAGGATAGTTGGAAGAAGCGAAAATAATAATTTATATAACTAAGAAATGGGGTGGTCCGATAAGGTTTATCTTGGTTTGGCCTTCGGCTTTCATGCCCGGAAAGTAACCCCATCCGTAAGATGGGGCGCTTAAATAGTTTCCTAAGAAATTTTCTTTTGTTTTCACTATAAAGTCATTTTCCCGAAGAACAAATCAAATGTATGCTTTTCCCCCATAGGCTCATGCCTGCCCAGCATACCCTCTAGAGACTTACCTGTCCTTCAGGTAGATTGCAGATGTCCTACTTCTGGGCGAATTATTCTTTTGCATAGTTATAATCTATATAATAGTTTTATACATTTAATATCTCAGAGCCCATATGCTTTTCTCTGTTACTACTACTACTACTACTAATAACTCACCGCAGTACCAAGCCGCCTGGGGCAACAGAGCTATGCAAGCTCCTCCTCCATCCCAATCTATTCAATGCTTCCCTCTTCACACCCTCCCAGGAAATTCCCATTTCCTTTAAATACTTCTTTGTGACATCCTCCCACACCAACCGCAGACGACCTGCTTTCCGTTTAGCCCTAGACGGTTGGTCGAAAAGAACAATCTTAGGCAATCTGTCATCCTGTCTCCGCAAAACGTGCCCTAGCAATCTCAACCTTTCTCTCATTGTAGCCCTAGAAAGCGGGATTGAACTACACTTTTCGTACAGCCTAGTGTTTGAAATACGATCAGTCAACCGGGTAGATAATATTTAATATTTTCTCTAAGTCTTTAATACATGATAGATGCTCTCAGATCTGACCTACTGGTGGGTATCACGATTTTCTCCAAGGATAGTGGGGCTAAAAACCACGGAAGTGTGTTTTGGCTTCAAAATTTGTTTTGATTTTCTTGGGGATAAAAACGATAAATCTGCCAGAGCCATTGCTGCCGAATCGACGTTTCAGGTGTTGGATTTCCCTAGGGGGTGGTGTCTTTTTTTAAGTTTCTTAGGGGTGATTCAACTCATGATACTTCCCTGGTTGTAGCCATGATAATCAGGGAGATCTTGCGAATCAATTAATATATTTTTTTTTTTAGTTTAATTTGGCAAAAAAAAAATACAGAACATTTTTGCTAAGAAAACCCCTAAGGGCTTGTTGGCAGGAGGTGGGACTCTTCTATTCTAGATATTCTAAAGAATACTATTTTATATTATTGTATTTGGTAATAATACTAAATCACACATGCAACAACCATCCTATTTACATAAAACACATAGATAAATTCTTGAAGGTTGCCAGATGACTTGCATTTCGAATCGCAACAGAAAGCAAAATTTCTTATTACAAAAGAAGCTCTAGTCTTTTTTCTAAATTGATGTACTAGATTCGATGCTCCTCGTGTATTATGGCTATGGAGATCACTGCCAATGGAAAAAAAAATTCGAAAGAAGAGAGAAGTAAATTATTAAGATATTTATATGTGAAAATACCAATTTTATAATCTGATGAAGCGTCAAAACTTGTCTAGTAGCTAGTACAACTGATCGTCAACTTGAGACGAGGACAGTCTTAAGCAGGGACAAATATAATAAGTTACTGTGGATACCTACCACACGCCACTAGATTTTTGGTTTTTTTATTGCATTTTTTTACAGTTAGAATAGTAACTTTTTATCTTGAAAAAAATATTTTGCTACATTTCATTTTTTGACAGTTTAATGTTGCTTCTGGCAAACAGTTCAGATATGGAATTATAGTGAAGTATTTTTAGTTTGTTTATAACACTTAGTTGTTGCAAATTAAAGTGTAAAAACTGACGATATGTAACATCTGTAGCTGCTAAAATTAACCTTAGAACTCGCTATTCTACTTATGAAGGACTAACTCAATTAAATTACCGATCATATATGTTATTTTAAAACTAATTAATTAAATTAATTAGTTTAAAATTAGGTTATTGTAACTACATATTATTGAAGCTGGATTAACAAGGGATTGTATTAAAATTATCTTTTGACCTTACTATTCTATTTATGACGAAGGACTGGCTCAATTAAATCTGACTATCTTAGAGATGCGTCATTGGCTTGGTACACATTTTTAGACTAAAATGTCTAGACTGCAAACTCAGCCGACCCCCCCCCCCTCAAGAACAATAGTGGAAACTATTTATGGTGCCACAATAACTAAATGGGAGGATCTCAAAAATTAGCACATTGGCTCTCCAACTAGAAACTGAGAGGTATCCTAACTCGTTTACTCCATATTTCAAAAAAAGCTTCGAGATTTTTTTTCTTTTTTTACTATGTTTGATGACTACCTTGAACAGGATGATCTTGACTGAGATGATGAAAGCACAAAAATATACAATTGTTACAGAAATACTCAGAAATAAACTTTATTTCTTAAAGTACGCATGGCATCAAAAATAAAAGCGTTTTTACCTACTGGACCCCTTGGGTTTATTTATACTCGAAAACCACGATAAAGATTTTTTTTTTTTTTTTTTTTTGGTCGTTTCAAAATTATGAAGTTTTTAGGGCAGTACCACATTCTCCGTCGGTGTTGCCATATTAAACCGTGAAAATAAAAAAGCAATACTAATGAGTTAAATTTAACAACGCTTTTCGTCAATAAAAATTCAAACAGTTAATTCAAACTAAGTTTTGATCTTGGTCAGTTTTTCCTAGTCATTTATTTGGTTCACCTAAGTACTTTGACAGTTATCTTAATAGGTGTTCTTTATTATATTTTGAGGTGCTAATATTAGAATTGTCTGCTCTAGTTAATAATGTTATGTTATATTGCCGCTAAATACAAACATGAGGGCCTCGCGTTCTAACGTTTATCCCAGCCATCGATTTGAAACTTGGCTAGTAATTTGCTAGACAAAGGAACCTTTAAAATTCCTGCTCTTTTCGTGTTCTTTTTACTGTAACTAAGGTCAGATCATGCTATAGGCTAATAGAGGTAAATATTTAGGATTCTTTAGTTTGAGGGAGGAGGGGTGCTACCATTTCATCTAACCATCACAAGCACTAAACGTCAGGACATCGACAGTCATAACATCTAAAAAAATTTAGATGTTATGACTGAAGTTTATATAATAGTAATAAGTATATAATAGTTTAGAAACAAATTTCGGCTATATATTTGCACATCAGTGGGGTGGGGGTAAAGAATAGCATATATTAAATACGTAACCTAACCTAGGTACCTTTCCCCCCTAAACCCCAAAAAACTAAAGTTTTAAAATTTTAGATGTTATGAAAAAAAACTTAGATGTTATGACTGTCGACGTTCTGATGGTTAGTGGTTCTGTCGGATTTTCGTTAGGAAATTTTTTTTTGATATTATGACGTGTCGACGTTCTGACGGTTAGTGATTGTGACTGTCGATGAACTGACGTGTCGAAGTTATGACCAGTAGCGATTGTGACTGTCGACGTTCTGACGGATTTTTTGTCGATGTCCTGACGTCTTCCAGCTTGAGGGGCCTACTCATATATTTTGAAGGTATTTTGAAAATCTAGGAAAGTACCCTATAATCTTGCATTGGTTAATTTTTGCTTGATTTAAGACATAAAATTGTCTTTAGCGTGGACGATCGGGGAGCCGAAAGCACTAATAAGATTGGCTTGTTGTTCAAGATAAACGTTATCAGGTCTTTTCATAAAGAGCCCCGTTATTGTAGCAAAATAACGTCAGTTTGAGTATCTGTGCGTTTTTCTCATGTAATTCTACTATATGCATTAGTCCCCCTCCACCGACATAAGTCCTGCCAATTTGAGAAAATGTAGGGAAATGAAGTGATTTACAGCCAGAGAAAAAATTTCGAAAATGTAAATATTTCAGTCGAGACCATCCGCTCAGCTGTCCTCAGTGCAAAAAAAAAAAAAAAAAAAAAAAAAAAAAACAAAAAAAAAAAAAAAAAAAAAAAAGTCAAGAATTGGTTATGTTGAACGGTAAAAGTCACCTTCCTACCTTTTATCAAGGAGTTAGAAATGCATAATCAGACTGTCAAGCAAACTTTTCCGCAATCTGACTGTCGAATTGCCAAGTAAAATTGGCTTGTAGAAATGAAGAAACTTGAATCTTACTTTAGTCTACGAGAGGGAAGAAAGAAGTCGCCAACGCCATCTAAGGACTAATAGTAATTGATTTTTCCATTAACTTGCCATCTAGGGCGGTTCGTTCTTCAGTTATGTTGCCATTTGGGGGAGGTATTGGTGGCTTATAGGGTGTTGACGAAGCCTCTTCACTCGTCCCAAAGTGGTACCACAGCGATGACGTTTTGCCATTCAGGTACTAACGTGGTCTCAGCCGTCTTGAAAACTTGGTCATAAGTTCGCCACAAGTTTTCTTTGGACGACTTTGTCTTCTTCTGCCTTCCAATTGTAGACTGTCCGAGGAAGGAGGCCTTCTTTCATACAGAGTACACGTCCTAAATTTTTCCACCACTTGTTCCTTAGAACAAGAGTAATGAGAGAGTGGCCATTTCTACTGTGGGTTTTGGGGTTATAGACTGCTCCCTAGCGTAGAGTAGTATGGGAGCATATAGCTACTGAAAAGACGTGGCTTTAGTCACAAAGGATATTTGGTGGTTCTCCAAGTGGCCTCTAGTCTATTATAAGCTTTCGGTTTACTGACTAATTCTGAGTTTAATCTCGTAATTACCATTATTGTAAGGTGTTTTTTGACCCGTCATTTAAAGGCATCCCATTTGGTCATGCATGTGCCATTCGAGTAAAGCCTCTTGTTACTTTGATTTCCACACAAATAAGCACTGTAACTCTAATAGTGGCAATAGTGTTTTGAGTCTTTACGTCTTGATAAAATGCGTTTTTTAGCTGTGTACTTGCTGGAATTCATGCATCCTTTGGTCCAATGTGGTAGTCCAATTTTTTTCAAATTAGTATTATGTGGAGCTTTGTTGTTACACTTATGTTTTATCCCCCTCCATACTGAGCACGCTCGATCGATTGATTTGCCCTTTTTTTAATATATCACTGGGCTCTTCTTCATAATTCTAAAATTCTTAAAACCTTCTTTTGACTTTAAGTGAGCAAGAGTGTTTATTGTATCATTAGTGTTGTCTTCCTGGAACATGTGGCTTATCACGCATGTTTGGTAATTTCTTTATTTTTCGTATTTCAGCAATTGTCATAGGAATCTATGATGAGACCCACTGCACTCCCCAGCAAGCCGCCAACGTCGTTGAACGACTAGGAGAGTACCTCATGCAATATGGGTACTAGGAACATGTTTTTATTTTGCATATGTAAGCTTATACTATTCTGTAATTTTTTGAAAAGTGGTCAAATTGCATTTTTCTTCCTTTTTTTCCAATAAAAGCTATTAATTAGTCTGGAATGGCTTTGTTTGTTAATTCAATAGAAATACTATGTGTATTGTAAGGGTTTCTGTATTTATTAACGTCGTTAGTAAAATTCGGTTGCCTAAATTTGGTAATCTTACGGCTGGTGAACATCTACGAAAAATGTCTAGGGTTCGCTTATCTTTTTCTTATTTTTGAATAGAACAGCTTCGCAGAGTTAAAATCTTTTGAGAATAAACGGATGCCCCTAGAAATTATTGTTGGAACCCCCTTATTCGCTCTGGCACACGTCTAATCCACCTTTTTTAATGCTTCTGCGCCTTATGTAGCCATATAACTCACCTCTTGACTATCCTTGTTCCGATCCATTTCCTTTTCCATATTCTTCTAAGCTTAGCGAGAATCAGTGTTGCCAACCCTAGTAATTTATCACTATTTCTAGTGATGTTTTACACTGCCCAAACAAAAAAGATCACTAAATCTCACTTAAACACATAAATTGCTAGATTATTGAAGAAAATCGCTACGTCAACCAAAGAATCTAGTGATTTTTTTTCATCAGGTGGCAACCATGGTTAGAACGCAGTGTACTGTAGAGGAACAGAGGGATGGATTGCCTATAACACCATAGTAAGAAGTGTCTTGATTTCTTTTGCTCCGCTTTTGTGACTTATACTATCAGTCAATCATTCTATCTGTGCAACATAGGTCAAAAAGGTCTAATCCATCCATTCTTATACTCGGACAAATTTGAATAGTTCCAACTTCTAAATCCTTTAAGTTTCGTTTATTGATAAATTGTATCTAAACAATATATATATATATACATATTAGTTGCAAAAATAAACTTGCACTAAAACTTGCAAAAATAAGTTGTCCTAGAGGCTTGCCCGGATTAAAAATTTTCTCAAGACTGGTTATAAGTATGAGCTAACTACATAACCAATGCTGATAGTGCAAATCGATACATCTTTTCAAGCTGAGCTGCTACTAGAGTCCCCGTAATTTAAAAAAAAATCTCAAGTTTCCACAATACACCGCGATATACCCCACACGACCATAAAAAATATTCATGTAATAAATTAAAACTCAAAATTACAAAATTTTCACATCGAGCTCTGCTCTCTGTTGGCTAAAGTTGAAGTTTTGTCGTTCCTGTTTGAATTAACAAAGATTTGCTTACTTTATGTAACTTTATTTCTTATTAGATTATTCTTGTCAAATTTTAGACCAGTCAAAAGGATTGACAAGTTTTTGAGTTTCAAGTACATTTCCTGCAACTACCATCCTTAGAGAAATTTAAAAAAAAAACAGTTTTTTTCCAACTGGAAGTAAGGATCAACATTGAAACTTAAAATGAAGAGAAATTATTCCTTAAATGAGGGGGGCTGCTCCCTTCTGCAATTCCCCTCTTTACGCTAAAGGTTGACTTTTTGTCTCAGTTATTTAAGAACGGATAATCAAACTTGGCCTTACACTATAACGCGCTATGGATCTTAGCGTTAAGAGCAAGGGGTTCACGAGGGTGCAACCGCGAAAATTTTTTATGTGGTTTCAATAAACTACTGTTGAATCAATAATTTTAAGTTGACTAATAGCGTTTCGCTTTTTCAGTTTTTCTGCTTAAGAATTGAAATGTTGGATTGCAAATAAAAATTTTGGACAAAATTTGAGTACCTGTCAAATTTTAGCAAAGGATAGACAATTTTTTAAGTCACAAAACTTGTCTTTGATCGTCTGTGCTGTTGCTCTTCTGCTGTCTACACATTTCCTACATTTTAGATTCCATCTATTTTATCATTTACTGAATTTATTTGGTCAAAGAACAATTAAACTATTAAAGGAATGCCTTATGATAACATTATCAAAATGAATTTTTTCTTTTTTCAAATTTTGAGATTCGGGAGACGTTTCTCACTTAAATACCCCTGGTGCTCACGGGGGTCCTACAGACCGAAGTAAAATGGTAGCAAGCTCAAGTGAGCTGAAGTCAGTAATGCTATTTAGGAATTGTTACAAAATTTTACTTATATTTATCATGGAAAATAACGGTGAAATATGAACAATAGGAAAACAGAACGGTAATAGCTAAGAAAACTAAAATAGATGAAGAATGATAGTCAAACTAGCAAATAGTTATGGAAATGGTAAAATTCAACTTAACTTCTGACACGAAGCAAGTTAAGGTACGAGTGAAGCTAGTTTTTTGCCGTTTCTGGCAAGTATATTACCATTTTTAAACATTTCTTCTGCCATTAAAAATCACAACGTGTTAACTAAAGAAAAAAGACTGAGGCATAATCTTCAAGTGAGACTTGCATTGTTTTTTCTCCTTTTCAAAAATCTGTTTATGTGTATTTGTGTTGCTTTTTTACGAAGCGAACAATAATTTTGGGGAGCCGTACCCCCCTGGATACGGCTTTGGTCTTAGACGCAAAACATGGGAGCATACCTTTGCTGCGACACCCTAAAGTCATTTTCACACTTCTAAGATAATTGCCAAAAACCATTTGTTAAACTGTTCCTAAATAGAGGATTGGCAGTGTAGGCCCAATTTCAATGCCTTCTAAACAGAATTGGGCAATGTAGGCCCAATTTCATTTTCATCCTCTGGATCTGCATCGCCCTTCTGGTTCTCTCTTTGAGAACAGCTTAGGAATGTTTTTGGTAATTTCAAGACGAAAAGTCACATGGTTCAATATTTCTTATTAACCCTATAGCCTACAACTTTATATACGTGTCTGTTTTATAAAAAAAGGGCTAATCAAAATTACGATCTGCGAGCCTAAAAACCCATCAAGATTGTAACACCCCCTCCCAAAATCATGGATTTACCTGCCACTCACAGGTGCACAAGTTTAGATTGTCGGGTGTGGGGCGGAGAGGTTTGATTGCAAAAATATCGATGATTTGGTCACCACCCCTCCAGGTGCGGGGGACAAATCTGGTGGAGAATCCCCCTCCCCTGCGTCTGCAGGTGTATTAATATTGGAAGCAAAAACTGGAGGAGAACGAAAAGGGGACAGATATGTAGTTTGTAAAGAAAATATAGGATCTTTCCACAAAGGCTAGTTTTGTAGCTTAAACCGATGGTGATAGGTTTCAGAAGAAGCAGAAAATTTTGGAATGTTGTTTAAAGCGATGAAAAATTATATTATGTAGAATGTTTGTACAAATAAAGAAACTTCTTCAAAGAGATAAATCATAAAAAAAGAAGTGAAGGTCTTCCAAAGTTGGCATTGAGTATATCTCCTAGAGTTTCCCGTATGTCTCCATGACATTTTCCAGCTATTTTTGAGACAAATTTTCACGTTCCACTTATTCCCAACAAAACCATGGCATACCTAGAATATTACCTTCTTCACCGTGCGTTTTTCCCTTTTTTACAGCCGCCTCTGGATATAAAAGCAACACAAATAATTACACCACAACACTAACTAATACAAAATTGAACTAATTTCCAAGAAGATCTTGGCATATCTAGCAAAAAGAATTCATCCTCGTATTTGTTTTCTTCTTCTTTTACAACGGCTACTTGGTGTATTTACAACACAATTCACTGGGACAGGAGTATTCTTCGTCTGATTGCAAATTTACTCAATGGACAAGTGCTATACCGTTTTTTCTTCTCAAAAACAATAGGTATTAGGAGAAATTGTGGAATTAGCTGTTAAAACCATAAATATTCTAAAAATCTACTTGAACATTGGTTTTTCTAGAGGTGAAATGTTTTAAACACACCAATACTAGCAATAGTTTCTTGCTGTAAACGCTTAAATACGCCTTATATGAATTTTTCTGAGTTTTTAGACACAAAAGAGCTAAACATCCCGTACAAGGCTGTGCCTTTTCTACAACGTTTTTATTTATAAATTATGAAAAAATTATTTTAAAATACTGAAAACTAGCTCAAAAGTTTAATTTTTTGTTTGTATCCAGTATTTAAAAAAAAAAACAATTCATCAACTGCATCACATGTTTTTGATCCACCTCTTGTAACACACGCAGATGTTTGGTGGGGGAGCACATTTTTCCAAAATTGCTCCAAATTTTCTTCTTGGTTGGCCAAGACTTCAGCCCTTCCCCTCCTTATATAAGCGGCTGAACTTATGGAGCCATTCTTAAAAAAACTCCCTGTCTTGACATTCAATCTAGACTCCTCCGGTTTCATATTTCGTTTGTACAGTATGTATGTCTCTTGATTAAGAACATGGACTTTGTTTTTAATGTGATAATTATAGAGGCATTAGCTTGGTTTTCATAGGAAGCAAAATACTTAGTATGAAAATACTTATTCTACTAAGAAATACTATAGATTAAGTTTTAAGGGAAGAACAGTGGGGTTTCACGAAGGGGAGAGGAATTATCAGACCCCTTCAGTCCTCAGTTTTATAGATCGTGGACAAGCATTCGATTCAGCTGATGGAAGAGCTTTGGTGAAGGTCTTATCAGTATATGGTACACCAGACAAGTACATTTAAAGCGATTAGTGCTATATACGAGGACAATATTGCTACGATTAAGGTAAAAACTGGGGTTAGTAGCTGGTTTGGCGTCAAATTACGAGTGAAGCAGGGTTTTGTCCTATCCCCATTTATATGAATTAGTTTGATGGACTTTGTCCTAAGGAACTCGGCAAAAAGCTATGGGATAGCATTTAGGCAAATGGGAAGGTAATGCTCTCCCATACTTGGGTTTTGCAGACAATTTGAGTGTTCCAGAAAAACATTGGCAGAATGAAGGAATTTTTTGAGGTTTGAGAGTTCGGAGCGCAAGAATAAGTTTGGAAATTAATGTTAATAAGACTAAGTCGCCTAGACTAGGAATAAATGAAGGTGAAAAAGTGATATTGGGTAATGAGAAGATCTATCAAGTGGACAGGTTTACTTACTTGGGTACTGTTATTAGTAAAGATGGTGGATGAGCTGAAGATGTAAGAAGTAAAATAGCCACGGCTCAGGGTGTTTTGTTTTGTTTTTGTTTTTTTACAAGAAAAGTTTAGAAGAATAGTAAGATAAGTCTGCGAACCAAGGCTAGAATATTGGAATCTGCGGCAATGAATGTGGTCAAATATGTTCCTGGAACACGGGTGCTTCAAAAGTAAGAGGAAGATTTGCCAAATTTTTGACTGACTTTATGTCAAAAGAACAAGTTGTACGAAAAATGTGGTTCGATCCCACTTTCTAGAGCTATAATATGAGTGACGCGGAAAGGCACTATTGATTACATTTATTAGCTTACCTGTACATAAAGCGGAAGGGTGGGGACTCCACTAATGCAATATGGTACTTGTGTATTATCCGGAACGCACTCAAGAAGTGAGCTCTGTTTCATCTGAACCGGTTTGTCTGTCTGCAATTGATTATAGTTAGCTCAGTCTGAGTGAGAAAAACTCCGATGCAGGTATATTTTAGTTTAATATATAGAGGTGGTTGGTTAGGTATTTAACATAATCCGTTCTGGGCGGCCTGCTTCCACAATTCGTTGTTGTAGTTTCCATAAGTTTGTTGCTAAATTATTGTATTTTCATCATATTTTGGTGTATGTCGTTATGATTAACTTCACTTCTTGAATGTGCTCGGGATAATACACAATTACCAACAATATTTATAAACCGAACCCCTTGAAAAAATTTTATGACCCTAAAATTTCATTGTTGAATTTTAGTCTCCTACCGTTCAAAATGTGAGGCATGATTGGTATATTCTATAGCCTTTTACAATAATAGAAAAAAAAACAGTCAAAATAGTTCTAGCGGAAGTTCTGTGGTTTATTCAGCAAGGATATGGTTTTAAGAGTTAAGAAATCTGAGATATGATGAACTTAAACATAGGGAACCAGTAAACCACGATAATAAGACACTTTTGAGTTGAAATATATTTAGCTATAGTAACAAATGTAATAAAGTCGACTCTCGATAACTCGAACCTCGGTAATCCTATATTTGGCTGCGAGCTGACCGGTACCCTACTGGAGGTAGCGCTTCTGCGGGCTAACAAAAAGAAAAGAAGAAAACATTGAAAATTACCACTTTGCGCAACGAAAATAGAAATTACAAATATAAAAAAGGCAGTTCTGAGCTGGCGACGGAAAAAAGGGCCTCCTCCCCCCACAGACGCACCCCCCCTATGTTGAGAAGTTCTCAACTTCTCCTGTTGCAATAACATCAACCTTTCAGTAAATTATTCTGAACCCCTAATTCTGCGCATTCTACACAGACTTGAGGCTTTATGTGACAAAATCCTAGCACACCAAACAGGTGTAGCTGCAGCGGCTGAGCTAGCTAAACTTTTATCATCCTTACATCGACATTACTTTTACCTTTAATTTTCATCCTAAAAGACAGAAAATCGCCCATGGTGTCCCTATCCTCGATATTTCAAAGTGGTTTTAATCCCCTTAGAAAAACCTGTCTTAGAAAGTCGAACAAAAACCATGCATAACTCGAAATAAGTTTCCCGTTATATTTTACTTCTCTAAGTCGAAGTGACCTGAAAATTACCTCTATGACTCGAAATTCAGTAGATAAGTCGTCATTTAGTTTTCACTTTACCTCTATAAGTCAAAGTTCACTTCTGCATCTCGAAGTTTTTCCAACGGACCTCTGTTAGTCGAAACCCCGGTATGCTGGTTGCAACGCGTAAGCTTTTTAGGGAGTAAATTTAGTGATTTTGTATCACTCGAATTTTCATTTGGCTTACCTCTATAGCTCGCTACCTTTATAAGTCGAATTTTAGATAGAATGACCTCTATAACTTGAATTATGCATAAGTTGAACTTTACGTAACTCGAAGAAAAATCGTGGTCCCGTGAATTTCGAGTTAGCGAGAGTCGATTTAATTTAGGATTTATTTAAGAACTTATATATACAAAATAAAATAAGAGTAAACTTAAAGTACGATGGAATAAAAATATTTTTTTCCTGGACATATCTTAGATCTACTAATACCTGAAAAGCACGATTTGCTAGTCTTTTTTATGTGGTTCGTTTCAAAATTTGGAAGTTTTTAGGGTAGTATCATATTTTCGTCAATGTTACCACGTTGAACCGTGAAAATAAGTTAGAAAAACTAACTAGTTAAATTTGACAGCTCCTTTGGCCGCTATAAATTCAAACATCAACCATCTGTTGATTTTCAAAATAACTACACTTTCAGATTTTGCTTATTTTCCTGTTTTTTTTTCTAAATTCGGCGTCTGCTATAACCAAGATATATGGAGGTCTTTCTCATTAAGAGTTTCATTCCCGATTTTTCTGAATCTTAAAGATATGCGGAGAAGATATTTACGAAATCTTAAAAATTACGAACGATTTCGTTTCCGTTCAGAAACGGTAGAAAGCTTGCAAATAGGAACCGGAAATAAAAATTAAGGAGGAAAACGCGGTTTTAAGGCGGCCCAGCGTTTTCTTATAGTGACCCTTCACTCTGAATGTTATCCATTTAGTTTCTCCTTTGATGCATAGATAGTGAGTAATTGCGTTGCATGTATTGATATATCACATAGGAATACATGTACTTTAGTGACATAGAAGCATGTGTAGTGTCAGAGCCAGTTTAGATCTTTGAACCTGGAGCCAATCGAAGCCAGAAATTTAGTTTTCGAAGAAGCAGCTGATAAACCAACATCAAGTCAACCAGCATAAAGGCTGTCAATAGTTATCTGTAGCGCCTGAAAATCATCGGGCAGAAGGATAATTTTGTCGGATAACCTTTATTTGTCGGTCGTTAAGAATATAATCAACTGTGCCATTATATTCCAAAGAAAAAATCAGAGACAACGCTCTAGCGCTGTCTATAGTAAAGAGCCATAAGGCTGCAACGTATTCTTCTCATTTATGTTTCAGAGCCACTTCATATGAAAGAGATTATCGTATAGACCATAGGGGGGCCTGCCCGCCCTTTTCGCCCTCCTTTGCCCCCCCCCCATCCTTTATAGATGGCCCCTCTCCTCAACACTAATCACAATTTAAAAAAAACTATTTTGTCAAAGTAAGGATATTAAGTTAGAACTTCCGGGTGATGTTGAGGGGTACGTATATTTTTTTTTCTTTCTAAATAAAAAAAATTAATGCCTCCAGTTTATCCAAACACGAATCTGCAATATCTTAAGAATGGCGGAGAGTAATCAGTTGAAGCTTTCAGGGCATGTTGAGGGGGGTGTTTAAAAGCGGTCGAAAGGCAATCGGCCCTCCTCCCATCTCTTTTTTGGCTGCCCTCCGCCCCGAAACGTTTGATTAAAATTTTGAAATAGCTATCTTCTTCAAAATAGTCTAAAGGTCATATAACTATGTTTCCAGCGGTGCAAAGCCCCCAGGGCAAGGATTGTAAATTATGCAATGTGGCCATCGTATAATACAGGATTTGTCATTTGTAAAGGGAGAATGTTTGATCCTGTGTGTGTCTGAAAAAGCTAAGGGTGTTAATGTGAAACATCAGGGAATGTTGAGGGGGTGCTGAACTAAAGTGAAAGGCACTGTGTGCATCCGGACTATCAAAACAGGAAATCTGAAATATACTAGGAACGACTAAAGGTATTAGTTTGAAACTTTCAGGGCAACTACTACTACAATCGTAACTTCGACTATGACAACTTGCGACTGCGACTACTAAGGCATACTTTGGCAATAACTTTCAGGGAATGTAGAGGGGTATGTTGAACAAAATTAAAATGGATTATGTGCATGCTGTATGTCAAAAGGGCGCATCAACAATATCTCAGAAATGGTTGAGGGTATCTAGTTGAAACTTTCAGGACATGCTGAAAAGTTCTTGGGGGAAAGGGCCACCTTTGTCCTTTTTAGATTCCCCCTCCTCAACACTGACCAAAATTCTGAAATGGTCACTTTGTTTAACATTGTCAAACGGTCTAATAACAATGCCTCTTGGGACGCCGTGCCCCCTCTCCCACCTCCAGGGGAAAACGTTGCAAACTATGCAAGCTGCCAATTGTTTACATACAGGAGTTATCATTGGGGAAGAAGGGGGAACGTTTGATCCTGGGTGTGTCACAAAAGGCTAATGATATAAATGTGAAAATTCAGAGAATGTTGAGGGGTATTTCCAACTAAATCGAAAGACACTTTGTGCATCCATTTTATCAAAAGGGTGCATCTGCAATATCTTAGGACTGGCTAAGGGTATTAACTTGAAACTTTCAGTGCCACTATCACTACTGTGACTTCGACTACCACTACTTGCGAATGGGATTGTGACTACTCGTGACGGCTACTAAATTTGCCACTGCTTGTGACTTTGACTAGGTGGATCTGTGGCTACTTACAACTTTGACTACTTGCGACTGTAACTACTCCTGACTGCAAATACTAGTGATTGCGATTATTTATGACTGTGACTGCAACTAAGGCTACTTGTAATTGCGACTGTGACTGCATGCCACTGTTACTGCTTACGACTGCGACAACTTGTGATTGTGACTACTTGCGACTATGACTACTTGGGACCATAAATGCTTACGAATACGAATGCAACTCGACTGCTGCTGCAGATGCTTGTAACTGCGTCTACTTACGACTGCGAGTGTCGTTACAACTTGCGACGACGAATGGGAAAACTCGCGACCGCAACTGCTACTCCTTGCGACTGTAACTGCTACTGATAGTATTTCTACTAATGCTGTGATTGCAACTGTTACTATAAATACTGCTACAACTTTTACTATTACAAGCAGATGTATTGCAATAAATCAAAAGAGTTAACTGCATCCTGCATATCAAAATGGCATAGTGCATCAAAGTTGTGAAAAGGGATTATCTGCAATATCTCCCGAGGGACAAAGGTCATTAAATTGAAAATTTTAGGGAATTTTCAGGAGGATGTTGCCCTAAATCAAAAGACACTAGGTGTGCCAGGAGTTTCAGGATAATCAGCCTCGTTGTTTTGGTGATTTATTGTCCGTTCGGTCCACTGTTCATTCTCACGGTAGAGTTGACTTTTATGTACCTAGAGGTATTTCTTCCCGTTCATGTTTTTGTTTTTTAGAGTACATGGAAATAAAATAGTTTAACTAGTGATATTAAGATTATTGGAGACCCCCATACATTTAGAAAACCCATTAAGGAACTGCTTTTTGCTGATTATGAGTTTTGATTAATTGAATTATTTATTGTGGGGGTTTTGTTGATATGATGTTCCCGGAGGAAAAATATAATATATGATATTATTTTGTATTTATTGTTTAGTGTGGTGATATTAGTGGTGTCGGTGGCCAAGTGTTCTTTTTGTTTTAAGGATTTTGTTTTCTCTACCTCTCCCAAGGACAAGCTTTGCCTTTTAGGTAAAGTAGCAATAAGTTTTTGTTTATAAGTATTGTCAATAAATCCTTCTGTCTCTCTCTCTCACCCAAGTTGTCAAAAGAACGTATCAATATTGATCTCAGGAACGGCCAAAAATGTTAAATTGAAACTTTAATGGAGTGCTAAGGGGGGTGTTAAGCAAGATCAAAAGACGGTATATGCATCTACATTGTTAAAATGGCATATCCTCAATTTTTCAAAAACAGTCGGAGATAAGTGTCAAGTTGAAATATTTAGAGAATGTTGAGGGGATACTGGAGTTACAGACAGTGGGTGCATCCCGATTGTCAATGGGCGTAGCTACTATATGTCAGGAACGGCTAAGATTATCAAGTCGAAACTTTCAGAAAATATCGTTTGGGATGTTGAACTAAATCAAAAGACACCATGTGCATCTTGGTTGTCAAAATGGTATGTCTGTAATATCTCAGGAACAGTTAAGGTTATTAAGTTGAAACTTTCAGAGAATGTTTAGGGAGATGTTAAACTTCATCAAAATACACCTATATGCATCCCACGACCTCGGGCGTAGCTGCAAAATCTCTGGACCGGCTAATGGTATTGAGTTAAAATTTTCTGAGGATGTTGAACTAAATCAAAATTTATTATGTATGTACTATTTGCAGCTTGTTAAAATGGCGTATTCAATTTCTCAGGAATAGTTAACTGTATTAAGCTGAAACTTTCAGAGAATATTGGTGGGGATGATGAACTCGATCAAAAGACACGGGTCCCCGTTGTCAAAGGGGTGTATCCGCAATATCTCATGAACGGCCAATGACATTTAGTTGAAACTTTCAGGGGAGTGTTGAGGGGGATGTTAAATAAATCAAAAGACACTAATTATAACTAATAAATTAGAATCGGACATTTCAAGTCTTACGCAGAAGTCTTGAGAAACTGGAGAAATATCCATTATACTAACCAATAACGAAACGCTGGCAATCAAAAAAGAACAGAAATTATTTTTTTTTGTAATTTCCGAAAAAAAAATACAAATAAAATTAAAGAGACAAATTAAACTTAAAGACCAACAGAAATAAATTCTTACAATAATTAAAACTCAAAACGACCAAAAACCAGAAGAAATAAGTTCCTACAATAATTCAAACTCAAAACAACCAGAAATTACTACTAAAGAAAAAACGAAACCCAAAAGCACAGTTTATATAATTAGCAGTAAGTTTACCGCAGATGATTTCTGGCTCGTCATTCTCGGTGCGAACAAAAAGCTCCTCCCACTTATTTGTGCACTTATTGTCCACTTATTGGTGAGCCGCCCAAGTGGTTTTGTCAGTACTTGTTCCGTAGGTGATTATACTTTGTCTACCCGTGAAAAGATCTAATGTCGCTTATGTTTATACGTTCTCTGGAGCATTCGCACCTCGGTCCGGGTTTTTATAATGGGTGAGATAGGGAAAGATCATACTGCTAATTATATAAACTGTGCCCAAAAGGAACAGAAAATAAAATGAACGATCGCAGCAAACACAGAAATAGCAGGTATTATTATAGATGAATAAATAAATCTCAGAACGAGCAAAAATTAAATTTAATATTCAAGTCAAACTGACAACTAGCAAAAATTACTATAAATAGGAGTTTGGTTACTGCCCCCTTCCCCGTTTAAAGCCTATTGCGTCATTTGCGAGTTACTGAAAACGAATTATATTACAAATATTTCCTTTTATATATACAACACTGACAAATAAAAATGAAAATTATATTAAAATAAAATCTTGAATTGCTGAGTTCCTAAAAATTAATATCATTATATATTAAATATTAACTTTACTTTCATTAGTTCTTTCCGGTTATCTTGATCATTTTAGTGGTTTATTTTTTTTATTTTTCGTTGGTGCTTAGAAAAATAAAAGCACATTGTTCAAAATGTATATAGTTTTCAGTTAATCCTCTAAAGACCCTACCTAGAATCCTTGCTACCACTTCATATCAAATTTAATTGAGATCTAAAACACCCTTCTTATGTATGGACAGGATTTCGGAATAATAATCCATTGTGATAAGTAAACGGGGCTCATTTTAAATTAATATGTTAAAATGTGATATATGGGATAGTGTTAAAATGTGATATATGCGTTATATGTGATAGTTTTTCCGCTAAACGATTTTGAAAGGAAAATCAGCCGTCCATCCATATTCGTGAATGCTATATTATCTTTTAACCCACCTTAGACCTGTGCACACCTGAAAACCAAATGGCATTCCAAATGGTAATAGCAAATGGTATTGGCAAACTGTCTGAGGTAATGAAAATCCAAAATGAAGAAGAAAGAAAAATAGCTAAGCTTAAAACCTTTGATTTTCTTTTTTAATCTTTTTGAATTGTTGTAGATCCCGTACTAAAATAATTTTGCAATTACCAGTTTTTGTTGTTTAAGCAATTTAATATCTTTTCGTACTGCACTTTTCAAAGATATTTGATGGTTGAAATAAGGCTGATTTTTGCAATTACCAGTTTTTGTTCTTTACTGTTAAGATTAATATTAATAAAAATATCAGTAAAAGTTACCATTCCTGAATCAATGTCAAATGGCAATTATTTTTTTTTAAGGCAGTTTTTCACTTTTTGTTACTATGGGCTTTGGTTCGCTCATTACTTGGTTGTAGCTACTGCTACTACCATGATATTTATATTGCTTTTCGTTAATCATATATTCAATAATACATCTGGTGTAATCGGTTATCGTATCCAGGTGGCATGGGTTTTCTTTCAAATTTGATAGACATGAGTTCAAGCCACTTTGCGGTAACTATAGTTACAGGTAAAAGTTACCATTCCTGAATCAATGTCCAATAAATTAATTTTACAATTACCAGTTTTTGTTAATTAAGCAATTTAATATATTTTCGTGCGGCACTTTTCAAATATATTTGATGGTTGAAATAAGGCTGATTTTTGCAATTACCAAAATATCGTAATGCACTTTTTAAAGATATTTGATTGTTGAAGTAAGTCTGATTTTTGCAATTATCAGTTTTTGGTTCTTTACTCTTAATATTAAAAGCAATAGAAATATAAGTAAAATTTACCATTCCTGAATCAATCTCAAATGGCAATTTTTTCTCAAAAAAAAGGTTTTTCACTTTTTGTTACCATGGGCCTTTTATCTCAAAAAGTAGTTTTTCACTTTTTGATAGCGAAGGGCATTGGCAAATTGTCTGAAGTAACGAAAATCCGACATGAAGAACAAAGGAAAATAGCTAAGCTTAAAACCTTTGGTTTTCTTTCTTAAGCTTTTTGAATTGTTGTAAATCCCGTATTAAAATATTTTTGTAATTACCAGTTTTTGTTCTTTAAGCAATTTAATATCTTTTCGTAATGAACTTTTCAAACATATTTGATTGTTGAAGTAAGTCTGATTTTTGCAATTATCGGTTTTTGTTCTTTACTCTTAAGATTAATAGCAATAGAAATATAAGTAAGAGTTACTATTCCTGAATTAATGTCAAATGGTAATTTTTTTCTCAAAAGCAGTTTTTCACTTTTTGTTACTCTGGGCTGTGGTTCACTCATCACTTGGTTGCAGCTACTGCTGCCACCTTGATATGTAGATTGCTCCTTGGTAATCATATGCTGAATAGTACATCGTGTGTTATTGGTTATCGTATCCAAGTAGCATGGGTTCTCTTTCAAATTCGAAAGACACGAGTTCAAGCCACTTTGCGGTAACTATATCATATGATGTTAAATCAAATGCTAATTTTTTCTCAAAAAGCAGTTTTTCACCTGTTGATAGCAAATTGCATTGGCAAATTGTCTGAAGTAATGAAAATCCGAAATGAAGAAGAAAGAAAAATAGCTAAGCTTAAAACCTTTGATTTTCTTTCTTAAGCTTTTTGAATTGTTGTAAATCCCGTATTAAAATATATTTGCAATTACCAGTTTTTGTTCTTTAAGCAATTTAATATCTTTTCGTAATGCACTTTTCAAAGATATTTGATGGTTGAAATAAGACCAATTTTTGCAATTACCAGCTTTTGTTCTTTACTCTTAAGATTAATAGCAATAAAAAATATAAGTAAAAGTTACTATTCCTGAATTAATGTCAAATGGTAATTTTTTTCTCAAAAAGTAGTTTTTCAATTTTGTTACTCTGGGCTGTGGTTCACTCATTACTTGGTTGCAGCTACTGCTGCCACCTTGATATGTAGATTGCTCCTCGTTAATCATATGTTCAATAATACATCGTGTATTATTGGTTATCGTATCCAGGTGGCATGGGTTCTCTTTCAAATTCGGAAGACACGAGTTCAAGCCACTTTTGGGTAACTATATCAAATGATATTAAATGAGTTTGTCCACGAACTAAGTTACTGGTGTGAAGGCATCGGTAATAAAACCAATGGACTTTTCCAACAATGAAAAATCGCAATCCTGTGCAGTCTAATTTTTATCCTAGATATATGAAAACAGACCAAATAGCAAATGGTATTGGCAAACTGTGTGAAGTAATGAAAATACAAAATGAAGAAAGAAAAATAGCTAAGCTTTAAACCTTTGATTTTCTTTTTTAATCTTTTTGAATTGTTGTCAATCCGTACTAAAATAACTTTGCAATTAGCAGTTTTTGTTGTTTAAGCAATTTAATATCTTTTCGTACTGCACTTTTCAAAGATATTTGGTTGTTGAAATAAGTCCGATTTTGCAATAACCAGTTTTTGTTCTTTACTGTTAAGATACTATCTCTGTTGTTTGTGTAGTACTGTTTTTTTTTTAACTTGCGTACAGCTTGCTTTGATCTAACCATTATCAGTGACCATTTGTAATTGAGACCATTTACAGTTTTGACGTTTCTTATATAGTAATTATGACGTCACGGCGTAATGATTTTATTTCATGACGTCATGGCGCAATGGTATTATTTCATGACGTCTTCAGAAACAACAATATAATTTCGTGTTTTTCTATTCACGTCATAGCTCTAATATAAAACTATGATGACATTCATTATTTATCTAGTAGGGTTTCAGACAAGGTAGTTCTAATGATGTACTTTTGTTTTGATCTGACTCTATTTTTAGGAGTTTTGGGTTTTTATATTTCTTAGCATTGGACTGATCGTATCTTACTAGGTTGCTAGCTACTGCTGCAACCCAAATTCACACTGCAAGACTGCAGTGTGAAAAGACATCAAAAATGCAGTTTTTGGTGGAAAAATTTATTCTCTTTTAGAAATAATTTATTTTAGTTACTATAGATTTTTAACCCAATTAATTTCCTTTAAAATGAGCCATTGAACAACTCTCTACGATGTTCCAGTGCCAAGCTATCTGTGGAAAAGAAAGAAAAAAAGAAAAAAAAATATCCCGTTTAGGCAGAATGTTGTAGTAGCTGCCACTTTTCTTGATTTTCAAGCCAATATATTTCCCTTGCTGTTCAAGCCAAGGGACAGAAAGTTTACTATACAGGGGTTTCGGACAAGGCGGTTCTAATGGTGTACTTTTTGTTTTGATCTGACTCCTTTTTTAGGAACTATGGGTTTTTATATTTCTTAACATTGGACGTGATCGTCTCTTACTAGGTTGCTAGCTACCGCTGCAACTCGGACTACGTAACTCATTTTAAAGGTAGAACTCTTTCTAATTGATTACAAACATTGACATCATTGATCAATCTTTGACATGAAACTATAGTCTTATTTTGGTTACAATGGGCTGGAAGTTCGTTCTTTACTGTGAAAAAATGATCCATTGAACAACTCTCTACGATGTTCCAGTGCTAAGCTATCTATGGAATATAAAGTTTAAAATACAACCTTACCACGAACTGTTTGATTGCTTCAAAATCAAATGTCTTTGAAAAGACAGCAGTATGGAAAGACATCAAAAATACAGTTTTTAGTGGAAAAATTTATCCTGTTTTAAAATAATTTGTTTTAGTTACAAAAGGTTTTTAACACACACTAATTTCCTTTAAAATGAGCCATTGAACAACTCTCTACGATGTTCCAGTGCAAAGCTATCTCCGGAAAAGAAGAAAAAAAAGAAAAAAAAATCAGTTTGTTGAGAAGAACGTGGTTAAAGTCAATTTTCTTGATTTTCAAGCCAATATATTTCCCTTGATGCTCAAGCCAAAGGGCTGTAACTTTCCATTCAAGGGGTTTCGAACAAGGCGGTTCTAATGGTGTACTTTTTGTTTTGATCTGACTCCTTTTTTTAGGAACTATGGGTTTTTACATTTCTCAACATTGGACGTGATCGTCTCTTACTAGGTTGCTAGCTACCGCTGCAACCCGGATTACAAACAGGTGCTGGTGTTAGCCACCAGTCTCTTCGGAGACGTGGGGTCAAATCTTACCACTGTATACGATTATGATTTATGTACAAAAATCAAATACCTTTGAAAAGACTGCAGTATGAAAAGTCATCAAAAATGCAGTTTTTAGTGGAAAAATTTATTCTCTTTTAGAAATAATTTATTTTAATTACAAAAGATTTTTAACCCAATTAATTTTCTTTAAAATGAGCTTTTGAACAACTCTCTACAATGTTCCAGTGCCAAGCTATCTGTAGAAAAGAAAGAAAGAAGAAAGAAAAAAATTTACCGTTTAGGCAGAAGGTTGTAGTAGCCGCCACTTTTCTTCATTTTCAAGCCAATATATTTCCCTTGCTGTTCAAGCCAAGGGACAGAAAGTTTCCTATTTAAGGGTTTCAGACAAGGCGGTTCTAATGCTTTACTTTTTGTATTGATCTGACATTTTTTTTTAGGAGTTATGGGTTTAATATTTCTTAACATTGAAAGGGATCGTTTCCTACTAGGTTGCTAGCTACCACTGCAACTTGTAGGTTGCTAGATACCACTGCAGCCCGGATTACTATGGGATACTGTTCGTTCCTTAGTGTAATCTTATTTTAATTACTAAGGGCCGGAAGTTTTTTCTTTACTGTAACTAATTGACAAACACCATTATGATGAGCCATGTCGGTCCTTTATCTAATATTTTTTTTTGAAAATAAGGCAAATTTTAGCATGATCGTAACTTTGATGGATATGAGTAAACTTGATATAACTTTTATATTTAAAGTTCATTATATACATTCCGTTACCACGAACTGTTTGATTATAATTAACCCGAGACAATTCCTTATATAATTTTTGTGTATTAACGAAATTATTATCATGTCTGATATGTAACTTATATGTGATGTGTCTTCGGTAGTCTAATGGTAAGCACACACACTTGTCAGGTGGAAAAACGGGTTTTGATTCCCCGTCGGGGAGAATTTTCAATATGTTGAATTAAAAGTAATATCTTTTAAATTTAAAATTTTGAAAAGAAACTCGTTTTAGTTACATCCTAGCTAAAATACTCAAGACAATATAAATGGGCCACAGGGTTCAGTTTCTCTGGGCTTGAGTTCGTTCTTTACTAAGTTATTACTAGTTTTTAGTCTCCTTATGGGTTTTTCTATTCACTGTTTGCTTTAAACATATCGATCCTTATGTAAATCATAATATTTCCCATACCGGGGATCGAACTCGAGCCAACTGGATGAGAATCAGCTATCCCAACTAGCTCAGTGCCCAGCTACCTGAGGAGAAAAAAAAGCGGAAAGAAAAAAAGATGCGTTTGTAGAGAATATCGTGGTTAAAGTCAATTTTTCTTGATTTTCAAGCGAATATATTTTGTTTGTTAATCAAGCCAAAGGACGGTAAGTTTGCTGTATCGGAGTTTTGGACAAGGTGGTTCTAATAGTGTACTTTTTGTTTTGATCTGAATCTTTTTCAGGAGTTATGGGTTACTTTAGTTTTTACTAAGGGGCCTGATCATCTCTTACTAGTTGTTAGCTACCGCTGCAACCTGGATACAGCTCGTTATCATGAACTGTTTGCTTTGATGCATCTGTTGGTATCAAAATTTCGTTCTTTAGAGCTTCGGTTACTATTGAGACAAGTAGTTATTATTACTATAGAGTTCATTACCATGAACTATTTGATTGCTTCAAAATTCAAATATCTTTGAAAAGACTGCAGTATGAAAACACATCAAAAATGCAGTTTTTTTACAAAATTTATTCTACTTAAAAACTATTTTAAATTTAATTACAACAGCGACTAGATGCAGCAATTTCCTTTAAAATGACCCATTATACAGCTCTCTATGATTTTGCAGTGTCCAGCTAGCTGAGGAGTCAAAAAAAGCGGAAAGAAAAAAAGATGCCGTTTGTGGAGGATATCGTGGTTAAAGTCAATTTTCTTGATTTTCAAGCTAATATAATTTCTTCGTTATTCAAGCCAAAGGACGGGAAGTTTGCTATATAGAAGTTTAGGAAAAGGCGGTTCTAAAAGTGTACTTTTTGTTTTGGTCTGAATCTTTTTTCAGGAGTTATTGGTTACATTAGTTTCTACTATGGGGCTGTGATTGTCTCTTACTAGGTGCTAGCTACCGCTGCAACCCAGATGATGGTGTTAGCTACCGCTGCAACCTGGACTTTACTAACCTATACTACAGTTAAGTGGCCTACAAAGTTTAATACAGGCAAGAGGTCGTTCTATATTATAATCTCTTGACTTACACCATTTATGATGAACTATATGATCCTTTATGTAAAAACCCGTCACTTCGGAGGCATCGGCTTGAATCCCACCGCTGACAGTAATTTAGACCAAAGCAAACAAATACTTGTTTGAGTCATAAATTATAATCCTATTTTATTTACTATGGGCTGAATTTCGCTCTTTACTTTAAACCGCTGCAGCCCGGATTAGTTGCAACTGGGGTTCATTCTATGCTATATGATTACAAACAGGAAAAAGCGTACGGCTTTTTCTTCTTTGAAATAGTAAGAGACGAACCTCAAACAATCAAGTAGCTAACTAAGCCCCATGTACACAATGGTTTGTTCTTCTAATGATCGTCTTTTAATATAACTTTACCACAAACTGTTTGATTGCTTCAAAAATCAAATATATTTGAAAAGACTGCAGTATGAAAAAACATCAAAAATGCAGTTTTTAGTGGAAAAATTTATTCTGTTTTAAAAATAATTTGTTTTAGTTACTAAAGGTTTTTAACCCCATTAATTTCCTTCAAAATGAGTCATTGAACAACTCTATACGATGTTCCAGTGCCAAGCTATCTGTGGAAAAGAAAGAAGAAAAAAGAAAAAAAATAAGATGCTGTCTAGGCTAGTAGCTGCCATTTTTCTTGATTTTCAAGCCATTATATTTCCCTTGCTGTTCAAGCCAAATGACAGAACGTTTCCTATACAAGGGTTTCAGACATGGCGGGTTCTAATGGTGTGCTTTCTGTTTTGATCTGAACTGATTTGATCAGACTTTTTTTTTAAGGAGTTATGGGTTTTTATATTTCTTAACATTGAACGTGATTGTGTCTTACTAGGTTGCTAGCTACCGCTGCAACCCGGATTTTAAAAATTATTTTTTAACTACAAAAGGTTTTCACCCCATAATTTTTTTTAAAAATGAGCCATTGAACAACTCTACGATGTTCCAGTGCCATGCTATCTGTGGAAAAGAAAAGAGAAAAATAAAGATGCCGCTTCAGCAGAATGTTCAGGGACAGAAAGTGTCCCATATAAGGGTTTCGGACAAGGTGGTTTTAATACTGCAGTTTTTGTTTTGACCTGACTCTATTGTTAGGAGTTATGGGTTATTATATTTCTTAATATTGGACTTTATTGCCTATTACTAGGTTGCTAACTACCGCTGCACCTCTGATGTTTCAACAGGAGCCATTTAAACATTTCTCTATGGTCTTTTGATAGTCCGCTAGCCCTTGTGAAAGAAATGTAACCTCATGTGACGTCATATATACCACAGGCCTCTTTTCCTTTTCCCTGTTGCATCAGTTACTATGAGATAGACATAGGTCCTTACTGTAATCGTTCCTTAATGTAACTATTAATAACTACTACATGAGAGATTCTCTTGACTTACACCATTTATGATGAACTATATGGATCCTTTATGTAAAACCCGTCACTTCGGAGGCATCGGCTTGAATCCCACCGCTGACAGTAATTTAGACCAAAGCAAACAAATACTTGTTTGAGTCATAAATTATAATCCTAGTTTATTTACTATGGGCTGAATTTCGCTCTTTACTTTAAACCGCTGCAGCCCGGATTAGTTGCAACTGGGGTTCATTCTATGCTATATGATTACAAACAGGAAAAAGCGTACGGCTTTTTCTTCTTTGAAATAGTAAGAGACAAACTTCAAACAATCAAGTAGCTAACTAAGTCCAATGTATGCAATGGTTTGGTATTCAAATGATCGTCTTTTAATGTAAAACCTAACAAAAAATAAAACTAGTTTTAAAATTTTCAGGTATCTTTCTAGTTTAAATTAAAAGATTAAAATTATTGCTCTGATACCATAAATATTTTTTTCCGATTCTGAACAGAAAACTAAAATAAAATGAAAATTGATTTTTCTTTTTACGTCACGTCACTCATTACGTCATATATGGTTATTAGTACACAATGGGTGTTAGATATTACGTCATGTCACTTATTACGTCATATATGGTTATTAGTCGATAATCGCTAGAATATTTGTTCTTTATTATAAACACCGCAACCCAGATTCAGTTATTATATCGATCCTTTATGTAACAAGAAAAAGCCTACGGTTTTTTCTTCTTTGGAGTAGGAAGAGACGTCTCTCAAAGAATCAGGCAGCTAAGTAAGTCCAATTTATGCAATGGTTTGGTCTTTTAATATAAAACATGTACAAAGATGTATTAACAAATTTAATATTATGACTTATATGTAATTGTTACATTATGAGTCTCTGATAGTACAGTGGTCACTATCCCTGCCCGTCATGCTGAAGACCCGGGTTCGATTCCCCGTCAGAGAAAATTTTTAATGTATTCAATTTAACGTAGTATCTCTTTAATTTAAACTTTAAAAAAGAAGCTCAGTTTCCCTACCTCCTAGCTAAATATAATAACTGTATTGTAATATAGGTTAGAAATCGTTCTTTATTGTAATGACGGATTACAGCTTCTGGTATTTCAGGTAAATTATCAACACCAACCGCTTTTTCAGCAAGACGCGTTTCAAGTATTTTATTTAAATCTACTAGGGTGTATGCACGTATTGTTTTATAGAGACTGTTGCTCTCTCTTAACCACAACAGTGCTTCATGGACTTTTCTCAAATCTAATTGTGCAGTCCAAACATTCTTGTTATAAGTAGGCTGACCATTGACAATGACTACAAAACTATCAATGTTAAGAAGTTTTCAGGCTGAATATCTGCATTTGCTTGCACATCAACAGGTAGATATACTATTCTACCCTTAAGAGCGTCACAAGTTCTGTTCTAGGTCTTCTCAACGCAGTTACTTGCCCTAATCTTACGATCGTAAGGCAAGGCATTACAAATCGAATCATTGCCATTTCAAAATTATTTAGACACTTTATTCATTCTGGTGTACAGTTGATATGAAGGCTATTTAATACTGATCGGACATTCTCCTGACTTTTCAACATTTTCCCAGCACAGTAATCACAGACAGAGAATGAATCTATGACATCCTCTTTCCAACCTGTACAATGAATCAGCTGTTCTCCGTCATCTTTGGGTGTGTCCTGTTGGAGGTGTTCTAAAATCGTGGCCAACATTACATCAAAACCTTTCCTATTTGAAAGGGATCTTAGACTCTTCAATTGGCATTTTGTCTTTATCTGCTCGCAACTATTACAATGCATTGTGGAGTATACATCCCTGATGTTAGCTACCTTATCAAGGCTCTCACCAAATAAATTTATTATTGTATTTTCATCTACAGAAACTCTAATATTGCTATCACCGTAGATGACGTCTTGACTATTACAATAGAGTCTACTTGACACTTCTTCTAAATAATCACTTAGTTCCTTGTCCGAACCCTCGACTTTTAGTAGATTAATATGTTGTATAATCTTAGATTTTGATACTACCTTTTATACGCTATTAATGAAACAGGTCAAGACAGGAAAATGTGGAGCTAGTGGCCTTAGAGAACGCAAATAGCTCTCACATCCCTCATTTGGGCTACAGTACAACGAACGCCCATGCTTTCTTTTGTCCCTGTAATTGATTTCACAATAATCCAAGCCGTCAAGGTAGAACTTAACCATTTTGTCAGTTGAAAATTTTAATGCTATATTATTTTCAAGGATTTCAAAAAGAATTTGACATAATTCAATATCCGTCGGATAGAGCTTGCAGATATCAGGATGACATTGCCAAGTAACCTGCTGCCCATTTTTTTTTTTTTTTGAGTGTTTACTCAGATTGTTATAGGTAAGTTCAGTCATCATAATTTCCTTGTCAGATCTAGTTTCAGAGCATTTTTCAATAGTTGTCTTGTACTTTTCAGGACAGCTTGTTCTACAACACAGAGCATTTTTTGCCAAATATTCAGTAGAACTAAAAGAACTGTTTAAAACACAGTTAGAAATACTTTTTTCTTGAGGAGGAATCTTACAAAGACATATACTAATAACTCTAAAAGGTTCATTTCCGCCATAATTGAAAAGCATTGCTTTTTCTTCGCTGTTCATAGGTATGCTTGTATATATATTTTTATTACTGCTACATAGACCGCAATTGCTCCTTCCAAAATTAATATACGAATTTTCTAAGAAGTACGCCTCTGTATATTTACTGTGTTGTCTAGAATTTTCCATTGCATCTATAAACTGATCCAATGTTGCCAGTCAATAGCTTGGAAGCTTTTCATTAAACTGACAACACTTCTTTTGGATATTACTATTTGCCAAAGCATTTCTAGCCAACTTTTCAACAGCATCCGCTCTTTCAAAGAGAATTTTAATCTGTAATTTTGAATACTTTTCGTAATCCTGGTAAAACATTCGTAAAATATTTCTCAATTTACAAAGATCAGCATGCATTTTCGCCATCTTCTTGGACTTCTGAATGTAAATTTTTACTTTGTCCTTATGCGTTCTTTGGTAAAGCCTCGCAGAGGTTGTAATTTTTTCATTATAGCTTTTGTCACCCCAGTATCTACCCATTATTCTGGTAGCAACTTTTTTCTTATGTTTGTTTCGGTAATCTTTATCATTATCACACCGTTCCTTGCTCTTTTGTCTAGCTTGCTCAATTGTTGCTTCTCTATAAACTTCATCATTGTGAAACCGCTCCTCGATCTTTTCTCTAGCTTGCTGAATTGTTACCTCTCTATAAACTTCCTCATTGTGATAACGCTCCTTGATGTTTTGTTTGGCTCTCAATTTTACTTCTCGATACGCCTGGTCGGTTGAATACCTTTACGAAAACATAAATGTTTTTACTTTTATAACTTTAATAAAACAAACAATATTAACATATTGATTACTAAATATCAGTATATGTATATTAAACTGACAATGCACATTCATTTGTATTTTTTCAGTAAAGTGCAAATTTTGTTCTGACCTTGGGAAGGCATAGGGGTGTCGCGCAATGTTAATTACTGCTCGTTTTTAGTTTGACTCGGTTAATTATTGTAATTTCTGCTCGTTTTGGGTTTCATTTATTTATCGATGCTGATTTGTGGTAGTTTCACGCTGGGTAGATTATTTGATTTTATTTTGCTCATTTTTGAGCAAAATAAAAATGGAGTTCTTTACTTTTCTTTGAAAAACTTATTATGTGGAAAAAGTTTTTTAAATTAATTTCTGTTCGTTTTATATTGACATAGTCGTTTCTGGGAAAAAGAAAATAATACTTTAAATATTTTCTTTTTTTAAGACTTTATAGTTTGGCCGGCTATTTGTATGCTGGAGAAAAATTTTCAGCAAATTTTTAACAACATACACCCTTTTAAAAATCTGGACATAAATAGTACTGTTTAATTTAGTTTCGTACCTCCTCTAGTTGACCTGAAATGGAAAACTTGATACCATTCGCAAAAAAGTCTGTTTACTTTCTTTGATAGCTTGGATACACTTACGCTATTTTGATTTGGTTAAATTTTAAGAGCAGAAATAGGAGGGTTGGTGTGAGAGGGTGGGCGTGGGAGGGTGGGGATGGAAGGGGGATTAGTTGCCCTCAAATCACTTTCGACTATTAAAAAGGTTATCAGCCCTTTCTATTTTCAATCGAATGAGCCCTTTTCGAAAGTTCCCACGACAACTCCTTCGATACGAAGTGCCCTGGTGTAAACAACAACAACAAACAAAAAATAATACATTATACCCACTTCGATCTTTACTATAAAAATGTCAAGCCTTCCAATCACTTCCGACTATTAAAAAGGGCACTAGGCCTTTGGATTTCCAATCAAATGAGCCCTTTTGGAAACGACAACGCCTTCTATAAACACCTTATATGCCCCCAGGGCATAAATTACAACCCTTACCCTAAGGTCTGTAAGGGTGGTTGTCTTCCTCTGAGACCGAATTTCAAGAACTTTCAACTACGTTAAACCACATGGCTATCTCAAAATTTTAATTGGATGTTTGGGGAAATGGTGGGCGTGAGAGGGCTGTTAGTCGCCTTCCAATCACTTTCGACTATTAAAAAGGGCACAAGCCACTCCAATTTCCAATTGAATGAGCGCTTTTCGAAGTTTCTACGACAACTTCTTCGATACGAAGTGCCCTGCTCTAAAGGAAAAAATAATAAATAATATATTGTGCCAACATCGTTCTTATATGCCCTCAGGGCAAAACTTAAAACCCTTGCCCTGAGGGTTGTGGGGGAGTGTCCTCCTCTTTACTTAGTACCCGTTTCTTGTCTCGTTCTCGAGTGTCCCCGTCCTTTACTTAGGCAGCGCGATCCTGCTGCCTTTGATTTATACAACAAATTTCTATATAAACCTTATATCCCCCCAGGGCATAACTTACAACCCTTGCCCTGAGGGCTCTGAGGGGGTTATTATCCTAAAAGGCCTAATTTCCAGAACGTTCAACTACGTTGAACAAAATAGATATCTCAAAATTTTGATTGGATGTATTTTGGAAAATGGTATTCGGGAGAGGGGCGTTAGTCGCTATCCAATCACTTTCAACTATTAAAAAAGGCACTAGCCCTTTCAATTTCCAATTGAATGAGCCCTTTTGAAGTTTCTACGACAACGCTTTCAATAAAAACTTTATATGCCCCATGGCATAACTTACAACCCTTGCCCTGAGGGCTGTGGAAGGAAGGGTTCTCATCCTTAAAGACCTAATTTCCAAAATTTTCAACTACGTTGAATAAAATGGTTATTCAAAAATTTTAATGGATGCGTTTGGGGCAAAGGTGGGCGTGAGAGGGGGGTTAGTTACCCTCAAATCACTTTCGATGATTAAAAAGGGTACTATCCCTTTGAATTTCAAATCGAATGAGCCCTTTTTCAAGTTTCTACGACAAAGATTTCAATAAGAACTTTATATGCCCCCAGGGCATAACTTATAAACCTTGGCCTAAGGGTTGTGGGGGAGTGTCCTCCTCAAAAATATATTTTCTATCTGGAAATCAACTACGCTGAACAAAATGGCTATCTCAAAATTTTTATTGTATGTGTTTGGGGGAATGATGGGCGTGGGTGGGGGAGGGGCTAGTTGTCCTTCAATCACTTTCGACTATTAAAAAGAGAACTAGCCCTTTGAATTTCCAATCGAATGAGCTTTTTTGAAGTTTCTACGACAACGCCTTCTATAAAAACCTTATATGCCCCCAGGGCATAACTTAAGACCCTTACCCCGAGGGTTGTGGGGGAGTGTCCTTCTCAAAACATATTTTCTATCTGGAGATCAACTACGCTGAACAAAATGGCTATCTCAAAATTTTGATTGGATGTGTTTGGGGGAATGGTGGGCGTGGGGGGGGGCTAGTTGCCCTCCAATCACTTTCGACTATTAATAAAGGCACCAGCCCTTTGAATTTCCAGTCGAATGAGCCCCTCTTAAAGTTTCTACGACAATACCTTCTATAAAAACCTTATATGTCCCCAGGGCATAACTTAAAACCCTTGCCCTGAGGGTTGTGGGAGAGTGTCCTCCTCAAACCATATTTTCTATCTGGATATCAACTACGCCGAACAGAATGGCTATCTCAAAATTTTGATTTGATGTATTTGGGGGAATGATGGGCTGGGAGGGGGGGCTAGTTGCCCTCCAATCACTTCCGACAATTAAAAAGGGTACTAGGCCTTCGAATTTCGAATCGAATGAACCTGTTTTGAAGTTTCTACGACAACGCCTTCTATAAAAACCTTATATGCCCCCAGGGCATAACTTAAAACCCTTGCCCTGAGGGTTGTGGGGGAGTCTCCTCCTCAATACATATTTTCTATCAAAAAATCAACTACGCTGAATAAAATTGCTATCTAAAAATTTTAATTGGATGCGTTTTGGGGAATGATGGGCCTGGGGGGGGGGGGCTAGTTGCCCTCTAATCACTTTCGACTATTATTGATTGGAGGGCAACTAGCCATTTCAATTTCCAATCGAATGAGCCTTTTTTGAAGTTTCCACGACAACGCCTTCTATAAAGACCTTATATGCCCCCAGGGCATAATTTTAAACCCTTCCCTGAGGGTTTTGGGGAAGTGTCCTCCTCAAAAATATATTTTCTATGTGGAAATCAACTACGCTGAACAAAATGGCTATCTCAAAATTTTTATTGGATGTGTTTGGGGGATGATGGGCGTGGGGGGGCTAGTTGCCCTCTAATCACTTTTGACTATTAAAAAGGGTACTAGCCCTTCGGATTTCCAATAGAATGAGTCTTTTTTGAATTTTTTACGACAACACCTTCTATAAAAACCTTATATGCCCCCATGGCATAACTTAAACCCTTCCCTGAGGGTTTTGGGGGAGTTTCCTCCTCAAAAACATATTTCTTATCTGGAAACAACTACGCTGAACAAAATGGCTATCTCAAAATTTTGATTGGATGTGTTTGGGGGAATGATGGGCGTGGGGGGCTAGTTGTCCTCCAATCACTTTTGACTATTAAAAAGGCCACTAGAACTCTCAATTTCCAATCGAATGAGCCCCTTTTGAAGTTTCTACGACGACCCCTTCCATAGGAAGTGCCCTGCTCTAAAGAAAAAAATAATACAGTACATTGTGCCAACATCGTTCTTATATGCCCTCAGGGCATAACTTGAAACTCTTGCCCCGAGGGTTTTGGGGGAGTTTCCTCCTCAAAAACATATTTCTTATCTGGAAATCAACTACGCTGAACAAAATGGCTATCTCAAAATTTTGATTGGATGTGTTTGGAGGAATGATGGGCGTGGGGGGGGCTAGTTGCCCTCCAATCACTTTCGACTTTTAAAAAGGGTTCTAGCCACTCCAATTTCCAATCGAATGAGCCTCTTTTGAAGTTTCTGCGACAACTCCTTCAATACGAAGTGCCCGGCTGAAGAAAAAGAAAAAAAAGACATTGTGCTTACATCGTTCTTTACTTAGGCAGCGCTAGCGCGCTGCCTATAATTACTATTGAGACAAGACGCTCTTACTCTACAGTTCGTTACCACAGAGTTTACAATTTTTCAATAATCAAATATCTTTGACAAGACTTCAGTATGAAAAGACATCAAAAATGCAGTTTTTTGTAAAAAGTGATTCGATTTTTAAATGTTTTTTGTTTTTGATTAAAAAAGGCACTAAATTTTTTAATGTCCCTTAAAATGAGCCATCTCCCGACAATCTAGGACCACTGGGTCGATACGATCACCCCTGGTCCGAGGCAACGCTATGGTGTTGCTTATAGAAAAGGCCATTAAGGCTCCAATGTTTTACTATTATTTATTTATTTATTATTTTTTTTCCCCAGAGGCACTTCATATGGAAGGGGTCGTCGTAGAGACTTCAAAAGGGGCTCATTCAATCGGAAATCGAGAGTTCTAGTGCCCTTTTTAATAGTCGAAAGTGATTGGAGTGCAACTAGCCCCTCCCCCCCCCAACGCCCATCATTCCCCCAAACACATCCAATAAAAATTTTGAGATAGCCATTTTGTTCAGCGTAGTTGATTTTCAGATAGAAAATATCTTTTTGAGGAGGACATTCCCCCAAAACTCGCAGGGCAAGGGTTTTAAGTTATGCCCTGGGGGCATAAAAGGTTTATATAGAAGGCGTTGTCGTAGAAACTTCAAAAAAGGCTCTGTCGATTGGAAATTCAAAGGCTAGTGCCCTTTTTAATAGTCGAAAGTAATTGGAGGGCAACTAGCCCTCCCACGCCCATCATTCCCCCAAACACATCCAATCAAAATTTTGAGATAGCCATTTTGTTCAGCGTAGTTGATTTTCAGATAGAAAATATGTTTTTGAGGAGGACATTCCCCCAAAACTCGCAGGGCAAGGGTTTTAAGTTATGCCCTGGGGGCATATAAGGTTTTTATAGAAGTCGTTGTCGTAAAAATTCAAAAAAGACTCATTCGATTGGAAATTCAAAGGGCTAGTGCCCTTTTTAATAGTCGAAAGTGATTGGAGGCAACTAACCCTCCTCTCACGCCCACCTTTTCCCAAAACACATCCAATCAAAATTTTGAGATAACCATTTTATTCAACGTAGTTTCAAGTTCTAGAAATTAGGTCTTTGAGGATGACCACCCCCCAAAGCCCTCAGGGCAAGGACGATTGGAAATTGATATGGCTAGTGCCCTTTTTAATAGTCGAAAGGGATTGGAAGGCAACTAACACCTCTTCCACGCCCACCATTTCACCAAACACATCCAATGAAAATTTTGAGATAGCCATTTTATTAAAAGTAATTTTAAGTTCTGGAAATTAGGTCATTGAGGATGACAACTCCCCTACAGTCCTCAGGGCAAGGGTTTTAAGTTATGTCCTGGGGGAATATAAGGTTTTTAATAGACAATGTTGTCGAAGAAACTTCAGAAAGGGCTCATTCGATTGGAAATTTAAATGGCTAGTTCCCTTTTTAATAGTCTAAAGTGATTCTAAGGCAAATGACAGACCTTCCACGCCCACCATTTCCCCAAACACATCCAATCAAAATTTTGATAAAGCCATTTTGTTCAACGTAGTTGAAAGTTCTGGAAATTATGTGTTTGAGCAGGACACTCCCCTCACAGTCTTCAAGGACAAGGGTTATAAATTATTCCCTGGGGTATATATGGTTCTTATTGAAGGAATGCTCGTATAAAATTCAGAGAGGGCTCATTTGATTAGAAATTGAAAGGTGTAGTTTATTTTTTTAAGCGTCAAAAGATATTGGAGGGTAACCAGCTTCCCTCCCCCCAAAACCATTTTTTCCCAAATGTATCCAATAAAAGTTTTAAGATAGCTATTTTGTTAAAAATAGGTTCAAAGATCATATAAGCAAAATTCCGATGTCAACACAACCCCCCAGGGCCCTGGGACAGGCGTTGTAAGTTATGCCCTGGGGGCATATATGGGTCTTATGGAACGGATGCTCGTATTAACTTCAAAGAGGGCTCATTTGCTTGGAAATTGAAAGTTCTAGTTCACTTTTTAAGAGTCAAAAGAGATTGGAGGGCACCTAGCCCCCCCCCCCCCCTCCACGCCCTTTTTTCCTCAACCCCATCTGATAATAACTTTGGGATAGCTTTTTTTAAATAGTTCAAAGACCATATAACGAAAACTCAGGGGTCCACACAGCCCCCCAGGGCCCGAGGGTAGGTGTTGTAAGTTGTGCCCTGGGGGAATATATGGTTCTTATTGAAGGGATGCTCGTAAAAACTTCAGAGATGGCTCATTTGATTGGAAATTGAAAGTTCTAGTTCAGTTTTTTAGAGTCAAAAGAGATTGGATGGCAACTAGCCCCCCCCCCTCACGCCCCTTTTTCCTCAAATGCATCCAATAAAAAAATTGAGATAGCCTCAAAAGTCAGATAACAAAAACTCAGGTGTCGTCACAACCCCCCAGAGCCCGGGGGGCAGGCGTTGTAAGTTATGCCCTGGGGCATATATTATTCGTAAGAAAGGGATGCTCGTATAAACTTCAGAGGGGGCTCATTTGATTGGACATTGAAAGTTTGAGCTCACTTTTTGATAGTCAAAAGAGATCCGAGGGCAGTTGCCCCCCCCCCCACGCCTTCTTTTTCAAAACCCATCTGATGAAAATTTCGAGATAGACATTTTGTTAAAAATAGTTCAAAGGTCGGATAAGAAAAAATCTGGTGTCAATAGAATCCCCCAGGGCACAGGGGAAGGCGTTCTAAGTTATGCCCTAAGGGCATGTATGGTTCTTATGAAAGGGATGCTCGTATAAACTTCATACAGGGCTCACTTGATTGGAAATTGAAAGTTCTAGTTCACTTTTTAAGATTCAAGAGAGTTAAACTAGCCCCCCTCCCCACGCTCTTTTTTCCCCAAACCCGTCCACTACAAATTTTGAGATAGCCAGTGTTTTGGAAATTGTTCAAAAATTAGATAACAAAAACTCCCCCCAGATCCCGGGGGATAGGCGTTGTAAGTGTTGTCCTGGGGGCGTATATGGTTCTTATGAAAGGGATGCTCGTATAAACTTCAGAGGGGGCTCATTTCATTGGAAATTGAAAGTTCTAGTTCAATTTTTAAGAGTCAAAAGAGGGCAACTAGACCCCCCCCCTCACACACCCTTTTTTCCCAGGCCCATCCGATAAAATTTTATAATAGCCATTTCATTAAAAATAGTTCAAAGGTCAGATAAGAAAAATTCCTGTATCGACGGAACCCGCCAGGGCCCGGAGGCAGGCGTGATGAGTATTGTTCTAGCGGCATTTTAAGAGTCAAAAGAGATCGTAAGGCAACTAGCCCCCCCTCCCCTCCTTAACGCCCTAAGTGCATCAGATAAAAATTTTGAAATAGACATTTTGTTAAAAATAAGTCAGTTCTGAAAACAGTAAACTCCGGGGTCGACACAGCCCCCCAGGGCCCGGTTGGTAGGCGTTTTAAGTTATGCCCTGGGGGCATATATGGTTGTTATGGAAGGGATGCTCGTGTAAACTTCCTAGAGGACTCATTTGATTGGAAATTGAAAGTTGTAATTCACTTTTTAAGAGTCAAAAGTGATTGGAGGGCAGCTAGCTTCCCACCACACTCCATTAAATTTTTTCCCAGAAGCACTTCATATAGAAGGGGTCGTCATATAAACTTCAAAGGGGGCTCATTCGATTGGAAATTGAGAGTTATAGTGCCCTGAATAAGAGTCAAAAGTGATCAGAGGGCAACTGGCCATCTGAACCTCCTCGACTTCTGTTTCAAAACCTTCCTCTACCTCTGTTAGAGTCATATATTTCTCTACCTCCTTTAAAGTTTGGACCTCCTCTGCCTCTACTACCCCCATCATCCGTACTGCCTCTATTTCTGCTATTAAATGCTTGTCCTCTACCTCTACTTATGCCACGCACACTCGTGTAACCCCTCGCATGGTGGTTACTACTTGTACCCCTTTTTCCTCTGAATAGGGCACTGGCATTTTCAGGAGAGTCTCTCATTCTTCTTTCTCTATTTTCACCATCTTTTGCTGCAGACTAGCTTACGCCGTTGCGTTGTTTGTCAACATTCTCAGAATTTTCCATATTAGTTACTGCTATTTGTTCGCCAAGAGCGTTTATATCCTGTTCAGTGACACTTTTTGCTCCTTCCGTATCTACTGTTTCTTTACAAAGATCAGTAGTTCTTTCTGTATTTTTGCCATCTTTTGCTGCACACTGGTTTACGTCATTGCATTGTTTGTCAGCATTCTCATAATTTTCTATTTTAGTTACTGCTATTTGTTCACCAAGAGTATTTATATCCTGTTCAGTGACACTTTGTGCTCCTGCCCTTTACAAAGAGCAGGGTCTGGTAATAACAGAGGAAGAGAAAGGCTAGATTATAATAGAGGCGGAGGAAGGTCAGATATTCGAAGACGACGAGGAGGGTCAGATAATAACAGAGGAAGAGGAAGGTAAGATTTTAACAAAGGCCGAGGAAGGTCAGATTTTCGAAGCGACCGAGGAGTCAGGTTTTCAAAATGACCGAGAAGGGTCAAATTTTCAAAATGGCTGAGAAGGATCAGATAATAACAGAGGAAGCGGATGGTTAGATTTTAACAGAGGTCGAGGAAGGTCAAATGTTAACAGAGGCCAAGGAAGGTCAGATTTTCAAAGAGGCGGGGGTGGCTTGGATTTTCAAAGAGGCCGAGAAGGGTCAGATAATAACAGAGGAAGAGGAAGGTTAGATTTTAACAAAGGCCGAGGAAGGTCAGATTTTCGAAGCGACCGAGAAGAGTCAGATTTTCAAAATGGCCGAGAAGGGTCAAATTTTCAAAGTGGCCGAGAAGGGTCAGATAATAACAAAGGAAGAGGATGGTTAGATTTTAACAGAGGTCGAGGAAGGTCAAATGTTAACAGAGGCCAAGGAAGGTCAGATTTTCAAAGAGACCGAGGTGGCTCGGATTTTCAAAGAGGCCGAGAAGGGTAAGATAATAACAGAGGAAGAGGAAGGTTAGATTTTAACAAAGGCCGAGGAAGGTCAGGTTTTCGAAGCGACCGAGGAGAGTCAGATTTTCAAAATGACCAAGTAGGGTCAAATTTCCAAAACAGCCGAGAAGGGTCAGATAATAACTGAGGAAGAGGACGGTTAGATTTTAACAGAGGCCAAGGAAGGGAAGATTTTCAAAGAGGCAGAGGAGGATCAGATGTTCAAAGAGGCCGACGAGGTTCACATTTTCAATTTGGCCAAGAAGGGTCAGATTTTCAAAATAGCCGAGAAGGGTCAGATAATAACAGAGGAGAAGGAAGGTTAGATTTTAACAGAGATCAAGGAAGGCCAGTTTTTGAAAATGGCCGAAAAGGGTCAGATAATAACAGAGGAAAAGGACGGTTAGATTTTAACAAAGACCGAGGAATATCAGATTTTCGAAGAGGCCGAGGAGGATCAGATTTTCAAAGAGGCCGAGGAGGTTCACATTTTCAAAATGGCCGAGAAGATTTTCAAAATCAGAACCAAATGGAGAAGACAGATGGCGCTTTGCACAGTTATTACGATACCGAGGACCTGTTACCGAGGCAGGGAGGAACTGTCTGCAATCTGTCAGGGAGGAAACTGTCTTCTGATTGTTGTGATTGGTGTGATAGTTGTGATTATGAGTATGCCAATTATGATAGTTGTAATGAGCATGGCTGTGGATATCGTGATAGGTATGATAGTTGTGGTTATGAGTATGACGATTATGATAGCTGTGATGAGTGTGGATATGTGGCTGTGGATATAAATCATGGATGTGGATATTTCAGTAAAGACGAGCTTGCTCACCTGGAAGGTTTAAAAGCATCTGACCACGATCTGACAAGATGCGGTTTTAGGGAAGATACAGATAGGACACTTGCCTCGGGCACAAAAATTTTAGGGGTTACAAAATTTCAAATGAATAATCTAACAGTGATAATCATTTTGTAATTTTGAAATTTATTTTTATTGAAATAAAGTAAAGGGCGCAGAGAATAAATGAAAAATCCACCCTACAATAAGAGAATAGAAAACTCCCCCTAGTAGAATGGTGTTGATTTTGAGATAAGAAGTCTCTTCGTACTTATCTGAACTTTGTTCAACTTATTTTTATGTTTTTACAAAGGCACTAATCCTAATTAATGTCCATTTGCTTAGACCGAGTACAAACAACATGACATGATTTAACTTTCACCGTTGGAAAAGATACATCAACAATCTCTAAAAAGTTGTAAATGTCGTGATCAAATGGAAATCGGTTGACTAGCTGGGACACAGCTTCAATATAAAATTTCTGGGCAATCTTTTTGATGCTCTTGCATTTCTCCGTGAACTTTGTATCTTTTCCTTGTAAGAAAAACAGACGGGCGATCGCTTCTGGTCCCAGGTAAACCTTAGAGGCGGGTAGGAAGAACTCTTCTCTTTTAAGGTTGACAGACTGAACAGACTCAATCTTTTTCACATAGTCAATTTTACCATAAAATTGTGATAAAGGCTCTTCACAACTTCTAGCACTTCTTTTTTAAGCAAGTAAAATTGTGGCACACCTGCCTGGCACAGAGCATTAAAGTCATTAAAAACGCCCAAGGCATTGTCAACAAATTTTGAAAGAATCCTTTGTTATGGATTCTTCAGTGTCAAAAGTGTCTGGTCGTTGCCGTGAGTTGGGTCTTTTTCAGCCAGTTCTTGCCATTAAACTTCTAGGGTATCCCAGGCTTTCCGTATGCTTCTCACAGTTTGTTGCGTGGAAAGCCATCTAGTGGGAGCTAGGGCTGAAAAATTCATCTCTTGCTCTTCATCAGCCCTTTTGAGCTCTTGGAACTTGTCCATTCTTTTTTGGCTGGTTCGGAAATGACTTCTTACGGTGCGGCAAAGATCTTCCAAACTTTTTGGTAACATCTTCGATGCATACTGAGCACAGAGATGACACAAATTGCATGAGCATTTGATGACGATGACCCAATCATACTTTGCTTTTATTTTTGTTGCCACACTGCTGTTGATGCCCATCATTATATTTGTTGTATCGGCACAAAAGCCAACTCAGTTCCTAAGATCAACACCAACATTCTTTAGCGATTGCAGACAACTGTCAAAACTCTGAAACACGCCTTCAGCTGTCCCATTGGGACAGGTGACAATGTCTAGGACATCTACATTTGTCTCTAGTTTCTCGTCTACAAAACTCACACTTATAGCTAGCTGTTTGCAAACACTATTGTTCGTTGTTTCGTCGATAATAATCGAGAACGTGGAGGCTTTGAGGTCATTTACCAGCTCTTACCGATAGTGGGGGTACAATCCCTGTCGAACAATATTTTTGCTTTCCTGCCGTCACACGGTTTAGGACATCCTTCTCAGGTAAGAACTTGAGAAGATGGATAACTTTATCTGACAGCGAGAAAGGCAAATTGCTGACAACAAGGAACTCTCCTATTTTTGCCTCGATGACGTCAGTTGCAACTCGATTTGGCTCTTTACAATGTCTAGCCAAGAAAAAGCCGAGGGACTTTACTTGTGTGTGATATATTTTATCATTGTTACTTTAAAAAGAAATTTGGGTAAAAGTAATATATATATATATATATATATATATATATATATATATATATATATATATATTTATATATATATATATATATATATATATATATATATATATATATATATATATATGTATATATATATATATATATATATATATATATATATATATATATATATATATATATATATATATATATATATTGATGGAATTTCCTTTTTTGTTTATTCAGTGAGGAACAGATTCTCTCTATGATGTTCCAGTGTCCCGCTATCTGCGGAGAAAAAAAAAAGAAAAAAAAGATGCCCTCGATGCAGAATATCTCGGTTGCAGCTCCTTTTTTGATTTTCAAACCAATATATTTCCCTCGTTGTTCAAGCCAAGGGACGGTAACTTTCCTGTACAAGGGTTTCGGACAAGGCGGTTCTAAAAGTGTCCTTCTTGTTTTCATCTGACTCTGTTTTTATGAGTTACGGGTTATTATATTTCTTAGTATTGGACATGATCGTCTCTTACTAGGTTGCTAGCTACCGCTGCAACCCGGATAGATCCTTTATGTAACTATATCGAAGTGCATTTTATAATAGCTTTATATTCGTTATTTATTATAACAATTCGTAAGACAATGCTTCGTGAATGATATCCCTCCCCCCAATAAGTAAATCGCTCCTAATATGTAAATTTTAGAAAATCAACAGGTCTAGACAGAGTCTTCACCATTATGTGGCTTTTTATTCCATGGTTGTTCCTCACCAGACGCAAATATGGTGTAGAAAATCAATTCTACGATATAAATCCCGGCTGTGACCCAAAAAATAATTTGCCAACGTTCGTGAGTTTGATTGCCATGCGTTAGTTCTCCAACAAAGATGGGAACAATAAATCCAGGCACAGTTGCCACTGTGTTGGTAAGACCCAGCAAAATACCTGCATAATTTGGAGCAATGTCCATATGGTTTACCAGATATCCACAGTACTTTCCAGAGACGAACATGACACCAATAATCATGAGAGTTACAACAACGAGCCGATTGCACCCAGAAAAAGAAACAGCAACTAGGCATATTGCAGGCAGGAGAGTAGAGATTCCATTACATATTTTTCGGACAGTTCCTTGCTTAATAGTGTTATCCCTGCGTAGTTTTTCCATGATCGAACTTAAGATCAGGCTAAAAATCCACATGGCAATGTATGGAAGTGCAGATAAGCCGGCATTTTCAGCAATGTCGAATCGAAGAATCTGTTTCATAAATGTAGGAAGCTCCACTATAAAAAAGTACCAACCCCAGTTGCTGCAAGTGTGAGCAACAACAATAGCCCAGAATGGCATTGACTTCAGGATATCTATCCAAGGTGGACGAACTTTTTGTTTCTTTACGCCTTCGACCGACGTCTTTAAATTCATGGAATCAATAAGGAACTGCTTTTCTACGGAGTTGATAAATTTATGATTTAACGGAGAATCAAACACAAAAAATACCCATAAAACACACCAGATGATTGCTATGGTGCCCTGAATGTAAAACACCCAAGCCCAGCCAAGTTTTACAGCTAAGATTCCAGAAAATGGTAAGAAGATTACCGTTCCAAGAGACATGCCTGAATATATGAATGATGCTATTCTTGAGGTTGGAGGTGCCCACTTTGACACAAGAACATGCATTGCCGGCAAGGATAGACCTGCTGCTAGTCCTTCCACCAACCGAACAGCAATCACGAGCCCAAAATGAAAATTTGCAGCCAATGGAGTGATTATCGTTAAGACAGTGTTGACAGTGACAGATATCCAAAATACCCATTTTGCTGAATATTGTTCGGCTAACCAGCCACCAAGTATTTGTGTCATAATATAGCCCCAGAAAAAGGCTCCAAGAATTAGTCCCTGGGTTCGTTCATCCCAAAGGAAGGGTCCATCCTGATTTGATGAAGTTTTGGGACTAGATGACGACGGAATTGTACATGCGTAAGTAACGTTGGCCTTATCATTGTTCAGATCATCATGAATGGTCTTATCCAATTCTGTATGATTAACCATAGCTACAATAGCAATAGACATATTAATCTTTAGTCCATATAGTATGGCAAGCCCAGTAGAGGCTAAGAAGGTAAAGATAACCCTTGCTGCTATCACTGGTCCTTTGTTATCATTACTTAATTCAACCATTTTAAAATTATTTTAAAGTTATAAATATTTTCTATTTCAAAGTCTTTCCAAAACTAGGTAAAATTCTCTGAGGCTTGTAATTTTATGTTTCCAAGTTATTTCTAATTATTTTGTTTGTTGGCAATCAATGACTAGGTCACATAAATTTGCTTTTGATAGTTTTTAAAATTTCCTAAATTTAAGTGGAAAGTAAATCTTTTTTAAAAAAGCTTTGAGCATTTTTAACTGCATTGCTTCTAATCTACTTCACACTAACTGTTCTTCCAACTATTGTCAATTTCCTCTATATTATACCTCTTCTATACCAATATTAAAATTAACTAAAATTTGACTTCCAAAAAATATTGTCTGACACTAACTATTTTCTTTCCTCCATTTGGACACGTCTTGTTAGTTTTATAATGACAAATGAAATATCTGATTTTTGTCGTGCAATCTGCAATAAGCTATTTGGCAATATTCTGAGGCAACTACAAAACTTCTCGATTTTACTATGCTTTCATTTTTTGTATCTCTTCAAATAAATTCCGATCATAAGGGTTGCAGTGGCAGCTGCAACCTAGTGAAGTTTGAACAATGGTCCATAGTAACCAAAAAAGCAAAAAAACTTGCTAGCGCAAAACAAATGTCATTTATAACTGATTACGGAATGATAGCTATTATCTTGTTTAAAATAGAAAAATACAATTTTGAAAACCAATTCATGGAAGTTTTGAAACATACCCTGACATTCCCTAAGAAATTATATAAGATCTAAATTGAAGTACGGAGATAAAATTACCGTAGCCAAAAACTCTATAAAGAATGCTTACACTTTCCTGGATTGAACAACAAGAAAAATCATTTTTTTTTGTAATTCTACATCTGATGCGTCTGTTTTTTTTTTTGTTTTTTTTTTCCTCCGCTGTTGGCACGATACTGGAACATCATAGAGAGCTCTATAAGGGATAATTTCAAAGGAAATGGTTATAGCTACGTATTTTTCTAACCGACAAAACATAATATTATAAATCATATAAATTTTTGACAAAAAGTTATATCTTCGTCTACAAGATATAATGAGGTCTTATCGTAGGTTACAACCAAAAATCACCGTATAATAAAACGGTATGATGACGTCAGTTGCAACTCGAGTTCGTTCTTTACAATGTCTAGCCAAGAAAAAGCCGAGGGACTTTACTTGTGTGTGATATATTTTATCATTTTTACTTTAAAAAGAAGTTTGGGTAAAAGTAATATATATATATATATATATATATATATATATATATATATATATATATATATATATATATATATATATAATATATATATATATATATATATATATATATATATATATATATATATATATATATATATATATATATATATATATATATATATATATATATATACATATATATATATATATATATGTATATATATATATATATATATATATATATATATATATATATATATATATATATATATATATATATATATATATATATATATATATATATATATATATATATATATATATATATATATTGATAGAATTTGCTTTTTATGTTTATTCAGTGAAGAACGGATTCTAGAACGCACTAGCTAAAATTCAGAAATACTGTAAAAAATAACTGCCAAGCTATGAAGAACCGTTATATGTAGACGATAATTAAAAAAGACACTAGAACTTTAATTTCCGTTCGAATTAGCCTCTCGTGACCTTCTAGGACCACAGAGTCGATACGATCACTCCTGGAAAAAAACAACAAATAAACATGCATCCGTGATCTTTCTTCTGGCAAAAAAATACAAAACTCTACATTTTTACAGACAGGAGCTAGAAACCTCTACAGTAAGGTTCTCTGATACGCTGAATCACATGGTGTGATTTTGAATAAGATTCTATGACTTTTAGGGGGTGTTCCCCCTTTTTTGAAAATAAGGCAAATTAACTCAGGCTCGGACTAGGTTGCTAGCTACCGCTGCAACAGGGATAATATCTCTCCTAATATTATAATTACAAACAGGCAAAAGCCTACGGCTTTTTCTTTTTTGAATATTACGAGTCGAACTTCAAAGAATCAGCAGCTAACTAAGTCCAATATGTGCTATGGTTTGTTCTTTACTAGGTTTGAGCCATCTCTAAAGCCATAATACCAATGAAACTTACATAGTACCTACTGATGATTAATAATTACTATGGGCTTGAGTTTGTTCTTTACTATAATCTACTTATGATGCTTTCTTAACGAATATAATTAAAATGATCATCTATACAATGATTCCTTTTATTACTTCAGTTACTATGGGCTACAGTTCGTTCCTTATGTAAATATTAAGACGAGTCGCTCTTACTATTCAGTTCGTTACCACGAACTGTTGGATCAGTTACTATGGACTAAAGTTCGTTCTTTAATGTAATTAAACTTTACTAACCTATACTATAGTTAAGTGGCCTATAAAATTTAGTATAGGCAAAAGGTCTTTCTTTATTATATTCTTTATTGTAATTTTCCTTTCAAGTGAGACCATATTTTTTCAAGGTTTAAAAATTATTAAGTACACAATACCCCGTGTCGAGTATCTAAAACCTAGCATAAAAAAAAACTAATTTTTAAATTTTCAGGTATTTATCTGGTTTGAATTACAAAATTAGTATTATTGGTTAGACACCATAAATATTTTTGCAGTTACATAATAAGTTTAGCGATTCTGGACTGAAAACTAAAATAATTGCAATTATAAGACAATAATATGGAGATACGCACTTTACGGGTTACAAACCAAAAAAAGTTGGTTCCAGGATAGAATAATAACTTTGAACTGAGATGAAAAAAAATTTTCTTCCAGGAGACAAAAAGTAAAACTAATTATAAAATTTTCATGTATTTTTTTTGTTTAAATTAAGAACTTACTATTACTGATTAGGCATCATAAATATTTTTGCAGTTTACATAATAATTTTAGCGATTAAGCCAAAAAAGAAAATTTTGGTTCCAGGAGTTTCGGCTACTATTGAGACAAGTAGCTATTATTACTATAGAGTTCATTACCATGAACTGTTTGATTGCTTAAAAATTCAAGTATCTTTGAAAAGACTGGAGTATGAAAATACATCAAAAATGCAATTTTTTTTGACAAAATTGATCTACTTTAAAAAGTATTTTATTTTTAATTACAAAAGGCACTAGATGTTGCAATTGCCTTTAAAATGAGCTATTATACAGCTCTCTATGATTTTCTAGTGCCCAGCTAGCTGAGGAGGAAAAAAAACGGAAAGAAAAAATATCCCGTTTGTGGAGAATAACGTGGTAAAAGTCATTTTCTTGATTTTCAAACCAATATATTTTCTTTGTTATTCAAGCCAAAGGGCGGTAAGTTTTCTTTATAGAGGATTCGGACAAGGCGGTTCTAATGGTGTACTTTTTGTTTTGATCTGACTCTTTTTTTAGGAGTTGGGGGGTTTTATATTTCTTAACATTGGAGGTGATCGTCTCTTACTAGGTTGCTAGCTACCGCTGCAACCCAGATTGCTAGCTACCGCTGCAACCCGGATACTATTGAGACAAGTAGCTATTATTACTATAGATTTCATTACCATGAACTGTCTGATTGCTTCAAAATTCAAATATCTTTGAAAAGAATGCAGTATGAAAATACATCAAAATGCAATTTTTTTGACAAAATTGATTCTACTTTAAAAAGTATTTTATTTTTAATTACAAAAGTGACTAGATGTTGCAATTTTCTTTAAAATGAGCTATTATACAGCTCTCTATGATTTTCCAGTGCCCAGCTATTTGAGGAGGAAAATCAAGCGGAAAGAAAAAAATATCCCGTTTGTGGAAAATAACTTGGTTGAAGTCAATTTTCTTGATTTTCAAGCCAATATATTTTCTTTTTAATTCAAGCCAAAGAGTGATAAGTTTCCTTAATAGGGGTTTTGGACAAGGTGATTCTAATGGTGTAATTTTTGTTTTGATCCGACTCTTTTCTTAGGAGTTAGGGGTTTTTGTATTTCTTAACATTGGACGTGATCGTCTCTTACTAGATTGATAGCTACCGCTGCAACCCGGATTTTTGTTTTGATCTGACTCCTTTTTTAGGAGCTATGGGTTTTTATATTTCTTAACTTTGGACGTGATCGTCTCTTACTAGGTTGCTAGCTACCGCTGCAACCCGGATTAAAAAATTATTACCATATCTTATATGCATCTTTTATTTTATATGTCTTCGATAGTCTAATGGTAAGCATGCGCACTTGATACCTGAGAGAAGGGGTTCGATTCCCCGTCGGGGAGAACTTTTAATATGTTGAATTAAAAGCACTATCTTTTCAATTTAAAATTTAAAAAATAAACTTGTTTATTTACATTCTAGCTAAAATAATGAAGATAATATGAATGAACCACAGGGTTTAGTTTCTTAGGACTTGAGTTCGTTTTTTAACTATAAATACAAACATGAAAAAGCCTACGGCTTTTTCTTCTTTTAAATAGTAAGAGACAAAACTCAAACAATCAAGTAGCTAACTAAGTCCAATGTATGGAATGGTTTGTTATTTCAGTGATCGTCTTTTAATGTAAAAACCAATCAAACAGTTCATGGTAATGAACTCTATAGTAAAAATTTAAATAGGCTAGAGGTCGATCTTTACCATACTATAATGCCTTATGTATGATATCCTAATGATCGTCTTTTTGTAATTCTTTATGGTTCCATATGGTCTAGTGGCTAGGATAGTTAACTTTCACTTAACAGGCTCGGGTTCGATTCCCGGTGTGGGAAAATTTTAACTCTATAATCTTCGAACATTTGAACCTTTTATAATCTATAATGATGTATAATATAAATACTGTAATCTTAACTATAGTGAAGTGCGTATGCAAGTTAGTATAGGGAAGAGTTCGATCTTTATTATTCTTTACTGTAAAAACTAGCAAAACAGTTTTTAAGTCTGATGAGTGATTTAAGTCTGATGAAGATTTAACTGATGTGTCAAAAGTAAGGTTGCAATTTGACGATTTTGTTTTGGCCTTATTATAATTGGTATGGTTAAATAATAATATGCATATGGTTCTTAAATCATACTTCTTTATGGTTCCATATGGTCTAGTGGCTAGGATAGTTAACTTTCACTTAACAGGCTCGGGTTCGATTCCCGGTGTGGGAAAATTTTTAACTCTATAATCTTCGAACATTTGAACCTTTTATAATTTATAATGATGTGTAATATAAATACTGTAATCTTCACTATAGTGAAGTTGCCTATGCACGTTAGTATAGGGAAGAGTTTCGATCTTTATTATAATCGTCTTTTAATGGAAAATTTTAATATATTGACCTTAAATATAACTGTACTAGACTATACTATACGTAATTGGCCTATAAAAATTCAGTATAGGCAAGAGGTCGTTCTTTACTGTATGTCGAAAGATGAACGTTTATAAATATTGCATTCACTTATTACGTCACATATGGTTATCTTTTAATGTATTATTACAAACAGGAAAAAGCCTACGGCTTTTTCTTCTTTGGAATAGTGAGAGACGAACCTCAAAGAATCAGGCAGCTAACTAAAGTCCAATATAAGCAATTGTTTGTTCTTCTAATGATCATCCTTTTAATTTGGCTTTCTTACTAATTTGCTAGCTACCACTTAAACCCGGATTATGTAATAGGTTGCTAGCTACCGCTGCAACCTAGATATTCTTATTTCTGCTACTATGGGCTAAGGTTCGTTCTTTCATGTAAAACTAGCAAAACATTTTTTAAGCCTGATGAAGATTTAACTAATGTGTCAAAAGTAAGGTTGCAAGTCGACGATTTTGTTTTGGCCTTATTATAATTGGTATGGTGAAATAATAATATGCATATGGCTCTTAAATCATACTTCTTTATGGTCCCATATGGTCTAGTGGCTAGGATAGTTAACTTTCACTTAACAGGCCTGGGTTCGATTGCCGGTGTGGGAAAATTTTTAACTCTATAATCTTCGAACATTTGAACCTTTTATAATTTATAATGATGTATAATATAAATACTGTAATCTTAACTATAGTGAAGTTGCCTATGCAAGTTAGTATAGGGAAGAGTTCGATCTTTATTAAAAATTGTGATAACACATCTTGCTGTTTTGTTTGATTACTTCTCGATACGCCTGGTCGGTTGAATACCTTTGCTTTTTTCTTTTCAAGATACTATCTCTGTTGTTTGTGTAGTACTGTTTCTTCAATTTGCGTGCAGCTTGCTTGATTGAAACCATTATGTAATTATGAATGTGAACATTTACAGTTCTGACGCTTCTTATATAGTAATTATGACGTCACAGTCCAATCTGACTCCTGCTTTAGGAGCTATGGGTTTTTATATTTCTTAACATTGGACGTGATCGTCTCTTACTAGGTTGCTAGCTACCGCTGCAACCCGGAAAAAAGAAAAAAATATCCCGTTTAGGCAGAATGTTGTAGTAGCTGCCACTTTTCTTGATTTTCAAGCCAATATATTTCCCTTGCTGTTCAAGCCAAGGGACAGAAATTTTACTATGCAGGGGTTTCGGACAAGGCGGTTCTAATGGTGTACTTTTTGTTTTGATCTGACTCTTTTTTTAAGAACTATGGGTTTTTATATTTCTTAACATTGGACGTGATCGTCTCTTACTAGGTTGCTAGCTACCGCTGCAACCCGGATTTGTTTTGATCTGACTCCTTTTTTAGGAACTATGGGTTATTACATTTCTTAACATTGGACGTGATCGTCTCTTACTAGGTTTCTAGCTACCGTTGCAACCCGGATTTAAAGGTAGAACTCTTTCTAATTGATTACAAACAGGAAAAACCCTACGGCTTTTTCTTCTTTGAAATAGTAAGAGACTAGCCTCAAACAATCAAGTAGCTAACTTAATCAAATGTATGTATTGGGTTTTTATTCCAATTACCGTCTTTTAGTGGAAAATTTTAATATATTGACCTTAAATATAATAACTGTACTAGCCTATACTATAGTTAAGTGGCCTATAAAATTTAGTATAGGCAAGAGGTTGTTCTTTATTATAAAACTTTTTCTAATTGATTACAAACAGGAAAAAACCTACGGCTTTTTCTTCTTTGAAATTGTAAGAGACTAGCCTCAAACAATCAAGTAGCTAACTAAATCAAATGTATATATTGGGTTTTTATTCCAATGACCGCCTTTTAGTGGAACATTTTAATACATTGACCTTAAATATAATAACTGTACTCGCCTATACTATAGTTAAGTGGCCTATAAAATTTAGTATAGGAAAGAGGTCGTTCTTTATTATAATTTTACTATAAACAAGATAAAACCAAAGTTTGAAGCATAGTAGATATTGTTGTTAGAAATCGGACTTGCTTTAATAATCAAGTATCTTTGAAAATACTGCAGTATAAAAAGACAACGAATGGTCTGCGGTTAGAAAACGAGTGACAATCAGAATCCATATATATAGAATCTATATATAGAATCCTGCCACGTGCAGAGTGCTGGGGCCCAGAAGCGAAGCCGCCAGACTCTTGGTACTATAAATAATTTAAAACTCCACAGCTAACTCAGTCCAATAAATGCAATGGTGTGTTTTTCTAATGATCGTCCTTTAATATATAACTAAGGTTCGTTCTTTCATGTAAAAACTAGCAAAACATTTTTTAAGTCTGATGAAGATTTAACTAATGTGTAAAAAGTAAGGTTGCAAGTCGACGATTTTGTTTTGGCCTTATTATAAATGGTATGGTGAAATAATAATATGCACATGGCTCTTAAATCATACTTCTTTATGGTCCTATATGGTCTAGTGGCTAGGATAGGTAACTTTCACTTAACAGGCCCGGGTTCGATTCCCGGTGTGGGAAAATTTTTAACTCTATAATCTCCTAACATTTGAATCTTTTATAATTTATAATGATGTATAATATAAATACTGTAATCTTAAATATAGTGAAAGTGTCTATGCAAGTTAGTATAGGGAAGAGTTCGATCTTAATTATAATTATATGTAACTTTTATTTTATAAGTCTTCGATAGTCTAATGGTTAGTATGCCCACTTGTTACCTGGGAAAAGGGGGTTCGATTCCCCGTCGGGGAGAACTTTTAATATGTTGAATTAAAAGCACTATCTTTTCAATTTAAAATTTAAAAAAGAAACTTGTTTATTTACATTCTAGATAAAATAATGAAGATAATATGAATGAACCACAGTGTTCAGTTTCTTTGGACTTGAGTTCGTTTTTTAACTATAAATACAAACAGGAAAAAGCCTACGGCTTTCTTTATTATAATGATTACAAACAGGAAAAAGCCTACGGCTTTTTCTTCTTTGGAGTAGTAAGAGACGACTCTCAAAGAATCAGGCAGCTAACTAAGTCCATTGTATGCAATGGTTTGTTCTTCTAATGGTCGTCTTTTAATATAATAGGCTGCAGATTCAAATCCAGCCAGAGACAATTTTACATATTTATATATTTAAAGTTTAAATAAAAATTCTATGAATTAGTACTACATTAGATCCTCTTGACTGACATCGATCCCTTATGCAATTGTAATTCAGCTATCTATAGAATCATATCATTACTATATCATTAACTAATATAGGCTTATTTAGTATAGGAAAGAGTTCGTTCTTTATTATAACAGTGTGAAAAGACATCAAAAATGCAGTTTTTGGTGGAAAAATTTATTCTCTTTTAGAAATAATTTATTTTAGTTACTATAGATTTTAACCCAATTAATTTCCTTTAAAATGAGCTATTGAACAACCCCTCTACGATGTTCCAGTGCCAAGCTATCTGTGGAAAAGAAAAAAAAAGAAAAGAGAAAAAAATATCCCGTTTGGGGAGAATAACGTGGTTAAAGTCAATTTTCTTGATTTTCAAGCCAATATATTTCCCTTGCTGTTCAAGCCAAGGGACAGAAAGTTTTCTATACAGGGGTTTCGGACAAGGCGGTTCTAATGGTGTACTTTTTGTTTTGATCTGACTCCTTTGTTAGGAACTATGGGTTTTTATATTTCTTAACATTGGACGTGATCGTCTCTTACTAGGTTGCTAGCTACCGCTGCAACCCGGATTGCTAGCTACCGCTGCAACCCGGATTGGTATGGTGAAATAATAATATGCATATGGCTCTTAAATCATACTTATTTGTGGTTCCATATGGTCTAGTGGCTAGGATAGTTTACTTTCACTTAACAGGCTCGGGTTCGATTCCCGGTGTGGGAATATTTTAACTCTATAATCTTCGAACATTTGAACCTTTTATAATTTATAATGATGTATAATATAAATACTGTAATCTTAACTATAGTGAAGTTGCGTATGCAAGTTAGTATAGGGAAGACATCGATCTTTATTATAAAAAAAAAAGAAAAGAGAAAAAAATATCCCGTTTGGGGAGAATAACGTGGTTAAAGTCAATTTTCTTGATTTTCAAGCCAATATATTTCCCTTGCTGTTCAAGCCAAGGGACAGAAAGTTTCCTATACAGGGGTTTCGGACAAGGCGGTTCTAATGGTGTACTTTTTGTTTTGATCTGACTCCTTTGTTAGGAACTATGGGTTTTTATATTTCTTAACATTGGACGTGATCGTCTCTTACTAGGTTGCTAGCTATCGCTGCAACCCGGAAATCTGAGCCACCGTGCTCCAGGTGACCAAAAAGGCACCAATGACTAACACCATTTATGATCGATCCTTATTTCCCACTATACAAGTTTGTATAGGCAAGAGTTCGTTCTTTATTGTAACCCTGGGGAAAAAACCCCTGGGGAATTGATATTAAAATTCCGTTTTTTAGAGTTTCGGTTGCTATTGAGACGAGTTGCTCTTACTATACAATTCTTTAGCACGAACTGTTTAATAGCTACCGCTCCAACCCGGATAGTTCTTTACTATAAAATAGGCTTCTTATCATTCTTTGCTATATCTCTTACTAGGTTGCCAGCTACCTCTCCAACACAGAAAACTGTTCGAATTTATTTAAAAGTAACCTTGTATGCCGTCATATATACCACAAACCTCTTTTTCTTTTTCCTGTTGTATCATTTACTATGAGATAGACTTAGATCCTTACTGTATTTCTATTCACGTCATAGCTCTAATATAAAACTATGATGACATTCATTATTTATCTAGTAGGGTTTCAGACAAGGTAATTCTAATGATGTACTTTTGTTTTGATCTGACTCTATTTTTAGGAGTTTTGTTATATTTCTTAGCATTGGACTGATCATCTCTTACTAGGTTGCTAGCTACTGCTGCAACCCAAATTCACATATATATTTATTTATGAGAGGCAGCCTGGCCGAGTGGTCAAAGGCACTGGTGTTAGCCACCAGTCTCTTCGGAGGCGTGGGTTCAAATCTTACCGCTGGTATACGATTATGTTTGAAAGACTGGAGTGTGAAAAGACATCGAAAATGCAGTTTTTGGTGGAAAAATTTATTCTCTTTTAGAAATAATTTATTTTAGTTACAAAAGGTTTTTAACCCAATTAATTTGCTTTAAAATGAGCTATTGAACAACCCTCTACGATGTTCCAGTGCCAAGCTATCTGTGGAAAAGAAAAAAAAAGAAAAAAGAAAAAAATATCCCGTTTGGGGAGAATAACGTGGTTAAAGTCATTTTTCTTGATTTTCAAGCCAATATATTTCCCTTGCTGTTCAAGCCAAGGGACAGAAAGTTTCCTATACAGGGGTTTCGGACAAGGCGGTTCTAATGGTGTACTTTTTGTTTTGATCTGACTCCTTTGTTAGGAACTATGGGTTTTTATATTTCTTAACATTGGACGTGATCGTCTCTTACTAGGTTGCTAGCTACCGCTGCAACCCGGATTGCTAGCTACCGCTGCAACCCGGACTATGGGCTGAAGTTCGTTCTTTACTGTAATATGAAATTTAGTGTACTCAAGAGGTCGTTCTCTTTATTATAAAATCAAATCTTACCGCTGGTATACGATTATGTTTGAAAGACTGGAGTGTGAAAAGACATCGAAAATGCAGTTTTTGGTGGAAAAATTTATTCTCTTTTAGAAATAATTTATTTTAGTTACAAAAGGTTTTTAACCCAATTAATTTACTTTAAAATGAGCTATTGAACAACCCTCTACGATGTTCCAGTGCCAAGCTATCTGTGGAAAAGAAAAAAAAAGAAAAAAGAAAAAAATATCCCGTTTGGGGAGAATAACGTGGTTAAAGTCAATTTTCTTGATTTTCAAGCCAATATATTTCCCTTGCTGTTCAAGCCAAGGGACAGAAAGTTTCCTATACAGGGGTTTCGGACAAGGCGGTTCTAATGGTGTACTTTTTGTTTTGATCTGACTCCTTTGTTAGGAACTATGGGTTTTTATATTTCTTAACATTGGACGTGATCGTCTCTTACTAGGTTGCTAGCTACCGCTGCAACCCGGATTTTAATCTGAATCTTTTCCCAGGAGTTATGGGTTACTTTAGTTTTTTACTATGGGGCGTGATCGTCTCTCAATAGCTTACTAGCTACCGCTGCAACCCGGATTATATAAAAAAAACTAATTGACAAATACCATGCATGATGAACTATATCGGTCCTTTATGTGAGTTGCTAGCTACCGCTGCAACCCGGATAATAAACTGATAACAAACAGGAAAAATCCTACAGCTTTTTGTTCTTTGAAATAGTAAAAGAAGAACCTCAATCAATCAAGTAGCTAAGTAATTCAAATGTATGTAATTGTTTGTTATTCCAACGATCGTCTTTTAATGTAAATTATATAAAAATGTATTGAGAAACACCATTAATGATGAACTATATCGGTCCTTTACGTAATTACTGTAACTATGGGCGAGAGATTGTTCTTTACTGTAACTACAGCTCGTTCCTTATTGTAAATACTGGAAATCGGACAAGGCGGTTCTAATGGTGTAACTTTTTGTTTTGATCTGACTCCTTCTTAGGAACTATGGGTTTTTATATTTCTTAACAGTGGACATGATCGTCTTTTACTAGGTTGCTAGCTACCGCTGCAGCCTGGATTTATTATAAAATATAGACCCCTTTTATGAGGAACTGTATCGATCCTTTATGTAAAATAATGTGAACTCTACAGCTAACTCAGTCCAATATATGCAATGTTGGGTTTTTCTAATTATCTTCCTTTTGGCTAAAGTTCATTTTGTAATGCATATATTACAAAATTATCATCATATCTAACATGTAACTTTTATTTTACGAGTCTTCGATAGTCTAATGGTAAGCAAACCCACTTGGTTGCGTGGGAGAACGGGGCTCGATTCCCCGTCAGGGAGAACTTCTAATGTGTTGAATTAAAAGCATTATCTTTTAAATTTAAAATTTAAAAAAGAAACTTTTTTATTTACATCCTAGCTAAAATAATGGAGATAATATGAATGACCACAGGGTTCAGTTTCTGTGGGCTTGAGTTCGTTTTTATAATGTAAGTACAAACAGGAAAAAGCCTACGGCTTTTTCTTCTTTTAAATAGTAAGAGACGAAACTCAAACAATCAAGTAGCTAACTAAGTCCAATGATTGGAATGGTATGTTATTTCAGTGATCGTCTTTTAATGTAATCAATTTTTACTTCTCGATACGCCTGGTCGGTTGAATACCTTTGCTTTTCTCTTTTCAAGATACTATCTCTGTTGTCTGTGTAGTACTGTTTTTTTAACTTGCGTGCAGCTTGCTTTGATCTAACCATTATGTAATTCACGAACGAGACCATTTTCATCTTTGTAGTTCTTAAGTAGTAATTATGACATCGCGGCGTAATGATTTTATTTCATGATGACGTCATGGCGCAATGATATTATTTCATGACGTCTTCAGAAACCACAACATAATTTCGTGTTTTTCTATTCACGTCATAGCTCTAATATAAAGCTATGACGACATTCATTATTTATCTAGTAGGGTTTCAGACAAGGTAGTTCTTATGATGTACTTTTGTGTTGATCTTACTCTATTTTTAGGAATTTTGGGTTTTATATTTCTTAGCATGGGACTGATCGTCTCTTACTAGGTTGCTAGCTACTGCTGCAACCCAAATTATAAGAGGCAGCCTGGCCGAGTGGTCCAAGACACTGGTGTTAGCCACCAGTCTCTTCAGAGGCGTGGGTTCAAATCTTACCGCTGGTATACGATTATGTTTGAAAGACTGCAGTGTGAAAAGACATCAAAAATGCAGTTTTTGGTGGAAAAATTTATTCTCTTTTAGAAATAATTATTTTAGTTACTATAGATTTTTAACCCAATTAATTTCCTTTAAAATGAGCTATGGAACAACTCTCTACGATGTTCCAGTGCCAAGCTATCTGTGGAAAAGAAAATGAAAAAAAGAAAAAAATATCTCGTTTAGGCAGAATGTTGTAGTAGCTGCCACTTTTCTTGATTTTCAAGCCAATATATTTTCCTTGCTGTTCAAGCCCAAGGGACAGAAAGTTTCCTATACAGGGGTTTCGGACAAGGCGGTTCTAATGGTGTACTTTTTGTTTTGATCTGACTCCTATTTTAGGAACTATGGGTTTTTATATTTCTTAACTTAACATTGGACGTGATCGTCTCTTACTAGGTTGCTAGCTACCGTTGCAACCCAGATGGACGTGATCGCCTCTTACTAGGTTGCTAGCTACCGCTGCAACCCGGATACAAAGACATATACTAATAGCCCTAACAGGTTCGTATTCGCCACAATTGAAAAACATTGCTTTTACTTCGCTGTTGATAGGTATGCTTGTATCCGACGTCGGGTAGTTAGAACCTATCCAAAAATAAAACTGATTTTAAAATTTTAAGGTATTTCTCTAGCTTTAATTGAAAGATTCAAACTACTCCTCGGATACCATGGATATTTTTGCAGTTTACACAAGCTGCAAAGAACAAATAAGGACAAAGTTAAATAATACATTAAGAAGTAAAAAAAGATGGCAACAATGCAGGCTGATCCTTGTAAATTGAGAAACATTTTACGAATGTTTTACCGGGATTACGAAAAATATTCAAAATTACAGATTAAAATTCTCTCTGAAAAAGCGGATTTTGTTGAAAAGTTGGCTAGAAATGCTTTGGCAAAACTTCATAGTAATATCCAAAAGAAATGTTGCATGTTTAATGAAACGCTTCCAAGGTATGGACCGGAAACTGTGGAACAGTTTGCAGATGTAATGGGAAATATTAGACACCACTGTAAATATATGGAGGCATAATTGTCCTTTACTTAGTTTCAGCTTTATTTGATTATCGAGCCTTTGTATACTAACTAGATCCAACGACTATGCCGTCATTGATCAATATTGTACATAAAAATTAAGTTTTCGTAAAAAATTATTCTATTAAAAAAAATACAAATTGCACTAGATCCAGAGATTTTCTTTAATATGGGCCATTGAACAACTCTCTACGATGTTCCAGTGCCAATCTATCTGTGGAAAAGAAAGAAGAAAGAAAAAAGATGCCGTTTAGGGAGAATGCTGTAGTAGCTGCCACTTTTCTTGATTTTCAAGCCAATATATTTCCCTTGCTGTTCAAGCCAAATGAAAGAAAGTTTCCAATACAGGGGTCTCAGACATGGCGGTTCTAATGGTGTAACTTTTGTTTGATCTGTTTTTCAGGAGTTACGGGTTTTTATATTTCTTAACATTGGACGTGATCATCTCTTACTAGGTTGCTAGCTACCGCTGCAACCCGGATAAATTGCTTAAGAAATCAAATATCTTTGAGAAGATTGCAATATGAAAAGACAAGTGATAAAAGTATCATATTTATCATATTGATAATCTTAAAACATTAATGAATGACGTCATAGTCCAAGTGGCAAGCACGATCGGCCTTTAACCGAAAGGTTGGTGGTTCAAAGCCATCCGGGATCATTTTCTTTTAATTTGTAATTCAGTTATCAATAAAACCATATCATTACTATATCATTAACAATAATTAAGTTAAGTATGCAATTTAGTATAGGCAAGAGTTCGTTCTTTATTATACACCGAAAAAAGGGGGAAGCAACCTCTAAAAGTCATATAACCTTAATAAAAATAGTGGCTTATTTAGTATAGGAAAGAGTTCGTTCTTTATTATATCCTTTAAAATGAGCTATTGAACCACCCTCTACGATGTTCCAGTGCCAAGCTATCTCTGGATACAAAAGAAAAGAGAAAAAAAAGAAAAAAATATCCCGTTTAGGCAGAATGTTGTAGTAGCTGCCACTTTTCTTGATTTTCAAGCCAATATATTTCCCTTGCTGTTCAAGCCAAGGGACAGAAAGTTTCCTATACAGGGGTTTCGGACAAGGCGGTTCTAATGGTGTACTTTTTGTTTTGATCTGACTCCTCTGTTAGGAACTATGGGTTTTTATATTTCTTAAAATTGGACGTGATCGTCTCTTACTAGGTTCCTAGCTACCGCTGCAACCCGGATTATAATTGGTATGATAAAATAATAATATGCATATGGTTCTTAAATCATACTGTTTTATAGTCCCATATGGTCTAGCGGGTAGGATAGGTGGCTTTCATGCAGCAGGTCCGGGTTCGATTCCCGGTATATAATTTATAATGAACCACATCGATACTTTATGTAATCTTTATTATAATTTTTAATATATTGACTTTATATATTGACTTTGCAAGTCGACGATTTTGTTTTGGCCTTATTATAATTGGTATGGTGAAATAATAATATGCATATGGCTCTTAAATCATACTTCTTTATGGTTCCATATGGTCTAGTGGCTAGGATAGTTAACTTTCACTTAACAGGCTCGGGTTCGATTCCCGGTGTGGGAAAACTCTATAATCTTCGAACATTTGAACCTTTTATAATTTATAATGATGTATAATATAAATACTGTAATCTTAACTATAGTGAAGTTGCGTATGCAAGTTAGTATAGGGAAGAGTTCGATCTTTATTATAACTCGATACACATGGACGGTTGAATACCTTTGCTTTTGGTTTTTCTTATATTTGATGCGGTAATCTTCATCATTGTGATAACTCTCCTTGAACTTTTGTTTGGCTGTCTCAATTTTTGCATGTCTATAATCTTCATTTATTGTGATAACACATCTTGCTGTTTTGTTTGATTACTTCTCGATACGCCTGGTCGGTTGAATACCTTTGCTTTTTTCTTTTCAAGATACTATCTCTGTTGTTTGTGTAGTACTGTTTTTTCAACTTGCGTGCAGCTTGCTTGATTGAAACCACTATGTAATTATGAATGAGAACATTTACAGTTCTGACGCTTCTTATATAGTAATTTTGACGTCACGGCGTAATGATTTTATTTCATGATGACGTCATAGCGCAATGATATTATTTCATGACGTCTTCAGAAACAACAATATAATTTCGTGTTTTTCTATTCACGTCATAGCTCTAATATAAAACTATGACGACATTAAATATTTATCTAGTAGGGTTTCAGACAAGGTTATTCTAATGATGTACTTTTGTTTTGATTTGACTCTATTTTTAGGAGTTTTGTTATATTTCTTAGCATTGGACTGATTGTCTCTTACTAGATTGCTAGCTACTGCTGCAACCCAGATTCACATATATAGTTATTTATGAGAGGCAACCTGGCCGAGTGGTCCAAGGCACTAGTGTTAGCCACCAGTCTCTTCGGAGGCGTGGGTTCAAATCTTACCACAGTCCAATATAAGCAATGGTTTGTTCTTCTAATGATCATCTTTTAATTTGGCATTTCTTACTAGGTTGCTAACTACCACTGCAACCCGGATTATGTAATTAATAGGTTGCTAGCTACCGCTGCAACCTAGATATTCGTATTTATGCTAATATGGGCTAAGGTTCATTCTTTACTGTAAAAACAATCAAGTAGCTAACTAAATCAAATTTATGTATTGGGTTTTATTCCAATGACCGTCTTTTAGTGGAAAATTTTAATATATTGGCCTTAAATATAATAACTGTACTAGCCTATGCTATAGTTTAGTGGCCTATAAAATTTAGTATAGGAAAGAGGTCGTTCTTTATTATAATTAATTACAAAGGTTTCTATATACAGCAGTTTTCTTTAAAATGAGCCATTACACAGCTCTTTATTATGACCGCGAACTGTTTGATTTAATACTTAAGTTACTATGGGTTCAGTTCGTTCCTTATTGTAAAAAATGCAGATTTTGGTGGAAAAATTTATTCTCTTTTAGAAATAATTTATTTTAGTTACTATAGATTTTTAACACAATTAATTTTCTTTAAAATGAGTTATTGAACAACCCTCTACGATGTTCCAGTGCCAAGCTATCTGTGGAAAAGAAAAAGAAAAAAGAAAAAAATATCCCGTTTGGGAAGAATAACGTGGTTAAAGTCAATTTTCTTGATTTTCATGCCAATATATTTCCCTTGCTGTTCAAGCCAAGGGACAGAAAGTTTCTTATACAGGGGTTTCGGACAAGGCGGTTCTAATGGTGTACTTTTTGTTTTGATCTGACTCCTCTGTTAGGAACTATGGGTTTTTATATTTCTTAACATTGGACGTGATCGTCTCTTACTAGGTTGCTAGCTACCGCTGCAACCCGGATTTCTATTAGTAGAAATTTGGATTGCTCTATTTTGATATTTTTTTGGTTATTCTTTCTTTTTTTTCTTTTCAAGCGAGACCATATTTTTTCAAGGTTTAAAATTATTAAGTACACAATACCCCGTGTTGAGTAACTAAAACCTAGCATAAAAAAACTAATTTTAAAATTTTCAGGTATTTATCTTGTTTGAATTACAAAATTACTATTACTGGTTAGACACCATAAATATTTTTGCAGTTTACATAATAAGTTTAGCGATTCTGAACTGAAAACTAAAACAATTGGAATTATAAGACAATAATATGGAGATACGTACTTTACGTTTTACAAACCAAAAAAGTTTGGTTCCAGGATACAATAATAACTTTGAACTGAGATGAAAAAAAAATTTCTTCCAGGAGACAAAAAGCAAAAATAATTTTAGAATTTTCATGTATTTTTGTTGTTTAAATTAAAAAATTACGATTACTGATTAGGCATCATAAATATTTTTGCAGTTTACGTAATAATTTTAGCGATTAAGCCAAAAAGAAAATTTTGGTTCCAGGAGTTTCGGTTACTATTGAGACAAGTAGCTATTATTACTATAGAGTTCATTACCATGAACTGTTTGATTGCTTCAAAATTCAAATATCTTTGAAAAGACTGCAGTATGAAAATACATCAAAAATGCAATTTTTTTGACAAAATTGATTCTACTTTAAAAAGTATTTTATTTTTAATTACAAAAGGCACTAGATGTAGCAATTTCCTTTAAAATGAGCTATTATACAGCTCTCTATGATTTTCCAGTGCCCAGCTAGCTGAGGAGAAAGATCAAGCGGAAAGAAAAAAATATCCCGTTTGTGGAGAATAACGTGGTTAAAGTCAATTTTCTTGATTTTCAAGCCAATATATTTTCTTTGTTATTCAAGCCAAAGGGCGGTAAGTTTTCTTTATAAGGGTTTCGGAAAAGGCGGTTCTAATGGTGTACTTTTTGTTTTGATCTGACTCTTTTTTTAGGAGTTGGGGGGTTTTATATTTCTTAACATTGGAGGTGATCGTCTCTTATTAGGTACCGCTGCAACCCGGATAAATGATCGTCTCTTACTAGGTTGCTAGCTACCGCTGCAAACCGGATCAACCCAGTTTGAAAGCAACCCAGAAAATCTTATTGTGACTTTATTGTTTGAAAGCAACCCAGAAAAATCACAAACAAGAAAAAGCCTATGGCTTTTTCTTATTTGGAATAGTAAGAGACAAACTTTGAAAAGTCAGGCTTCAAACTAAGTCTAATATGTCCCATAGTTTGTTCTTTATTAGCTTTATGATGCCGATGAAAATTGCAAAATCCCCATTTATTTTCCAGTTAATATTGGCTAGATGTCGTTCTTTACTATAATAATTGACAACCCAGATTAAGTAAACCCTGATTACAAACAGGAAAAAGCCTACAGCTTTTTCTTCTTTGGAGTAGTAAGAGACGACTCTTAAGGTGTGAGGCAGCTAACTAAGTCTAATGTATGCCATGGTTTGTTCTTCTAATGGTCGTCTTTTAATATAATAAAATAAAAATTAATTTTTTCAATTTTTACGTCATCTCGCTCATTAAGTCATATATAGTTATTAGTACACAATAGGTTTTAGATATTACGTCATGTCACTTATTACGTCATATATGGTTATTAGTAGATAATCGGTAAAATATTCGTTCTTTATTATAATAATCGGTAAAATATTCGTTCTTTATTATAACCAAGCTATCTCTGGAAAACAAGAAAAAAAATATCCCGTTTAGGCAGAATGTTGTAGTAGCTGCCACTTTTCTTGATTTTCAAGCCAATATATTTCCCTTGCTGTTCAAGCCAAGGGACAGAAAGTTTACTATACAGGGGTTTCGGGCAAGGCGGTTCTAATGGTGTACTTTTTGTTTTGATCTGACTCCTTTGTTAGGTACTATGGGTTTTTATATTTCTTAACATTGGACGTGATCGTCTCTTACTAGGTTGCTAGCTACCGCTGCAACCCGGACTAGGTTCCTAGCTACCGTTGCAACCCGAATTGGCGCATAAAATTTAGTATAGGCAAGAGGTCATTCCTTATTATAACTACTTTTAATTAATATTTCAGTTACTATGAGCAAGCGTTCGTTCTTTATTATAATCGCTGCAACCCGGATTGATTCTTTCAAAAATTCTTTCTCCCTTTTTAAATCTTTAGAATTTTCAATTTCCTCACATTTAGCTTGCTCAGAAGAAATCATTTTACTGTCTAAGCTATGTATTTTAACACCCACTTTATATAATAAAAATACCCACGCGTCGAGTAGTTAGAACCTAAGAAAAACAAGAATAATTTTAAAATTTTCAGGTATGTTTCTGGTTTGAATTAAAAAATTAAAATTATTGCTCAGACACCATAAATATTTTTGCAGTCTGCAGCTAAATAAAAATAATTTATTTAAATTTTCAGGAATTATTCTAGTTTCAGTTGACAAATCAGATTTTTTGTTAAAACCCCCCAAAAAACACTGCATTTTACTTAACCATGTCTACATGTTTTTTATAATAGTAAAAGTCAACACGGTGGTCTAAGTTTCCTGAACAGATTATTGGCAATAATGATAACAAACAGGAAAAAGCCTACAGCTTTTTCTTCTTTGAAATAGTAAGAGACAAGCCTCAAACAATCAAGTAGCTAACTAAGTCCAATGTATGCTATGGTCCAATTTCTTATATCATTTTTTGTGGATTAACGAAATTCTTATCATGTCTTGTCATAACAATTCGATAGTCTAATGGTAAGCATACCTACCTTCACCTAGGAGACCAGGGTTCAATTCCCCGTCGGGGAGAACATTTAATATGTTGATTTAAATGCAATATCTTTTGAAGTTAAAATTTAAAAAAGAAACTCGTTTTATTTACATTCTAGCTAAAATAATGAAGATAATATGAATGAACCACAGGGTCAAGTTTTTTTGGGTTTGAGTTTGTTCAGGTTCAATTCCTGCCGAAGGCAATTTTTATACATTTGTCTTTTTAAAGTCTAAAAAAACTTCTATTAATAACTACTACATGAGATCCACTTGCCTGACACATTTTATGATGATGAGCAAGAGACGATGCTTTCTTTACTATGTTACGATGTGCCTTGGTTTGTTCTTTACTAGGTTTCAGCTATATTCGATGAAACTTACATAGTGCCCATTTATAATTAACGGTATTGGTCCTTTATGTATCACATTGTTAATTTTACAACTTTGATTAATGACGTCATAGTCCAAGTGGCTAGGACGATCGGCCGTTAACCGAAAGGCTGGTGGTTCAAAGCCACCCTGGGTCGTTTATCTATTTTAATTTGTTTTTCAGCTATCAATAAAACCATATCATAACTATATCCTTAATTATAATTAACCTGAGTATACAATTTAGTATAGGGAAGAGTTAGTTCTTTATTATATTTTTTTGGAGTTATGGGTTTTTATATTTCTTAACATTGGACGTGATCGTCTCTTACTAGGCTGCTAGCTACCGGTGCAACCCGGATGATTTGTGTTGCGTCATTATGTATATAATGTCGTTCTTTAATATAAATTTTATGATGAACTACGTCGATCCTTTAGGTAAATTTATTTAACAACAGGGATTTCCAGGTAATAATTTTCTTTCTCACTTATAAGTTTCAAGCCACTCAACGCACTACGTAACTCATTTTAAAGGTAGAACTCTTTCTAATTGATATAAAGCCTACGGCTTTTTCTTCTTTGAAATAGTAAGAGACTAGCCTCAAACTAGCTAAGTCAAATGTATGTAATGGGTTTTTATTCCCTTTAATGGAAAATTTTAATATATTGACCTTAAATATAACTGTACTAGCCTATACTATAGTTAAGTGGCCCTTACATTTTAGTATAGGAAACTTATTTTCTTTACTATAAAATAATCCCACCTGTCGCAGGGCAATTCTTCCTCAAGAATCGCTTGTTCACTTGAAACTTCCCAAAGAAACATTGTTCCTGTAGGATTCAATTGTTACTGTAGAGCAACTCGAACTTCTATCTTCCTTGTCAGGAGGAGAGCTCACTAGCCAATGCGCTACAGCAACTATTAGTACGAAAGTAATTATAGGTTCGATGATGTGTCTGGACATTCCTCGCGCAGTCACATAGTCAGGCTTCCTAAATTTAGTGCAAAAAATCTAAATTATTTGTTGGGGATGTAAAGTACATAGAACTATATTGGTCAGCTTCTGAGGCGAAACACAATCCATATTAACCAAAAGTTGAAATACGCGCTTTGAAAATTTCAAAGAGTTCGTGGTAATGAACTGTATAGTAAAAGCAACTCGTCTCAATAGTAATCGAAATTCAAAAAAACGGAATTTTGATACCAATAAATACATCAAAAGAATGGGATTATTACGCTGATTTAAAAATATGTAAGTTTCATCAAGTTTAGTTATACCCATCAAAAGTTATGAGCCTGAGAAAACTTGCCTTATTTTCAAAAATAGGGGAAAACACCCCTTAAAGGTCATAGAATGTTAATGAAAATCACACCATCAGTTTCAGCGTATCAGAAAGCCTTACTGTAGAGGTTTCAAGCTCTTATCTGCAAAAATGTGGAATTTTGTATTTTTGTCAGAAGAAAGATCACGGATGCGTGTTTATTTGTTTCTTCTTTTTACCAGGGGTGATTGTATCGACCCAGTGGTCCTAGAATGTTAAAGGAGGGCTCATTCAAAACGAAAATTAAAAGTTCTAGTCTCTTCTTTAATCAAAAGACCAATTTTTTTTAAAATATCACTTTTTACAAAAAACTGCATTTTTTTATGTTTTTCATACTGCAGTCTTTTCAAAGATATTTGATTTTTGAAGAACTTAAACAGTTCGTGGTAATGAACTGTATAGTAATCAAACAGCTCGTGGTAACGAACTTTATAGTAAGAGCCACTCGTCTCAATAGTAACCGAAACTCTAAATAGTAACCGAAACATTAAAAGACGATCATTGGAAAAACCAACCATTGCATACATTGGACTTAGTTAGCTAATTGACTGTTTGATTATTATGGGATAAAGTTCGTTCTTTAATGTAAAATCCTGCGATCCGAGTTCAAATCCTGGTGGACGGTTGTTATTAAATGTAGCTTACTTATACTACCATTTAGGTTTCTGCTGTAATTCTTTCTTTTCAAAATTAAATTAGTTGCTATCGCCTAGAGTTAGTTCTTTACCACATCGTAATAATTTGTTTTATAATAATAATTAATTTTGCTAATTACAAAAGGTTTCTATATACAGCAGTTTCCTTAAAAATGAGCCATTACACAGCTCTTTACTATGACAACGAACCGTTTGATTTAATACTTAAGTTACAATGGGTTAAAGTTCGTTCCTTATTGTAAATTCAAGCCAATATATTTCCCTTGCTGTTCAAGCCAAGGGACAGAAAGTTCCTATACAGGGGTTTCGGACAAGGCGGTTCTAATGGTGTACTTTTTGTTTTGATCTGACTCCTCTGTTAGGAACTATGGGTTTTTATATTTCTTAACATTGGACGTGATCGTCTCTTACTAGGTTGCTAGCTACCGCTGCAACCCGGATTCCTATATAGGGGTTTTGGACAAGGCAGTTCTAATGGTATACTTTTTGCTTTGATCTGACTTTTTTTGGAGTTATTGGTTTTTATATTTCTTAACATTGGACGTGATCGTCTCTTACTAGGTTGCTATCTACCGCTGCAACCCGAATTGTTGTTTAAGCAAAGAGAGTCCGGGTTACAGCTGCCGCTGCAACCCGGATACCGCTGTAATCTGGATAACTTGCAGCTACCCTTGGAACCACCATATATCAGTTACTATGGGTGAGAGATCGTTCTTTACTGTATAATTGCTTAAACTAAATTTTATGGGAACTTTGAAATTTAAAGTTTTTGATTTACTCTTAAACAAAATTTTACGAGAACTTTACTGTTTATAGTTTCTGGTATACAGTTAATGGCTTAAGCTCAGTTTTATGCGAACTTTCCAGGTTATAGTTTTTGAGTTTACAGTTAATGTCTTAAACAAAATAAATAGTGACGAAGACCTCACTGCCTTTCCATTTCAAATTGGGCGTTGGACTCGCATTTTTTTTAAACTTATCTTTTGGGGACGTTACATGGATGACGCAATTTCACTGTGGGATTATGGGGAAAATGAACTTAGGGTTTTTAGATCACCTTAATATATATGACAAAATTTACAGTTTACCTTATAAATTGAAATTGCTAATAAAATCTAATTCCCAGATTTGACTTTACTGTATCTTATAAGACTTCAGTTACGATGGACTACAGATCGGTCTTTATTATAACTACCGCTGCAACCGAGATTGATAAATCAGATTATGTAAACCCTGATTACAAACAGGAAAAAACCTACGGCTTTTTCTTCTCTGGAGTAGTAAGAGACGACTCTTATAAAATCAGGCAGCTAACTAAGTCCAATGTATGCAATTGTTTGTTATTCCAACGATTGTCTTTTAATGTGACTACCATTGCAACCCGGAATATATTAAAGATTTGAGTTAGTATAAGCGAGGGTTCGTTCTTTATTATAATTAAACTTCCTGAGAAACATTGTGTGTGTAGAATCTTTTTTATTGCCCACTATCTTAGCGAAATCCAAAGCTGGATAGCGCCGTTCTTGTCTGAGGCCAAACTACAATTTTTCTCTTTGCTGATTAAGGACTTTTCTTTTTTTGAAACTAGATTTAAACTTAATTAGAGGAAGTCGGAATTATCTTTAGAAAGAAGGAACTTTATTTTTGTATTTTAAATATATCGCATTTTACTCACGGTACATTTGCGCTATAGATTTGCAAATTAGGGGGGGGGGTAAGCATAACGGGTCTGCATGCAAAATGTGTTTGGTACAATTATTCTGCATATTAGATAGATAGACAAATAAGTGTATTTTAAAGCCAAATATACGGCCATGACACAGTAAAATAACATAAATGAATATAGTGAATGGGGGGGGGGGGGGGTTAACCCTCCGAAAAATGCCCTCCCCCACGAAAAATACCCCCTCCTTCAGAAAGTAGCCCCTGTGGAAAATACTCCCTCCTTGGAAAATACCCTCGTGGAAAATACCCTCCCCCCTGTGGAAAATAAGGTTTCTAATTTGAAACTTTTATTTAAGTTTTTTTATAGTTTTGTTGAAAAGTGCTAAGGAACGGGAAAATGAGGAATTTACACACCAGAAGTGTCTTAAAAACTTAGAAAAAACACAAATCAATTTGTGTTGAAAAGACTTCCATATGAACTTCTGCAATTTTTGGCAGTAGCGGGTGCCAAATTAAAAAAAAATTGAAGAAGAAAAAAATTTAGGCAAACAATCATCAAAATTAAGCTAAAACATATGGCACCAAAAAGTTTAAGAAGGTTTGGCTATCCTTTGAAAGGATAGTTGGCTTTGGGAACCAACACATTCTAAATTGTTTAAGTTTTTACGGACAAAAGCATTGTCAAATTCTACGAGTTTGTTTTTCTTATCTTCCTAGTGTAAAACTACCACAAATCACCATTAACAAATAAATGAAACCCAAAACTAACAGAAATTACTATCTATTCCTTATAATCTTAATACTTCTTTATTTGTTGAAGTCAAAAAAGTGAAAACATTTAAAATGTATTTTGTTTTCAGTAAAGTGCAAATTACTTTCTGGTCTTGAGGAGGTGCGGCGGTTGTCAGCCCTACTCATGCTAATTGTTGCTATTTTGAGTTTGAATAGGTTAATTATTGTTATTTTGGTTCGTTTTGGGTTCAATTCATTTATTTATGGTGATTTATGATAGTTTTACCCTTGTGAATTTGGGACTATATAGTAATTATAAGGAAACCAAAGGAAAAGAAGCAGAATAGGGAAAACCCTGGAAAAAATGTTTGTTGTCCCATTATTGGCTGCCTCCCAATAGATTTTGACCCATAATAAGGAAAAATGTAAGTTCTAATTTGTGACTGAGGAACCCCTAACAAGTTTTCCACAAATTTTTTTAGACAGTTCCTTATTGACTGTTGATTCACTCTTTAGAAGATTGTCATAAATTGGGTCAATATTTAAACTACCTGTGTCCCTATTTATCGAAAGGTTAGCAAACATATGTTTTTTAATCTCGTTTTTTTTTTCATTGAGATTTTTATCTTTGTTGGTTTTTTGTCATGGCTGGCCAGTTCGGATTAAGATCTTTCAACCATCACTCCTGGAAAAAAAAATGGTAACAAAACACAAAAAACGTATCCGTTCAGGGGGAAAATACAGAAATATAGCATTCCGTCCAGGGGAAACATTTCTAATTATTGTGGCTTCATACATCAGGTCATAGGTACTCTTGCAATGCAATAAAAGTTGACGGCATATTTTTACCGAAATCGCCCCTTATTACGTTGTTTTCCTTGTGTTTTCTATAATTATGCAAACTTTCTTGTGTTCTAATAACTGCACTTATTACTAATAAGCAAATACATATTTAAGATTACCATAAAATCTGATCCTTTGACTGAATGATATCAATAGTTAGACTCTTATACTTTCGTTATTGACAAGGATCGTTATTTACTTACCATTCATTACTATACAGAAATTACCATACAGAAATTACAATAGATAGCCTAGTCAAACTCAAAACGAGCAAAAAGTAAAAAGAGTAAGGCTGACAATACATATGTCTTCTTCAGACCAGAAAATAATTTGTACTTTACTTTTTAAAAAAAATTAAAACCCGTGTATTGTCAGTTTGATATACATATTCTGATATCTATTCCTTATAATCTTAATACTTCTTTATTTGTTGAAGTCAAAAAAGTGAAAACACTTAAAATGTATTTTGTTTTCAGTAAAGTGCAAATTACTTTCTGGTCTTGAGGAGGTGCGGCGGTTGTCAGCCCTACTCATGCTAATTGTTGCTATTTTGAGTTTGAATAGGTTAATTATTGTTATTTTGGTTCGTTTTGGGTTCAATTCATTTATTTATGGTGATTTATGATAGTTTTACGCTTGGAAAATTGTTTGAATTTATTTCTTCTCAGTTTTGGCTTAACGAGGCCATGGGAACAGGCAAGGGGGGGGGGGGGCATGGCAGTAGAACCCTATCATGAGCTCGTGACAGGACCACGTGGTCCTGTCAGCATTTTTAATGCTGACGGGGCACCAAATAAGGGCATAGCCTCCCTAGGGAGAAAGATTACGTAATGGTGTCAATGACCTCTTTTTCCAAGGTCGATTTATTTGATGTTTCTATGTGTAATAACTCCGGGGCGAAGGTTGCACATGCGCATTGAATTCTAACGGGAACAATGTTATTGATCTAGGACTCGAGGGGGAAGTGAATTTCCGAGAACTTGATTGCATAATCGATCGTGAATGTCATGGTGTCCAGAAATAGTATTTGTTGTTGTTGCTCGAGCCCAAATGTTATGACATTCCCGGAAACAGTTAGATCACGTGTTTCCTTCTCAGCCAATCAGCAAGTCGGATACATCCTCCTTCTCAGCCAATCAGAGGCCTGCTTACATATGATTTCCCCGTTACATAACAATTCACCCTTGAGATTTCGTATATAACGGGCATGCAATGTGATTAAATTATCAGAAAGTATTTTGACACCGTGTAAACAACTAAAATGGATAATATTGATGAATTAGAAGCCTTGGCAACTACAATTTACCATGTAAGTACATTTTTTATTTTCAAACGAATTTTCCTTGGACATCCTCCAGTATATTCAGCTAAAACGTAAATATATTCCTTTACCCCAAACCCCCCCCCAACCATACAAACATCATTATACTCACTAGGAAAACGTAAATATATTCTTTTTACCCTCGAAACCTACCCCCCCCCACCCCTCACTGTTTTACAACCAAATTCTCGCAAATGGAAATAATCTTTTCGTTAAATTATAGCCTTTCTCTATTGTGTTTTAAAGTGTATACTGACTTCCATCACTGTTGTTATTAGCTCGCTCTGGTTTTGACACAAGACTCCAATGTGATGCCTATAATTAGCTGTCACCATTTTTCCGGTTTTGTTTACAAACGCGGTCAAGTCAATGGAACTATTCTTCTGTCAAATTAAAACAGTTTTAAGCAAAAAGAGATTGCTGTATATTAACCTTGTATTTGTCAGAGAGCCGGTGAAAGAGATTATTTTCAAATTAAGTTTAACAATATATTTAGAACATTATGTGAAAGGAGGGGGGGGTCAATACATTGCTTCTAACAGCTTCGTTGTAAGTAAATTATGTGAAGGGGGAGAGCAATACCTTCAATTCTACCGCCATCAGTGTAAAATGAAAACAAACAGTGCGGGGCTAGAAAAGTCTTTGGGAGTTGCATGAAGCTAATATTATGTATAAATTGAATAGCATTTTAACCTATGTTTGCAAAATATAGGCCTACATGTCGATGGGTTAACGATCTATTTTAAAGCCTATAGACCGGAAAATTTAATATTTTTCTAAATGGTAAAAATAGAAACAATGATTCCTATCCTATGGCTATAGACCACTGATTGTCTAATAAAAACGTTTGATTTCTAAGCCTAATATATTTCTCGCGAAATTTTTACTTTTTGCTTTCTTAGTGATAAACTAAACAAAATTGTAGTTAATAACTTTCTTTCTGTAAAAAAGGGGCAAATTATTTAGATACTAATTTTTTCTCTTCTTTTTAAGGCCAATTATGAAGAATGCGTGCCCCCTCCATCCAAGAAAGCCAGAGATGACGAGGCAGCCACCATACAGCCCGGTCAAAAACCGAAAAGAGAATGGGTGGCTTCTTATAATAATTTGTGGAGAATAACGTGGTAAAAGTCTATTTTCTTGATTTTCAAGCCAATATATTTTCTTTGTTATTCAAGCCAAAGGGCGGTAAGTTTCCTTTATGGAGGATTTGGACAAGGCGGTTCTAATGGTGTACTTTTTGTTTTGATCTGACTCTTTTTTTAGGAGTTGGGGGGTTTTATATTTCTTAACATTGGAGGTGATCGTCTCTTACTAGGTTGCTAGCTACCGCTGCAACCCGGATTCCTTATTATAAAACTAACAACTCGTCTCTTACTAGGCTGCTCTACTAACGCTGCAAACCGGATGCTAACTGTTTGATAATCTTACCTATAGTTAATTTGCCTATGCAAGTTAGTATAGAAAGAGTTTGTTCATCATTATTATGACGTCATATACACCACAGACCTCTTTTTCTTTTCCCTGTCGCATCAGTTACTATGAGATAGACTTCGGTCCTTACTGTATCCTTAAGAAATCATCATAAGTAAAAATTTCCCATACAGAAATTGAACTCAAGCCTTCTGGGTGAGAGCTATTCCAACCTCTAGACCATATAGGTCTAGAGGCCTATATGGTCTCTAGACCTCTAGACCTCTAGACCCAATTAATTTCCTTTAAAATGAGCTATTGAACAACCCTCTAAGATGTTCCAGTGCCAAGCTATCTCTGGAAACAAAGAAAAAAAGAAAAAAGAAAAAAATATCCCGTTTGGGGAGAATAACGTGGTTAAAGTCAATTTTCTTGATTTTCAAGCCAATATATTTCCCTTGCTGTTCAAGCCAAGGGACAGAAAGTTTCCTATACAGGGGTTTCGGACAAGGCGGTTTCTAATGGTGTACTTTTTGTTTTGATCTGACTCCTTTGTTAGGAACTATGGATTTTTATATTTCTTAACATTGGACGTGATCGTCTCTTACTAGGTTGCTAGCTACCGCTGCAACCCGGATTATTACAAACAGGAAAAAGCCTACGGCTTTTTCTTCTTTGGAATAGTAAGAGACGAACCTCAAGGAATCAGGCAGCTAACTAAGTCCAATATAAGAAATTGTTTGTTCTTCTAATGATCATCTTTTAATTTGGCGTTTCTTACTAGGTTGCTAGCTACCACTTAAACCCGGATTATGTAATAGGTTGCTAGCTACCGCTGCAACCTAGATATTCTTATTTCTGCTACTATGGGCTAAGGTTCGTTCTTTCATGTAAAACTAGCAAAACATTTTTTAAGCCTGATGAAGATTTAACTAATGTGTCAAAAGTAAGGTTGCAAGTCGACGATTTTGTTTTGGCCTTATTATAATTGGTATGGTGAAATAATAATATGCATATGGCTCTTAAATCATACTTGTTTATGGTTCCATATGGTCTAGCGGCTAGGATAGTTAACTTTCACTTAATAGGCTCGGGTTCGATTCCCGGTGTGGGAAAACTCTATAATCTTCGAACATTTGAACCTTTTATAATTTATAATGGTGTATAATATAAATACTGTAATCTTAACTATAGTGAAGTTGCGTATGCAAGTTAGTATAGGGAAGAGTTCGATCTTTATTATAAAACTTTACTAACCTATACTATAGTTAAGTGGCCTATAAAATTTAGTATAGGCAAGAGGTCGTTCTTTATTATACATTTTTTTGCAAAAAAACTGATTCTATTTTAAAAATAATTTGTTTTAATTACAAAAGGTTTTTAACCCCGTTAATTTTCTTTAAAATGAGCCATTGAACAACTCTCTACGACGTTCCAGTGCCAGCTATCTGTGGAATTACTAACCTATACTATAATTAAGTGGCGTATAAAATTGAGTTTAGACAAGAGGTCGTTCCTTATTAAAATGATGGAAATTACATAATCCCTATTTATGTTTCAGTTAACATGGGCTAAGTGTCGTTCTTTATTGTAAAACTTTTAATATGTTGAATTAAAAGCACTATCTTTTCAATTTAAAATAAAAAAAAGAAACTTGTTTATTTACATTCTAGCTAAAATAATGAAGATAATATGAATGAACCACAGGGTTCAGTTTCTTTGGACTTGAGTTCGTTTTTTAACTATAAATACAAACAGGAAAAAGCCTACGGCTTTTTCTTCTTTTAAATAGTAAGAGACGAAACTCAAACAATCAAGTAGCTAACTAAGTCCAATGTATGGAATGGTTTGTTATTTCAGTGATTTACTAACCTATACTATAGTTAAGTGGCCTATATAATTTAGTATAGGCAAGAGGTCGTTCTTTATTATAATCTCTTACTAGGTTGCTAGCTACCGCTGCAACCCGGATACACCTGGACGGTTGAATACCTTTGCTTTTGGTTTTTCTTATATTTGATGCGGTAATCTTCATCATTGTGATAACTCTCCTTGATCTTTTGTTTGCCTGTCTCAATTTTTGCATGTCTATAATCTTCATCATTGTGATAACACATCTTGCTTTTTTGTTTTGCTCTCTCAATTATCACTTCTCGATACGCCTGGTTGGTTGAATACCTTTGTTTTGCTCTCTCAATTATTACTTCTCGATACGCCTGGTCAGTTGAATACCTTTGTTTTGAACTCTCAATTATTACTTCTCGATACGCCTGGTCGGTTGAATACCTTTGCTTTTTTCTTTTCAAGTTACCATCTCTGTTGTTTGTGTAGTACTGTTTTTTCAACTTACGTATAGCTTGCTTTGATCTAACCATTATCTAATCCAGAATGAGAGAATTTACATCTTTGTCGTTCTTAAGTAGTAATTATGACGTCACGGCGTAATGATTTTATTGACGTCATGGCGCAATGATATTATTTCATGACGTCATCAGAAACAACAATATAATTTCGTGTTTTTCTATTCACGTCATAGCTCTAATATAAAGCTATGATGACATTCATTATTTATCTAGTAGGGTTTCAGACAAGGTAATTCTAATGATTTACTTTTGTTTTGATCTGACTCTATTTTTAGGAGTTTTTTTATATTTCTTAGCATTGGACTGATCGTCTCTTACTAGGTTGCTGGCTACTGCTGCAACCTAAATTCACATATATATTTATTTATGAGAGGCAGCCTGGCCGAGTGGTCCAAGGCACTGGTGTTCGCCACCAGTCTCTTCGGAGGCGTGGGTTCAAATCTTATCGCTGGTATACGATTATATTTGAAAGACTGCAGTGTGAAAAGACATCGAAAATGCAGTTTTTGGTGGAAAAATTTATTCTCTTTTAGAAATAATTTATTTTAGTTACTATAGATTTTTACCCAATTAATTTCCTTTAAAATGAGCTATTGAACAACCCTTTACGATGTTCCAGTGCCAAGCTATCTCTGGATACAAAAAAAAAGAAAAAAGAAAAAAATATCCCGTTTGGGGAGAATAACGTGGTTAAAGTCAATTTTCTTGATTTTCAAGCCAATATATTTCCCTTGCTGTTCAAGCCAAGGGACAGAAAGTTTCCTATACAGAGGTTTCGGACAAGGCGGTTCTAATGGTGTACTTTTTGTTTGGATTTGACTCCTTTGTTAGGAACTATGGGTTTTTATATTTCTTAACATTGGACGTGATCGTCTCTTACTAGGTTGCTAGCTACCGCTGCAACCCGGATTTATTTTACATAATAATGGATATTTATATAAAAAACCTAATTGACAAATACCATTTATGATGAACTATATCGGTCCTTTATGTAAAACAGGAAAAAGCCTACGGCTTTTTCTTCTTTTAAATAGTAAGAGGCGAAACTCAAACAATCAAGTAGCTAAGTCCAATGTATGGAATGGTTTGTTATTTCAGTGATCGTCTTTTAATGTAAATTTTTTCCTTTCAAGTGAGACCATGTTTTTTCAAGGTTTAAAATTATTAAGTACACAATACCCCGTGTCGAGTATCTAAAACCTAGCATAAAAAAAACTAATTTTTAAATTTTCAGGAATTTATCTTGTTTGAATTACAAAATTAGTATTATTGGTTAGACACCATAAATATTTTTGCAGTTTCCATAATAAGTTTAGCGATTCTGGACTGAAAACTAAAATAATTGCAATTATAAGACAATAATATGGAGATACGTACTTTACGGGTTACAAACCAAAAAAAGTTTGGTTCCAGGATACAATAATAACTTTGAACTGAGATGAAAAGTTTTACAAAAAGTAAAACTAATTATAAAATTTTTATGTATTTTTGTTGTTTAAATTAAGAACTTACTATTACTGATTAGGCATCATAAATATTTTTGCAGTTTACATAATAATTTTAGCGATTAAGCCAAAAAAGAAAATTTTGGTTCCAGGAGTTTCGGTTACTATTGAGACAAGTAGCTATTATTACTATTGAGTTCATTACCATGAACTGTTTGATTGCTTCAAAATTCAAATATCTTTGAAAAGACTGCAGTATGAAAATACATCAAAAATGCAATTTTTTTGACAAAATTGATTCTATTTTAAAAAGTATTATATTTTTAATTACAAAAGGCACTAGATGTTGCAATTGCCTTTAAAATGAGCTATTATACAGCTCTCTATGATTTTCCAGTGCCCAACTAGCTAAGCAGGAAAAAAAAGCTGAAAGAAAAAAATATCCCGTTTGTGGAGAATAACGCGGTAAAAGTCAATTTTCTTGATTTTCAAGCCAATATATTTTCTTTGTTATTCAAGCCAAAGGGCGGTAAGTTTCCTTTATAGAGGATTCGGACAAGGCGGTTCTAATGGTGTAGTTTTTGTTTTGATCTGACTCTCTTTTTAGGAGTTGGGGGGTTTTATATATCTTAACATTGGAGGTGATCGTCTCTTACTAGGTTGCTAGCTACCGCTGCAACCCGGATTTGTTTACATCCTAACTAAAATAATGGAGATAATATGAATGAACCACAGAGTTCAGTTTCTTTGGGCTTGAGTTCGTATTTAACTGTATATACAAACAGGAAAAAGCCTACGGCTTTTTCTTCTTTTAAATAGTAAGAGACTAAACTCAAACGATCAATTAGCTAACTATGTCCAATGTATGGAATGGTTTGTTATTTCAGTGATCGTCTTTTAATGTAATGATCGATCCTTTATGTGATATAATTAAATGGCGTATAAAATTTAGTATAGGCAAGAAGTCGTTCTTAATTATAAAAACCCTGATAACAAACAGGAAAATATTACAAACAGGAAAAAGCCTTCGGCTTTTTCTTCTTTGAAATAGTAAGAGACGAACCTCGAACGATCAAGTAGCTAACTAACTCCAATGCATGCAATAAGATTTTATTCCAATGATCGTCTTTTATATCAGTTACTATGGGAGAGAGATCGTTCTTTACTGTAATTTATTGTAAAATAATTTGTTTTAATTACAAAATGTTTTTAACCCCATTAATTTCCTTCAAAATGAGCCATTGAACATCTCTCTACAATATTCCAGTGCCATGCTATCTGTTGAATTACTAACCTATACTATAATTACGTGGCGTATAAAATTTAGTATAGGTAAGAGGTCGTTCTTTATTATAATTTCAAAATTAAATTAGTTGCTATCGCCTAGAGTTAGTTCTTTACCACATCGTAATAATTTGTTTTATAATAATAATTAATTTTTTTAATTACAAAAGGTTTCTATATACAGCAGTTTCCTTTAAAATGAGCCATTACAGAGCTCTTTACTATGACAACGAACCGTTTGATTTAATACTTAAGTTACTATGGGTTAAAGTTCGTTCCTTATTGTAATTCTATGTAATGACTTAGTTCCTTGTACGAGCCCTCGACTTTTAGTAGATTAATATGTTGTATAATCTTACATTTTGATACTGCCTTATATACGCTATTAATGAAACAGTTCAAGACAGGAAAATGTGGAGCTAGTGCCCTTAGAGAACGCAAATAGCTCTGACATCCCTCATTTGGGCTACAGTATAACGAATGCCCATGCTTTCTTGTGTCCCTGTAATTGATTTCACAATAATCCAAGCCGCCAAGGTAGAAATTAACCACTTTGTCAGTTGAAAATTTTAATGCTATATTATTTTCAAGGATATCAAAAAGAATTTGACATAATTCAATATCCGTCGGATAGAGCTTGCAGATATCAGGGTGACATTGCCAAGTAACCTGCTGCCCAATTTTTGGTTTTGAATGTTTACTCAGATTGTTATAGGTGACTTCAGCCATCATAATTTCCTTGTCAGATCTAGATTCAGAGCATTCTTCAATAGTTGTCTCGTACTTTTCAGGACAGTTTGTTCTACTACACAGAGAATTTTTTGCCAAATATTCAGTAGAACTAAAAGAACTGTTTAAAACACAGTTAGAAATGCTTTTTTCTTGAGTCGGTGTTCCAGGAATTTGTTCTAAATCATTAGTCTTACAAACACATTTACTAATAACCCTAACAGGCTCGTTTTCGCCATAATTGAAAAACATTGCTTTTCCTTCGCTGTTGATAGGTATGCTTGTATATATGTTTTTATTGCTGCTACATAAACTGCAATTGCTCCTTCCAAAATTAATATACGAATTTTCAAAGAAGTACGCCTCCGTATATTCACTGTGTTGTCGAACATTTTCCATTGCATCTGTAAACTGTTCCGCAGTTGCCAATCCATACCTTGGAAGCTTTTCATTAAACTGACAACATTTCTTTTGGATATTACTATGAAGCTTTGCCAAGGAATTTCTAGCCGACTTTTCAACAGCATCCGCTCTTTCAAAGAGAATTTTAATCTGTAATTTTGAATACTTTTCGTGATCCTGGTAAAACATGCGTAAAATGTTTCTCAATTTACGAAGATCAGCCTGCATTTTTGCCATCTTCTTATATTTCTGAATGTAATTTTTCCCTTTGTCCTTATGCGTTCTTCGGTACAACCCCGCAGAGAATTTAATTTTTTCATTATAGCTTTTGTCACCCCAGTATCTACCCATTATTCTGGTAGCAACTTTTTTCTTATGTTTGTTTCGGTAATCTTCATCATTATCATACCGTTCCCTGCTCTTTTGTCTAGCCTGCTCAATTGTTGCTTCTCTATAAAGTTTATCATTGTGATAACGCTCCTTGATCTTTTGTTTAGCCTGCTCAATTCTTGCTTCTCTGTAATGTTCATCATTACCATACCGTTCCTTGATCTTTTGTTTGGCTGTCTGAATTTTTGCATGTCTATAATCTTCATCATTGTGATAACACATCTTGCTGTTTTGTTTGATTACTTCTCGATATGCCTGGTCGGTTGAATACCTTTGTTTTGCTCTCTCAATTATTACTTCTCGATACACCTGGTCGGTTGAATACCTTTGCTTTTTTCTTTTCAAGATACTATCTCTGTTGTTTGTGTAGTACTGTTTTTTCAATATCCGTGCAGCTTGCTTGATTGAAACCATTATGTAATTATGAATGTGAACTTTTACAGTTCTGAAGCTTCTTATATAGTAATTATGACGTCACAAGGTAATGATTTTATTGACGTCATAGCGCAATGATATTATTTCATGACGTCTTCAGAAACAACAATATAATTTCGTGTTTGTCTATTCACATCATAGCTCTAATATAAAACTATGACGACATTCAATATTTATCTAGTAGGATTTCAGACAAGGTAATTCTAATGATGCACTTTTGTTTTGATCTGACTCTATTTTTAGGAGTTTTGTTATATTTCTTAGCATTGGACTGATCGTCTCTTACTAGATTGCTAGCTACTGCTGCAACCCGGATTCACATATATATTATTTATGAGAGGCAACCTGGCCGAGTGGTCCAAGGCACTGGTGTTAACCACCAGTCTCTTCGGAGGCGTGGGTTCAAATCTTACCGCTGGTATACGATTATGTTTGAAAGACTGCAGTGTGAGAAGACATGGAAAATGCAGTTTTTGGTGGAAAAATTTATTCTCTTTTAGAAATAATTTATTTTAGTTACAAAAGGTTTTTAACCCAATTAATTTCCTTTAAAATGAGCTATTGAACAACCCTCTACGATGTTCCAGTGCCAAGCTATCTCTGGAAACAAAGAAAAAAAAAAAGAAAAAAATATCCCGTTTAGGAAGAATGTTGTAGTAGCTGCCACTTTTCTTGATTTTCAAGCCAATATATTTCCCTTTCTGTTCAAGCCAAGGGACAGAAAGTTTCCTATACAGGGGTTTCGGACAAGGCGGTTCTAATGGTGTACTTTTTGTTTTGATCTGACTCCTTTTTTAGGAACTATGGGTTTTTATATTTCTTAACATTGGACGTGATCGTCTCTTACTAGGTTGCTAGCTACCGCTGCAACCCGGATTGCTAGCTACCGCTGCAACCCGGATAATAACAAAATTTAATTAGAGTTCGTTCTTTATTGTTATGTTAGCATTGGACGTGATCGTCTCTTATTGTGACTTATTACAAAACAAGAAATAATATTTTCATCTAATTAACACTTCTTATGACTCGTATCGAGTTAGTATCCATAACCTAACAAAAAGTAAAACTAATTTTTAAATTTTCAGGTATTTTTTTAGTTTGAATGAAAAGATTAAAATTATTGCTCAGATATCATAAATATTTTTACAGTTTACATAATAACTTTAGCGATTCTAAACTGTAAAACTAACTCAGTCCAATATATGCAATGGTGTGCTTTTCTAATGATCGTCCTTTAATATAAACTATGGACTAAAGTTCGTTCTTTAATGTAATCACTAGTCTCTTCGAAAATGTGGGTTCAAATCCTACCACTGGTATACGATTATGACGTCATTGATCAATCTTTAATATGAAATATGCGATTTTTCGTAAAAAACTGATTCTATTTTAAAAATACATTGTTTTAAGTACAAAAGGTTTTTAACCCAATTAATTTCCTTTAAAATGAGCTATTGAACAACTTTTTACGATGTTCCAGTGCCAAGCTATCTCTGGAGACAAAGAAAAAAGAAAAAAATATCCCGTTTGGGGAGAATAACGTGGTAAAAGTCTATTTTCTTGATTTTCAAGCCAATATATTTTCTTTGTTATTCAAGCCAAAGGGCGGTAAGTTTCCTTTATGGAGGATTTGGACAAGGCGGTTCTAATGGTGTACTTTTTGTTTTGATCTGACTCCTTTTTTAGGAACTATGGGTTTTTATATTTCTTAACATTGGACGTGATCGTCTCTTACTAGGTTGCTAGCTACCGCTGCAATGCCGTGCTTTTCTAATGATCGTCCTTTAATATAATTACTTAACATTGGAGGTGATCGTCTCTTACTAGGTTGCTAGCTACCGCTGCAACCCGGACTACCCCTGGAACCACCATATATCAGTTACTACGGGTGAAAGATCGTTCTTTACTGTAATTACTAGGTTGCTAGCTACCGCTGCAACCCGGACTAAAAACGAAAATAAAATAAAAATTAATTTTTTCAATATTTACGTCACGTCGCTCATTAAGTCATATATGGTTATTAGTACACAATAGGTTTTTTATATTACGTCATGTCACTTATTACGTCATATATGGTTATTAGTAGATAATCGGTAAAATATTCGTTCTTTATTATAAACCCGGATTATGTAATACTAACTACATCCAACGACTATGACGTCATTGGTCAATATTGTATATAAAAAATTAAGTTTTTCGTAAAAATAATTAATTGAAAAAAAAGTAAGTTCAAAAGTTGCTAGATCTAGAGATTTCCTTTAAAATGAGCCATTGAACAACTCTCTACGATGTTCCAGTGCCAAGCTATCTGTGGAAAAGAAGAAAGAAAAAAATATCCCGTTTAGGCAGAATGTTGTAGTAGCTTCCACTTTTCTTGATTTTCAAGCCAATATATTTCCCTTGCTGTTCAAGCCAAGGGACAGAAAGTTTGCTATACAGGGGTTTCGGACAAGGCGGTTCTAATGGTGTACTTTTTGTTTTGATCTGACTCCTTTTTTAGGAACTATGGGTTTTTATATTTCTTAACATTGGACGTGATCGTCTCTTACTAGGTTGCTAGCTACCACTGCAACCCGGATTTTATTTTATAAGTCTTCGATAGTCTAATGGTAAGTATGCCCACTTGATACCTGGGAGAAGGGGGTTCGATTCCCCGTCGGGGAGAACTTTTAATATGTTGAATTAAAAGCACTGTCTTTTCAATTTAAAATTTTAAAAAGAAACTTGTTTATTTACATTCTAGCTAAAATAATGAAGATAATATGAATGAACCACAGTGTTCAGTTTCTTTGGACTTGAGTTCTTTTTTAACTATAAATACAAACGGGAAAAAGCCTACGGCTTTTTCTTCTTTTAAATAGTAAGAGACGAAACTCAAACAATCAAGTAGCTAACTAAGTCCAATGTATGGAATGGTTTGTTATTTCAGTGATCGTCTTTTAATGTAATAATTTTGAATACTTTTCGTGATCCAGGTAAAACATGCGTAAAATGTTTCTCAATTTACGAAGATCAGCCTGCATTTTTGCCATCTTCTTGTATTTCTGAATGTAATTTTTCCCTTTGTCCTTATGTGTTCTACGGTACAACCTCGCAGAGAATTTAATTTTTTCATTATAGCTTTTGTCACCCCAGTATCTACCCATTATTCTGGTAGCAACTTTTTTCTTATGTTTGTTTCGGTAATCTATATCGTTATCATACAGTTCCTTGCTCTTTTGTTTGGCTTTCTCAATTGTTGCATGTCTATAAACTTCATCATTATAATAACGCTGTTTGTCACTATCAATTTTCGCTTGTCTATAAACTACATCATTATAATAACGCTGTTTGTCACTATCAATTTTCGCATCTCGGTACGCCTGGTCGGTTGAATACCTTTGCTTTTCTCTTTTCAAGATGCTATTTCTGTTTTTTTTGGTAGTACTGTTTTTTTAACTTGCGTGTAGCTTGCTTGATTGAAACCATTATATAACCATTAGTTGAATGTTTATGTCACGTATCAAGTATCAAGAAACTAACAAAAAATTAAACTAAATTTTAAATTTTTAGGTATTTTTCTAGTCTAAATTAAAAGATTAAAACTATTGTTCAGACACCATAAATATTTTTGCAGTTTATAACTTTAGCGATTCTGAACTAAAAACGAAAAAAAAAAATAATTTTTTCAATTTTTACGTCACGTCACTCATTAAGTCATATATGGTTATTAGTAAAAAATAGGTTTTAGATATTACATCATTTCACTTATTACGTCATATATGGTTATTAGTAGATAATCGGTAAAATATTCGTTCTTTATTATAATCTTTTAATGTAAAAAAATTTATTCTCTTTTAGAAATAATTTATTTTAGTTACTATAGATTTTTAACCCAATTAATTTCCTTTAAAATGAGCTATTGAACAACCCTCTACGATGTTCCAGTGCCAAGCTATCTCTGGATACAAAAGAAAAAAAAAGAAAAAAGAAAAAAATATCCCGTTTAGGCAGAATGTTGTAGTAGCTGCCACTTTTCTTGATTTTCAAGCCAATATATTTCCCTTGCTGTTCAAGCCAAGGGACAGAAATTTTACTATGCAGGGGTTTCGGACAAGGCGGTTCTAATGGTGTACTTTTTGTTTTGATCTGACTCTTTTTTTTTAAGAACTATGGGTTTTTATATTTCTTAACATTGGACGTGATCGTCTCTTACTAGGTTGCTAGCTACCGCTGCAACCCGGATATAGACTGAAGATCGTTCTTTAATGTACATGAATGAGGCCATTTACAGTTTTGACGTTTCTTATATAGTAATTATGACGTCACTGCATCAAAAATGCAGTTTTTGGTGGAAAAATTTATTCTCTTTTAGAAATTATTTATTTTAGTTACTATAGATTTTTAACCCAATTAATTTCCTTTAAAATGAGCTATTGAAGAACCCTCTACGTTGTTCCAGTGCCAAGCTATCTCTGGATACAAAGAAAAGAGAAAAAAAGAAGAAAAATATCCCGTTTGGGGAGAATAACGTGGTTAAAGTCAATTTTCTTGATTTTAAAGCCAATATATTTCCCTTGCTGTTCAAGCCAAGGGACAGAAAGTTTCCTATACAGGGGTTTCGGACAAGGCGGTTCTAATGGTGTACTTTTTGTTTTGATCTGACTCCTTTTTTAGGAACTATGGGTTTTTATACTTCTTAACATTGGACGTGATCGTCTCTTACTAGGTTGCTAGCTACCACTGGCTAAGTGGTAGCTGAGTGGACGCGTCTGGCTAAGTGGACGCGTCTGGCTAAGTGAGTCTGGCTAAGTGGACGCGCGCTGGGCTGAGAATCCGTGGATTCGGGTTCGATCCCTGGTGTGGTCAGTTTCTTAGTTTGGGACGCGGGTCAGTGGTGTGACCCTGTAAGCTTAGCCAGAGTCAACCCAGCTCTAAATGGGTACCTGGAGAAATCTGGGGAAGGTAAAACAGGAAGGGTTTGCGAAAGCATAGGTTGGCTGGCCCCTAGCCCCCCATTGCACTTCCTGGCTGAAGGGCCACGAAACGGAGATCAGCACCGCCGGTTTGGGCCTTAAGGGTCTAGTGCCGCATCCTTTACCTTTTTCTTTACCTTTTTGCTAGCTACCACTGCAACCCGGATTAAAATGATCCATTGAGCAACTCTCTACGATGTTCCAGTGCTAAGCTATCTATGGAATATAAAGTTTAAAATACAACCTTACCAGGAACTGTTTGATTGCTTCAAAAATCAAATGTCTTTGAAAAGACAGCAGTATGGAAAGACATCAAAAATACAGTTTTTAGTGGAAAAATTTATCCTGTTTTAAAATAATTTGTTTTAGTTACAAAAAGTTTTTAACCCAATTAATTTCCTTTAAAATGAGCCATTCTAGTGCAAAGCTATCTCTGGAAAAGAAGAAAAAAGAAAAAATATCCCGTTTGTGGAGAATAACGTGGTTAAAAGTCAATTTTCTTGATTTTCAAGCCAATATATTTCCCTTGCTGTTCAAGCCAAATTGCGGTAAGTTTCCTTTCAAGGGGTTTCGAACAAGGCGGTTCTAATGGTGTACTTTTTGTTTTGATCTGACTCCTTTTTTAGGAACTATGGGTTTTTCATTTCTTAACATTGGACGTGATCGTCTCTTACTAGGTTGCTAGCTACCGCTGCAACCCAGATTTCAGCTTAAATTCGATGATCGAGCCTTTATGTACTACATCCAACGACTATGACGTCATTGATCAATATTATATATAAAAAATTAAGTTTTTCGTAAAAAAAATTAATTAAAAAAAATTAAGTACAAATGGCACTAGATCTAGAGATTTCTTTTAAAATGAGCCATTGAACAACTCTCTACGATTTTCCAGTGCCAAGCTATCTGTGGAAGAGAAGAAAGAAAGAAAAAAATATCCCGTTTGTGGAGAATAACGTGGTTAAAGTCAATTTTCTTGATTTTCAAGCCAATATATTTTCTTTGTTATTCAAGCCAAAGGGCGGTAAGTTTTCTTTATAGGGATTTCGGACAAGGTGGTTCTAATGGTGTACTTTTTGTTTTGACTATTTTTCTAGGAGTTAGGGGTTTTTATATTTCTTAACATTGGACGTGATCGTCTCTTACTAGGTTGCTAGCTACCGTTGCAACCCTGATTTACAAATTTAATATCATGATTTATTTGTTATTTATATGTTATAAGTCTCTGCTAGTGCAGTGGTCACTATCCCAGTTTGTAATGTGGAAGACCTGGGTTCGATTCCCCGTCAGAGAAAAATTTTAATATATTGAATTTAAAGTAGTATCTCTTAAATTTAAATTATAAAAATTGAACTCAGCTTCCCTACCTCCTAGCTAAATATAATAACTTTAAAATAAATTCATATAGGCTCGAGGTCGTTCTTTATTATAACATAATTCAATATCCGTCGGATAGAGCTTGCAGATATCAGGGTGACATTGCCAAGTAACCTGCTGCCCAATTTTTGGTTTTGAATGTTTACTCAGATTGTTATAGGTGACTTCAGCCATCATAATTTCCTTGTCAGATCTAGATTCAGAGCATTCTTCAATAGTTGTCTCGTACTTTTCAGGACAGTTTGTTCTATTACACAGAGAATTTTTTGCCAAATATTCAGTAGAACTAAAAGAACTGTTTAAAACACAGTTAGAAATGCTTTTTTCTTGAGTCGGTGTTCCAGGAATTTGTTCTAAATCATTAGTCTTACAAACACATTTACTAATAACCCTAACAGGCTCGTTTTCGCCATAATTGAAAAACATTGCTTTTCCTTCGCTGTTGATAGGTATGCTTGTATATATGTTTTTATTGCTGCTACATAAACTGCAATTGCTCCTTCCAAAATTAATATACGAATTTTCAAAGAAGTACGCCTCCGTATATTCACTGTGTTTGTCGAACATTTTCCATTGCATCTGTAAACTGTTCCGCAGTTGCCAATCCATACCTTGGAAGCTTTTCATTAAACTGACAACATTTCTTTTGGATATTACTATGAAGCTTTGCCAAGGAATTTCTAGCCGACTTTTCAACAGCATCCGCTCTTTCAAAGAGAATTTTAATCTGTAATTTTGAATACTTTTCGTGATCCTGGTAAAACATGCGTAAAATGTTTCTCAATTTACGAAGATCAGCCTGCATTTTTGCCATCTTCTTATATTTCTGAATGTAATTTTTCCCTTTGTCCTTATGCGTTCTTCGGTACAACCCCGCAGAGAATTTAATTTTTTCATTATAGCTTTTGTCACCCCAGTATCTACCCATTATTCTGGTAGCAACTTTTTTCTTATGTTTGTTTCGGTAATCTTCATCATTATCATACCGTTCCCTGCTCTTTTGTCTAGCCTGCTCAATTGTTGCTTCTCTATAAAGTTTATCATTGTGATAACGCTCCTTGATCTTTTGTTTAGCCTGCTCAATTCTTGCTTCTCTGTAATGTTCATCATTACCATACCGTTCCTTGATCTTTTGTTTGGCTGTCTGAATTTTTGCATGTCTATAATCTTCATCATTGTGATAACACATCTTGCTGTTTTGTTTGATTACTTCTCGATACGCCTGGTCGGTTGAATACCTTTGTTTTGCTCTCTCAATTATTACTTCTCGATACACCTGGTCGGTTGAATACCTTTGCTTTTTTCTTTCAAGTTACTATCTCTGTTGTTTGTGTAGTACTCTTTCTTCAACTTGCGTATAGCCTGCTTTGATCTAACCATTATTCTAATCAAGAATGAGAGAATTTTCAGTTTTTTCTTTCCTTATATACTAATTATGACGTCACTCTATTCACGTCATAGCTCTAATATAAAACTATGATGACGTTCATTATTTATCTAGTAGGGTTTCAGACAAGGTATTTCTAATGATGTACTTTTGTTTTGATCTGACTCTATTTTTAGGAGTTTTGGGTTTTTATATTTCTTAGCATTGGACTGATCGTCTATTACTAGGTTGCTAGCTACTGCTGCAACCCAAATTCACATATATATTTATTTATGAGAGGCAGCCTGGCTGAGTGGTCCAAGGCACTGGTGTTAGCCACCAGTCTCTTCAGAGGCGTGGGTTCAATTCTTACCGCTGGTATACGATTATGTTTGAAAGACTGCAGTGTGAAAAGACATCAAAATGCAGTTTTTGGTGGAAAAATCCCGTTTAGTATACTGGAAACAAAGAAAAGAGAAAAAAAATACCCCGTTTAGGCAGAATGTTGTAGTAGCTGCCACTTTTCTTGATTTTTTAGTACTGATTTTTTAACTTGTGTGTAGCTTGCTTTGATCTAACCATTATGTATTCATGAATGAGACCATTTACAGTTTTGACGTTTCTTATATAGTAATTATGACGTCACTGCATTAAAATACAGTTTTTATTGGAAAAATTTATTCTCTTTTAGAAATAATTTATTTTAGTTACTATAGATTTTTAACCCAATTAATTTCCTTTAAAATGAGCTATTGAACAACCCTCTACGATGTTCCAGTGCCAAGCTATCTCTGGATACAAAAAAGAAAAAAAAAAGAAAAAAATATCTCGTTTGGGGAGAATAACGTGGTTAAAGTCAATTTTCTTGATTTTCAAGCCAATATATTTCCCTTGCTGTTCAAGCCAAGGGACAGAAAGTTTCCTATACAGGGGTTTCGGACAAGGCGGTTCTAATGGTGTACTTTTTGTTTTGATCTGACTCCTGCTTTAGGAGCTATGGGTTTTTATATTTCTTAACATTGGACGTGATCGTCTCTTACTAGGTTGCTAGCTACCGCTGCAACCCGGATTTCCTTTAAAATGAGCCATTGAACAACTCTACGATGTTCCAGTGCAAAGCTAACTGTTGAATTACTAACCTGTACTATAATTAAATGGCGTATAAAATTTAGTATAGGCAAGAAGTCGTTCTTAATTATAAAAACCCTGATAACAAACAGGAAAATATTACAAACAGGAAAAAGCCTTCGGCTTTTTCTTCTTTGAAATAGTAAGAGACGAACCTCGAACGATCAAGTAGCTAACTAACTCCAATGCATGCAATAAGATTTTATTCCAATGATCGTCTTTTATATCAGTTACTATGGGAGAGAGATCGTTCTTTACTGTAATTTATTGTAAAATAATTTGTTTTAATTACAAAATGTTTTTAACCCCATTAATTTCCTTCAAAATGAGCCATTGAACATCTCTCTACAATATTCCAGTGCCATGCTATCTGTTGAATTACTAACCTATACTATAATTACGTGGCGTATAAAATTTAGTATAGGTAAGAGGTCGTTCTTTATTATAATTTCAAAATTAAATTAGTTGCTATCGCCTAGAGTTAGTTCTTTACCACATCGTAATAATTTGTTTTATAATAATAATTAATTTTTTTTAATTACAAAAGGTTTCTATATACAGCAGTTTCCTTTAAAATGAGCCATTACAGAGCTCTTTACTATGACAACGAACCGTTTGATTTAATACTTAAGTTACTATGGGTTAAAGTTCGTTCCTTATTGTAATTCTATGTAATGACTTAGTTCCTTGTACGAGCCCTCGACTTTTAGTAGATTAATATGTTGTATAATCTTACATTTTGATACTGCCTTATATACGCTATTAATGAAACAGTTCAAGACAGGAAAATGTGGAGCTAGTGCCCTTAGAGAACGCAAATAGCTCTGACATCCCTCATTTGGGCTACAGTATAACGAATGCCCATGCTTTCTTGTGTCCCTGTAATTGATTTCACAATAATCCAAGCCGCCAAGGTAGAAATTAACCACTTTGTCAGTTGAAAATTTTAATGCTATATTATTTTCAAGGATATCAAAAAGAATTTGACATAATTCAATATCCGTCGGATAGAGCTTGCAGATATCAGGGTGACATTGCCAAGTAACCTGCTGCCCAATTTTTGGTTTTGAATGTTTACTCAGATTGTTATAGGTGACTTCAGCCATCATAATTTCCTTGTCAGATCTAGATTCAGAGCATTCTTCAATAGTTGTCTCGTACTTTTCAGGACAGTTTGTTCTACTACACAGAGAATTTTTTGCCAAATATTCAGTAGAACTAAAAGAACTGTTTAAAACACAGTTAGAAATGCTTTTTTCTTGAGTCGGTGTTCCAGGAATTTGTTCTAAATCATTAGTCTTACAAACACATTTACTAATAACCCTAACAGGCTCGTTTTCGCCATAATTGAAAAACATTGCTTTTCCTTCGCTGTTGATAGGTATGCTTGTATATATGTTTTTATTGCTGCTACATAAACTGCAATTGCTCCTTCCAAAATTAATATACGAATTTTCAAAGAAGTACGCCTCCGTATATTCACTGTGTTGTCGAACATTTTCCATTGCATCTGTAAACTGTTCCGCAGTTGCCAATCCATACCTTGGAAGCTTTTCATTAAACTGACAACATTTCTTTTGGATATTACTATGAAGCTTTGCCAAGGAATTTCTAGCCGACTTTTCAACAGCATCCGCTCTTTCAAAGAGAATTTTAATCTGTAATTTTGAATACTTTTCGTGATCCTGGTAAAACATGCGTAAAATGTTTCTCAATTTACGAAGATCAGCCTGCATTTTTGCCATCTTCTTATATTTCTGAATGTAATTTTTCCCTTTGTCCTTATGCGTTCTTCGGTACAACCCCGCAGAGAATTTAATTTTTTCATTATAGCTTTTGTCACCCCAGTATCTACCCATTATTCTGGTAGCAACTTTTTTCTTATGTTTGTTTCGGTAATCTTCATCATTATCATACCGTTCCCTGCTCTTTTGTCTAGCCTGCTCAATTGTTGCTTCTCTATAAAGTTTATCATTGTGATAACGCTCCTTGATCTTTTGTTTAGCCTGCTCAATTCTTGCTTCTCTGTAATGTTCATCATTACCATACCGTTCCTTGATCTTTTGTTTGGCTGTCTGAATTTTTGCATGTCTATAATCTTCATCATTGTGATAACACATCTTGCTGTTTTGTTTGATTACTTCTCGATATGCCTGGTCGGTTGAATACCTTTGTTTTGCTCTCTCAATTATTACTTCTCGATACACCTGGTCGGTTGAATACCTTTGCTTTTTTTCTTTTCAAGATACTATCTCTGTTGTTTGTGTAGTACTGTTTTTTCAATATCCGTGCAGCTTGCTTGATTGAAACCATTATGTAATTATGAATGTGAACTTTTACAGTTCTGAAGCTTCTTATATAGTAATTATGACGTCACAAGGTAATGATTTTATTGACGTCATAGCGCAATGATATTATTTCATGACGTCTTCAGAAACAACAATATAATTTCGTGTTTGTCTATTCACATCATAGCTCTAATATAAAACTATGACGACATTCAATATTTATCTAGTAGGATTTCAGACAAGGTAATTCTAATGATGCACTTTTGTTTTGATCTGACTCTATTTTTAGGAGTTTTGTTATATTTCTTAGCATTGGACTGATCGTCTCTTACTAGATTGCTAGCTACTGCTGCAACCCGGATTCACATATATATTATTTATGAGAGGCAACCTGGCCGAGTGGTCCAAGGCACTGGTGTTAACCACCAGTCTCTTCGGAGGCGTGGGTTCAAATCTTACCGCTGGTATACGATTATGTTTGAAAGACTGCAGTGTGAGAAGACATGGAAAATGCAGTTTTTGGTGGAAAAATTTATTCTCTTTTAGAAATAATTTATTTTAGTTACAAAAGGTTTTTAACCCAATTAATTTCCTTTAAAATGAGCTATTGAACAACCCTCTACGATGTTCCAGTGCCAAGCTATCTCTGGAAACAAAGAAAAAAAAAAGAAAAAAATATCCCGTTTAGGAAGAATGTTGTAGTAGCTGCCACTTTTCTTGATTTTCAAGCCAATATATTTCCCTTTCTGTTCAAGCCAAGGGACAGAAAGTTTCCTATACAGGGGTTTCGGACAAGGCGGTTCTAATGGTGTACTTTTTGTTTTGATCTGACTCCTTTTTTAGGAACTATGGGTTTTTATATTTCTTAACATTGGACGTGATCGTCTCTTACTAGGTTGCTAGCTACCGCTGCAACCCGGATTGCTAGCTACCGCTGCAACCCGGATAATAACAAAATTTAATTAGAGTTCGTTCTTTATTGTTATGTTAGCATTGGACGTGATCGTCTCTTATTGTGACTTATTACAAAACAAGAAATAATATTTTCATCTAATTAACACTTCTTATGACTCGTATCGAGTTAGTATCCATAACCTAACAAAAAGTAAAACTAATTTTTAAATTTTCAGGTATTTTTTTAGTTTGAATGAAAAGATTAAAATTATTGCTCAGATATCATAAATATTTTTACAGTTTACATAATAACTTTAGCGATTCTAAACTGTAAAACTAACTCAGTCCAATATATGCAATGGTGTGCTTTTCTAATGATCGTCCTTTAATATAAACTATGGACTAAAGTTCGTTCTTTAATGTAATCACTAGTCTCTTCGAAAATGTGGGTTCAAATCCTACCACTGGTATACGATTATGACGTCATTGATCAATCTTTAATATGAAATATGCGATTTTTCGTAAAAAACTGATTCTATTTTAAAAATACATTGTTTTAAGTACAAAAGGTTTTTTAACCCAATTAATTTCCTTTAAAATGAGCTATTGAACAACCCTCTACGATGTTCCAGTGCCAAGCTATCTCTGGAAACAAAGAAAAAAAAAAAGAAAAAAATATCCCGTTTAGGAAGAATGTTGTAGTAGCTGCCACTTTTCTTGATTTTCAAGCCAATATATTTCCCTTGCTGTTCAAGCCAAGGGACAGAAAGTTTCCTATACAGGGGTTTCGGACAAGGTGGTTCTAATGGTGTACTTTTTGTTTTGATATGACTCCTTTTTTAGGAACTATGGGTTTTTATATTTCTTAACATTGGACGTGATCGTCTCTTACTAGGTTGCTAGCTACCGCTGCAACCCGGATATCTTATATTAAACTTTAATTTTATAAATCTTCGATAGTCTAATGGTAATCATGCCCACTTGTTACCTGGGAGAAGGGGGTTCGATTCCCCGTCGGGGAGAACTTTTAATATGTTGAATTAAAAGCACTATCTTTTCAATTTAAAATTTAAAAAAGAAACTTGTTTCTTTTTAATACTTAAGTTACTATGGGTTCAGTTCGTTCATTATTGTAATTCATTAATCGGATATTTTAATATATCCTATATGGTCTAGAGGTTGGAATAGCTCTCACCCAGAAGGCTTGAGTTCAATTTCTGTATGGGAAATTTTTACTTATGATGATTTCTTAAGGAACATAATGAAAATTTCTTAATGTAATAAAAATAATTTTTTTTTATTACAGAAGGTTTTTAACCCCATTAATTTCCTTTAAAATGAGTCATTGAACAACTCTCTACGATTTTCCAGTGCCATGCTATCTGTTGAATTACTAACCTATACTATAATTAAGTGGCGTATAAAATTTAGTATAGGCAAGAGGTCGTTCTTTATTATATTTCTGAATGTAATTTTTCCCTTTGTCCTTATGCGTTCTTCGGTACAACCTCGCAGAGAATTTAATTTTTTCATTATAGCTTTTGTCACCCCAGTATCTACCCATTATTCTGGTAGCAACTTTTTTCTTATGTTTGTTTCGGTAATCTTCATCATTATCATACCGTTCCTTGCTCTATTGTCTAGCCTTCTCATTTGTTGCTTCTCTATAAAGTTTATCATTATGATAACGCTCCTTGATCTTTTGTCTGGCCTGCTCAATTCTTGCTTCTCTGTAATATTCATCATTATCATACCGTTCCTTGCTCTTTTGTCTAGCCTGCTCAATTGTTGCTTCTCTGTAATCTTCATCATTACCATACCGTTCCTTGATCTTTTGTTTGGCTGTCTCAATTTTTGCATGTCTATAATCTTCATCATTGTGATAACACATCTTGCTGTTTTGTTTGATTACTTCTCGATACGCCTGGTCGGTTGAATACCTTTGCTTTTTTCTTTTCAAGATACTATCTCTGTTGTTTGTGTTGTACTGTTTTTTCAATTTGCGTGCAGCTTGCTTGATTGAAACCATTATGTAATTATGAATGTGAACATTTACAGTTCTGACGCTTCTTATATAGTAAAACTAAGTCCAATGTATGCAATAATTTGTTCTTCTAATGATCGTCTTTTAATATAATATTTTTAACCTCATTAATTTCCTTTAAAATGAGCCATTGAACAACTCTCCACGATTTTCCAGTGCCAAGCTATCTGTGGAATTACTAACCTATACTATAATTAAGTGGCGTATAAAATTTAGCATAAGCAAGAGGTCGTTCTTTATTATATCAAACAATCAAGTAGCTAACTAAGTCCAATGTATGGAATGGTTTTTTATTTCAGTGATCGTCTTTTAATGTAAATTTACTAACCTATACTATAGTTAAGTGGCCTATATAATTTAGTATAGGCAAGAGGTCGTTCTTTATTATAATGTAATCTATATAATGATTCCTTTTAATACTTCAGTTACCATGAGCTATACAGTTCGTTTTTTAATGTAAAAGCAACCCAGATAATATACAAGCATCGGTTTTTCAGTTAGTAGAACATATAATTTTGCTAACTATCGGCCTTTAACATAAAATATAGGCTAGAGGTCGTTCTTTATTGTACCTTACTGTATTATAAACAAGAAAACGCCTGTGGCTTTTTCTTAATTGGAATAGTAAGAGACGACCTAACTACAACCTACGATTATGACATCACTGATCAATCTTTAATATTAATAATGGTGTACTTTTTGTTTTGATCTGGTTCCTTTTTTAGGAGCTATGGGTTTTTATATTTCTTAACATTGGACGTAATCGTCTCTTACTAGGTTGCTAGCTACCGCTGCAACCCGGATACCGCTGTAAACCTGATAAGAAACAGGAAAATATTACAAACAGGAAAAAGCCTACGGCTTTTTCTTCTTTGAAATAGTAAGAGACGAACCTCAAACGATCAAGTAGCTAACTAAGTCCAACACATGCAATAACTTTTTATTCCAATGATCGTCTTTCAATGTAACACATCAGTTACTATGGGAGAGAGATCGTTCTTTAGTGTAATTCTTTGTAATGCTTTTGGTTTTTCTTATATTTGATGCGGTAATCTTCATCATTGTGATAACTCTCCTTGAACTTTTGTTTGGCTGTCTCAATTTTTGCATGTCTATAATCTTCATCATTGAGATAACACATCTTTCTGTTTCGTTTTGCTTTCTCAATTATTACTTCTCGATACGCCTGGTCGGTTGAATACCTTTGCTTTTTTCTTTTCAAGTTACTATCTCTGTTGTTTGTGTAGTACTATTTTTTCATTACAAACAGGAAAAAGCTTACAGCTTTTTCTTCTTTGAAATAGTAAGAGACGAACCTCAAACGATCAAGTAGCTAACTAAGTCCAATGCATGCAATAACTTTTTATTCCAATGATCGTCTTTTAATGTAACATATCATTTACTATGGGAGAGAGATCGTTCTTTACTGTAATTATATAATCCCTATTTATGTTTCAGTTAACATGGGCTATGTGTCGTTCTTTATTATAAAAATTTAAAAAAGAAACTTGTTTATTTATATTCTAGCTAAAATAATGAAGATAATATGAATGAACCACAGTGTTCAGTTTCTTTGGACTTGAGTTCGTTTTTTAACTATAAATAAAAACAGGAAAAAGCCTACGGCTTTTTCTTCTTTTAAATAGTAAGAGGCGAAACTAAAAAAAATCAAGTAGCTAACTAAGTCCAATGTATGGAATGGTTTGTTATTTCAGTGATCGTCTTTTAATGTAAAAATATAAATACTGTAATCTTAACTATAGTGAAGTTGCGTATGTAAGTTAGTATAGGGAAGAGTTTGATCTTTATTATATCTTTATTATAAAATCCCCCCAAAATGACTGTGTTTTATATAATAATGGATAATTATGTATAAAAAGACCTAATTGACAAATCAGTTACTATGAGCGAGATATCGTTCTTTACTGTAACTAGGTTGGAAGCTACCGCTGCAACCCGGATTACTAGGTTGATAGCTACTGTTGCAACCCGGATGCAACCCAAATTCAAATATATATAGTTATGAGAGGCAGATTGGCGGAGTGGTCCAAGGCGCTGGTGTTAGCCACCAGTCTCTTCTGAGGCGTGGGTTCAAATATTACCGCTGGAATACGATTATGATTTATGTACAAAAATCAAATATCTTTGAAAGCTGCAGTATGAAAAGACATCAAAAATACAGTTTTTAATTAAAAAATTTATTCTCTCTTAGAAATAATTTATTTTAGTTACAAAAGGTTTTTAACCCAATTAATTTCCTTTAAAATAAGCCATTGAACAACTTTCTACGATGTTCCAATGCAAAGCTATCTCTTGAAAACAAGAAAGAAAAAAAGAGAAAGAAAAAAATATGCCGTTTGTGGAGAATAACGTGGTTAAAGTCAATTTTCTTGATTTTCAAGCCAATATGTTTCCTTTGGTGTTCAAGCCAAGTGATACAAGGTTTCCTATACAGGGGTTTCGGACAAGGCGGTTCTAATGTTGTACTTTTTGTTTTGATCTGACTCGTTTTTTAGGAACTATGGGTTTTTATATTTCTTAACATTGGAAGTGATCGTCTCTTACTAGGTTTCTAGCTACCGCTGCAACCCGGATTTCTCACTTAAAAGTTTTCAAGCGACTCAAAGCACTACGTAACTCATTTTAAAGGTAGAACTCTTTCTAATTGATTACAAACAGGAAAAAGCCTACGGCTTTTTCTTCTTTGAAATAGTAAGAGACTAGCCTCAAACAATCAAGTAGCTAACTAAATCAAATGTATGTATTGGGTTTGTATTCCAATGACCGTCTTTTAGTGGAAAATTTTAATATATTGACCTTAAATATAAATGTACTCGCCTATACTATAGTTAAGTGGCCTATAAACTTTAGTAGAGGCAAGAGGTCCTTCTTTATTATAATTTTAGAAATAATTTATTTTTTACCGCTGCAACCCGGATACCGCTGCAACCCGGATTAGTATGATGAAATAATAATATGCATATGGTTCTTAAATCATATTTTTTTATAGTTCCATATGGTCTAGTGGATAGGATAGCTGGCTTTGTCTAAGAGGCCCGGGTTTGATTCCCGGTATAGGAAAATTTTTAACTCTATAATCTTCGAACATTATTATTTACATTATAATTTCGAACCTTTTATAATTTATAATGAACCACATCGATCTTTTATGTAATTTCTTATTTCTGCTACTATGGGCTAAGGTTCGTTCTTACATGTAAAAGTAGCAAAACATTTTTTAAGTCTGATGAAGATTTAACTAATGTGTCAAAAGTAAGGTTGCAAGTCGGCGATTTTGTTTTGGCCTTATTATAATTGGTATGGTGAAATAATAATATACATATGGCTCTTAAATCATACTACTTTATGGTCCCATATGGTCTAGTGGCTAGGATAGTTAACTTTCACTTAACAGGCCCGGGTTCGATTCCCGGTGTGGAAAAATTTTTAACTCTATAATCTTCGAATATTTGAACCTTTTATAATTAACTATAGTGAAGTTGCCTATGCCAGTTAGTATAGGGAAGAGTTCGATCTTTATTATACAATGTATGGAATGGTTTGTTATTTCAGTGATCGTCTTTTAATGTAAATTTACTAACCTATACTATAGTTAAGTGGCCTATATAATTTAGTATAGGCAAGAGGTCGTTCTTTATTATGACTAACCTATACTATAATTAAGTGGCGTATAACATTTAGTATAGGCAAGAGGTCGTTCTTTATTATATTGGAATAGCAAGAGCCGATGCTTGTGCTATATTAGATTTTAGTTACTATGTGCCGTAGTTTGTTCTTTACTAGGTTTCAGCTATATTCAATGAAACTTACATAGTGTCCATTTATAATGAACTGTATCGATCCTTCATGTATCATATTGTTAATTTTACAACTTTAATTAATGACGTCATAGTCCAAGCTGCTTGCACGATCGTGCGTCAACCAAAAAGTTGGTCGTTCAATGCCAACCTGGGTCGTTTTCTATTAATTTTTAATTCAGCTATCAATAAAACCATATCATTACTATATCATTAACCATAATTAAGTTGAGTATGCAATTTAGTATAGGAAAGAGTTCGTTCTTTATTATATATAATCAGTTATATCCTTTGAAACTAGAAAATGCCCCACTATAATCAGTTAGATCCTATGAAACTAGCAAAGGCCCCATTTTATAATGAACTGAATCGGTCCTTTATGAATTTATGATGAACAATATCGGTCCTTTAGGTAAACTTTACTAACCTATAATATAGTTAAGTGGCCGATAAAATTTAGTATAGGCAAGAGGTCGTTCTTTATTATAAAATTTTTAACTCTATAATCTTCAAACATTTGAACCTTTTATAATTTATAATGATGTATAATATAAATACTGTAATCTTAACTATAGTGAAGTTGCCTAAGCAAGTTAGTATAGGGAAGAGTTCGATCTTTATTATAATCCCGGTGTGGGAAAATTTTTAACTCTATAATCTTCGAACATTTGAACCTTTTATAATCTATAATGATGTTTAGTATATAATAATAACAAAATTTAATTAGAGTTCGTTCTTTATTGTTATGTTAGCATTGGACGTGATCGTCTCTTATTGTGATATTCATGAATGAGACCATTTACAGTTTTGACGTTTTCTTATATAGTAATTATGACGTCACTGCATCAAAAATACAGTTTTTATTGGAAAAATTTATTCTCTTTTAGAAATAATTTATTTTAGTTACAAAAGGTTTTTAACCCAATTAATTTCCTTTAAAATGAGCTATTGAACAACCCTCTACGATGTTCCAGTGCCAAGCTATCTCTGGAAAAGAAAGAAAAAAAAAAGAAAAAAATATCTCGTTTGGGGAGAATAACGTGGTAAAAGTCAATTTGCTTGATTTTCAAGCCAATATATTTCCCTTGCTGTTCAAGCCAAGGGACAGAAAGTTTCCTATACAGGGGTTTCGGACAAGGCGATTCTAATGGTGTACTTTTTGTTTTGATCTGACTCCTGCTTTAGGAGCTATGGGTTTTTATATTTCTTAACATTGGACGTGATCGTCTCTTACTAGGTTGCTAGCTACCGCTGCAACCCGGATATGTAATAGGTTGCTAGCTACCGCTGCAACCTAGATATTCTTATTTCTGCTACTATGGGCTAAGGTTCGTTCTTTCATGTAAATCTATAATCTTCATCATTGTGATAACACATCTTGCTGTTTTCTTTTGCTCTCTCAATTATTACTTCTCGATACGCCTGGTCGGTTGAATACCTTTGTTTTGCTCTCTCAATTATTACTTCTCGATATGCCTGGTCGGTTGAATACCTTTGTTTTTTTCTTTTCAAGATACTATCTCTGTTGTTTGTGTAGTACTGTTTTTTCAATATCCGTGCAGCTTGCTTGATTGAAACCATTATGTAATTATGAATGTGAACTTTTACAGTTCTGAAGCTTCTTATATAGTAATTATGACGTCACAAGGTAATGATTTTATTGACGTCATAGCGCAATGATATTATTTCATGACGTCTTCAGAAACAACAATATAATTTCGTGTTTGTCTATTCACATCATAGCTCTAATATAAAACTATGACGACATTCAATATTTATCTAGTAGGATTTCAGACAAGGTAATTCTAATGATGCACTTTTGTTTTGATCTGACTCTATTTTTAGGAGTTTTGTTATATTTCTTAGCATTGGACTGATCGTCTCTTACTAGATTGCTAGCTACTGCTGCAACCCGGATTCACATATATATTATTTATGAGAGGCAACCTGGCCGAGTGGTCCAAGGCACTGGTGTTAACCACCAGTCTCTTCGGAGGCGTGGGTTCAAATCTTACCGCTGGTATACGATTATGTTTGAAAGACTGCAGTGTGAGAAGACATGGAAAATGCAGTTTTTGGTGGAAAAATTTATTCTCTTTTAGAAATAATTTATTTTAGTTACAAAAGGTTTTTAACCCAATTAATTTCCTTTAAAATGAGCTATTGAACAACCCTCTACGATGTTCCAGTGCCAAGCTATCTCTGGAAACAAAGAAAAAAAAAAGAAAAAATATCCCGTTTAGGAAGAATGTTGTAGTAGCTGCCACTTTTCTTGATTTTCAAGCCAATATATTTCCCTTTCTGTTCAAGCCAAGGGACAGAAAGTTTCCTATACAGGGGTTTCGGACAAGGCGGTTCTAATGGTGTACTTTTTGTTTTGATCTGACTCCTTTTTTAGGAACTATGGGTTTTTATATTTCTTAACATTGGACGTGATCGTCTCTTACTAGGTTGCTAGCTACCGCTGCAACCCGGATTGCTAGCTACCGCTGCAACCCGGATAATAACAAAATTTAATTAGAGTTCGTTCTTTATTGTTATGTTAGCATTGGACGTGATCGTCTCTTATTGTGACTTATTACAAAACAAGAAATAATATTTTCATCTAATTAACACTTCTTATGACTCGTATCGAGTTAGTATCCATAACCTAACAAAAAGTAAAACTAATTTTTAAATTTTCAGGTATTTTTTTAGTTTGAATGAAAAGATTAAAATTATTGCTCAGATATCATAAATATTTTTACAGTTTACATAATAACTTTAGCGATTCTAAACTGTAAAACTAACTCAGTCCAATATATGCAATGGTGTGCTTTTCTAATGATCGTCCTTTAATATAAACTATGGACTAAAGTTCGTTCTTTAATGTAATCACTAGTCTCTTCGAAAATGTGGGTTCAAATCCTACCACTGGTATACGATTATGACGTCATTGATCAATCTTTAATATGAAATATGCGATTTTTCGTAAAAAACTGATTCTATTTTAAAAATACATTGTTTTAAGTACAAAAGGTTTTTAACCCAATTAATTTCCTTTAAAATGAGCTATTGAACAACCCTCTACGATGTTCCAGTGCCAAGCTATCTCTGGAAACAAAGAAAAAAAAAAAGAAAAAAATATCCCGTTTAGGAAGAATGTTGTAGTAGCTGCCACTTTTCTTGATTTTCAAGCCAATATATTTCCCTTTCTGTTCAAGCCAAGGGACAGAAAGTTTCCTATACAGGGGTTTCGGACAAGGCGGTTCTAATGGTGTACTTTTTGTTTTGATATGACTCCTTTTTTAGGAACTATGGGTTTTTATATTTCTTAACATTGGACGTGATCGTCTCTTACTAGGTTGCTAGCTACCGCTGCAACCCGGATATCTTATATTAAACTTTAATTTTATAAATCTTCGATAGTCTAATGGTAATCATGCCCACTTGTTACCTGGGAGAAGGGGGTTCGATTCCCCGTCGGGGAGAACTTTTAATATGTTGAATTAAAAGCACTATCTTTTCAATTTAAAATTTAAAAAAGAAACTTGTTTCTTTTTAATACTTAAGTTACTATGGGTTCAGTTCGTTCATTATTGTAATTCATTAATCGGATATTTTAATATATCCTATATGGTCTAGAGGTTGGAATAGCTCTCACCCAGAAGGCTTGAGTTCAATTTCTGTATGGGAAATTTTTACTTATGATGATTTCTTAAGGAACATAATGAAAATTTCTTAATGTAATAAAAATAATTTTTTTTATTACAGAAGGTTTTTAACCCCATTAATTTCCTTTAAAATGAGTCATTGAACAACTCTCTACGATGTTCCAGTGCCATGCTATCTGTTGAATTACTAACCTATACTATAATTAAGTGGCGTATAAAATTTAGTATAGGCAAGAGGTCGTTCTTTATTATATTTCTGAATGTAATTTTTCCCTTTGTCCTTATGCGTTCTTCGGTACAACCTCGCAGAGAATTTAATTTTTTCATTATAGCTTTTGTCACCCCAGTATCTACCCATTATTCTGGTAGCAACTTTTTTCTTATGTTTGTTTCGGTAATCTTCATCATTATCATACCGTTCCTTGCTCTATTGTCTAGCCTTCTCATTTGTTGCTTCTCTATAAAGTTTATCATTATGATAACGCTCCTTGATCTTTTGTCTGGCCTGCTCAATTCTTGCTTCTCTGTAATATTCATCATTATCATACCGTTCCTTGCTCTTTTGTCTAGCCTGCTCAATTGTTGCTTCTCTGTAATCTTCATCATTACCATACCGTTCCTTGATCTTTTGTTTGGCTGTCTCAATTTTTGCATGTCTATAATCTTCATCATTGTGATAACACATCTTGCTGTTTTGTTTGATTACTTCTCGATACGCCTGGTCGGTTGAATACCTTTGCTTTTTTCTTTTCAAGATACTATCTCTGTTGTTTGTGTTGTACTGTTTTTTCAATTTGCGTGCAGCTTGCTTGATTGAAACCATTATGTAATTATGAATGTGAACATTTACAGTTCTGACGCTTCTTATATAGTAAAACTAAGTCCAATGTATGCAATAATTTGTTCTTCTAATGATCGTCTTTTAATATAATATTTTTAACCTCATTAATTTCCTTTAAAATGAGCCATTGAACAACTCTCCACGATTTTCCAGTGCCAAGCTATCTGTGGAATTACTAACCTATACTATAATTAAGTGGCGTATAAAATTTAGCATAAGCAAGAGGTCGTTCTTTATTATATCAAACAATCAAGTAGCTAACTAAGTCCAATGTATGGAATGGTTTTTTATTTCAGTGATCGTCTTTTAATGTAAATTTACTAACCTATACTATAGTTAAGTGGCCTATATAATTTAGTATAGGCAAGAGGTCGTTCTTTATTATAATGTAATCTATATAATGATTCCTTTTAATACTTCAGTTACCATGAGCTATACAGTTCGTTTTTTAATGTAAAAGCAACCCAGATAATATACAAGCATCGGTTTTTCAGTTAGTAGAACATATAATTTTGCTAACTATCGGCCTTTAACATAAAATATAGGCTAGAGGTCGTTCTTTATTGTACCTTACTGTATTATAAACAAGAAAACGCCTGTGGCTTTTTCTTAATTGGAATAGTAAGAGACGACCTAACTACAACCTACGATTATGACATCACTGATCAATCTTTAATATTAATAATGGTGTACTTTTTGTTTTGATCTGGTTCCTTTTTTAGGAGCTATGGGTTTTTATATTTCTTAACATTGGACGTAATCGTCTCTTACTAGGTTGCTAGCTACCGCTGCAACCCGGATACCGCTGTAAACCTGATAAGAAACAGGAAAATATTACAAACAGGAAAAAGCCTACGGCTTTTTCTTCTTTGAAATAGTAAGAGACGAACCTCAAACGATCAAGTAGCTAACTAAGTCCAACACATGCAATAACTTTTTATTCCAATGATCGTCTTTCAATGTAACACATCAGTTACTATGGGAGAGAGATCGTTCTTTAGTGTAATTCTTTGTAATGCTTTTGGTTTTTCTTATATTTGATGCGGTAATCTTCATCATTGTGATAACTCTCCTTGAACTTTTGTTTGGCTGTCTCAATTTTTGCATGTCTATAATCTTCATCATTGAGATAACACATCTTTCTGTTTCGTTTTGCTTTCTCAATTATTACTTCTCGATACGCCTGGTCGGTTGAATACCTTTGCTTTTTTCTTTTCAAGTTACTATCTCTGTTGTTTGTGTAGTACTATTTTTTCATTACAAACAGGAAAAAGCTTACAGCTTTTTCTTCTTTGAAATAGTAAGAGACGAACCTCAAACGATCAAGTAGCTAACTAAGTCCAATGCATGCAATAACTTTTTATTCCAATGATCGTCTTTTAATGTAACATATCATTTACTATGGGAGAGAGATCGTTCTTTACTGTAATTATATAATCCCTATTTATGTTTCAGTTAACATGGGCTATGTGTCGTTCTTTATTATAAAAATTTAAAAAAGAAACTTGTTTATTTATATTCTAGCTAAAATAATGAAGATAATATGAATGAACCACAGTGTTCAGTTTCTTTGGACTTGAGTTCGTTTTTTAACTATAAATAAAAACAGGAAAAAGCCTACGGCTTTTTCTTCTTTTAAATAGTAAGAGGCGAAACTAAAAAAAATCAAGTAGCTAACTAAGTCCAATGTATGGAATGGTTTGTTATTTCAGTGATCGTCTTTTAATGTAAAAATATAAATACTGTAATCTTAACTATAGTGAAGTTGCGTATGTAAGTTAGTATAGGGAAGAGTTTGATCTTTATTATATCTTTATTATAAAATCCCCCCAAAATGACTGTGTTTTATATAATAATGGATAATTATGTATAAAAAGACCTAATTGACAAATCAGTTACTATGAGCGAGATATCGTTCTTTACTGTAACTAGGTTGGAAGCTACCGCTGCAACCCGGATTACTAGGTTGATAGCTACTGTTGCAACCCGGATGCAACCCAAATTCAAATATATATAGTTATGAGAGGCAGATTGGCGGAGTGGTCCAAGGCGCTGGTGTTAGCCACCAGTCTCTTCTGAGGCGTGGGTTCAAATATTACCGCTGGAATACGATTATGATTTATGTACAAAAATCAAATATCTTTGAAAGCTGCAGTATGAAAAGACATCAAAAATACAGTTTTTAATTAAAAAATTTATTCTCTCTTAGAAATAATTTATTTTAGTTACAAAAGGTTTTTAACCCAATTAATTTCCTTTAAAATAAGCCATTGAACAACTTTCTACGATGTTCCAATGCAAAGCTATCTCTTGAAAACAAGAAAGAAAAAAAGAGAAAGAAAAAAATATGCCGTTTGTGGAGAATAACGTGGTTAAAGTCAATTTTCTTGATTTTCAAGCCAATATGTTTCCTTTGGTGTTCAAGCCAAGTGATACAAGGTTTCCTATACAGGGGTTTCGGACAAGGCGGTTCTAATGTTGTACTTTTTGTTTTGATCTGACTCGTTTTTTAGGAACTATGGGTTTTTATATTTCTTAACATTGGAAGTGATCGTCTCTTACTAGGTTTCTAGCTACCGCTGCAACCCGGATTTCTCACTTAAAAGTTTTCAAGCGACTCAAAGCACTACGTAACTCATTTTAAAGGTAGAACTCTTTCTAATTGATTACAAACAGGAAAAAGCCTACGGCTTTTTCTTCTTTGAAATAGTAAGAGACTAGCCTCAAACAATCAAGTAGCTAACTAAATCAAATGTATGTATTGGGTTTGTATTCCAATGACCGTCTTTTAGTGGAAAATTTTAATATATTGACCTTAAATATAAATGTACTCGCCTATACTATAGTTAAGTGGCCTATAAACTTTAGTAGAGGCAAGAGGTCCTTCTTTATTATAATTTTAGAAATAATTTATTTTTTACCGCTGCAACCCGGATACCGCTGCAACCCGGATTAGTATGATGAAATAATAATATGCATATGGTTCTTAAATCATATTTTTTTATAGTTCCATATGGTCTAGTGGATAGGATAGCTGGCTTTGTCTAAGAGGCCCGGGTTTGATTCCCGGTATAGGAAAATTTTTAACTCTATAATCTTCGAACATTATTATTTACATTATAATTTCGAACCTTTTATAATTTATAATGAACCACATCGATCTTTTATGTAATTTCTTATTTCTGCTACTATGGGCTAAGGTTCGTTCTTACATGTAAAAGTAGCAAAACATTTTTTAAGTCTGATGAAGATTTAACTAATGTGTCAAAAGTAAGGTTGCAAGTCGGCGATTTTGTTTTGGCCTTATTATAATTGGTATGGTGAAATAATAATATACATATGGCTCTTAAATCATACTACTTTATGGTCCCATATGGTCTAGTGGCTAGGATAGTTAACTTTCACTTAACAGGCTCGGGTTCGATTCCCGGTGTGGAAAAATTTTAACTCTATAATCTTCGAATATTTGAACCTTTTATAATTAACTATAGTGAAGTTGCCTATGCCAGTTAGTATAGGGAAGAGTTCGATCTTTATTATACAATGTATGGAATGGTTTGTTATTTCAGTGATCGTCTTTTAATGTAAATTTACTAACCTATACTATAGTTAAGTGGCCTATATAATTTAGTATAGGCAAGAGGTCGTTCTTTATTATGACTAACCTATACTATAATTAAGTGGCGTATAACATTTAGTATAGGCAAGAGGTCGTTCTTTATTATATTGGAATAGCAAGAGCCGATGCTTGTGCTATATTAGATTTTAGTTACTATGTGCCGTAGTTTGTTCTTTACTAGGTTTCAGCTATATTCAATGAAACTTACATAGTGTCCATTTATAATGAACTGTATCGATCCTTCATGTATCATATTGTTAATTTTACAACTTTAATTAATGACGTCATAGTCCAAGCTGCTTGCACGATCGTGCGTCAACCAAAAAGTTGGTCGTTCAATGCCAACCTGGGTCGTTTTCTATTAATTTTTAATTCAGCTATCAATAAAACCATATCATTACTATATCATTAACCATAATTAAGTTGAGTATGCAATTTAGTATAGGAAAGAGTTCGTTCTTTATTATATATAATCAGTTATATCCTTTGAAACTAGAAAATGCCCCACTATAATCAGTTAGATCCTATGAAACTAGCAAAGGCCCCATTTTATAATGAACTGAATCGGTCCTTTATGAATTTATGATGAACAATATCGGTCCTTTAGGTAAACTTTACTAACCTATAATATAGTTAAGTGGCCGATAAAATTTAGTATAGGCAAGAGGTCGTTCTTTATTATAAAATTTTTAACTCTATAATCTTCAAACATTTGAACCTTTTATAATTTATAATGATGTATAATATAAATACTGTAATCTTAACTATAGTGAAGTTGCCTAAGCAAGTTAGTATAGGGAAGAGTTCGATCTTTATTATAATCCCGGTGTGGGAAAATTTTTAACTCTATAATCTTCGAACATTTGAACCTTTTATAATCTATAATGATGTTTAGTATATAATAATAACAAAATTTAATTAGAGTTCGTTCTTTATTGTTATGTTAGCATTGGACGTGATCGTCTCTTATTGTGATATTCATGAATGAGACCATTTACAGTTTTGACGTTTCTTATATAGTAATTATGACGTCACTGCATCAAAAATACAGTTTTTATTGGAAAAATTTATTCTCTTTTAGAAATAATTTATTTTAGTTACAAAAGGTTTTTAACCCAATTAATTTCCTTTAAAATGAGCTATTGAACAACCCTCTACGATGTTCCAGTGCCAAGCTATCTCTGGAAAAGAAAGAAAAAAAAAAGAAAAAAATATCTCGTTTGGGGAGAATAACGTGGTAAAAGTCAATTTGCTTGATTTTCAAGCCAATATATTTCCCTTGCTGTTCAAGCCAAGGGACAGAAAGTTTCCTATACAGGGGTTTCGGACAAGGCGATTCTAATGGTGTACTTTTTGTTTTGATCTGACTCCTGCTTTAGGAGCTATGGGTTTTTATATTTCTTAACATTGGACGTGATCGTCTCTTACTAGGTTGCTAGCTACCGCTGCAACCCGGATATGTAATAGGTTGCTAGCTACCGCTGCAACCTAGATATTCTTATTTCTGCTACTATGGGCTAAGGTTCGTTCTTTCATGTAAATCTATAATCTTCATCATTGTGATAACACATCTTGCTGTTTTCTTTTGCTCTCTCAATTATTACTTCTCGATACGCCTGGTCGGTTGAATACCTTTGTTTTGCTCTCTCAATTATTACTTCTCGATATGCCTGGTCGGTTGAATACCTTTGTTTTTTTCTTTTCAAGATACTATCTCTGTTGTTTGTGTAGTACTGTTTTTTCAATATCCGTGCAGCTTGCTTGATTGAAACCATTATGTAATTATGAATGTGAACTTTTACAGTTCTGAAGCTTCTTATATAGTAATTATGACGTCACAAGGTAATGATTTTATTGACGTCATAGCGCAATGATATTATTTCATGACGTCTTCAGAAACAACAATATAATTTCGTGTTTGTCTATTCACATCATAGCTCTAATATAAAACTATGACGACATTCAATATTTATCTAGTAGGATTTCAGACAAGGTAATTCTAATGATGCACTTTTGTTTTGATCTGACTCTATTTTTAGGAGTTTTGTTATATTTCTTAGCATTGGACTGATCGTCTCTTACTAGATTGCTAGCTACTGCTGCAACCCGGATTCACATATATATTATTTATGAGAGGCAACCTGGCCGAGTGGTCCAAGGCACTGGTGTTAACCACCAGTCTCTTCGGAGGCGTGGGTTCAAATCTTACCGCTGGTATACGATTATGTTTGAAAGACTGCAGTGTGAGAAGACATGGAAAATGCAGTTTTTGGTGGAAAAATTTATTCTCTTTTAGAAATAATTTATTTTAGTTACAAAAGGTTTTTAACCCAATTAATTTCCTTTAAAATGAGCTATTGAACAACCCTCTACGATGTTCCAGTGCCAAGCTATCTCTGGAAACAAAGAAAAAAAAAAGAAAAAATATCCCGTTTAGGAAGAATGTTGTAGTAGCTGCCACTTTTCTTGATTTTCAAGCCAATATATTTCCCTTTCTGTTCAAGCCAAGGGACAGAAAGTTTCCTATACAGGGGTTTCGGACAAGGCGGTTCTAATGGTGTACTTTTTGTTTTGATCTGACTCCTTTTTTAGGAACTATGGGTTTTTATATTTCTTAACATTGGACGTGATCGTCTCTTACTAGGTTGCTAGCTACCGCTGCAACCCGGATTGCTAGCTACCGCTGCAACCCGGATAATAACAAAATTTAATTAGAGTTCGTTCTTTATTGTTATGTTAGCATTGGACGTGATCGTCTCTTATTGTGACTTATTACAAAACAAGAAATAATATTTTCATCTAATTAACACTTCTTATGACTCGTATCGAGTTAGTATCCATAACCTAACAAAAAGTAAAACTAATTTTTAAATTTTCAGGTATTTTTTTAGTTTGAATGAAAAGATTAAAATTATTGCTCAGATATCATAAATATTTTTACAGTTTACATAATAACTTTAGCGATTCTAAACTGTAAAACTAACTCAGTCCAATATATGCAATGGTGTGCTTTTCTAATGATCGTCCTTTAATATAAACTATGGACTAAAGTTCGTTCTTTAATGTAATCACTAGTCTCTTCGAAAATGTGGGTTCAAATCCTACCACTGGTATACGATTATGACGTCATTGATCAATCTTTAATATGAAATATGCGATTTTTCGTAAAAAACTGATTCTATTTTAAAAATACATTGTTTTAAGTACAAAAGGTTTTTAACCCAATTAATTTCCTTTAAAATGAGCTATTGAACAACCCTCTACGATGTTCCAGTGCCAAGCTATCTCTGGAAACAAAGAAAAAAAAAAAGAAAAAAATATCCCGTTTAGGAAGAATGTTGTAGTAGCTGCCACTTTTCTTGATTTTCAAGCCAATATATTTCCCTTTCTGTTCAAGCCAAGGGACAGAAAGTTTCCTATACAGGGGTTTCGGACAAGGCGGTTCTAATGGTGTACTTTTTGTTTTGATATGACTCCTTTTTTAGGAACTATGGGTTTTTATATTTCTTAACATTGGACGTGATCGTCTCTTACTAGGTTGCTAGCTACCGCTGCAACCCGGATATCTTATATTAAACTTTAATTTTATAAATCTTCGATAGTCTAATGGTAATCATGCCCACTTGTTACCTGGGAGAAGGGGGTTCGATTCCCCGTCGGGGAGAACTTTTAATATGTTGAATTAAAAGCACTATCTTTTCAATTTAAAATTTAAAAAAGAAACTTGTTTCTTTTTAATACTTAAGTTACTATGGGTTCAGTTCGTTCATTATTGTAATTCATTAATCGGATATTTTAATATATCCTATATGGTCTAGAGGTTGGAATAGCTCTCACCCAGAAGGCTTGAGTTCAATTTCTGTATGGGAAATTTTTACTTATGATGATTTCTTAAGGAACATAATGAAAATTTCTTAATGTAATAAAAATAATTTGTTTTTATTACAAAAGGCTTTTAACCCCATTAATTTCCTTTAAAATGAGTCATTGAACAACTCTCTACGATTTTCCAGTGCCATGCTATCTGTTGAATTACTAACCTATACTATAATTAAGTGGCGTATAAAATTTAGTATAGGCAAGAGGTCGTTCTTTATTATATTTCTGAATGTAATTTTTCCCTTTGTCCTTATGCGTTCTTCGGTACAACCTCGCAGAGAATTTAATTTTTTCATTATAGCTTTTGTCACCCCAGTATCTACCCATTATTCTGGTAGCAACTTTTTTCTTATGTTTGTTTCGGTAATCTTCATCATTATCATACCGTTCCTTGCTCTATTGTCTAGCCTTCTCATTTGTTGCTTCTCTATAAAGTTTATCATTATGATAACGCTCCTTGATCTTTTGTCTGGCCTGCTCAATTCTTGCTTCTCTGTAATATTCATCATTATCATACCGTTCCTTGCTCTTTTGTCTAGCCTGCTCAATTGTTGCTTCTCTGTAATCTTCATCATTACCATACCGTTCCTTGATCTTTTGTTTGGCTGTCTCAATTTTTGCATGTCTATAATCTTCATCATTGTGATAACACATCTTGCTGTTTTGTTTGATTACTTCTCGATACGCCTGGTCGGTTGAATACCTTTGCTTTTTTCTTTTCAAGATACTATCTCTGTTGTTTGTGTTGTACTGTTTTTTCAATTTGCGTGCAGCTTGCTTGATTGAAACCATTATGTAATTATGAATGTGAACATTTACAGTTCTGACGCTTCTTATATAGTAAAACTAAGTCCAATGTATGCATAATTTGTTCTTCTAATGATCGTCTTTTAATATAATATTTTTAACCTCATTAATTTCCTTTAAAATGAGCCATTGAACAACTCTCCACGATTTTCCAGTGCCAAGCTATCTGTGGAATTACTAACCTATACTATAATTAAGTGGCGTATAAAATTTAGCATAAGCAAGAGGTCGTTCTTTATTATATCAAACAATCAAGTAGCTAACTAAGTCCAATGTATGGAATGGTTTTTTATTTCAGTGATCGTCTTTTAATGTAAATTTACTAACCTATACTATAGTTAAGTGGCCTATATAATTTAGTATAGGCAAGAGGTCGTTCTTTATTATAATGTAATCTATATAATGATTCCTTTTAATACTTCAGTTACCATGAGCTATACAGTTCGTTTTTTAATGTAAAAGCAACCCAGATAATATACAAGCATCGGTTTTTCAGTTAGTAGAACATATAATTTTGCTAACTATCGGCCTTTAACATAAAATATAGGCTAGAGGTCGTTCTTTATTGTACCTTACTGTATTATAAACAAGAAAACGCCTGTGGCTTTTTCTTAATTGGAATAGTAAGAGACGACCTAACTACAACCTACGATTATGACATCACTGATCAATCTTTAATATTAATAATGGTGTACTTTTTGTTTTGATCTGGTTCCTTTTTTAGGAGCTATGGGTTTTTATATTTCTTAACATTGGACGTAATCGTCTCTTACTAGGTTGCTAGCTACCGCTGCAACCCGGATACCGCTGTAAACCTGATAAGAAACAGGAAAATATTACAAACAGGAAAAAGCCTACGGCTTTTTCTTCTTTGAAATAGTAAGAGACGAACCTCAAACGATCAAGTAGCTAACTAAGTCCAACACATGCAATAACTTTTTATTCCAATGATCGTCTTTCAATGTAACACATCAGTTACTATGGGAGAGAGATCGTTCTTTAGTGTAATTCTTTGTAATGCTTTTGGTTTTTCTTATATTTGATGCGGTAATCTTCATCATTGTGATAACTCTCCTTGAACTTTTGTTTGGCTGTCTCAATTTTTGCATGTCTATAATCTTCATCATTGAGATAACACATCTTTCTGTTTCGTTTTGCTTTCTCAATTATTACTTCTCGATACGCCTGGTCGGTTGAATACCTTTGCTTTTTTCTTTTCAAGTTACTATCTCTGTTGTTTGTGTAGTACTATTTTTTCATTACAAACAGGAAAAAGCTTACAGCTTTTTCTTCTTTGAAATAGTAAGAGACGAACCTCAAACGATCAAGTAGCTAACTAAGTCCAATGCATGCAATAACTTTTTATTCCAATGATCGTCTTTTAATGTAACATATCATTTACTATGGGAGAGAGATCGTTCTTTACTGTAATTATATAATCCCTATTTATGTTTCAGTTAACATGGGCTATGTGTCGTTCTTTATTATAAAAATTTAAAAAAGAAACTTGTTTATTTATATTCTAGCTAAAATAATGAAGATAATATGAATGAACCACAGTGTTCAGTTTCTTTGGACTTGAGTTCGTTTTTTAACTATAAATAAAACAGGAAAAAGCCTACGGCTTTTTCTTCTTTTAAATAGTAAGAGGCGAAACTAAAAAAAATCAAGTAGCTAACTAAGTCCAATGTATGGAATGGTTTGTTATTTCAGTGATCGTCTTTTAATGTAAAAATATAAATACTGTAATCTTAACTATAGTGAAGTTGCGTATGTAAGTTAGTATAGGGAAGAGTTTGATCTTTATTATATCTTTATTATAAAATCCCCCCAAAAATGACTGTGTTTTATATAATAATGGATAATTATGTATAAAAAGACCTAATTGACAAATCAGTTACTATGAGCGAGATATCGTTCTTTACTGTAACTAGGTTGGAAGCTACCGCTGCAACCCGGATTACTAGGTTGATAGCTACTGTTGCAACCCGGATGCAACCCAAATTCAAATATATATAGTTATGAGAGGCAGATTGGCGGAGTGGTCCAAGGCGCTGGTGTTAGCCACCAGTCTCTTCTGAGGCGTGGGTTCAAATATTACCGCTGGAATACGATTATGATTTATGTACAAAAATCAAATATCTTTGAAAGCTGCAGTATGAAAAGACATCAAAAATACAGTTTTTAATTAAAAAATTTATTCTCTCTTAGAAATAATTTATTTTAGTTACAAAAGGTTTTTAACCCAATTAATTTCCTTTAAAATAAGCCATTGAACAACTTTCTACGATGTTCCAATGCAAAGCTATCTCTTGAAAACAAGAAAGAAAAAAAGAGAAAGAAAAAAATATGCCGTTTGTGGAGAATAACGTGGTTAAAGTCAATTTTCTTGATTTTCAAGCCAATATGTTTCCTTTGGTGTTCAAGCCAAGTGATACAAGGTTTCCTATACAGGGGTTTCGGACAAGGCGGTTCTAATGTTGTACTTTTTGTTTTGATCTGACTCGTTTTTTAGGAACTATGGGTTTTTATATTTCTTAACATTGGAAGTGATCGTCTCTTACTAGGTTTCTAGCTACCGCTGCAACCCGGATTTCTCACTTAAAAGTTTTCAAGCGACTCAAAGCACTACGTAACTCATTTTAAAGGTAGAACTCTTTCTAATTGATTACAAACAGGAAAAAGCCTACGGCTTTTTCTTCTTTGAAATAGTAAGAGACTAGCCTCAAACAATCAAGTAGCTAACTAAATCAAATGTATGTATTGGGTTTGTATTCCAATGACCGTCTTTTAGTGGAAAATTTTAATATATTGACCTTAAATATAAATGTACTCGCCTATACTATAGTTAAGTGGCCTATAAACTTTAGTAGAGGCAAGAGGTCCTTCTTTATTATAATTTTAGAAATAATTTATTTTTTACCGCTGCAACCCGGATACCGCTGCAACCCGGATTAGTATGATGAAATAATAATATGCATATGGTTCTTAAATCATATTTTTTTATAGTTCCATATGGTCTAGTGGATAGGATAGCTGGCTTTGTCTAAGAGGCCCGGGTTTGATTCCCGGTATAGGAAAATTTTTAACTCTATAATCTTCGAACATTATTATTTACATTATAATTTCGAACCTTTTATAATTTATAATGAACCACATCGATCTTTTATGTAATTTCTTATTTCTGCTACTATGGGCTAAGGTTCGTTCTTACATGTAAAAGTAGCAAAACATTTTTTAAGTCTGATGAAGATTTAACTAATGTGTCAAAAGTAAGGTTGCAAGTCGGCGATTTTGTTTTGGCCTTATTATAATTGGTATGGTGAAATAATAATATGCATATGGCTCTTAAATCATAGTTCTTTATGGTCCCATATGGTCTAGTGGCTAGGATAGTTAACTTTCACTTAACAGGCCCGGGTTCGATTCCCGGTGTGGAAAAATTTTTAACTCTATAATCTTCGAATATTTGAACCTTTTATAATTAACTATAGTGAAGTTGCCTATGCCAGTTAGTATAGGGAAGAGTTCGATCTTTATTATACAATGTATGGAATGGTTTGTTATTTCAGTGATCGTCTTTTAATGTAAATTTACTAACCTATACTATAGTTAAGTGGCCTATATAATTTAGTATAGGCAAGAGGTCGTTCTTTATTATGACTAACCTATACTATAATTAAGTGGCGTATAACATTTAGTATAGGCAAGAGGTCGTTCTTTATTATATTGGAATAGCAAGAGCCGATGCTTGTGCTATATTAGATTTTAGTTACTATGTGCCGTAGTTTGTTCTTTACTAGGTTTCAGCTATATTCAATGAAACTTACATAGTGTCCATTTATAATGAACTGTATCGATCCTTCATGTATCATATTGTTAATTTTACAACTTTAATTAATGACGTCATAGTCCAAGCTGCTTGCACGATCGTGCGTCAACCAAAAAGTTGGTCGTTCAATGCCAACCTGGGTCGTTTTTCTATTAATTTTTAATTCAGCTATCAATAAAACCATATCATTACTATATCATTAACCATAATTAAGTTGAGTATGCAATTTAGTATAGGAAAGAGTTCGTTCTTTATTATATATAATCAGTTATATCCTTTGAAACTAGAAAATGCCCCACTATAATCAGTTAGATCCTATGAAACTAGCAAAGGCCCCATTTTATAATGAACTGAATCGGTCCTTTATGAATTTATGATGAACAATATCGGTCCTTTAGGTAAACTTTACTAACCTATAATATAGTTAAGTGGCCGATAAAATTTAGTATAGGCAAGAGGTCGTTCTTTATTATAAAATTTTTAACTCTATAATCTTCAAACATTTGAACCTTTTATAATTTATAATGATGTATAATATAAATACTGTAATCTTAACTATAGTGAAGTTGCCTAAGCAAGTTAGTATAGGGAAGAGTTCGATCTTTATTATAATCCCGGTGTGGGAAAATTTTTAACTCTATAATCTTCGAACATTTGAACCTTTTATAATCTATAATGATGTTTAGTATATAATAATAACAAAATTTAATTAGAGTTCGTTCTTTATTGTTATGTTAGCATTGGACGTGATCGTCTCTTATTGTGATATTCATGAATGAGACCATTTACAGTTTTGACGTTTCTTATATAGTAATTATGACGTCACTGCATCAAAAATACAGTTTTTATTGGAAAAATTTATTCTCTTTTAGAAATAATTTATTTTAGTTACAAAAGGTTTTTAACCCAATTAATTTCCTTTAAAATGAGCTATTGAACAACCCTCTACGATGTTCCAGTGCCAAGCTATCTCTGGATACAAAAAAAGAAAAAAAAAAATATCCCGTTTGGGGAGAATAACGTGGTAAAAGTCAATTTGCTTGATTTTCAAGCCAATATATTTCCCTTTCTGTTCAAGCCAAGGGACAGAAAGTTTCCTATACAGGGGTTTCGGACAAGGCGGTTCTAATGGTGTACTTTTTGTTTTGATCTGACTCCTTTTTTAGGAACTATGGGTTTTTATATTTCTTAACATTGGACGTGATCGTCTCTTACTAGGTTGCTAGCTACCGCTGCAACCCGGATACAACTCCTACTACTTCTACTACAAGTACTAGTGTACCTACTTCTACAGCAGCTACCACTATTTCAACTACCCCGTCTACAACACCTATTATGTTTGAAACAGTTTGTTACAACGTACTGTTTGAAAGTTTTTCTCAGAAATTATTTTTCCTCTTTTTCAAGCCACTAAGGTGGTCTAAGTTTCCTGAACAGATTATTGGTAATGATAATAACAAACAGGAAAAAGCCTACGGCTTCTTCTTCTTTGAAATAGTAAGAGACGAACCTCAAACAATCAAGTAGCTAACTAAGTCCAATGTATGCTATGGTTTGCGATTCCAATGATCGTCTTTTAATGTAATAAAGATACTGTAAGGGCACAGCATTCTACTCCTCCTAGGTTTGTTATGGGGTTGAGGGAATGTTGGGAGGATGGATGATGATGTATAGTTGATTGAGAACAAGGTTTTAAAAAAATTATTTGTGTATTATTAATGCATTTCTACGGTGAAAGGGGTACCCCATGGCTGAAGGACACCATGCAAAACCGGGAATGGTATTTTTGGGGGTTTTGAAATTTATAGTAGTATACCTTGTCTTCATCAATTATGTTCGGCTACCAAAATTAAAAAATAAAAGATGTTTTTAAATTAGTATAGGTGACATTAAAGTTTGAAATTAAGTAAAAAAGTTATTATGTTACCGAGAAGAGAGGAGGTGGGATTTTCTTAAAATAAAAAAAGAAGCATTTTCAATAATATTCCTGGCTACAAAATATATTGTGAAAAAAGATTTATGGAAATTTTAAAAAACTAATCTGAAATCCTCCTATAACAGTGCCAGATGAGGCTCGTATCAAGGTTTTTTCGGGGTGGGGTTTTCCAATGATTTTTTTTGGGGGGGGAGGGTACAAAAAAACTGAAAAGCGCATCAAAAATTTGTTTGGATTCATTTTTATTACGTTTTTTACGATTCGACAAACATTTCGGGGGGGGGGGTTCAGACCCGTAGCCCCCCAGGATACGATCTTGCGCCAGATCGAGATAAATATATTCCATTGGAAAATCGATGGCCAAAAATCTTATAGACTAGAATTACAGTCACCCATTTGGACCAACAAAGAAAATCACTTTTTTGTTAGGGAAGCAGTAATATGTCTCCTTCTCCTTCTTCTACTGCAGTATCGTAGAGGGACATTTCGGAGCTCATTTGGAAGGACTGGGGTAATGGGGTAATAAACTGTAAGTATGGAGTGACTCGGCCCAATAGTAACCGAAAAAAAATATAACTATTATTGCATAAAAGAAATTCGTTTTTATGATTGTTCCTAATGCATTAAACATTTTGTGGGGGGGGGGATTTTTACACGGAGGGGGACACGGATTTCCTAGTATTATTTGAAATGATCATAAATAAAAAAAAAATCATCTGCAAGTAAGGAGCAGCAATAACATTTAAAACGAACAGAAACTATTCCGCATACTAGAGGGAATGCCTACTCCTCAATCCCTCGCTCTTTACGCTAAAGTTTGACTTTTTGTCCTAATTCTTTAAAAACAGCTTCTGACATACAAGTGCCGTTTTTAAAATAAGAAGTTGTTTTAAACCTTCCAAAAAAATAGCTTAGTTATCGACAGATTGAGGAGGGGAAATCTCCACCGCTTAGAGAGCAATTTCTGTTCGTTGGCAACTCCTTAATTTCAGTTTAAAACACTTTTTTTTACCAGAACTGGATCTTCAAATACAAGATGATACAAAACACAAATTTTTGGAGAAGACGCACGTATCTGAAAAGTTGCTTGTCCAGGGTAGGGCGTCATAATTTAGGGATTCCCACACCTAATTCCTGATGTGACCTCGTGTTCATTTTTTAAATTATGTCATATTTGATAGTCAACATAAAAAGTCAGTTTTATATAAACATATAATGTTACTAGAACTCCTTTTTAGCTTTTTTTTTTAATTTTAATCATTTTAATAACAAATTTATTGCATAGAAGATTTATTGCATAGAAAATTTGTGCCCTAGACAGAAAATACTACCTAAACAAAAAAACCAATGCATTTGATTTAAGTACCACATGAGTAAATTTTCCATTAAGACTAGTTTAGAGTGAGAAAAAAGTTTTGCACTAAAAGAAGCTATACCTAAGCAGCGAGCATCTTTCTCTGCAATTTTGACTCTTTCAAGATCTTTCATTTTCTCTTTGGGCATTGGAGGAGGTCCACCTTCCTTTACCAATAATATTTGGCATATTTGCCTATCATATAAATATTGAGTTGTTTGATTTTTGGTTTGATGGATTAATGGGTGGTCCCGAATCTTTTTTTTTTCTTTTTCATTTTTTTTTGTGGTTGATCGTCATCCCCTTTGACAAGTCGATTTCGTTTAGGCATAATACGGGGATAAGTTCTTCCATACTACTAAAAAAATATGATAACCAGACTTGGTCCATTCCTTACATCTGTTTTCTCTTCTCGAAAAAATGACTTGCGGCACACTGGACAAGTGCTATGGAGTTTTAGCCAAGGAACAATGCAACTATCATGGAAGAAATGGCCACAGGGAAGTTTAATGACACTTTCTTGAGGTTTATAAGATTCAAAGCAAACAGAACACGGAAGGTCTTGGCTCGCTTCTTTCTCTGTCATTTTGACTCTTTCAAGATTTTTCATTTTTTTTTTCGGGCATTGGAGGAGGCCCACTTTCCTCTGTAGATAACATTTGGTTAATTTCAGAAAAATAAACAGTTTCGCCCTCTGGAATGTGTCTTTCCCTTCTTCTCCTTGTTATTCTTCTCCTTCCTCTTCTGCTGGGCATCAAAGGCTCAGTAGGTGAAGCGTAGGTTTCATGACAAATCATTGCATCTTCTTGCAATTCTTCCTCAAAACCAGTTAGACAAGAGAGACATTTTGAATCCTCCTCTGTGGTACATTCTGTCACGCTCTGACATTCATAACAATAATATAATCTGTTTTCTACTTTTGGTTCTCTTATTTTGAAAGTTTAATTATTACCTCATGTACAACAATAACATCAATGTATATGAATCTCAATTCTTTTGTTTCCGTTATTTATCAGCTGACTAGCTAACGTCTTGATTTGAAGTTTTTAAAAGTTTCCTCAAGACTTAGATAATTGTGCTTCTGATCATAGTTACAAAATACGGCGAAGAAAAAAAATTACTAATCTGGATTAAAAATTTCAGCTACACATTTGCAAATTTAGCTCTAATTAAGATTTTTTTCATTCTAAAGAAGTTTCTAAAACAAAATGTTACCATTTGACGTTACCTGGCAATATCCTAAGGTAATATGTTTATTTGTACTTGTTTTAGTCTACAATAAAACAAGTGTTTTATTGTAGGGAATTTCCTCCTGGGGTATTCTCGCCAAAAGTACTGTTTTTTTTCTGGTAGTACTGTACTGTCTGCGCATAGACGCCACATTTTCTAGGCAGTAAATTGTTATAAAAATAACCCGGACTCAAAAATTAGCAAAAAAGAAGTTTTAGCTTGACTATATATTGACTACCCGATATGACGCCATTAGAAAAAGTGAATATGACAACATTACAGGGATTAGGTAAGAAAATCACTAAGTTATGACACCCTATCCTGTAGAAGCAATTATTCAAAATGTAGGCGTGTCTTGTTAGAAAAAATTCATGTATTCATGTAAAAAAGAAAGAAAAAGAGACATATCGCTGCTTCCAGAGCAAAAAATGATTTTCTTTGTTGCTCAAGTTGGAAGCCTGTAATTCTATTTTACAAAGTTTCCGGCTATCCAGTATCCAACTGAACAGTTTCAATTTCGAAATGGTATCATTTATGTGGGGTTTCGGGCTATTTTCCAAAATTTCCTTAAATTTAGGGTTAAAATGAGCTTTAGCCCCGTTTTCAGCCCCAAATCCCAACTAAGCGTACGATGCTCTTGACCAAAAGTATGATCTTCGAAAGTTGCAAGTTAATCTGAAACCCAGTATAAGGTATACGCTCTTTATCATTACTTTTATGCGAAACTTTCCCTTCAGCAGAATTCACAGGTTCTTCAAAACGCCAGTAACATGAACCACATAAAAGCTCTCCATTTCTTTCATAAAAGGCTCCATATTCTGTACTACATTTTTTGCACTGCAACCGCCGCCCATTTCTTTCTTCATTAAGCGAAACTTTCCCCTTGGCAGAATTCACAGATTTATTACAACGCAGATTATTTTGCATCTTCAACGTTATTTATGTATTGTTCTAAAATTACGAGTTAGTCACGTATCGAGTAGCAAGAACCCAACAAAAAACAAAACTAGCTTTAAAATTTTCGTGAATTTTTCTGTTTTGAAATAAAAAATTAAAATTATTTCTTGGACACCTTAAATATTTTTTGTAGTTTACATAATGAACTAAAAACTAAGATAAAATAAAAATTAAATTTCTTTTCTATGGAGAAATAACACAAAATATGCGCTCTTTTGAAGTTGATACAAAAACTGTTTGGTTCCAAGAGACAACTAAAAATTAATTCTTTACTTGATTTTAGTTTACAGTTCAGAATCGATAAGGCAATTATGTAAGTGCAAAAATATTTTTGGTGTCTGAGCAATAATATTAGCTCTTTAATTAAAGTAGAAAAATACTTGAAAATTTTTGAATTGATTTTGTTTTTTATTCGGCTTAATCAAAAAAATTTTTATTTCATGGCTCACTTCAAAGTTATAATTGTCTCCTTGAATCGATCTTTTTTTCGGTGCCATACGTCTTCATAAAGCGCCATAATGGACTTTACGCCTGCCTGCTTTTTCAGGCAGGCGTGGCATTTCTTTTAGGTAGTTAAGCGCAACTGCGGCTTGTTTATGGTTTCCAGATGCAAAGAAAATGAGAATCATCTCTTTTGTGGCATTTAAGTGTGATCCCTAGTCCGCAGATCTTTCAGCATAAAGATAGTCGTTTCCGGCACGGATAAGATCTAAATTGTTGATCCAGAGGCTATGATTCCCTATAGTAGATCTGGACTCGTTTTACTTCGAGAAAAGCCGAGCAATACTGTTCAACGCATCTCCTATCTGTTTACATGCTTCAGAACTAGTTTCACTTTTGAAGCGTTCAATTGCATCAATCAGCTATGGCACTAAAACGAAGTAGGATGTTTCAAGCCAATTCTCAAATGCCTCCCACCAGAATGCGTTCATTCCTTCGTAGACCTGGAAGTGAGCATGGAGTGCCTGGCACATGTTCTTTCCTGAAAGGACCTTATTCACAATACCTTCCCTGAGAATCTTTGCCACAAAAATAACTTCTTCTAGTCCTCTTCCATCCATGAGAGATCCAACCGCTTTCAAATAGTTTATGAGCTCGTGAAAACTGCCCAATAAGAGAACTAGATTAGAGAAGTTTCGGGCTGGGACTTTCGAAGGCCTTAGATTTTTTCACAAACAGCTAGATTCTGACTGATGACCGTTTACTTCTTTCCAAGCTTCGCTGCTATATATCTCTTTTAGAAATAATTTATTTTAGTTACTAAAGATTTTTAACCCAATTAATTTCCTTTAAAATGAGCTATTGATCAACTCTTTACGATGTTCCAGTGCCAAGCTATCTGTGGAAAAGAAAGAAAAAAAGAAAGAAAATGCCGTTTGTGGAGAATAACGTGGTTAAAGTCAATTTTCCGGATTTTCAAGTCAATATATTTCCGTTGTTGTTCAAGCCAAATGACAGAAAGTTTCTGATACAGGGTTTTGGACAAGGCAGTTCTAATGGTGTACTTTTTGTTTTGATCTGACTCCTTTTTTAGGAGCTATGGGTTTTTATATTTCTAACATTGGACGTGGTCGTCTCTTACTAGGTTTCTAGCTACCGCTGTAACCCAGATTGGACGTGATTGTCTTTTACTAGGTTGCTAGCTACCGCTGCAACCCGGATCAGAAGTGGCAGTTCTAATGGTGTACTTGTTGTTTTGATCTGACTTTTTTTTAGGAGTTATGGGTTTTTATATTTCTTAACATTGGACGTGATTCTCTTACTAGGTTGCTAGCTACTGCTGAAACCCGGATTATGATAACTTTATGGATGTCTTGTGTAAAAACTGGAAAAATACCTGAAAATTTAAAAATTAGTTTTATTTTTTGTTAGGTTTTTGTTTAATAACAAGCCGACATATTTATTTTGTTGTTAAGCTCCATTAATTATTTTGTTGTTAAGACTCCATGTTACAGCTGCCGCTGCAACCTGGATACCGCTACAATCTGGATAGCTTGTAGCTACCCTTGGAACTGCCGTATATCAGTTACTATGGGCGAGAGATCGTTCTTACTGTAAATTAATGTATCTATTGATATCAAAATTTCGGTCTTTAGAGTTTTGGTTACTAGTGAGACAAGTAGCTGTTATTACTATAGAGTTCATTACCATGAACTGTTTGATTGCTTCAAAATTCAAACAACTTTGAAAAGACTGCAGCATGAAAATACATCAAAAATGCAATTTTTTTGACAAAATTGATTCTACTTTAAAAAGTATTTTATTTTAATTACAAAAGGCACTAGATGTAGCAATTTCCTTTAAAATGAGTTATTATACAGCTCTCTATGATTTTCCAGTGTCCAGCTAGCTGAGGAGAAAAAAAAGCGGCAAGAAAAAATCCCGTTTGTGGAGAATAACGTGGTTAATGTCAATTTTCTTGATTTTCAAGCCAATATATTTTCTTTGGTATTCAATTCAAAGGGCGGTAAGTTTCGTTTATAGGGTTTTCGGACAAGGCGGTTCTAATGGTGTACTTTTTATTTTGATCTGACTCTTTTTTTAGGAGTTAGGGGTTTTATATTTCTTAACATTGGACGTGATCGTCTCTTACTAGGTTGGTAGCTACCGCTGCAACCCGGATAAGAGACGAACCTCAAAGAAACAGGCAGCTAATAATGTCCAATGTATGCAAAGTATTTTATTTTAATGATCGTCTTGTAATGTAACTTTAATATGAAATATGAAGTTTTTCGTAAAAAACTGATGCTATTTTATAAATAATTTGTTTTAATTACAAAACATTTTTAACCCCGTTAATTTTCTTTGAAATGAGCCATTGAACAACTCTCTACTATGTTCCAGTGCCAAGCTATCTGTAGAATTTCTGACCTATCCGTGTACTATAATAAAGCGGCGTATAAAATTTAGTATAGGCAAGAGGTCATTCCTTATTATTAATCATTAAGGAAAATGCATTATCTACATAATGATTTCTTATAATACTTCAATTACTATGGATGAAAGTTTGTTCTTTAATGTAATTAACATTGGACGTGATCGTCTCTTACTAGGTTGCTAGCTACCGCTGCAACCCGGATATTATAAATTTTAACCCCATTAATTTTCTTTAAAATGAGCCATTGAACAACTCTCTACGATATTCCAGTGCCAAGCTATCTGTTGAATTTACTAACCTATGCTATAATTAAGTGGCATATAAAATTTAGTATAGGCAAGAGGTCGTTCTTTATTATAAAAAATTTTTAACTCTATAATCTTCGAATATTTGAACCTTTTATAATTTATAATGATGTATAATATAAATACTGTAATCTTAACTATATTAACTATAGTGAAGTTGCGTATGCAAGCTAGTATAGGGAAGAGTTCGATCTTTATTATAATCAAGCCAATATATTTCCCTTTCTGTTCAAGCCAAGGGACAGAAAGTTTCCTATACAGGGGTTTCGGACAAGGCGGTTCTAATGGTGTACTTTTTGTTTTGATCTGACTCCTTTTTTAGGAACTATGGGTTTTTATATTTCTTAACATTGGACGTGATCGTCTCTTACTAGGTTGCTAGCTACCGCTGCAACCCGGATAATGTAAAAATCGGTAAAATATTCGTTCTTTATTATAATGTCGTTCTTTATTTTAATTAGTTTTTTACCATATCGTAACAATTTGTTATATAATAATAATTAATTTTGTTTGTAATTAATGTAATTCAGCTAGTAAAGCCTGAAGTTCATTCTTTATTATGAAATAAATTACAAACAGGAAAAAGCCTACGGCTTTTTCTTCTTTGGAATAGTAAGAGACGATCCTCAAATAATCAGGCAGCTAACTAGGTTTATAATTTCTTCTTTAACATAAACTTCATTAATCGGATATAATATCCCTTTTAGGCAGAATGTTGTAGTAGCTGCCACTTTTCTTGATTTTCAAGCCAATATATTTCCATTGGTGTTCAAGCTAAGGAACAGAAAGTCTCCTATATAGGGGTTTCGGACAAGGCGTTCTAATGGTGTACTTTTGTTTTGATCTGACTCCTTTTTTAGGAGTTATGGGTTTTTATATTTCTTAACATTGGACTTGATCGTCTCTACTAGGTTGCTAGCTACCTCTGCAACCCGGATGTACCAGATTACAAACAAGAAAAACCAATGGCTTTTTCTTCTTTGGAATAGTAAGAGACGATCCTCAAATAATCAACAGCTAACTAGGATTATAATTTGTTCTTTAACATAAACTTCATTAATCGGATATTTTAATATATCCTATATGGTCTAGAGGTTGGGATAGCTCTCACCCAGTAGGCTTGAGTTCAATTCCTGTATGGGAAATTTTTACTCATGATGATTTCTTAAGGAACATATAAAATTTCTTAATGTAATAAAAATAATTTGTTTTAATTACAAAAGGTTTTTAACCCCATTAATTTCCTTCAAAATGAGCCATTGAACAACTCTACAATGTTGCAGTGCCATGCTATCTGTTGAATTACTAACCTATTCTATAATTAAGTTGCGTATAAAATTTAGTATAGGTAAGAGGTCGTTCTTTATTATAATCTCTACGATGTTCCAGTACCAATCTATCTGTTGAATTACTAACCTATACTATAAATAAGTGGCGTATAAAATTTAGTATAGGGAAGAGGTCGTTCTTTATTATAAACTCCTGACGATGAATCTTGAGATCAGAGTTCAAATCTTGGTGGACTTTTTTTTAAACTTTTAGCTCACTTATAATAACATATAAGTCTCTGCTGTAATTCCTTGTTTTCAAGATTGAATGAATTATTATTAATTCAGTAGAGTTGGTTCTTTACTATAAAATACTGTGAACTACACCTGGAACCACCATATATCAGTTAGTATGGGAGAGAGATCGTTCTTTACTGTAAAAAAATTAAATGAAAACTTATTATTCTATACTGTAGTATGGACTACAGTTCGTTCTTTAATGTAAAAAGAGAAAAAAATATCCCGTTAAGGCGGAATGTTGTAGTAGCTGCCACTTTTCTTGATTTTTTAGTACTGATTTTTTAACTTGCGTGTAGCTTGCTTTGATCTAACCATTATGTATTCATGAATGAGACCATTTACAGTTTTGACGTTTCTTATATAGTAATTATGACGTCACTGCATCAAAAATACAGTTTTTATTGGAAAAATTTATTCTCTTTTAGAAATAATTTATTTTAGTTACAAAAGGTTTTTAACCCAATTAATTTCCTTTAAAATGAGCTATTGAACAACCCTCTACGATGTTCCAGTGCCAAGCTATCTCTGGAAACAAAGAAAAAAAAAAGAAAAAAATATCCCGTTTGGGGAGAATAACGTGGTAAAAGTCTATTTTCCTGATTTTCAAGCCAATATATTTTCTTTGTTATTCAAGCCAAAGGGCGGTAAGTTTCCTTTATGGAGGATTTGGACAAGGCGGTTCTAATGGTGTACTTTTTGTTTTGATCTGACTCCTCTGTTAGGAACTACGGGTTTTTATATTTCTTAACATTGGACGTGATCGTCTCTTACTAGGTTGCTAGCTACCGCTGCAACCCGGATTGCTTCTCTGTAATCTTTATCATTATCATACCGTTCCTTGCTCTTTTGTCTAACCTGCTCAACTGTTGCTTCTCTATAAAGTTTATCATTGTGATAACGCTCCTTGATCTTTTGTCTAGCATGCTCAATTCTTGCTTCTCTGTAATCTTCGTCATTGTGATAACGCTCCTTGCTCTTTTGTCTGGCCTGCTCAATTGTTGCTTCTCTGTAATCTTCATCATTACCATACCGTTCCTTGATCTTTTGATTGGCTGTCTCAATTTTTGCATGTCTATAATCTTCATCATTGTGATAACTCATCCTGCTGTTTTGTTTTGCTCTCTCAATTATTACTTCTCGATACGCCTGGTCGGATGAATACCTTTGCTTTTTTCTTTTCGATATACTATCTCTGTTGTTTGTGTCGTACTGTTTTTTAACTTGCGTATAGCTTGCTTTAATCTAACCATTATCTAATTATGAATGAGAACATTTCCAGTTTTGATGCTTCTTATATAGTAATTACTAGGGGCTACAGTTCGTGCCTTAATGCAAAAAATTGATTCTACTTTAAAAATATTTTATTTTTAATTACAAAAGGCACTAGATGTAGTATTTTCCTTTAAAATTAGCCATTAAAAAGCTCTCTATGATTTGGAGTGATTAAGAGTTATGGGTTTTTACATTTCTTAACATTGGACGTGATTGTCTCCTACTAGGTAGCTAGTTACCGCTGCAACCAGGATAAGATAAACCTAATTGACAAACACCGTTTATGATGAGCTATATCGGTCCTTTATTTAATCCCCTATGTGTGATCTCCTAATGATCGTCTTTTAATATAACAACCAATGTAGATTTTGCGCTTTCTGTCAGTTTCTGAAGGATTGCAGCTTCCGGTATTTCAGGTAAATTATCAACACCAACCGCTTTTTCAGCAAGACGGGCTTCAAGTATTTTTTTTAAATCTTCTAGGGTGTATGCATGTATTGTTTTATAGAGACTGTTGTTCTCTCTTAACCACAACAGTGCTTCATGGACTTTTCTCAGATCTATCAGTGCAGTCCAAACATTCTTGTTGTAAGTAGGCTGACCATTGACAATGACTACAAAACTATCAATGTTAAGAAGTTTTTCAGGCTGAATATCTGCATTTGCTTGCACATCAACAGGTAGATATACTATTCTCCCCTTAAGAGCGTCAACAAGTTCTGTTCTAGGTCTCTTCAATGCAGTTACTTGCCCTAATCTGACGATCGTAAGACAAGGCATTACAAATCGAATCATTGCCATTTCAAAATTATTTAAACACTTTATACATTCCGGTGTACAGTCTATATGAAGGTTATTTAATACTGATCGGACATTCTCCTGACTTTTCAACATTTTCCCAGCACAGTAATCACAGACAAAGAATGAATCTATGACATCCTCTTTCCAACCTTTACATTGAATTAGTTGTTCTCTGTCATCTTTGGGTATGTCCTGTTGTAGGTGTTCTAAAATCGTGGCCTTCATTACATCAAAACCTTTCTTATTTGAAAGGGATCTTAGACTCTTCAATTGGTATTTTGTCTTTATCTGCTCACAACTGTCACAATGCATTGTGGGGTATACATCCCTAATGTTAGCAACCTTATCAAGGCTCTCACCAAATAATTTTATTATTGTATTTTCATCCACAGAAACTCTAATATTGCTATCACCGTAAATGAAGTCTTGACTATTATTACGACAGAGTCTACTTGACACTTCTTCTAAGTAATGACTTAGTTCCTTGTACGAGCCCTCGACTTTTAGTAGATTAATATGTTGTATAATCTTACATTTTGATACTGCCTTATATACGCTATTAATGAAACAGTTCAAGACAGGAAAATGTGGAGCTAGTGCCCTTAGAGAACGCAAATAGCTCTGACATCCCTCATTTGGGCTACAGTATAACGAATGCCCATGCTTTCTTGTGTCCCTGTAATTGATTTCACAATAATCCAAGCCGCCAAGGTAGAAATTAACCACTTTGTCAGTTGAAAATTTTAATGCTATATTATTTTCAAGGATATCAAAAAGAATTTGACATAATTCAATATCCGTCGGATAGAGCTTGCAGATATCAGGGTGACATTGCCAAGTAACCTGCTGCCCAATTTTTGGTTTTGAATGTTTACTCAGATTGTTATAGGTGACTTCAGCCATCATAATTTCCTTGTCAGATCTAGATTCAGAGCATTCTTCAATAGTTGTCTCGTACTTTTCAGGACAGTTTGTTCTACTACACAGAGAATTTTTTGCCAAATATTCAGTAGAACTAAAAGAACTGTTTAAAACACAGTTAGAAATGCTTTTTTCTTGAGTCGGTGTTCCAGGAATTTGTTCTAAATCATTAGTCTTACAAACACATTTACTAATAACCCTAACAGGCTCGTTTTCGCCATAATTGAAAAACATTGCTTTTCCTTCGCTGTTGATAGGTATGCTTGTATATATGTTTTTATTGCTGCTACATATACTGCAATTGCTCCTTCCAAAATTAATATACGAATTTTCAAAGAAGTACGCCTCCGTATATTCACTGTGTTGTCGAACATTTTCCATTGCATCTGTAAACTGTTCCGCAGTTGCCAATCCATACCTTGGAAGCTTTTCATTAAACTGACAACATTTCTTTTGGATATTACTATGAAGCTTTGCCAAGGAATTTCTAGCCGACTTTTCAACAGCATCCGCTCTTTCAAAGAGAATTTTAATCTGTAATTTTGAATACTTTTCGTGATCCTTGTAAAACATGCGTAAAATGTTTCTCAATTTACGAAGATCAGCCTGCATTTTTGCCATCTTCTTATATTTCTGAATGTAATTTTTCCCTTTGTCCTTATGCGTTCTTCGGTACAACCTCGCAGAGAATTTAATTTTTTCATTATAGCTTTTGTCACCCCAGTATCTACCCATTATTCTGGTAGCAACTTTTTTCTTATGTTTGTTTTGGTAATCTACATCATTATCATACCGTTCCCTGCTCTTTTGTCTAGCCTGCTCAATTGTTGCTTCTCTATAAAGTTTATCATTGTCATACCTTTGTTTTGCTCTCAATTATTACTTCTCGATACACCTGGTCGGTTGAATACCTTTGCTTTTTTCTTTTCAAGTTACTATCTCTGTTGTTTGTGTAGTACTCTTTCTTCAACTTGCGTATAGCCTGCTTTGATCTAACCATTATCCGGGTTGCAGCGGTAGCTAGCAACCTAGTAAGAGACGATCACCTCCAATGTTAAGAAATATAAAAACCCGTAGCTCCTAAAAAAAGAGTCAGATCAAAACAAAAGTACACCATTAGAACCGCCTTGTCCAAATCCTCCATAAAGGAAAACTTACCGCCCTTTGGCTTGAATAACAAGAAAATATATTGGCTTGAAAATCAAGAAAATAGACTTTTACCACGTTATTCTCCCCAAACGGGATATTTTTTTCTTTTTTTTTTTCTTTTTCTTTTCCACAGATAGCTTGGCACTGGAACATCGTAGAGGGTTGTTCAATAGCTCATTTTAAAGGAAATTAATTGGGTTAAAAACCTTTTGTAACTAAAATAAATTATTTCTAAAAGAGAATAAATTTTTCCAATAAAAACTGTATTTTGATGCAGTGACGTCATAATTACTATATAAGAAACGTCAAAACTGTAAATGGTCTCATTCATGAATACATAATGGTTAGATCAAAGCAAGCTACACGCAAGTTAAAAAATCAGTACTAAATTCTAATCAAGAATGAGAGAATTTTCAGTTTTGACTTTCCTTATATACTAATTATGACGTCACTCTATTCACGTCATAACTCTAATATAAAACTATGATGACGTTCATTATTTATCTAGTAGGGTTTCAGACAAGGTATTTCTAATGATGTACTTTTGTTTTGATCTGACTCTATTTTTAGGAGTTTTGGGTTTTTATATTTCTTAGCATTGGACTGATCGTCTCTTACTAGGTTGCTAGCTACTGCTGCAACCCAAATTCACATATATATTTATTTATGAGAGGCAGCGTGGCCGAGTGGTCCAAGGCACTGGTGTTAGCCACCAGTCTCTTCAGAGGCGTGGGTTCAATTCTTACCGCTGGTATACGATTATGTTTGAAAGACTGCAGTGTTAAAAGACATCAAAATGCAGTTTTTGGTGGAAAAATTTATTCTCTTTTAGAAATAATTTATTTTAGTTACTATAGATTTTTAACCCAATTAATTTCCTTTAAAATGAGCTATTGAACAACCCTCTACGATGTTCCAGTGCCAAGCTATCTCTGGATACAAAAAAGAAAAAAAAAAGAAAAAAAAAAGAAAAAAATATCCCGTTTAGGCAGAATGTTGTAGTAGCTGCCACTTTTCTTGATTTTCAAGCCAATATATTTCCCTTGCTGTTCAAGCCAAGGGACAGAAATTTTACTATGCAGGGGTTTCGGACAAGGCGGTTCTAATGGTGTACTTTTTGTTTTGATCTGACTCTTTTTTTAAGAACTATGGGTTTTTATATTTCTTAACATTGGACGTGATCGTCTTTTACTAGGTTGCTAGCTACCGCTGCAACCCGGATTATGTCACAGTTAACATGGGCTAGGTGTCGTTCTTTATTGTAATCTTTGGACTTGAGTTCATTTCTTAACTATAAATACAAACAGGAAAAAGCCTACGGCTTTTTTGTCTTTTAAATAGTAAGAGACGAAACTCAAACAATCAAGTAGCTAACTAAGCCCAACGTATGGAATGATTTGTTATTTCAGTGATCGTCTTTTAATGTAAAAACTCAAAAAATCAAGTAGCTAACTAAGTCCAATGTATGGAATGGTTTGTTATTTCAGTGATCGTCTTTTAGTGTAATTAAAAGCACTATCTTTTCAATTTAAAATTTAAAAAAGAAACTTATTTATTTACATTCTAGCTAAAATAATGAAGATAATATGAATGAACCACAGTGTTCAGTTTCTTTGGACTTGAGTTCGTTTTTTAACTATAAATACAAACAGGAAAAAGCCTACGGCTTTTTCTTCTTTTAAATAGTAAGAGACGAAACTCAAACAATCAAGTAGCTAACTAAGTCCAATGTATGGAATGGTTTGTTATTTCAGTGATCGTCTTTTAATGTAAAAAAAAATATAGATACTGTAATCTTAACTATAGTAAAGTTGCGTATGCAAGTTAGTATAGGGAAGAGTTTGATCTTTATTATACTGGAAACAAAGAAAAGAGAAAAAAATATCCCGTTTAGGCAGAATGTTGTAGTAGCTGCCACTTTTCTTGATTTTTTAGTACTGATTTTTTAACTTGCGTGTAGCTTGCTTTGATCTAACCATTATGTATTCATGAATGAGACCATTTACAGTTTTGACGTTTCTTATATAGTAATTATGACGTCACTGCATCAAAAATACAGTTTTTATTGGAAAAATTTATTCTCTTTTAGAAATAATTTATTTTAGTTACTATAGATTTTTAACCCAATTAATTTCCTTTAAAATGAGCTATTGAACAACCCTTTACGATGTTCCAGTGCCAAGCTATCTCTGGATACAAAAAAAGAAAAAAATATCCCGTTTGGGGAGAATAACGTGGTTAAAGTCAATTTTCTTGATTATCAAGCCAATATATTTCCCTTGCTGTTCAAGCCAAGGGACAGAAAGTTTCCTATACAGGGGTTTCGGACAAGGCGGTTCTAATGGTGTACTTTTTGTTTTGATCTGACTCCTTTTTTAGGAGCTATGGGTTTTTATATTTCTTAACATTGGACGTGATCGTCTCTTACTAGGTTGCTAGCTACCGCTGCAACCCGGATAACGAGTGGTCCAAGACACTGGTGTTAGCCACCAGTCTCTTCGGAGGAGTGGGTTCAAATCTTACCGCTGGTATACGATTATGTTTGAAAGACTGCAGTGTGAAAAGACATCAAAAATGCAGTTTTTGGTGGAAAAATTTATTCTCTTTTAGAAATAATTTATTTTAGTTACTATAGATTTTTAACCCAATTAATTTCCTTTAAAATGAGCTATTGAACAACCCTCTACGATGTTCCAGTGCCAAGCTATCTGTGGAAAAGAAAAAAAAAAGAAAAGAGAAAAAATATCCCGTTTGGGGAGAATAACGTGGTTAAAGTCAATTTTCTTGATTTTCAAGACAATATATTTCCCTTGCTGTTCAAGCCAAGGGACAGAAAGTTTCCTGTATAGGGGTTTCGGATAAGGTGGTTCTAATGGTGTACTTTTTGTTTTGATCTGACTCCTTTGTTAGGAACCATGGGTTTTTATATTTCTTAACATTGGACGTGATCGTCTCTTACTAGGTTGCTAGCTACCGCTGCAACCCGGATTTGAATTACAAAATTAGTATTATTGGTTAGACACCATAAATATTTTTGCAGTTTACATAATAAGTTTAGCGATTCTGGACTGAAAACTAAAATAATTGCAATTATAAAACAATAATATAGAGATACGTACTTTACGGGTTACAAACCAAAAAAAGTTTAGTTCCAGGATACAATAATAACTTTGAACTGAGATGAAAAAAATTTTCTTCCAGGAGACAAAAAGTAAAACTAATTATAAAATTTTCAAGTATTTTTGTTGTTTAAATTAAGAACTTACTATTACTGATTAGGCATCATAAATATTTTTGCAGTTTACATAATAATTTTAGCGATTAAGCCAAAAAAGAAAATTTTGGTTCCAGGAGTTTCGGTTACTATTGAGACAAGTAGCTATTATTACTAAAGAGTTCATTACCATGAACTGTTTGATTGCTTCAAAATTCAAATATCTTTGAAAAGACTGCAGTAAGAAAATACATCAAAAATGCAATTTTTTTGACAAAATTGATTCTACTTTAAAAAGTATTTTATTTTCAATTACAAAAGTGACTAGATGTTGCAATTTACTTTAAAATGAGCTATTATACAGCTCTCTATGATTTTCCAGTGCCCAGCTAGCTGAGCAGGAAAAAAAAGCGGAAAGAAAAAAATATCCCGTTTGTGGAGAATAACGTGGTAAAAGTTAATTTTCTTGATTTTCAAGCCAATATATTTTCTTTGTTATTCAAGCCAAAGGGCGGTAAGTTTCCTTTATAGAGGATTCGGACAAGGCGGTTCTAATGGTGTACATTTTGTTTTGATCTGACTCTTTTTTTAGGAGTTGGGGGGTTTTATATTTCTTAACATTGGAGGTGATCGTCTCTTACTAGGTTGCTAGCTACCGCTGCAACCCGGATTAAACATAAACTTCATTAATCGGATATTTTAATATATCCTATATGGTCTAGAGGTTGGGATAGCTCTCACCCAGTAGGCTTGAGTTCAATTTCTGTATGGGAAATTTTTACTTATGATGATTTCTTAAGAAACATATAAAATTTTTTAATGTAATAAAAATAATTGTTTTAATTACAAAAATTTTTTAACCCCATTAATTTCCTTCAAAATGAGCCATTGAACAACTCTCTACAATGTTCCAGTGCCATGCTATCTGTTGAATTACTAACCTATACTATAATTAAGTTGCGTATAAAATTTAGTATAGGTAAGAGGTCGTTCTTTATTATATAAACATTTGAACCTTTTATAATTTATAATGATGTATAATATAAATACTGTAATCTTAACTATAGTGAAGTTGCGTATGCAAGTTAGTATAGGGAAGAATTCGATCTTTATTATAATAATTATTATACCATCACCGAAAAAAGGGGGAAGCAACCCCTAAAAGTCATATAACCTTAATAAAAATAGTGGCTTATTTAGTATAGGAAAGAGTTCGTTCTTTATTATAAACTTGATTTTCAAGCCAATATATTTTCTTTGTTATTCAAGCCAAAGGGCGGTAAGTTTCCTTTATAGAGGATTCGGACAAGGCGGTTCTAATGGTGTACTTTTTGTTTTGATCTGACCTCTTTTTTTAGGAGTTGGGGGGTTTTATATTTCTTAACATTGGAGGTGATCGTCTCTTACTAGGGTGCTAGCTACCGCTGCAACCCGGATACCGCTGCAACCCAGATATGGGCGAGAGATTGTTCTTTACTGTAACTTTCAATAATTCAGTTACCATGGGCTACAGTTCGTTCTTTAATGTAACTATACTATAGTTAATTGGCCTATATAATTTAGTATAGGCAAGAGGTCGTTCTTTATTATAAAACCTTTGATTACTGTAAGCATCATCTATATAATGGTTCCTTATAACACTTCAGTTACTATGGACTGAAGATCGTTCTTTAATGTAAATTTTGATTATGAGTCACCGGTAGTGCGGTGGCTTAAAGACTTCCATTCTAATTCAAAAGATTTAGGTTCAAATCACTGTAAGGTTACAGTAGTAAAATAGAATTCTGCCCAGCTAATGTGCGAGCTGGCCAGATGCCTGCCCAGTGCTTATCTCCTCCCCGATCCTAATGTGGCGGTTTGATTCTAATCCTAACACCATTAGAACCGCCTTGTCCGAAACCCCTATAAAGGAAACTTACCGCCCTTTGGCTTGAATAACAAAGAAAATATATTGACTTGAAAATCAAGAAAATTGACTTTAACCACGTTATTCTCCACAAACGGGATATTTTTTTCTTTCTTCTTCTTCTTCTTTTCCACAGATAGCTTGGCACTGGAACATCGTAGAGAGTTGTTCAATGGCTCATTTTAAAGGAAATCTCTGGATCTAGTGCTATTTTTACTTATTTTTTTTAAATTTTTTATTTTTTACTGAAAACTTAATTTTTTATATACAATATTGATCAATGACGTCATAGTCGTTGGATGTAGTTAGTATCCAGGTTACAGCGGTAGCTAGCATCCAGGTTGCAGCGGTAGCTAGCAACCTAGTAAGAGACGATCACGTCCAATGTTAAGAAATATAAAAACCCATAGCTCCTAAAAAAGGAGTCAGATCAAAACAAAAGGTACACCATTAGAACCGCCTTATCCGAAACCCGTATAAAGGAAATTTACCGCCCTTTGACTTGAATTCTAATGGTGTACTTTTTGTTTTGATCTGACTCCTTTGTTAGGAACTATTGGTTTTTATATTTCTTAACATTGAACGAGATCGTCTCTTACTAGGTTGCTAGCTACCGCTGCAACCCGGATCTCTTACTAGGTTGCTAGCTACCGCTGCAACCCGGGTAACATATAAAAATACTAAAATTTTCAGTTAGTAAAGCCTGAAGTTCATTCTTTATTATAAAATAAATTACAAACAGGAAAAAGCCTACGGCTTTTTCTTCTTTGGAATAGTAAGATACGATCCTCAAATAATCAGGCAGCTAACTAGGTTTATAATTTGTTCTTTAATATAAACTTCATTAATCGGATATTTTAATATATCCTATATGGTCTAGAGGTTGGGATAGCTCTCACCCAGTAGGCTTGAGTTCAATTTCTGTATGGAAAATTTTTACTTATGATGATTTCTTAAGGAACATATGAAATTTCTTAATGTAATAAAAATAATTTGTTTTAATTACAAAAGGTTTTTAACCCCATTAATTTCCCTCAAAATGAGCCATTGAACAACTTTCTACAATGTTGCAGTGCCATGCTATCTGTTGAATTACTAACCTATACTATAATTAAATTGCATATAAAATTTAGTATAGGTAAGAGGTCGTTCTTTATTATAACATATCAGTTACTATGGGAGAGAGATCGTTCTTTACTGTAAGTAATTATTTTAGTTACAAAAGGTTTTTAACCCAATTAATTTACTTTAAAATGAGCTATTGAACAACCCTCTACGATGTTCCAGTGCCAAGCTATCTCTGGACACAAAAAAAAAGAAAAAAGAAAAAAATATCCCGTTTGGGGAGAATAACGTGGTTCAAGTCAATTTTCTCGATTTTCAAGCCAATATATTTCCCTTGCTGTTCAAGCCAAGGGACAGAAAGTTTCCTATACAGAGGTTTCGGACAAGGCGGTTCTAATGGTGTACTTTTTGTTTTGATCTGACTCCTTTGTTAGGAACTATGGGTTTTTATATTTCTTAACATTGGACGTGATCGTCTCTTACTAGGTTGCTAGCTACCGCTGCAACCCGGATACAATAATAATAATATTAAACCCGGATTAAAAAATTATTATCATATCTTGTATGAAACTTTCATTTTACAAGTCTTCGATAGTCCAATGGTAAGCATACCTACTTGTTACCTGGGAGAAGGGGGTTCGATTCCCCGTAGGGGAGAAGTTTTAATATGTTGAATTAAAAACACTATCTTTTCAATTTAAAATTTAAAAAGAAATTTGCTTATTTACCTTCTAGCTAAAATAATGAAGATAATATGAATGAACCACAGGGTTCAGTTTCTTTTGACTTGAGTTCGTTTTTTAACTATAAATACAAACAGGAAAAAGCCTACGGCTTTTTCGTCTTTTAAATAGTAAGAGACGAAACTCAAACAATCAAGTAGCTAACTAAGACCAATGTATTGAATGGTTTGTTATTTCAGTGATTTACTAACATACTCTTTATTATAACTATATAATTTAGTATAGGCAAGAGGTCGTTCTTTATTATATCTTCTTCGAAATAGTAAGAGACTAGCCTAAAATAATCAAGTAGCGAACTAAATCCAATGTATGTAATTGGTTTTTATTCCAATGATCGCCTTTAATGGAAAATTTTAATATATTGACCTTAAATATAACTGTACTAGACTATACTATACGTAAGTGGCCTATAAAAATTTAGCATAGGGAAGAGGTCGTTCTTTACTGTAAATTTGTTTGACAAAATTGATTCTACTTTAAAAATTATTTTATTTTTAATTACAAAAGTGACTAGATGTTGCAATTTCCTTTAAAATGAGCTATTATACAGCTCTCTAGGATTTTCCAGTGCCCAGCTAGCTGAGCAGGAAAAAAAAGCGGAAAGAAAAAAATATCCCGTTTGTGGAGAATAACGTGGTAAAAGTCAATTTTCTTGATTTTCAAGCCAATATATTTTCTTTGTTATTCAAGCCAAAGGGCGGTAAGTTTCCTTTATAGAGGATTCGGACAAGGTGGTTCTAATGGTGTACTTTTTGTTTTGATCTGACTCTTTTTTTAGGAGTTGGGGGGTTTTGAATAACGTGGTAAAAGTCAATTTGCTTGATTTTCAAGCCAATATATTTTCTTTGTTATTCAAGCCAAAGGGCGGTAAGTTTTCTTTATAGAGGTTTCGGACAAGGCGGTTCTAATGGTGTACTTTTTGTTTTGATCTGACTTCATTCTTAGGAACTATGGGTTTTTATATTTCTTAACATTGGACGTGATCGTCTCTTACTAGGTTGCTAGCTACCGCTGCAACCCGGACAAGTAGCTAACCAATTCCAATGTATGCAATTGTTTGTTATTCCAATGATCGTCTTTTAATGTAATAATTGATTACAAACAGGAAAAAGCCTACGGCTTTTTCTTCAAACAATCAAGACTAGCCTCAAACAATCAAGTAGCTTACTAAATCAAATGCATGTATTGGGTTTTTTTTATTCCAATGACCGTCTTTTAGTGGAAAATTTTAATATATTGACCTTAAATATAATAACTGTACTAGCCTATACTATAGTTAAGTGACCTATAAAATTTGGTATAGGCAAGAGGTCGTTCTTTATTATAATTTCTTAGTAAGTTAACCTTTTTTTTTATCATTTCTTATATGTAACATATTTATAATCTTATATGTAACATATTTATCATGATTCTCCAATAGTACAATGGTAAACATACCCACTTGTCACGAGGGCGATCGGGGTTCGATTCCCCGTTGTAGGGAATTTTTAATTTGTTGACTTTAAATATAACTTTACAAGCCTACACTATAGTTAAGCAACCCATACCAGTTAGTATAGGCAAGAGTTGGATCTTTATTGTAAGGATTAAAAAATTATTATCATATCTTATATGTAACTTTTATTTTAAAAGTCATCGATAGTCTAATGGTAAGTATGCCCACTTTTTACTTGGGAGAAGGGGGTTCGATTCCCCGTCGGGAAGAACTTTTAATATGTTGAATTAAAAGCACTATCTTTTCAATTTAAAATTTAAAAAAGAAACTTGTTTATTTACATTCTAGCTAAAATAATGAAGATAATATGAATGAACCACAGTGTTCAGTTTCTTTGGACTTGAGTTCGTTTTTTAACTATAAATACAAACAGGAAAAAGCCTACGGCTTTTTCTTCTTTTAAATAGTAAGAGACGAAACTCAAACAATCAAGTAGCTAACTAAGTCCAATGTATGGAATGGTTTGTTATTTCAGTGATCGTCTTTTAATGTAATAAGGGCAAGAGTTCGTTCTTTACTATAATTATACAGCTCTCTATGATTTTCCAGTGCCCAGCTAGCTGAGCAGAAAGAAAAAGCGGAAAGAAAAAAATATCCCGTTTGTGGAGAATAACGTGGTAAAAGTCAATTTTCTTGATTTTCAAGCCAATATATTTTCTTTGTTATTCAAGCCAAAGGGAGGTAAGTTTCCTTTATAGAGGATTCGGACAAGGCGGTTCTAATGGTGTACTTTTTGTTTTGATCTGACTCTTTTTTTAGGAGTTGGGGGGTTTTATATTTCTTGACATTGGAGGTGATCGTCTCTTACTAGGTTGCTAGCTACCGCTGCAACCCGGATTTATGGTGAACTATATCGGTCCCTTATGTAAGTTGCTAGCTACCGCTGCAACCCGGATAATAAACTGATTACAAACAGGAAAAAGCCTACGGCTTTTTCTTCTTTTAAATAGTAAGATACGAACCTCAAACAATCAAGTAGCTAACTAATTCCAATGTATGCAATTGTTTGTTATTTCAACGATCGTCTTTTAATGTAAAATTACATAATCCATATTTATGTTTCAGTTAACATGGGCTAGGTGTCCTTCTTTATTGTAATTCGTTCTTTATAATATTTAATGTTCGTTCTTTACTGTAATAAAATTATTAAGCACACAAAATCCCGTGTCGAGTATCTAAAACCTAGCATAAAACAAAACTAATTTTAAAATTTTCAGGTATTTATCTTGTTTGAATTACAAAATTAGTATTATTGGTTAGACACCATAAATATTTTTGCAGTTTAAATAATAAGTTTAGTGATTCTGGACTGAAAACTAAAATAATTGCAATTATGAGACAATAATATGGAGATATGTACTTTACGGGTTACAGGATACAATAATAAATTTGAACTGAGATGAAAAAAAAATTTCTTCCAGGAGACAAAAAGCAAAACTAATTTTAGAATTTTCATGTATTTTTGTTGTTTAAATTAAAAAATTACTATTACTGATTAGGCATCATAAATATTTTTGCAGTTTACATAATAATTTTAGCGATTAAGCCAAAAAAGAAAATTTTGGTTCCAGGAGTTTCGGTTACTATTGAGACAAGTAGCTATTATTACTATAGAGTTCATTACATGGACTGTTTTATTGCTTCAAAATTCAAATATCTTTGAAAAGACTGCAGTATGAAAATACATCAAAAATGCAATTTTTTTGACAAAATTGATTCTACTTTAAAAAGTATTTTATTTTTAAATACAAAAGTGACTAGATGTTGCAATTTCCTTTAAAATGAGCTATTATACAGCTCTCTATGATTTTCCAGTGCCCAGCTAGCTGAGCAGAAAGAAAAAGCGGAAAGAAAAAAATATCCCGTTTGTGGAGAATAACGTGGTAAAAGTCAATTTTCTTGATTTTCAAGCCAATATATTTTCTTTGTTATTCAAGCCAAAGGGAGGTAAGTTTCCTTTATAGAGGATTCGGACAAGGCGGTTCTAATGGTGTACTTTTTGTTTTGATCTGACTCTTTTTTTAGGAGTTGGGGGGTTTTATATTTCTTGACATTGGAGGTGATCGTCTCTTACTAGGTTGCTAGCTACCGCTGCAACCCGGATTGTACATCACTGTGAATATATGGAGGTATAATTGTCCTTTACTTAGTTTCAGCTTCAATTCGATGATCGAGCCTTTATGTAACTTTACTTTAAACATATCGATCCTTTATTTAAATGATCAATCTTTAAAATTAAATTATAATCTTATTTTGGTTTCTATGGGTTGTAAGTTTGTTCTTTACTGTAATTTTTAGGAGCTATGGGTTTTATTTTTCTTAGCATTGGACGTGATCGTTTCTTACTAGGTTGCTAGCTACCGCTGTAACCCGGATGGTTTGCTCTTTACTAGGTTTCAGCCATCTCTACAGCCATGATACTGATGGAAATTAAATAATCCCTATTTATATTTCAGTTAACAGGGGCTAGGTGTCGCTCTTTATTGTAACCCGGATTAACAAACCAGATTATGTAAACCCTGATAACAAACAGGAAAAAGCCTACGTCTTTTTCTTCTTTGGTGTAGTAAGAGAAGACTCTCAAGGAATAAGGGAGCTAACTAAGTCCACTGTATGCAATGGTTTGTTCTTCTAATGATCGTCTTTTAAAATAAAATTACAAAATGTTTTTAAGCCCATTAATTTCCTTTAAAATAAGCCTTTGAACAACTCTCTACGATGTACCAGTGCCAAGCTATCTGTTGAATTACTAACATATACTATAATTAAGTGGCGTATAAAATTTAATATAGGCAAGAGGTCGTTCTTTATTATAATTTGGCTGTCTTTATTTTTGCATGTCTATAATCTTCATCATTGTGATAACACATCTTGCTGTTTTGTTTTTCTCTCTCAATTATTACTTCTCGATACGCCTGGTCGGTTCAATACCTTTGCTTTTTTCTTTTCGAGATACTATCTCTGTTGTTTGTGTAGTACTGTTTTTTTAACATGCGTATAGCTTGCTTTGATCTAACCATTATCTAATTATGAATGAGACCATTTACAGTTTTGACCTTTCTTATATAGTAATTATGACGTCACGGCGTAATGATTTTATTCATGACGTCTTCAGAAACAACAATATAATTTCGTGTTTTTCTATTTACGTCATAGCTCTAATATAAAACTATGATATCCCGTTTAGGCAGAATGTTGTAGTAGCTGCCACTTTTCTTGATTTTCAAGCCAATATATTTCCCTTGTTGTTCAAGCCAAGGCACAGAAAGTTTACTATACAGGGGTTTCGGACAAGGCGGTTCTAATGGTATACTTTTTGTTTTGATCTGACTCCTTTGTTAGGAACTATTGGTTTTTATATTTCTTAACATTGGAGGTGATCGTCTCTTGCTAGGTTGCTAGCTACCGCTGCAACCCGGATCTTCGAACATTCGAACCTTTTATAATTTATAATGATCAATAATATAAATACTGTAATCTTCACTATAGTGAAGTTGCCTATGCAAGTTAGTATAGGGAAGAGTTCGATCTTTATTATAATAATAATGTAATTTCTTAAGAAAAATGATTCTATTTTAAAAATAATTTGTTTTAATTATTAAAGGTTTTTAATCCCATTAATTTCCTTTAAAATGAGCCATTAAACAACTCTCTACGATGTTTCAGTGCCAAGCTATATGTGGAATTACTAACCTATACTATAATTAAGTGGCGTATAAAATTTAGTATAGGCAAGAGGTCGTTCTTTATTATAAATTTGTTTCCGCCATATTTGAAAAAAATTGCTTTTCCTTCGCTGTTCATAGGTATGCTTGTATATATATTTTTATTACTGCAACATAAACTGCAATTACTCCTCCGTATATTCACTGTGTTTTCTAGAATTTTCCATTGCATCTACGATTTGATACAATGTTGCCAGTCCATAACTTGGAAGCTTTTCATTAAACTGACAACATTTCTTTTGGATATTACTATGAAGTTTTGCCAGAGCGATTCTAGCCAACTTTTCAACAGCATCCGCTCTTTCAAAAAGAATTTTAATCTGTAATTTTGAATACTTTTCGTAATCCTGGTAAAACATTCGTAAAATGTATCTAAATTTACGAAGATCAGCATGCATTTTATCCATCTTCTTGGATTTCTGAATGTAATTTTTAACTTTGTACTTATGCGTTCTTTGGCAAAGCCTCTCAGAGGTTTTAATTTTTTCATTTTAGCTTTTGTCAGCCCAGTATCTACCCATTATTCTGGTAGCAACTGTTTTCTTATATTTCTTTCGGTAATCTTTATTATTATCATACCGTTCCTTGCTCTTTTACTTGGCTGTCTCAATTTTCCCTTCTCGATACCCCTGATCCGTTACATACCTTTGTTTAGCTCTGTCATATTTCATTTTCTTAAATCCTGGATCATAAGACATCTTGGTAGCAATACTTACGCTTGCTGGAACTTTATTGCGTTCGGTGGCATTTTTATCTCTTTTAAATAAACTTTTCTTATATTTCAGGATATTAGCCATTGAACAGCTCTCGACGATGCTCTAGTGCCAAGCTATCTGTGGAAAAGAAAAGAGAAAGAAAAAAGATACCGTTGAGGCAGATTGACCTAGTAGCTGCCATTCTGAATTTTCAAGCCAATATACTTCCCTTGCTCTTCAAGCCAAGGGACAGACTTTGAATTCTTTGATCTGAGTTCAAATATCAGTGGAACCTTTTATAAAATGTAGTTTACTTATATTACTCTTGAGGTATCTGCCGTAATTCCTTCTTTTAAAAATTAAATTAGTTAATATGGCCTAGAGTTAGTTCTTTACCATATCGTAAAAATATATTTTCTAATAATAATAATTTATGCTAATTACAAAATGTTTCTATGTACAAGCGCGCTGCCTATGATATCTTGTCTAATGATTAGTATGTGTTGCATCATCCTCTGCGTAATGATTCCTTTAAATGCTTCAGTTACCATGGGCTACAGGTCGTTCTTTAATGTAAATTAACCATAATTAAGTTGAGTATGCAATTTAGTATAGGAAAGAGTTCGTTCTTTATTATATATAATCAGTTATATCCTTTGAAACTAGAAAATGCCCCACTATAATCAGTTAGATCCTATGAAACTAGCAAAGGCCCCATTTTATAATGAACTGAATCGGTCCTTTATGAATTTATGATGAACAATATCGGTCCTTTAGGTAAACTTTACTAACCTATAATATAGTTAAGTGGCCGATAAAATTTAGTATAGGCAAGAGGTCGTTCTTTATTATAAAATTTTTAACTCTATAATCTTCAAACATTTGAACCTTTTATAATTTATAATGATGTATAATATAAATACTGTAATCTTAACTATAGTGAAGTTGCCTAAGCAAGTTAGTATAGGGAAGAGTTCGATCTTTATTATAATCCCGGTGTGGGAAAATTTTTAACTCTATAATCTTCGAACATTTGAACCTTTTATAATCTATAATGATGTTTAGTATATAATAATAACAAAATTTAATTAGAGTTCGTTCTTTATTGTTATGTTAGCATTGGACGTGATCGTCTCTTATTGTGATATTCATGAATGAGACCATTTACAGTTTTGACGTTTCTTATATAGTAATTATGACGTCACTGCATCAAAAATACAGTTTTTATTGGAAAAATTTATTCTCTTTTAGAAATAATTTATTTTAGTTACAAAAGGTTTTTAACCCAATTAATTTCCTTTAAAATGAGCTATTGAACAACCCTCTACGATGTTCCAGTGCCAAGCTATCTCTGGAAAGAAAGAAAAAAAAAAGAAAAAAATATCTCGTTTGGGGAGAATAACGTGGTTAAAGTCAATTTTCTTGATTTTCAAGCCAATATATTTCCCTTGCTGTTCAAGCCAAGGGACAGAAAGTTTCCTATACAGGGGTTTCGGACAAGGCGATTCTAATGGTGTACTTTTTGTTTTGATCTGACTCCTGCTTTAGGAGCTATGGGTTTTTATATTTCTTAACATTGGACGTGATCGTCTCTTACTAGGTTGCTAGCTACCGCTGCAACCCGGATTATAATTCGATCTTTATTATAATCATATTGATAATCTTACAACATCATGAATGACGTCATAGTCTAAGTGGCAAGCACGATCGGCCTTTAACCGAAAGGTTGGTGGTTCAAAGCCATCCGGGATCATTTTATTTTAATTTGTAATTCAGTTATCAATAAAACCATATCATTACTATATCATTAACAATAATTAAGTTGAGTATGCAATTTAATATAGGCAAGAGTTCGTTCTTATTATATGAATGAGACCATTTACAGTTTTGACGTTTCTTATATAGTAATTATGACGTCACTGCATCAAAAATACAGTTTTTATTGGAAAAATTTATTCTCTTTTAGAAATAATTTATTTTAGTTACAAAAGGTTTTTAACCCAATTAATTTCCTTTAAAATGAGCTATTGAACAACCCTCTACGATGTTCCAGTGCCAAGCTATCTCTGGAAAAGAAAGAAAAAAAAAAAGAAAAAAATATCTCGTTTGGGGAGAATAACGTGGTAAAAGTCAATTTGCTTGATTTTCAAGCCAATATATTTCCCTTGCTGTTCAAGCCAAAGGGCGGTAAGTTTCCTTTATAGAGGTTTCGGACAAGGCGGTTCTAATGGTGTACTTTTTGTTTTGATCTGACTCCTTTTTTAGGAACTATGGGTTTTTATATTTCTTAACATTGGACGTGATCGTCTCTTACTAGGTTGCTAGCTACCGCTGCAACCCGGATTTATTATAATCTTTTAATGTAAAAAAAAATATAAATACTGTAATCTTAACTATAGTAAAGTTGCGTATGCAAGTTAGTATAGGGAAGAGTTTGATCTTTATTATACTGGAAACAAAGAAAAGAGAAAAAAATATCCCGTTTAGGCAGAATGTTGTAGTAGCTGCCACTTTTCTTGATTTTTTAGTACTGATTTTTTAACTTGCGTGTCGCTTGCTTTGATCTAGCCATTATGTATTCATGAATGAGACCATTTACAGTTTTGACGTTTCTTATATAGTAATTATGACGTCACTGCATCAAAAATACAGTTTTTATTGGAAAAATTTATTCTCTTTTAGAAATAATTTATTTTAGTTACTATAGGTTTTTAACCCAATTAATTTCCTTTAAAATGAGCTATTGAACAACCCTCTACGATGTTCCAGTGCCAAGCTATCTGTGGAAAAGAAAACAAAAAAAGAAAAAAGAAAAAAGAAAAAAATATCCCGTTTGGGGAGAATAACGTGGTTAAAGTCAATTTTCTTGATTTTCAAGCCAATATATTTCCCTTGCTGTTCAAGCCAAGGGACAGAAAGTTTCCTATACAGGGGTTTCGGACAAGGCGGTTCTAATGGTGTACTTTTTGTTTTGATCTGACTCCTTTGTTAGGAACTATGGGTTTTTATATTTCTTAACATTGGACGTGATCGTCTCTTACTAGGTTGCTAGCTACCGCTGCAACCCGGATGGTCGGTTGAATACCTTTGCTTTTCTCTTTTCAAGATGCTATCTCTGTTTTTTTGGTAGTACTGTTTTTTTTTAACTTGCGTGTAGATTGCTTGATTGAAACCATTATGTAACCATTAGTTGAATGTTTATGTCACGTATCAAGTATCAAGAACCTAACAAAAAATTAAACTAATTTTTAAATTTTCAGGTATTTTTTCTAGTCTAAATTAAAAGATTAAAACTATTGTTCAGACACCATAAATATTTTTGCAGTTTATAACTTTAGCGATTCTGAACTAAAAACGAAAATAAAATAAAAATTAATTTTTTCAATTTTTACGTCACGTTGCTCATTAAGTCATATACGGTTATTAGTACACAATAGGTTTTAGATATTACGTCTTGTCACTTATTACGTCATATATGGTTATTAGTAGATAATCGGTAAAATATTCGTTCTTTATTATAATACCGCTGCAACCCAGATTTGAATTTACTGTATCTTATAAGACTTCAGTTGCTATGGACTACAGATCGGTCTTTATTATAATATTCACGTCATAGCTCTAATATAAAGCTATGATGACATTCATTATTTATCTAGTAGGGTTTCAGACAAGGTAGTTCTAATGATGTACTTTTGTTTTGATCTTACTCTATTTTTAGGAGTTTTGGGTTTTTATATTTCTTAGCATGGGACTGATCGTCTCTTACTAGGTTTCTAGCTACTGCTGCAACCCAAATTATAAGAGGCAGCCTGGCCGAGTGCTTCAAGGCACTGGTGTTAGCCACCAGTCTCTTCGGAGGCGTGGGTTCAAATCTTAGCGCTGGTATACGATTATGTTTGAAAGACTGCAGTGTGAAAAGACATCAAAAATGCAGTTTTTGGTGGAAAAATTTATTCTCTTTTAGAAATAATTTATTTTAGTTACTATAGATTTTTAACCAAATTAATTTCCTTTAAAATGAGCTATTGAACAACCCTCTACGATGTTCCAGTGTCAAGCTATCTGTGGAAAAGAAAAAAAGAAAAGAGAAAAAAATATCCCGTTTAGGCAGAATGTTGTAGTAGCTGCCACTTTTCTTGATTTTCAAGCCAATATATTTCCCTTGCTGTTCAAGCCAAGGGACAGAAAGTTTCCTATACAGGGGTTTCGGACAAGGCGGTTCTAATGGTGTACTTTTTGTTTTGATCTGACTCCTTTTTTAGGAACTATGGGTTTTTATATTTCTTAACATTGGACGTGATCGTCTCTTACTAGGTTGCTAGCTACCACTGCAACCCGGATACTAACTTCATCCAACGACTATGACGTCATATTCGAATAACGAATAATATTCGTTCTTTATTATAATCTTACTAGGTTGCTAGCTACCGCTGCAACCCGGATTTAAAATGATCCATTGAACAACTCTCTACGATGTTCTAGTGCTAAGCTATCTATGGAATATAAAGTTTAAAATACAACCTTACCACGAACTGTTTGATTGCTTCAAAAACAAAAATCAAATGTCTTTGAAAAGACAGCAGTATGGAAAGACATCAAAAATACAGTTTTTAGTGGAAAAATTTATCCTGTTTTAATTTGTTTTAGTTACAAAAGGTTTTTAACCCAATTAATTTCCTTTAAAATGAGCCATTGAACAAATTTCTACGATGTTCCAGTGCAAAGCTATCTATGGATAACAAGAAAGAAAAAAATATCCCGTTTAGGCAGAATGTTGTAGTAGCTGCCACTTTTCTTGATTTTCAAGCCAATATATTTCCCTTGCTGTTCAAGCCAAATGACAGAAAGTTTACTATACAGGGGTTTCGGACAAGGCGGTTCTAATGGTGTACTTTTTGTTTTGATCTGACTCCTTTTATAGGAACTATGGGTTTTTACATTTCTTAACGTTGGACGTGATCGTCTCTTACTAGGTTGCTAGCTACCGCTGCAACCCAGATTGCTAGCTACCGCTGCAACCCGTATTGCTAGCTACCGCTGCAACCCGGAAAAAATTAGATGAAATTAATTAGCTAATTTGACATGACATAGTAGGTAACTAAGGGCAATAGTTCGTTCTTTACTATAACAACCAGGATGACGTCAGTTACAACTTGGAATTCGTTTTATGCTATATCATTACAAACAGGAAAAGCCGTAGGCTTTTTCTTCTTTGAAATAGTAAGAGACGAACCACAAGTAACTACCCCTGGAACCACCATATATCAGTTACTATGCATGAGTGATCGTTCTTTACTGTAAATTATTTTTTAAATAGTAAGAGACGAAACTAAAACAATCAAGTAGCTAACTAAGTCCAGTGCATGGAATGGTTTGTTATTTCAGTGATTTACTAACCTGTACTAAAGTTCAGTGGCCTATATAATTTAGTATAGGCAAGGGGTCGTTCTTTATTATAAAATTTCTAGACACATCATCAACCCTATAATTACTTGTTTATTTTCAGTTGCTGTAGCGCATTGGCTAGTGAGCTCTCTTCCTGACAACGAAGATAGAAGTTCGAGTCGCTCTACAGTAACAAGTGAATCCTTCTCTCAACTTTGATTGAACAGTTATGGTCGCAGACCCAAATTGGGTTTTCGGCACATACAAAAATTATAGAATGTAAAAGCCACAATTACTAGGTTGCTAGCTACCGCTGCAACCCGGATTGCTAGCTACCGCTGCAACCCGTATTGCTAGCTACCGCTGCAACCCGGAAAAAATTAGATGAAATTAATTAGCTAATTTGACATGACATAGTAGGTAACTAAGGGCAAGAGTTCGTTCTTTACTATAACAACCAGGATGACGTCAGTTACAACTTGGAATTCGTTTTATGCTATATCATTACAAACAGGAAAAAGCCGTAGGCTTTTTCTTCTTTGAAATAGTAAGAGACGAACCACAAGTAACTACCCCTGGAACCACCATATATCAGTTACTATGTATGAGTGATCGTTCTTTACTGTAAATAGAACCTAACCAAAAATAAAACTAATTTTAAAATATTAAGGTATATTTATACATCGCTGTGGATATATGGAGGCATAATTGTCCTTTACTTAGTTTCAGCTTTATTCAATGATCGAGCCTTTATGTACTAACTACATCCAATGACTATGACATCCTTGATCAATATTGTACATAAAAAATTAAGTTTTTCGTAAAAAATTGATTTTATTTTTTAAAAATCAAGTACAAATGGTAGTAGATCTAGAGATTTCCTTTAAAATGAGCCATTGAACAACTCTAAGATGTTCCAGTGCCAAGCTATCTGTGGAAAAGAAGAAAAAAGAAAAAAAAGATGCCGTTTGTGGAGAAAAACATGGTTAAGGTCAATTTTCTTGATTTTCAAGCCAATACATTTCCATTGCTGTTCAAGCCAAATGACAGAAAGTTTCCTATACAGGGGTTTCAGACATGGCGGTTCTAATGGTTTACTTTTGTTTTGATCTGACTTTTTTTAGGAGTTATGGGTTTTTTGATATATCTTAAAATTGGACGTGATCGTCTGTTACTAGGTTGCTAGCTACCGCTTCAACCTGGAAAAGAAAGAAAAAAAAATATGCCGTTTAGGCAGAATGTTGTAGTAGCTGCCACTTTTCTTGATTTTCAAGCCAATATATTTTCCCTTGCTGTTCGAACCAAGGGACAGAAGGTTTCCTATGCAGGGGTTTCTGTCAAGGCGATTCTATTGGTGTATTTTGTGTTTTGATCTGACTATTTTTTTGGGAGTTATGGGTTTTTTTATTTCTTAACATTGGACGTAATCGTCTCTTACTAGGTTGCTAGCTACCGCTGCAACCCGGAAAAAAATAAGATTTATAAAAATAGAATTTTTTGGTCTGGAAATACATATTAAATCCCACGTCGGGTAGTTAGAACCTAACCAAAAATAAAACTAATTTTAAAATATTAATGTATTTTTATACATCGCTGTGGATATATGGAGGCATAATTGTCCTTTACTTAGTTTCAGCTTTATTCAATGATCGAGCCTTTATGTACTAACTACATCCAACAACTATGACATCCTTGATCAATATTGTACATAAAAAATTAAGTTTTTCGTAAAAAATTGATTTTATTTTTTAAAAATCAAGTACAAATGGTAGTAGATCTAGAGAGTTCCTTTAAAATGAGCCATTGAACAACTCTAAGATGTTCCAGTGCCAAGCTATCTGTGGAAAAGAAGAAGAAAGAAAAAAAGATGCCGTTTGTGGAGAAAAACATGGTTAAGGTCAATTTTCTTGATTTTCAAGCCAATACATTTCCATTGCTGTTCAAGCCAAATGACAGAAAGTTTCCTATACAGGGGTTTCAGACATGGCCGTTCTAATGGTTTACTTTTGTTTTGATCTGACTTTTTTTAGGAGTTATGGGTTTTTGATATATCTTAAAATTGGACGTGATCGTCTCTAACTAGGTTGCTAGCTACCACTTCAACCTGGAAAAGAAAGAAAAAAATATGCCGTTTAGGCAGAATGTTGTAGTAGCTGCCACTTTTCTTGATTTTCAAGCCAATATATTTCCCTTGCTGTTCAAACCAAGGGACAGAAAGTTTCCTATGCAGGGGTTTCTGCCAAGGCGATTCTATTGGTGTATTTTGTGTTTTGATCTGACTATTTTTTTGGGAGTTATGGGTTTTTTTATTTCTTAACATTGGACGTGATCGTCTCTTACTAGGCTGCTAGCTACCGCTGCAACCCGGATTATTACAGCTTCCACAGCAACCCGGATACTTCTGCAATCTGAATAGCTTGCAGCTACCCCTGGAACCACCATATATCAGTTACTATGGGCGAGAGTTACTGTAATACATCACTGTGAATATATGGAGGCATAATTGTCCTTTACTTAGTTTCAGCTTAAATTCGATGAGCGAGCCTTTATGTAATACTAACTACATCCAACGACTATGACGTCATTGATCAATATTGTATATAAAAAATTAAGTTTTTCGTAAAAAATAATTAATTAAAAAAAATAAGTACAAATAGCTCTAGATCTAGAGATTTCCTTTAAAATGAGCCATTGAACAACTCTCTACGATGTTCCAGTGCCAAGCTATCTGTGGAAAAAAAAGAAAGAAAAAAAAAAATATCCCGTTTGTGGAGAATAACGTGGTTAAAGTCAATTTTCTTGATTTTCAAGCCAATATATTTTCTTTGTTATTCAAGCCAAAGGGCGGTAAGTTTCCTTTATAGGGGTTTCGGACAAGGCGGTTCTAATGGTGTACTTTTTGTTTTGATCTGACTCTTTTTTTTAGGAGTTAGGGGTTTTTATATTTCTTAACATTGGACGTGATCGTCTCTTACTCGGTTGCTAGCTACCGCTGCAACCCGGATATTTCAATGATCGTTTTTTAATGTAACTTATGTAACTCCCCCTGGAACCGCCATATTTTAGTTACTATGGGCGAGAGACCGTTCTTTACTTTAAATAATCTTCGAACATTTGAACCTTTTATAATCTATAATGATGTATAATATAAATACTGTAATCTTAACTATAGTGAAGTTGCGTATGCAAGTTAGTATAGGGAAGAGTTCGATCTTTATTATATATTGTAAAACTTTTAATATGTTGAATTAAAAGCACTATCTTTTCAATTTAAAATTTAAAAAAGAAACTTGTTTATTTACATTCCACCTAAAATAATGAAGATAATATGAATGAACCACAGGGTTCAGTTTCTTTGGACTTGAGTTCGTTTTTTAACTATAAATACAAACAGGAAAAAGCCTACGGCTTTTTCTTCTTTTAAATAGTAAGAGACGAAACTCAAACAATCAAGTAGCTAACTAAGTCCAATGTATGGAATGGTTTTTTATTTCAGAGATTTACTAACCTATACTATAGTTAAGTGGCCTATATAATTTAGTATAGGCAAGAGGTCGTTCTTTATTATAAATTGTAATGATCGTCTCTTATTGTGATATTCATGAATGAGACCATTTACAGTTTTGACGTTTCTTATATAGTAATTATGACGTCACTGCATCAAAAATACAGTTTTTATTGGAAAAATTTATTCTCTTTTAGAAATAATTTATTTTAGTTACAAAAGGTTTTTAACCCAATTAATTTCCTTTAAAATGAGCTATTGAACAACCCTCTACGATGTTCCAGTGCCAAGCTATCTCTGGAAAAGAAAGAAAAAAAAAAAGAAAAAAATATCTCGTTTGGGGAGAATAACGTGGTAAAAGTCAATTTGCTTGATTTTCAAGCCAATATATTTCCCTTGCTGTTCAAGCCAAGGGACAGAAAGTTTCCTATACAGGGGTTTCGGACAAGGCGATTCTAATGGTGTACTTTTTGTTTTGATCTGACTCCTGCTTTAGGAGCTATGGGTTTTTATATTTCTTAACATTGGACGTGATCGTCTCTTACTAGGTTGCTAGCTACCGCTGCAACCCGGATGAAAAATCAAGAAAATGTAACTTTGACAAGGTAAACCACAACCAAACACTACTGAAATATTCCAACTCTTGCATTTCAACGAAAGAAATTCAAAATGAACTTTGAAAAATCAAGAAAATGTAACTGTGACAAGTTAAACCATAACCAAACACTACTGAAATATTCCAACTCTTGCATTTCAATGAAAGAAATTCAAAATGAACTTTGAAAAATCAAGAAAATGTAACTGTGACAAGGTAAACCACGACCAAACACTACTGAAATATTCCAACTCTTGCATCTCAACGAAAGAAATTCAAAATGAACTTTGAAAAATCAAGAAAATGTAACTGTGACACGGTAAACCACAACCAAACACTACTGAAATATTCCAACTCTTGCATTTCAATGAAAAAAATTCAAAATGAACTTTGAAAAATCAAGAAAATGTAACTGTGACAAGGTAAACCACAACCAAACACTACTGAAATATTCCAACTCTTGCATTTCAACGAAAGAAATTCAAAATGAAGTTTGAAAAATCAAGAAAATGTAACTGTGACATGGTAAACGACAACCAAACACTACTGAAATATTCCAACTCTTGCATTTCAATGATAGAAATTCAAAATGAATTTGAAAAATCAAGAAAGTGTAACTCTGACAAGGTAAACCATAACCAAACACTACTGAAATATTCCAACTCTTGCATTTCAACGAAAGAAATTCAGAATGAACTTTGAAAAATCAAGAAAATGTAACTGTGACAAGGTAAACCACAACCAAACACTACTGAAATATTCCAACTCTTGCATTTCAACGAAAGAAATTCAAATGAACTTTGAAAAATCAAGAAAATGTAACTGTGACAAGGTAAACCACAACCAAACACTACTGAAATATTCCAACTCTTGCATTTCAATGAAAGAAATTCAAATTGAACTTTGAAAAATCAAGAAAATGTAACTGTGACAATGTAAACCACAACCAAACACTACTGAAATATTCCAACTCTTGCATTTCAACGAAAGAAATTCAAAATGAACTTTGAAAAATCAAGAAAATGTAACTGTGACAATGTAAACCACAACCAAACACTACTGAAATATTCCAACTCTTGCATTTCAACGAAAGAAATTCAAAATGAACTTTGAAAAATCAAGAAAATGTAACTGTGACAAGGTAAACCACAACCAAACACTACTGAAATATTCCAACTCTTGCATTTCAGTGAAAGAAATTCAAAATGAAGTTTGAAAAATCAGGCCTTTGGAGTGTCGGGGGACCTTTTTTTGGGGGGAGAGGGGCCGGGGGGAAGGGTCGTTCTGTGTCTCAATGCACAAAAAAATATTAAAAAATGGGGCGGCGCATCCCTGCGGCGCATCCCTGCGGCGCATCCCTGCGGCGCATCCCTGCGGCGCATCCCTGTGGCGCTTCCCCCGACCCGCGGCGCATCCCGCTGCGGCGCATCCGCATGCGGCGCATTCCTGGCCCGCGGCGCTTCTCGGGCCCGGGGGACCTTTGAGGACCGGGTGGAGTGCATTTGGGATCCGGGGGCCCTTTGAGGACCAGAGGAGGGCCTTTGAGGGTCTGAGGAGGGCGTTTGGGGGGCTGGGGCTCTATGGGAGCTTGGGGGGCCCTTGAGGACCAGGGGAGGGCCTTTGAGGGTCTGAGGAGGGCGTTTGAGGGTCTGAGGAGAGCGTTTGGGGTCCGGGGGACGTTTGGGGGTCCGGGGGCCCTTTGAGGACCAGAGGAGGGCCTTTTGAGGGTCTGAGGAGGGCGTTTGGGGGGCTGGGGCTCTATGGGAGCTTGGGGGACCTTTGAGTACCGGGGGCTTCCTTCGGGGTTGGGGTGGGGGATTGGAACCCCTTGGGGTTGGGGTAGAGGACCTCACAACACTGTTCAAATGGAACTTGTGTATTATAACGACCACAGAGTTTCAGCCTCAAATTCTCTTCTAAAACCTTTCCTAAAATCTTCTTTCAAAATGTCTCTAACTGTTTCGCCGAAATAATCCCATAAAATGGATAAAACGGTTTCGCCCAAATAATCCCTAAACGTAATTTCAGCGTGTTCCTTTTGTTTGGCATCTCTGTGCTTTCACATTTCAAATTTCTAGGAAACCCTTTCCTACGTTAATCTCTTCATCTCATAAATGTTCCTAGCTAAACTATTATGGTTTCGTTAGAATATCAGTTTATCTCTCCGACTTAAAGCTCCGTGAAGCCGTATTTAAAAATAGAATTTCTATCTCTTTAGACTCCCGCATAATTCCAAGATAACAAGTGATGTCATTTATGATTCCTGACACTAAAGATCAGTGAAGCCCTATTTAAAAATAGAATATTAATTTTTCTCTCTGACCTAAAGAACGTTTATCCCTCAGACCTAAGATTAAAGAAGCCATAATGTTTCTTAATTCCCCCTTCGTGAATCAATAATTTCCCCACCGATTATGTAAATCAAGTTCACAGGCTAGGTTCTACTCCCAACAGGACAACGTGGTTTATGTTTTTCCAAGTGAGAAAGTTCCTGTTTTTTCATTCTCACTGACAAAAACCATAAGACATCCATAATTTGATGTTGACATCCGAGAAAAACATCCAATAAATCGAACAACACACATAACCAACCATGAAAACAACCATAAATGTGAGAAAGTTCCTGTTTTTTCAAGTGAGAAAATTCCTGTTTTTTCATTCTCACTGAGAAAACCATAAACCACGTGGTCCTGTTCGGACTCAATAAGGCCATTCTACTCATAAAAGGCGGAGTTTAACATATTTTTTAGTTAGTTCTCATTTTTTTCAAGCATTTAGAAAAACCTAGTTCAATACAATGCATTTGTAACTGAAAAACTTGTATAAATTGGATATTATGCACATCCCATGGATTATAAGTCTTTGTATTGTTCTAAATAAATTGCCTAGAAATACCTAAGTCAAGTTTCTTAATTTCCTTGAGAGCTTCTCTAGTTTTTCCTATGTTATCAAAAATAATCTTACAACGCGTTCAATCACTAGATTATGTCTTTACGTTGGATTCTTAATCTTAAAAAACAATGAAGTAGCTAACTAAGTCCAATGTATGCAAAGGTTTGTTATTCTAATGATCATATTTTGTAATTAATTAAAAAAAACTTTTTCCATAAAAATAAGTTTTCAAAGAAAAGTAAAGAGCTCCATTAAACAAAAATGAGCAAAAATAAAATCAAATAATCTATCAAGCGTGAAACTACCACAAATCAGCATCGATAAATAAATGAAGCCCAAAACGAACAGAAATTACAATAATTAACCGAGTCAAACTCAAAACGAGCAGAAATTAACATAAGTTGGGCGCAAAACCCCTATGCCTTCCCAAAGCCAGAAGAAAATTTGCACTTTACTGAAAAAACATAAATTTTTTTACTTTTATAACTTTAATAAATCAAATAATTTTTAACATTTTGATCACTAAATATTAGTATATGTATATTAAACCGACTCATTTATGCTAGTTTTACTACAAAGGTGTTAAAACCAAAAACTGTTCACCAGAATAATGGAAGACGTGCGACGCTGCTAATCTAATGCATGAGGAGCAGACTTAAAAGGAGCTCACAGAGTTTGAGGAGCCCAAGTGAAGCCCAAGAAAGGGAAAAAGAAAATTTGTTACAAGTGATATTGAACCCTCTCTTACCCCCATGAGAACACAGCTGAGCCTCAGCTTAAAGAGCAAGTCGAAAAAAAACTTTTTTGTATGAATCCACCCTATTTAAGAGAACGATGGTATATAATTAAATACCACCAAATACCGAAGATATTTCCCAAATCAACTTTAGTAGGTATTTAAATTGATGCGTACTTTTCTCAATTATGCTGTCCCTACCATTTATTATTGTGTCGGAAGATTAACAGAAATCTAGAAAAAAAAAATATGGTCAGTTGGTGATTCCCACGTTCTTTTTTTTTTTTTTTTTTTTTTTTTTCAATTGTCTTTCAAAGCGTTTAAACTGAAAATTTTATTGTCTTAAGCCGATTCGAAGAAGTAACCCCTTTCATTATCGAAACGGTGTGACAAAAAAAAAAATCTTTTTTTTTTGTTTATAAGATTGCACTTGTGATGGAGCAGTCAGTCTTGGAGACGCGAGAAAAAAACAATTTCGTTCCTTTGATCTGAAAAACTATACTCCTTATTTATATACTTAATTTCTGATCGTTTTTAGTATAATAATTTAGATATATTGGGATATAATCCCCAACTGTTTAGAATGATTTGTGCGTTGTTTATACCAATGCTCCCAAAAAATGACTCATTCAAGTGTAGTTCTCTTCCAAAATAAAACATAATTTTCCTTCATAGGAGAGAGTGGAAACCAGCTTTTTATAAAATTATAAATATATATATATATATATATATATATATATATATATATATATATATATATATATATATATATATATATATAATATATATATATATATATATATATATATATATATATATATATATATATATATATATATATATATATATATATATATATATATATATATATTATATATATATATATATATATATATATGTATATATATATATATATATATATATATATATATATATATATATATATATATATATATATATATATATATATATATACATATATATATATATATATATTATATATATATATATATATATATATATATATATATTATATATATATATATATATATATATATATATATATATATATATATATATATATATATATATATATATATATATATATATACATATATATATATATATATATATATATATATATATATATATATATATATATATATATATATATATATATATATATATATATATATATATATTATATATATATATATATATATTATATATATATATATATATATATATATATATATATATATATATATATATATATATATATATATTATATATATATATATATAATATATATATATATATATATATATATGTATATATATATATATATATATATATATATATATTATATATTATATATATATATATATATTATATATATATATATATATATATATATATTATATATATATATATATATATATATATATATATATATATATATATATATATATATATATATATATATATATATATATATATATATAGCCTAGGATCTATATATACATTAAATAGCCTAGAACCTTTCAATATCTCAAGACGGCTTTAAATGTATAAGAGACATCCTCTTGGAGGGTCTAATATTGTAGGAGAGGGTTCGAATCAGTAGAAAACCCCTAAGACCGGATGAAGTTGAAAGTTTTTAGATAATCGGCAGAAATGAGCATTTGGAAGTGGCACAGACATTTAGCCTCTAAAAAATGATTACTTCCTTGACTAAGATAAATTTATTTAAATCAATACTAAGCAAGCGTTGTCTGTAAACTATATTTACGAGAGTTGTTGTTGGAGTGGATTTTCCTGACACCGGCTTCATTTTTAAAAGCGTAGGGAAGGGACAATTAAATTATGTACTAAAAATTAGGCTTCCTAAAGTAGAACAATAGGGACTTTTTTTCTCAAAAACAACACTCAAAATTCCTGTAAAATTTTCTTATCTTTTAGACCCTAGAAAACGAGAAGGATACATAGATTGATAGAAATCCAATGGTAAAAGGCATTAGATGATGGGTAAAACAAAAATAACATGTCGACTAAGTAATTTAGACCGACCTGAGATTATTTCCGAAATCCTGAGCATTTCTTGGCAGTTCAGCTCCAATCCTTGACCAGAATACGACAGTACTCCCAAAGTTGTACGGACAAGACAATTCCAAATCATCCCCCTGCTGCACGCTGGGCCATACATACAAGCCATTTGCATCTACAAAACCAGTATGCATTATATGTGATATATATATATTATATGTGATATATTATTTGTGATATATATATTATATATATATAGGAAACACCCACTACGCTGAAAAGTAGTACGGCAATAAATAGTGTCTTCATTGTGTCTTTACTAACAAATGATTTAGAATCACACAAGCATGAAAAGCGTGTGTGAATCACACAAGCGTAAAGCATGAAAGCATGCTAGACTGGCAGGTGGACGGCAGGTGGCTTTATCAGATAAGTCCAGTTTTCATAGCATAAGATTTGGAAATTCGATAGAACAAAGCAGGCAGCATAGAACAAAGCACTGCAGTATGAAAAGATATCAAAAATGAAGTTTTTGTAAAAAGTGGTTCTATTTTTTAATTTTTTGTTTTTTGATTAGAAAAGGCAAAAGAACTTTTTATTTCCGTTTGAATGAGCTCTCTCGTGACATTCTAGGGCCACTGGGTCGATGCGACCACCCCTGGGGAAAAGATGTAACAAACAAATAAACACGCATCTGTGATCTTCCTTTTCTCAAAAAATTCCACTTTTTTTCTTTTGGCAAGAAATTCAAAATTTTTGCTGATAGGAGCTTGAAACCTCTACAGTAAGGTTCTCTGATACGCTGAAACTGATGGTGTGATTTTAATTAAGAATCTATGACTTTTAGGGGGTGCTTTTTGATATTCCACACACCCCTGCACACCTTTCAGTTAGTATAGGTTAGAATTCGTTCTTTATTGTAAAATTAACATTGGACGTGATCGTCTCTTATTAGGTTGCTAGCTACCGCTGCAAACCAGATGATTTCTTAAGGAACATAATTAAAATTTCTTAATGTAATAAATATAATTTGTTTTAATTACAAAAGGTTTTTAACCCCATTAATTTTCTTTAAAATGAGCCATTTAACAACTCTTTACGATGTTCCAGTGCCAAGCAATCTGTTGAATTACTAACCTATACTATAATTAAGTGGCGTATAAAATTTAGTATAGGCAAGAGGTCATTCTTTATTATAATTCCAGTGCCAAGCTATCTGTGGAAAAGAAAGAAAGAAAAAAAAGAGAAAAAAAATGCCGTTTAGGCAGAATGTTGTATTAGCTGCCACTTTTCTAAAAAAATGCCGTTTAGGCAGAATGTTGTATTAGCTGCCACTTTTCTTGATTTTCAAGCCAATATATTTCCCTTTCTGTTCAAGCCAATAGACAGAAGGTTCTTCATACAGGGGTTTCGGACAAGACGGTTCTAATGGTGTACTTTTTGTTTTGATATGACTCTTTTTTTTAGGAACTATGGGTTTTTATATTTCTTAACATTGGACGTGATCGTCTCTTAATAGGTTGCTAGCTACCGCTGCAACCCAGATTAAGTGGCGTATAAAATGTAGTATAGGCAAGAGGTCGTTCTTTATTATAATTTTTTGGAGTTATGGGTTTTTATATTTTTTAACATTGTACGTGAGCGTCCCTTACTAGGTTGCTAGCTACCGCTGCAGCCCGGATTGGCTCGAGTTCGATTACCGGTATGGGAAATATTTTGATTTATTTTCTTTCTGGTTATGATTTTTTTTTGGTTTGAATTAAAAATTTAACATTGGAAGTGATCGTTTCTTCCTAGGTTGCTAGCTACCGCTGCAACCCAGATATGTAAGCTTTACTAACCTATACTATAGTTAAGTGGCCAGTAAAATTTAGTAAAGGCAAGAGGTCGTTCTTTATTATATATCTGTAATCTTCATCATTACCATACCGTTCCTTGCTCTTTTGTCTAGCCTGCTCAATTGTTGCTTCTCTATAAAGTTTATCATTGTGATAATGCTCCTTGATCTTTTGTTTGGCTCTCTCAATTTTACTTCTCGATACGCCTGGTCGGTTGAATACCTTTGCTTTTCTCTTTTCAAGATACTATCTCTGTTGTTTGTGTAGTACTGTTTTTTCAATTTGCGTGCAGCTTGCTTGATTGAAACCATTATGTAATTATGAATGTGAACATTTACAGTTCTGACGCTTCTTATATAGTAATTATGACGTCACAGCGTAATGATTTTATTGACGTCATAGCGCAATGATATTATTTCATGACGTCTTCAGAAACAACAATATAATTTCGTGTTTTTCTATTCACGTCATAGCTCTAATATAAAACTACGACGACATTCAATATTTATCTAGTAGGGTTTCAGACAAGGTAATTCTAATGATGTACTTTTGTTTTGATTTTACTCATTTTTTAGGAGTTTTGTTATATTTCTTAGCATTGGACTGATCGTCTCTTACTAGATTGCTAGCTACTGCTGCAACCCAGATTCACATTTATAGTTATTTATGAGAGGCAACCTGGCCGAGTGGTCCAAGGCACTGGTGTTAGCCACCAGTCTCTTCGGAGGCGTGGGTTCAAATCTTACCGCTGGTATACGATTATGTTTGAAAGACTGCAGTGTGAAAAGACATCGAAAATGCAGTTTTTTGGTGGAAAAATTTATTCTCTTTTAGAAATAATTTATTTTAGTCACAAAAGGTTTTTAACCCAATTAATTTCCTTTAAAATGAGCTATTGAACAACCCTCTACGATGTTCCAGTGCCAAGCTATCTGTGGAAAAGAAAAAAAGAAAAAAAGAAAGAAAAAAATATCCCGTTTAGGCAGAATGTTGTAGTAGCTGCCACTTTTCTTGATTTTCAAGCCAATATATTTCCCTTGCTGTTCAAGCCAAGGGACAGAAAGTTTCCTATACAGGGGCTTCGGACAAGGCGGTTCTAATGGTGTACTTTTTGTTTTGATCTGACTCCTTTGTTAGGAACTATGGGTTTTTATATTTCTTAACATTGGACGTGATCGTCTCTTACTAGGTTGCTAGCTACCGCTGCAACCCGGATGTAATTAATAGGTTGCTAGATACCGCTGCAACCTAGATATTCTTATTTCTGCTACTATGGGCTAAGTTTCGTTCTTTACTGTAAAAACTGATCGTCTCTTACTAGGTTGCTAGCTACCGCTGCAACCCGGATTACTGTAGAGTTTATTACCATGAACTATTTGATTGCTTCAAAATTAAAATATCTTTTTAAAGACTGCAGTACGAAAATACATCAAAAATGCAGTTTTTTTGGACAAAATTGATTCTACTTTAAAAATATTTTATTTTTAATGACAAAAGTGACTAGATGCACCAATTTCCTTTAAAATGAGCCATTATACAGCTCTCTATGATTTTTCAGTGCCCAGCTAGCTGAGGAGTAAAATCAAGTGGAAAGAAAAAAAGATGCCGTCTGTGGAGTATTAGGAAGAGGGAAAAGTATTAGGAAGAAGGATAAATCCAAAAACAAGCCCGGAGAACTAAAAAGATCTATTATAAAAGGTCTGAAACTATTCAATGTTATTAAAACGGTGTGAAATTGTAAATAAAGAAAGGTTGTAAGTTACTCTGAGTATAAGATCTTGCCAATGTCTTCCAAATATTTTGCACGCTACCAATAGTCCTAACTTGAACAGTAAAGAATTTAGAATATTTTGGTTTGGCCATAGAAATGACCAAACTTTACACAACATATCCCAAATTTCTACTTGTACCTATTTGCACTCTCAAAATAGATCTCCGTGTGAAGTTCATATTCTTTCATAATTTGACTGTTTTTCTGAACTACTGACACTTTAAGACAATACAAATCATGCAGTGCGTTCTCCCCGTTCTAATATTCATTTTCTTTATCTTCCATTAGACGCCCTTTTCAGGAGAATGTTTTCCTGCTTCCACTTTGTACTTTTCAAATGTATCTGCGAGTTAAGGTGGACATGCTACAAAATAAGTTCATTTTTCGTCATTACTGAAAGATCCACCAAGAAGTCCTTGCCTCGTTGACTTATATAAAAGATCCTCATTGACTGTTACTGCTTGAATTCGTGCTTTACGGGATAAATACCCAGGATATCTGGATCTTAAAACAATTTCTTCTATTAATTGTTGCTTTTCAAAACACACACAGTCTATAATAAGGAAGAGGTATAAATCCAAAAACAAACCCGGAGAACTAGAAAGAACTATTATAAAAGGTATGAAACTATTCAATGTTATCAAAATGGGGTGATATTGTAAATAAAGAAAGGTTGTAAGTTACTCTGAGTATAAGATCTTGCCAATGTCTTCCAATTTTTTTGCACGCTACCAATAGTCCTAACTTGAACAGTAAAGAATTTAGAATATTTTGGTCTGGCCTTAGAAATGACCAAACTTTACACATTCAAACAAGAAAATTAGAGCAACGGTAAATTATAATTGTTATTATTGAAGCTCTGCTCAAACAGGAAACAAAAAACTGAAAAATTAGCGCTTGCAATTAACGAAATATGAAAGAAAATAATGAGACAACCTTTATATCTTGGTGTTTCATTATACTTTTGTCGATGTATCCTGTATTCACGTATTGATTCAATTGCTTTTTCATATTTAAACTCCAAGTTTTGCTTCTCCGAGCGTTGGTCGTTACCAAAGATTCGGAATTCTTGAAGGAATTTCAAAGCGTTTTGTATGTCTTGTCGAGCTCTTCTTACTTTGGATAACATTTCAGGATAATATGCGCTTAAAATATCTTTATCAAGTGAATCTCGAACTATTTCTAATTCTGTAATTTTCTTGTATACATTCAAGAATTGCTTGTTTTCTTTGGGTTTAACTTTCAGACCATTCGAAAGTGTAACCGGTGATTGTGTCGGTGTGGAGGTTTGCGTGGGTGGTATGGTTGTTGGTAAGGGTGGTATGGGTGTTCGAATAGTATACTTTTTGTTTTGATCTGAATCTTTTTTCATGAGTTATGGGTTACTTTAGTATTTACTATAGGGCGTGATCGCCTCTTACTAGGTTGCTAGCTACCGCTGCATCCCGGATTATTACAAACAGGAAAAAGCCTACGGCTTTTTCTTCTTTGAAATAGTAAGAGACTAACCTCAAATAATCAAGTAGCGAACTAAATCCAATTTATGTAATTGGTTTTTATTCCAATGATCGTCTTTTAATGGAAAATTTTAATATATTGACCTTAAATATAACTGTACTAGACTATACTATACGTAAGTGGCCTAGAAAAATTTAGTATAGGCAAGAGGTCGTTCTTTACTGTAAAACAGGAAAAAGCCTACGGCTTTTTCTTCTTTGAAATAGTAAGAGATGAACCACAAACAATCAAGTAGCTAACTAAGTCCAAAGTCTGCAATGGTTTGTTATTGCAATGATCGTCCCTTAATGTAACTTCATCATTATCATACCGTTCCTTACTCTTTTGTTTGGCTGTCTCAATTTTCGCATGTCTATAAACTACATCATTATAATAACGCTGTTTGTCACTATCAATTTTCGCATCTCGATACACCTTGTCAGTTGAATACCTTTGCTTTTCCCTTTTCAAGATGTTGTCTCTGTTTTTGTATAGTACTGTTTTTTTAAATTACGTATAACTCGCTTAGAACGCATCTTATTACAAAACAAGAAATAATATTTTCATCTAATTAACACTTCTTATAACTCGTATCGAGTATCCATAACCTAACAAAAAATAAAACTAATTTTTAAATTTTCAGGTATTTTGTTAGTTTGAATGAAAAGATTAAAATTATTGCTCAGATATCATAAATATGTTTGCAGTTTACATAATCACTTTAGCGATTCTAAACTGAAAAATAAAATATATAAAAAATGAAATTTTTGGTCTGAAAATACATAGTCAATCCCACATCGGGTAGTTAGAACCTAACCAAAAATAAAACTAATTTTAACATTTTAAGGTATTTTTCTAGCTTGTATTGAAATATTCAAACTATTGCTCGGATAGCATGGATATTTTTGCAGTTTACACAAGCTGCAAAGAACGCACAGGCTGATCTTTGTAAATTGAGAAAAATTTTACGAATGTTTTACCGGGATTATGAAAAATATTCAAAATTAAAGATTAGAATTATCTCTGAAAGAATAGATTTTGTTGAAAAGTCAGCTAGAGATGCTTTCGCAAAACTTCATAGTAATATCCAAAAGAAATGTTGCATGTTTAGTGAAAAGCTTCCAAGGTATGGACCGGCAACTATGGAACAGTTTATACAGATGTAATGGGAAATCTTATACATCACTGTGAATATATGGAGGCATAATTGTCCTTTACTTAATTTCAGCTTAAATTCGATGATCGAGCCTTTATTTAATTAGGTAGAATGTTGTAGTAGTAGTTCTAGTAGTTGTAGTATGTTGGACGTGATCGTCTCTTACTAGGTTACTAGCTACCGCTGCAACCCGGATCAAGTCTCCGATTGTAAAGTCGTATATCAGTTACTATGGGCGAGAGATCGTTCTTCACTGTAAACTATAGTTAAATGGCCTATAAAATTTAGTATAGGCAAGAGGTCGTTCTTTATTATAATTTAATATATTAAATTTAAAGCAATATCACTTAAATTAAAAATTTAAAAAAAGATACTCAGTTTAGCTACCTCCTAGACAAATATAATAACTTTAATATAAATTAATATAGGCAAGAGGTCATTCTTTATTATAATCATCTCTCACTAGGTTGCTAGCTACCTCTGCAACCCGTATCTAAATATAAAAACTTTAATATAAATTAATATAGGCAAAAGGTCGTTCTTTATTATATTATATGGCGTATTAATTATGATGATTTCTTAAGGAACATAATTAAATTTCTTAATGTAATAAAAAAAATTTGTTTTAATTACATAAGCTTTTTAACCCCATTAATTTCCTTTAAAATAAGCCATTGAACAACTCTCTACGATGATCCAGTGCCATGCTATCTGTTGAATTACTAACCTATACTATAATTAAGTGGCGTATAAAATTTAGTATAGGCAAGAGGTCGTTCTTTATTATAAAATCCAGTGCCAAGCTATCTACGGAATATAAAGTTTAAATACAACTTTACCACGAACAGTTTAATTGCTTCAAAAATCAAATATCTTTGAAAAGACAGCAGTATGAAAAGACATCAAAAATACTGTTTTTAGTGGAAAAATTTATTCTGTTTTAAAAATAATTTATTTTAGTTACAAAAGATTTTTAACCCAATTTATTTCCTTTAAAATGAGCCATTGAGCAACTCTCTACGATGTTCCAGTGCAAAGCTATCTGTGGAATTACTAACCTATACTATGATTAAGTGGCGTATAAAATTTAGTATAGGCAAGAGGTCGTTCTTTATTATAAAAATATTCAAAATTCGGATTAAAATTCTCTCTGAAAGAGCGGATTTGTTGAAAAGTTGACTAGAAATGCTTTGGTAAAACTTCATAGTAATATCCAAAAACAATGTTGTATGTTTAATGAAAATCTTCCAAGGTATGGACCGGGAACTGTGGAACAGTTTACAGATGTAATGGGAAATATTAGACATCACTGTGAATAAATGGAGGCATAATTGTCCTTTACTTAGTTTCAGCTTTATTCGAGGATCGAACCCTTATGTACTACATCCAACGACTATGAAGTCATTTATCAATATTGTACATAAAAAATGAAGTTTTTTGTAAAAATCTTTTCTGTTTAAAAAAAAATTAATTGCAAATGGCATTAGATCTAGAGATTTTCTTAAAAATGAGTCATTGAACAAATCTCTACGATGTTCCAGTGCCAAGCTATCTGTGGAAAAGAAAAAAATATGCCGTTTGGGCAGAATGCTGTAGTAGCTCTCAGTTTTCTTGATTTTCAAGTCAATATATTTCCCTTACTGTTAAAGTCAAACGACAGAAAGTTTCCTATATAAGGGTTTTGGACAAGGCAGTTCTAATGGTATACTTTTTGTTTTGATCGGACTTTATTTTAAGGAGTTATGGGTTTTTATATTTCTTAACATTGGACGTGATCGTCTCTTAATAGGTTGCTAGCTACCGCTGCAACCCAGATACAGCTACCCGTGCAACCATAATATATCAGTTACTATAAGCCAGAGATCGTTCTTTACTGTAAACACACAGGAAAAAGCCAACGGCTTTTTCTTCTTTGAAATAGTGAGAGACGAGTCTCAAACAATCAAGTAGCTAGCTAATTCCAATGTATGCAATTGTTTGTTATTCCAATGATCGTCTTTTATTGTAATTATTAGGGTGCTAGCTACCGCTGCAACCCGGATTAAAAATAATTTGTTTTTTAAATGCAAAAGGTTTTTAACCCCATTTATCTCCTTTAAAATGAGCCATTAAACAACTCTCTACGATGTTCCAGTGCCAAGCTATCTGTGGAATTACTAAACTATGCTATAATTAAGTAGTGTATAAAATTTAGTATAGGCAAGAGGTCGTTCTTTATTATAACAATAGTTGTCTCGTACTTTTCAGGACAGTTTGTTATACTACACAGAGAATTTTTTGCCAAATATTCAGTAGAACTAAAAGAACTGTTTAAAACACAGTTAGAAATACTTTTTTCTTGAGTCGGTATTCCAGGAATTTGTTCTAAATCATTAGTCTTACAAACACATATACTAATAACCCTAACAGGCTCGTTTTCGCCATAATTGAAAAACATTGCTTTTCCTTCGCTGCTGATAGGTATGCTTGTATATATATTTTTATTGCTGCTACATAAACTGCAATTGCTCCTTCCAAAATTAATATACGAATTTTCTAAGAAGTACGCCTCTGTATATTCACTGTGTTGTCGAACATTTTCCATTGTATCTATAAACTGTTCCGCAGTTGCCAGTCCATACCTTGGAAGCTTTTCATTAAACTGCCAACATTTCTTTTGGATATTACTATGAAGCTTTGCCAAAGTATTTCTAGCCGACTTTTCAACAGCATCCGCTCTTTCAAAGAGAATTTTAATCTGTAATTTTGAATACTTTTCGTGATCCCGATAAAACATGCGTAAAATGTTTCTCAATTTACAAAGATCAGCCCGCATTTTTGCCATCTTCTTGTATTTCTGAATGTAATTTTTCCCTTTGTCCTTATGCGTTCTTCGGTACAACCTCGCAGAGAATTTAATTTTTTCATTATAGCTTTTGTCACCCCAGTATCTACCCATTATTCTGGTAGCAACTTTTTTCTTATGTTTGTTTCGGTAATCTATATCGTTATCATACAGTTCCTTGCTCTTTTGTTTGGCTGTCTCAATTGTTGCTTCTCTGTAATCTTCATCATTATCATACCGTTCCTTAATCTTTTGTTTGACTGTCTCAATTTTCGCATGTCTATAATCTTCATCATTGTGATAACACATCTTGCTGTTTTGTTTTGCTCTCTCAATTTTTACTTCTCGATACGCCTGGTCGGTTGAATACCTTTGCTTTTCTCATATCAAGATGCTATCTCTGTTTTTTTGGCAGTACTGTTTTTTTAACTTGCGTGTAGCTTGCTTTGATCTAACCATTATGTAATTGACGAATGAGACCATTTACATCTTTGTCGTTCTTAAGTAGTATTTTCGCCATAATTGAAAAACATTGCTTTTCCTTCGCTGTTGATAGGTATGCTTGTATTTATATTTTTATTGCTGCTACATAAACTGCAATTGCTCCTTCCAAAATTAATATACGAATTTTCTAAGAAGTACGCCTCCGTATATTCACTGTGTTGTCGAACATTTTCCATTGCATCTATAAACTGTTCCGCAGTTGCCAATCCATGCCTTGGAAGCTTTTCGTTAAACTGACAACATTTCTTTTGGATATTACTATGAAGCTTTGCCAAGGAATTTCTAGCCGACTTTTCAACAGCATCCGCTCTTTCAAAGAGAATTTTAATCTGTAATTTGGAATACTTTTCGTGATCCCGATAAAACATGCGTAAAATGTTTCTCAATTTACAAAGATCAGCCTGCATTTTTGCCATCTTCTTGTATTTCTGAATGTAATTTTTCCCTTTGTCCTTATGCGTTCTTCGGTACAACCTCGCAGAGAATTTAATTTTTTCATTATAGATTTTGTCACCCCAGTAAACGCTCCTTGATCTTTTGTTTTGCTGTCTCAATTTTTACTTCTCGATACACCTGGACGGTTGAATACCTTTGCTTTTGGTTTTTCTTATATTTGATGCGGTAATCTTCATCATTGTGATAACTCTCCTTGAACTTTTGTTTGGCTGTCTCAATTTTTGCATGTCTATAATCTTCATCATTGTGATAACACATCTTGCTGTTTTGTTTTGCTCTCTCAATTATTACTTCTCGATACGCCTGGTCGGTTGAATACCTTTGTTTTGCTCTCTCAATTATTACTTCTCGATACGCCTGGTCGGTTGAATACCTTTGTTTTGCTCTCTCAATTTTTACTTCTCGATGCGCCTGGTCGGTTGAATACCTTTGCTTTTCTCTTTTCAAGATACTATCTCTGTTGTTTGTGTAGTACTGTTTTTTTCAAATTGCGTATAGCTTGCTTCGATCTAACCATTATTCTAATCGAGAATGAGAGAATTTACATCTTTGTCGTTCTTAAGTAGTATTTTTAACCCAATTAATATCCTTTAAAATGAGCTATTGAACAACCCTCTACGATGTTCCAGTGCCAAGCTATCTCTGGAAACAAAGAAAAAAAGAAAAAAATATCCCGTTTAGGAAGAATGTTGTAGTAGCTGCCACTTTTCTTGATTTTCAAGCCAATATATTTCCCTTGCTGTTCAAGCCAAGGGACAGAAAGTTTCCTATACAGGGGTTTCGGACAAGGCGGTTCTAATGGTGTACTTTTTGTTTTGATCTGACTCCTTTTTTAGGAACTATGGGTTTTTATATTTCTTAACATTGGACATAATCGTCTCTTACTAGATTGCTAGCTACCGCTGCAACCCGGATGTTTTGGCCTTATTATAATTGGTATGGTGAAATAATAATATGCATATGGTTCTTAAATCATACTTCTTTATGGTCCCATATGGTCTAGTGTCTAGGATAGTTAACTTTCACTTAACAGGCCCGGGTTCGATTCCCGGTGTGGGAAAATTTTTAACTCTTATAAATACTGTAATCTTAACTATAGTGAAGTTGCCTATGCAAGTTAGTATAGGGAAGAATTCGATCTTTATTATACTACCGCTGCAACCCGGATAAGATCCTCTTGACTAACACCATTTATGATCAATCCTTATGTCCCACTATACAAGTTTGTATAGGCAAGAGTTCGTTCTTTATTGTAATTCCAGTGCCAAGCTATCTGTGGAAAAGAAAGAAAAGAGAAAAAAAGAAAAAAATATCCCGTTTAGGCAGAATGTTGTAGTAGCTGCCACTTTTCTTGATTTTTAAGCCAATATATTTCCCTTGCTGTTCAAACCAAGGGACAGAAAGTTTTCTATACAGGGGTTTCGGACAAGGCGGTTCTAATGGTGTACTTTTGTTTTGATCTGACTCCTCTGTTAGGAACTATGGGTTTTTATATTTCTTAACATTGGACGTGATCGTCTCTTACTAGGTTGCTAGCTACCGCTGCAACCCGGAAAGACGAGTCTCAAAAAATCAAGTAGCCAGCTAATTCCATTGTATGCAATTGTTTGTTATTCCATTGATCGTCTTTTATCGTAATAATTGACAAATCAGTTACTATGAGCGAAAGATCGTTCTTTACTGTAATCAGTTACCACTTGGGTTTTCTTTTATGTTATATCATTACAAACAGGAAAAAGCCTACGGCTTTTTCTTCTTTTGAATAGTAAGAGACGAACCTCAAGTGTACTACCCCTGGAACCACCATTTATTAGTTACTATGGATGAGAGATCGTTCTTTACTGTAGCAACCCAGATAACCTATACTATAATTAAGTGGCGTATAATATTTAGCATAGGTAAGAGGTCGTTCTTTATTATAATCTTTCATTTGCTTAAAATCTTCAATGAAGTCTTTTGGAACCGCTGAATTGAGAGGCTGGACAGAAAAATGTTCAACCAATGTAGATTTTGCACTTTCTGTCAGTTTCTGAAGGATTGCAGCTTCCGGTATTTCAGGTAAATTATCAATACCAACCGCTTTTTCAGCAAGACGGGCTTCAAGTATTTTTTTTTATCTTCTAGGGTGTATGCATGTATTGTTTTATAGAGACTGTTGTTCTCTCTTAACCACAACAGTGCTTCATGGACTTTTCTCAGATCTATTAGTGCAGTCCAAACATTCTTGTTGTAAGTAGGCTGACCATTGACAATGACTACAAAACTATCAATGTTAAGAAGTTTTTCAGGCTGAATATCTGCATTTGCTTGCACATCAACAGGTAGATATACTATTCTCCCCTTAAGAGCGTCAACAAGTTCTGTTCTAGGTCTCTTCAATGCAGTTACTTGCCCTAATCTGACGATCGTAAGACAAGGCATTACAAATCGAATCATTGCCATTTCAAAATTATTTAAACACTTTATACATTCCGGTGTACAGTCTATATGAAGGTTATTTAATACTGATCGGACATTCTCCTGACTTTTCAACATTTTCCCAGCACAGTAATCACAGACAAAGAATGAATCTATGACATCCTCTTTCCAACCTGTACATTGAATTAGTTCTTCTCTGTCATCTTTGGGTATGTCCTGTTGTAGGTGTTCTAAAATCGTGGCCATCATTACATCAAAACCTTTCTTATTTGAAAGGGATCTTAGACTCTTCAATTGGTATTTTGTCTTTATCTGCTCACAACTGTCACAATGCATTGTGGGGTATACATCCCTAATGTTAGCTACCTTATCAAGGCTCTCACCAAATAATTTTATTATTGTATTTTCATCCACAGAAACTCTAATATTGCCATCACCGTAAATGAAGTCTTGACTATTATTACGACAGAGTCTACTTGACACTTCTTCTATGTGATGACTTAGTTCCTTGTACGAGCCCTCGACTTTTAGTAGATTAATATGTTGTATAATCTTACATTTTGATACTGCCTTATATACGCTATTAATGAAACAGTTCAAGACAGGAAAATGTGGAGCTAGTGCCCTTAGAGAACGCAAATAGCTCTGACATCCCTCATTTGGGCTACAGTATAACGAATGCCCATGCTTTCTTGTGTCCCTGTAATTGATTTCACAATAATCCAAGCCGCCAAGGTAGAAATTAACCACTTTGTCAGTTGAAAATTTTAATGCTATATTGTTTTCAAGGATATCAAAAAGAATTTGACATAATTCAATATCCGTCGGATAGAGCTTGCAGATATCAGGGTGACATTGCCAAGTAACCTGCTGCCCAATTTTTGGTTTTGAATTTTTACTCAGATTGTTATAGGTGACTTCAGCCATCATAATTTCCTTGTCAGATCTAGTTTTAGAGCATTTTTCAATAGTTGTCTCGTACTTTTCAGGACAGTGTGTTCTACTACACAGAGAATTTTTTGCCAAATATTCAGTAGAACTAAACGAACTGTTTAAAACACAGTTAGAAATGCTTTTTTCTTGAGTCGGTGTTCCAGGAATTTGTTCTAAATCATTAGTCTTACAAACACATTTACTAATAACCCTAACAGGCTCGTTTTCGCCATAATTGAAAAACATTACTTTTCCTTCGCTGTTGATAGGTATGCTTGTATATATATTTTTATTGCTGCTACATAAACTGCAATTGCTCCTTCCAAAATTAATATACGAATTTTCTAAGAAGTACGCCTCCGTATATTCACTGTGTTGTCGAACATTTTCCATTGCATCTATAAACTGTTCCGCAGTTGCCAATCCATACCTTGGAAGCTTTTCGTTAAACTGACAACATTTCTTTTGGATATTGCCATGAAGCTTTGCCAAAGCATTTCTAGCCGACTTTTCAACAGCATCCGCTCTTTCAAAGAGAATTTTAATCTGTAATTTCGAATACTTTTCGTGATCCCGATAAAACATGCGTAAAATGTTTCTCAATTTACAAAGATCAGCCTGCATTTTTGCCATCTTCTTGTATTTCTGAATGTAATTTTTCCCTTTGTCCTTATGCGTTCTTCGGTACAACCTCGCAGAGAATTTAATTTTTTCATTATAGCTTTTGTCACCCCAGTATCTACCCATTATTCTGGTAGCAACTTTTTTCTTATGTTTGTTTCGGTAATCTATATCGTTATCATACCGTTCCTTGCTCTTTTGTTTCGCTGTCTCAATTTTCCCTTCTCGATACCCCTGATCCGTAAGATACCTCTGTTTTGCTCTGTCATATTTCATTTTCTTAAATCCTGGATCACAAGACATCTTAGTAGCAATCCTTACGCGTGCTCGAGCTTTATTGCGTTTGGTGGCATTTTTATCTCTTTTAAATAAACTTTTCTTATATTTCAGGATGTTAGCTTTATTTTTTGTGTAGTAAAGTTTTCTATTAGTAGAAATTTGGATTGTTCTATTTTGATATTGTTTTTGGTTATTCTTTCTTTTTTTCCACTCGCGTGAGACCATATTTTTTCAAGATTTAAAATTATTAAGCACACAAAATCCCGTGTCGAGTATCTAAAACCTAGCATAAAACAAAACTAATTTTAAAATTTTCAGGTATTTATCTTGTTTGAATTACAAAATTAGTATTATTGGTTAGACACCATAAATATTTTTGCAGTTTAAATAATAAGTTTAGTGATTCTGGACTGAAAACTAAAATAATTGCAATTATGAGACAATAATATGGAGATATGTACTTTACGGGTTACAGGATACAATAATAAATTTGAACTGAGATGAAAAAAAAATTTCTTCCAGGAGACAAAAAGCAAAACTAATTTTAGAATTTTCATGTATTTTTGTTGTTTAAATTAAAAAATTACTATTACTGATTAGGCATCATAAATATTTTTGCAGTTTACATAATAATTTTAGCGATTAAGCCAAAAAAGAAAATTTTGGTTCCAGGAGTTTCGGTTACTATTGAGACAAGTAGCTATTATTACTATAGAGTTCATTACATGGACTGTTTTATTGCTTCAAAATTCAAATATCTTTGAAAAGACTGCAGTATGAAAACACATCAAAAATGCAATTTTTTTGACAAAATTGATTCTACTTTAAAAAGTATTTTATTTTTAAATACAAAAGTGACTAGATGTTGCAATTTCCTTTAAAATGAGCTATTATACAGCTCTCTATGATTTTCCAGTGCCCAGCTAGCTGAGCAGAAAGAAAAAGCGGAAAGAAAAAAATATCCCGTTTGTGGAGAATAACGTGGTAAAAGTCAATTTTCCTGATTTTCAAGCCAATATATTTTCTTTGTTATTCAAGCCAAAGGGAGGTAAGTTTCCTTTATAGAGGATTCGGACAAGGCGGTTCTAATGGTGTACTTTTTGTTTTGATCTGACTCTTTTTTTAGGAGTTGGGGGGTTTTATATTTCTTGACATTGGAGGTGATCGTCTCTTACTAGGTTGCTAGCTACCGCTGCAACCCGGATTGCTAGCTACCGCTGCAACCCGGATAATATTAAGCACACAAAATCCCGTGTCGAGTATCTAAAACCTAGCATAAAACAAAACTAATTTTAAAATTTTCAGGTATTTATCTTGTTTGAATTACAAAATTAGTATTATTGGTTAGACACCATAAATATTTTTGCAGTTTAAATAATAAGTTTAGTGATTCTGGACTGAAAACTAAAATAATTGCAATTATGAGACAATAATATGGAGATATGTACTTTACGGGTTACAGGATACAATAATAAATTTGAACTGAGATGAAAAAAAAATTTCTTCCAGGAGACAAAAAGCAAAACTAATTTTAGAATTTTCATGTATTTTTGTTGTTTAAATTAAAAAATTACTATTACTGATTAGGCATCATAAATATTTTTGCAGTTTACATAATAATTTTAGCGATTAAGCCAAAAAAGAAAATTTTGGTTCCAGGAGTTTCGGTTACTATTGAGACAAGTAGCTATTATTACTATAGAGTTCATTACATGGACTGTTTTATTGCTTCAAAATTCAAATATCTTTGAAAAGACTGCAGTATGAAAATACATCAAAAATGCAATTTTTTTGACAAAATTGATTCTACTTTAAAAAGTATTTTATTTTTAAATACAAAAGTGACTAGATGTTGCAATTTCCTTTAAAATGAGCTATTATACAGCTCTCTATGATTTTCCAGTGCCCAGCTAGCTGAGCAGAAAGAAAAAGCGGAAAGAAAAAAATATCCCGTTTGTGGAGAATAACGTGGTAAAAGTCAATTTTCTTGATTTTCAAGCCAATATATTTTCTTTGTTATTCAAGCCAAAGGGAGGTAAGTTTCCTTTATAGAGGATTCGGACAAGGCGGTTCTAATGGTGTACTTTTTGTTTTGATCTGACTCTTTTTTTAGGAGTTGGGGGGTTTTATATTTCTTGACATTGGAGGTGATCGTCTCTTACTAGGTTGCTAGCTACCGCTGCAACCCGGATCGTCTCTTACTAGGTTGCTAGCTACCACTGCAACCCGGATTATTACAAACAGGAAAAAGCCTACGGCTTTTTCTTCTTTGAAATAGTAAGAGACTAACCTCAAATAATCAAGTAGCGAACTAAATCCAATTTATGTAATTGGTTTTTATTCCAATGATCGTCTTTTAATGGAAAATTTTAATATATTGACCTTAAATATAACTGTACTAGACTATACTATACGTAAGTGGCCTAGAAAAATTTAGTATAGGCAAGAGGTCGTTCTTTACTGTAAAACAGGAAAAAGCCTACGGCTTTTTCTTCTTTGAAATAGTAAGAGATGAACCACAAACAATCAAGTAGCTAACTAAGTCCAAAGTCTGCAATGGTTTGTTATTGCAATGATCGTCCCTTAATGTAACTTCATCATTATCATACCGTTCCTTACTCTTTTGTTTGGCTGTCTCAATTTTCGCATGTCTATAAACTACATCATTATAATAACGCTGTTTGTCACTATCAATTTTCGCATCTCGATACACCTTGTCAGTTGAATACCTTTGCTTTTCCCTTTTCAAGATGTTGTCTCTGTTTTTGTATAGTACTGTTTTTTTAAATTACGTATAACTCGCTTAGAACGCATCTTATTACAAAACAAGAAATAATATTTTCATCTAATTAACACTTCTTATAACTCGTATCGAGTATCCATAACCTAACAAAAAATAAAACTAATTTTTAAATTTTCAGGTATTTTGTTAGTTTGAATGAAAAGATTAAAATTATTGCTCAGATATCATAAATATGTTTGCAGTTTACATAATCACTTTAGCGATTCTAAACTGAAAAATAAAATATATAAAAAATGAAATTTTTGGTCTGAAAATACATAGTCAATCCCACATCGGGTAGTTAGAACCTAACCAAAAATAAAACTAATTTTAACATTTTAAGGTATTTTTCTAGCTTGTATTGAAATATTCAAACTATTGCTCGGATAGCATGGATATTTTTGCAGTTTACACAAGCTGCAAAGAACGCACAGGCTGATCTTTGTAAATTGAGAAAAATTTTACGAATGTTTTACCGGGATTATGAAAAATATTCAAAATTAAAGATTAGAATTATCTCTGAAAGAATAGATTTTGTTGAAAAGTCAGCTAGAGATGCTTTCGCAAAACTTCATAGTAATATCCAAAAGAAATGTTGCATGTTTAGTGAAAAGCTTCCAAGGTATGGACCGGCAACTATGGAACAGTTTATACAGATGTAATGGGAAATCTTATACATCACTGTGAATATATGGAGGCATAATTGTCCTTTACTTAATTTCAGCTTAAATTCGATGATCGAGCCTTTATTTAATTAGGTAGAATGTTGTAGTAGTAGTTCTAGTAGTTGTAGTATGTTGGACGTGATCGTCTCTTACTAGGTTACTAGCTACCGCTGCAACCCGGATCAAGTCTCCGATTGTAAAGTCGTATATCAGTTACTATGGGCGAGAGATCGTTCTTCACTGTAAACTATAGTTAAATGGCCTATAAAATTTAGTATAGGCAAGAGGTCGTTCTTTATTATAATTTAATATATTAAATTTAAAGCAATATCACTTAAATTAAAAATTTAAAAAAAGATACTCAGTTTAGCTACCTCCTAGACAAATATAATAACTTTAATATAAATTAATATAGGCAAGAGGTCATTCTTTATTATAATCATCTCTCACTAGGTTGCTAGCTACCTCTGCAACCCGTATCTAAATATAAAAACTTTAATATAAATTAATATAGGCAAAAGGTCGTTCTTTATTATATTATATGGCGTATTAATTATGATGATTTCTTAAGGAACATAATTAAATTTCTTAATGTAATAAAAAAAATTTGTTTTAATTACATAAGCTTTTTAACCCCATTAATTTCCTTTAAAATAAGCCATTGAACAACTCTCTACGATGATCCAGTGCCATGCTATCTGTTGAATTACTAACCTATACTATAATTAAGTGGCGTATAAAATTTAGTATAGGCAAGAGGTCGTTCTTTATTATAAAATCCAGTGCCAAGCTATCTACGGAATATAAAGTTTAAATACAACTTTACCACGAACAGTTTAATTGCTTCAAAAATCAAATATCTTTGAAAAGACAGCAGTATGAAAAGACATCAAAAATACTGTTTTTAGTGGAAAAATTTATTCTGTTTTAAAAATAATTTATTTTAGTTACAAAAGATTTTTAACCCAATTTATTTCCTTTAAAATGAGCCATTGAGCAACTCTCTACGATGTTCCAGTGCAAAGCTATCTGTGGAATTACTAACCTATACTATGATTAAGTGGCGTATAAAATTTAGTATAGGCAAGAGGTCGTTCTTTATTATAAAAATATTCAAAATTCGGATTAAAATTCTCTCTGAAAGAGCGGATTTGTTGAAAAGTTGACTAGAAATGCTTTGGTAAAACTTCATAGTAATATCCAAAAACAATGTTGTATGTTTAATGAAAATCTTCCAAGGTATGGACCGGGAACTGTGGAACAGTTTACAGATGTAATGGGAAATATTAGACATCACTGTGAATAAATGGAGGCATAATTGTCCTTTACTTAGTTTCAGCTTTATTCGAGGATCGAACCCTTATGTACTACATCCAACGACTATGAAGTCATTTATCAATATTGTACATAAAAAATGAAGTTTTTTGTAAAAATCTTTTCTGTTTAAAAAAAAAATTAATTGCAAATGGCATTAGATCTAGAGATTTTCTTAAAAATGAGTCATTGAACAAATCTCTACGATGTTCCAGTGCCAAGCTATCTGTGGAAAAGAAAAAAAATATGCCGTTTGGGCAGAATGCTGTAGTAGCTCTCAGTTTTCTTGATTTTCAAGTCAATATATTTCCCTTACTGTTAAAGTCAAACGACAGAAAGTTTCCTATATAAGGGTTTTGGACAAGGCAGTTCTAATGGTATACTTTTTGTTTTGATCGGACTTTATTTTAAGGAGTTATGGGTTTTTATATTTCTTAACATTGGACGTGATCGTCTCTTAATAGGTTGCTAGCTACCGCTGCAACCCAGATACAGCTACCCGTGCAACCATAATATATCAGTTACTATAAGCCAGAGATCGTTCTTTACTGTAAACACACAGGAAAAAGCCAACGGCTTTTTCTTCTTCGAAATAGTGAGAGACGAGTCTCAAACAATCAAGTAGCTAGCTAATTCCAATGTATGCAATTGTTTGTTATTCCAATGATCGTCTTTTATTGTAATTATTAGGGTGCTAGCTACCGCTGCAACCCGGATTAAAAATAATTTGTTTTTTAAATGCAAAAGGTTTTTAACCCCATTTATCTCCTTTAAAATGAGCCATTAAACAACTCTCTACGATGTTCCAGTGCCAAGCTATCTGTGGAATTACTAAACTATGCTATAATTAAGTAGTGTATAAAATTTAGTATAGGCAAGAGGTCGTTCTTTATTATAACAATAGTTGTCTCGTACTTTTCAGGACAGTTTGTTATACTACACAGAGAATTTTTTGCCAAATATTCAGTAGAACTAAAAGAACTGTTTAAAACACAGTTAGAAATACTTTTTTCTTGAGTCGGTATTCCAGGAATTTGTTCTAAATCATTAGTCTTACAAACACATATACTAATAACCCTAACAGGCTCGTTTTCGCCATAATTGAAAAACATTGCTTTTCCTTCGCTGCTGATAGGTATGCTTGTATATATATTTTTATTGCTGCTACATAAACTGCAATTGCTCTTTCCAAAATTAATATACGAATTTTCTAAGATGTACGCCTCTGTATATTCACTGTGTTGTCGAACATTTTCCATTGTATCTATAAACTGTTCCGCAGTTGCCAGTCCATACCTTGGAAGCTTTTCATTAAACTGCCAACATTTCTTTTGGATATTACTATGAAGCTTTGCCAAAGTATTTCTAGCCGACTTTTCAACAGCATCCGCTCTTTCAAAGAGAATTTTAATCTGTAATTTTGAATACTTTTCGTGATCCCGATAAAACATGCGTAAAATGTTTCTCAATTTACAAAGATCAGCCCGCATTTTTGCCATCTTCTTGTATTTCTGAATGTAATTTTTCCCTTTGTCCTTATGCGTTCTTCGGTACAACCTCGCAGAGAATTTAATTTTTTCATTATAGCTTTTGTCACCCCAGTATCTACCCATTATTCTGGTAGCAACTTTTTTCTTATGTTTGTTTCGGTAATCTATATCGTTATCATACAGTTCCTTGCTCTTTTGTTTGGCTGTCTCAATTGTTGCTTCTCTGTAATCTTCATCATTATCATACCGTTCCTTAATCTTTTGTTTGACTGTCTCAATTTTCGCATGTCTATAATCTTCATCATTGTGATAACACATCTTGCTGTTTTGTTTTGCTCTCTCAATTTTTACTTCTCGATACGCCTGGTCGGTTGAATACCTTTGCTTTTCTCATATCAAGATGCTATCTCTGTTTTTTTGGCAGTACTGTTTTTTTAACTTGCGTGTAGCTTGCTTTGATCTAACCATTATGTAATTGACGAATGAGACCATTTACATCTTTGTCGTTCTTAAGTAGTATTTTCGCCATAATTGAAAAACATTGCTTTTCCTTCGCTGTTGATAGGTATGCTTGTATTTAAATTTTTATTGCTGCTACATAAACTGCAATTGCTCCTTCCAAAATTAATATACGAATTTTCTAAGAAGTACGCCTCCGTATATTCACTGTGTTGTCGAACATTTTCCATTGCATCTATAAACTGTTCCGCAGTTGCCAATCCATGCCTTGGAAGCTTTTCGTTAAACTGACAACATTTCTTTTGGATATTACTATGAAGCTTTGCCAAGGAATTTCTAGCCGACTTTTCAACAGCATCCGCTCTTTCAAAGAGAATTTTAATCTGTAATTTGGAATACTTTTCGTGATCCCGATAAAACATGCGTAAAATGTTTCTCAATTTACAAAGATCAGCCTGCATTTTTGCCATCTTCTTGTATTTCTGAATGTAATTTTTCCCTTTGTCCTTATGCGTTCTTCGGTACAACCTCGCAGAGAATTTAATTTTTTCATTATAGATTTTGTCACCCCAGTAACGCTCCTTGATCTTTTGTTTTGCTGTCTCAATTTTTACTTCTCGATACACCTGGACGGTTGAATACCTTTGCTTTTGGTTTTTCTTATATTTGATGCGGTAATCTTCATCATTGTGATAACTCTCCTTGAACTTTTGTTTGGCTGTCTCAATTTTTGCATGTCTATAATCTTCATCATTGTGATAACACATCTTGCTGTTTTGTTTTGCTCTCTCAATTATTACTTCTCGATACGCCTGGTCGGTTGAATACCTTTGTTTTGCTCTCTCAATTATTACTTCTCGATACGCCTGGTCGGTTGAATACCTTTGTTTTGCTCTCTCAATTTTTACTTCTCGATGCGCCTGGTCGGTTGAATACCTTTGCTTTTCTCTTTTCAAGATACTATCTCTGTTGTTTGTGTAGTACTGTTTTTTCAAATTGCGTATAGCTTGCTTCGATCTAACCATTATTCTAATCAAGAATGAGAGAATTTACATCTGTCTCGTTCTTAAGTAGTATTTTTAACCCAATTAATATCCTTTAAAATGAGCTATTGAACAACCCTCTACGATGTTCCAGTGCCAAGCTATCTCTGGAAACAAAGAAAAAAAGAAAAAAATATCCCGTTTAGGAAGAATGTTGTAGTAGCTGCCACTTTTCTTGATTTTCAAGCCAATATATTTCCCTTGCTGTTCAAGCCAAGGGACAGAAAGTTTCCTATACAGGGGTTTCGGACAAGGCGGTTCTAATGGTGTACTTTTTGTTTTGATCTGACTCCTCTGTTAGGAACTATGGGTTTTTATATTTCTTAACATTGGACATGATCGTCTCTTACTAGATTGCTAGCTACCGCTGCAACCCGGATGTTTTGGCCTTATTATAATTGGTATGGTGAAATAATAATATGCATATGGTTCTTAAATCATACTTCTTTATGGTCCCATATGGTCTAGTGTCTAGGATAGTTAACTTTCACTTAACAGGCCCGGGTTCGATTCCCGGTGTGGGAAAATTTTTAACTCTTATAAATACTGTAATCTTAACTATAGTGAAGTTGCCTATGCAAGTTAGTATAGGGAAGAATTCGATCTTTATTATACTACCGCTGCAACCCGGATAAGATCCTCTTGACTAACACCATTTATGATCAATCCTTATGTCCCACTATACAAGTTTGTATAGGCAAGAGTTCGTTCTTTATTGTAATTATGACGTCACTGCATTAAAAATACAGTTTTTATTGGAAAAATTTATTCTCTTTTAGAAATAATTTATTTTAGTTACTATAGATTTTTAACCCAATTAATTTCCTTTAAAATGAGCTATTGAACAACCCTCTACGATGTTCCAGTGCCAAGCTATCTCTGGATACAAAAAAGAAAAAAAAAAAGAAAAAAATATCTCGTTTGGGGAGAATAACGTGGTTAAAGTCAATTTTCTCGATTTTCAAGCCAATATATTTCCCTTGCTGTTCAAGCCAAGGGACAGAAAGTTTCCTATACAGGGGTTTCGGACAAGGCGGTTCTAATGGTGTACTTTTTGTTTTGATCTGACTCCTGCTTTAGGAGCTATGGGTTTTTATATTTCTTAACATTGGACGTGATCGTCTCTTACTAGGTTGCTAGCTACCGCTGCAACCCGGATTCCAGTGCCAAGCTATCTGTGGAAAAGAAAGAAAAGAGAAAAAAAGAAAAAAATATCCCGTTTAGGCAGAATGTTGTAGTAGCTGCCACTTTTCTTGATTTTCAAGCCAATATATTTCCCTTGCTGTTCAAACCAAGGGACAGAAAGTTTTCTATACAGGGGTTTCGGACAAGGCGGTTCTAATGGTGTACTTTTGTTTTGATCTGACTCCTCTGTTAGGAACTATGGGTTTTTATATTTCTTAACATTGGACGTGATCGTCTCTTACTAGGTTGCTAGCTACCGCTGCAACCCGGAAAGACGAGTCTCAAAAAATCAAGTAGCCAGCTAATTCCATTGTATGCAATTGTTTGTTATTCCAATGATCGTCTTTTATCGTAATAATTGACAAATCAGTTACTATGAGCGAGAGATCGTTCTTTACTGTAATCAGTTACCACTTGGGTTTTCTTTTATGTTATATCATTACAAACAGGAAAAAGCCTACGGCTTTTTCTTCTTTTGAATAGTAAGAGACGAACCTCAAGTGTACTACCCCTGGAACCACCATTTATTAGTTACTATGGATGAGAGATCGTTCTTTACTGTAGCAACCCAGATAACCTATACTATAATTAAGTGGCGTATAATATTTAGCATAGGTAAGAGGTCGTTCTTTATTATAATCTTTCATTTGCTTAAAATCTTCAATGAAGTCTTTTGGAACCGCTGAATTGAGAGGCTGGACAGAAAAATGTTCAACCAATGTAGATTTTGCACTTTCTGTCAGTTTCTGAAGGATTGCAGCTTCCGGTATTTCAGGTAAATTATCAATACCAACCGCTTTTTCAGCAAGACGGGCTTCAAGTATTTTTTTTTATCTTCTAGGGTGTATGCATGTATTGTTTTATAGAGACTGTTGTTCTCTCTTAACCACAACAGTGCTTCATGGACTTTTCTCAGATCTATTAGTGCAGTCCAAACATTCTTGTTGTAAGTAGGCTGACCATTGACAATGACTACAAAACTATCAATGTTAAGAAGTTTTTCAGGCTGAATATCTGCATTTGCTTGCACATCAACAGGTAGATATACTATTCTCCCCTTAAGAGCGTCAACAAGTTCTGTTCTAGGTCTCTTCAATGCAGTTACTTGCCCTAATCTGACGATCGTAAGACAAGGCATTACAAATCGAATCATTGCCATTTCAAAATTATTTAAACACTTTATACATTCCGGTGTACAGTCTATATGAAGGTTATTTAATACTGATCGGACATTCTCCTGACTTTTCAACATTTTCCCAGCACAGTAATCACAGACAAAGAATGAATCTATGACATCCTCTTTCCAACCTGTACATTGAATTAGTTCTTCTCTGTCATCTTTGGGTATGTCCTGTTGTAGGTGTTCTAAAATCGTGGCCATCATTACATCAAAACCTTTCTTATTTGAAAGGGATCTTAGACTCTTCAATTGGTATTTTGTCTTTATCTGCTCACAACTGTCACAATGCATTGTGGGGTATACATCCCTAATGTTAGCTACCTTATCAAGGCTCTCACCAAATAATTTTATTATTGTATTTTCATCCACAGAAACTCTAATATTGCCATCACCGTAAATGAAGTCTTGACTATTATTACGACAGAGTCTACTTGACACTTCTTCTATGTGATGACTTAGTTCCTTGTACGAGCCCTCGACTTTTAGTAGATTAATATGTTGTATAATCTTACATTTTGATACTGCCTTATATACGCTATTAATGAAACAGTTCAAGACAGGAAAATGTGGAGCTAGTGCCCTTAGAGAACGCAAATAGCTCTGACATCCCTCATTTGGGCTACAGTATAACGAATGCCCATGCTTTCTTGTGTCCCTGTAATTGATTTCACAATAATCCAAGCCGCCAAGGTAGAAATTAACCACTTTGTCAGTTGAAAATTTTAATGCTATATTGTTTTCAAGGATATCAAAAAGAATTTGACATAATTCAATATCCGTCGGATAGAGCTTGCAGATATCAGGGTGACATTGCCAAGTAACCTGCTGCCCAATTTTTGGTTTTGAATTTTTACTCAGATTGTTATAGGTGACTTCAGCCATCATAATTTCCTTGTCAGATCTAGTTTTAGAGCATTTTTCAATAGTTGTCTCGTACTTTTCAGGACAGTGTGTTCTACTACACAGAGAATTTTTTGCCAAATATTCAGTAGAACTAAACGAACTGTTTAAAACACAGTTAGAAATGCTTTTTTCTTGAGTCGGTGTTCCAGGAATTTGTTCTAAATCATTAGTCTTACAAACACATTTACTAATAACCCTAACAGGCTCGTTTTCGCCATAATTGAAAAACATTACTTTTCCTTCGCTGTTGATAGGTATGCTTGTATATATATTTTTATTGCTGCTACATAAACTGCAATTGCTCCTTCCAAAATTAATATACGAATTTTCTAAGAAGTACGCCTCCGTATATTCACTGTGTTGTCGAACATTTTCCATTGCATCTATAAACTGTTCCGCAGTTGCCAATCCATACCTTGGAAGCTTTTAGTTAAACTGACAACATTTCTTTTGGATATTGCCATGAAGCTTTGCCAAAGCATTTCTAGCCGACTTTTCAACAGCATCCGCTCTTTCAAAGAGAATTTTAATCTGTAATTTCGAATACTTTTCGTGATCCCGATAAAACATGCGTAAAATGTTTCTCAATTTACAAAGATCAGCCTGCATTTTTGCCATCTTCTTGTATTTCTGAATGTAATTTTTCCCTTTGTCCTTATGCGTTCTTCGGTACAACCTCGCAGAGAATTTAATTTTTTCATTATAGCTTTTGTCACCCCAGTATCTACCCATTATTCTGGTAGCAACTTTTTTCTTATGTTTGTTTCGGTAATCTATATCGTTATCATACCGTTCCTTGCTCTTTTGTTTCGCTGTCTCAATTTTCCCTTCTCGATACCCCTGATCCGTAAGATACCTCTGTTTTGCTCTGTCATATTTCATTTTCTTAAATCCTGGATCACAAGACATCTTAGTAGCAATCCTTACGCGTGCTCGAGCTTTATTGCGTTTGGTGGCATTTTTATCTCTTTTAAATAAACTTTTCTTATATTTCAGGATGTTAGCTTTATTTTTTGTGTAGTAAAGTTTTCTATTAGTAGAAATTTGGATTGTTCTATTTTGATATTGTTTTTGGTTATTCTTTCTTTTTTTCCACTCGCGTGAGACCATATTTTTTCAAGATTTAAAATTATTAAGCACACAAAATCCCGTGTCGAGTATCTAAAACCTAGCATAAAACAAAACTAATTTTAAAATTTTCAGGTATTTATCTTGTTTGAATTACAAAATTAGTATTATTGGTTAGACACCATAAATATTTTTGCAGTTTAAATAATAAGTTTAGTGATTCTGGACTGAAAACTAAAATAATTGCAATTATGAGACAATAATATGGAGATATGTACTTTACGGGTTACAGGATACAATAATAAATTTGAACTGAGATGAAAAAAAAATTTCTTCCAGGAGACAAAAAGCAAAACTAATTTTAGAATTTTCATGTATTTTTGTTGTTTAAATTAAAAAATTACTATTACTGATTAGGCATCATAAATATTTTTGCAGTTTACATAATAATTTTAGCGATTAAGCCAAAAAAGAAAATTTTGGTTCCAGGAGTTTCGGTTACTATTGAGACAAGTAGCTATTATTACTATAGAGTTCATTACATGGACTGTTTTATTGCTTCAAAATTCAAATATCTTTGAAAAGACTGCAGTATGAAAATACATCAAAAATGCAATTTTTTTGACAAAATTGATTCTACTTTAAAAAGTATTTTATTTTTAAATACAAAAGTGACTAGATGTTGCAATTTCCTTTAAAATGAGCTATTATACAGCTCTCTATGATTTTCCAGTGCCCAGCTAGCTGAGCAGAAAGAAAAAGCGGAAAGAAAAAAATATCCCGTTTGTGGAGAATAACGTGGTAAAAGTCAATTTTCCTGATTTTCAAGCCAATATATTTTCTTTGTTATTCAAGCCAAAGGGAGGTAAGTTTCCTTTATAGAGGATTCGGACAAGGCGGTTCTAATGGTGTACTTTTTGTTTTGATCTGACTCTTTTTTTAGGAGTTGGGGGGTTTTATATTTCTTGACATTGGAGGTGATCGTCTCTTACTAGGTTGCTAGCTACCGCTGCAACCCGGATAATATTAAGCACACAAAATCCCGTGTCGAGTATCTAAAACCTAGCATAAAACAAAACTAATTTTAAAATTTTCAGGTATTTATCTTGTTTGAATTACAAAATTAGTATTATTGGTTAGACACCATAAATATTTTTGCAGTTTAAATAATAAGTTTAGTGATTCTGGACTGAAAACTAAAATAATTGCAATTATGAGACAATAATATGGAGATATGTACTTTACGGGTTACAGGATACAATAATAAATTTGAACTGAGATGAAAAAAAAATTTCTTCCAGGAGACAAAAAGCAAAACTAATTTTAGAATTTTCATGTATTTTTGTTGTTTAAATTAAAAAATTACTATTACTGATTAGGCATCATAAATATTTTTGCAGTTTACATAATAATTTTAGCGATTAAGCCAAAAAAGAAAATTTTGGTTCCAGGAGTTTCGGTTACTATTGAGACAATAGTAACTATTGAGATATAGAGTTCATTACATGGACTGTTTTATTGCTTCAAAATTCAAATATCTTTGAAAAGACTGCAGTATGAAAATACATCAAAAATGTAATTTTTTTGACAAAATTGATTCTACTTTAAAAAGTATTTTATTTTTAAATACAAAAGTGACTAGATGTTGCAATTTCCTTTAAAATGAGCTATTATACAGCTCTCTATGATTTTCCAGTGCCCAGCTAGCTGAGCAGAAAGAAAAAGCGGAAAGAAAAAAATATCCCGTTTGTGGAGAATAACGTGGTAAAAGTCAATTTTCTTGATTTTCAAGCCAATATATTTTCCTTGCTGTTCAAGCCAAGGGACGGTAAGTTTCCTTTATAGAGGATTCGGACAAGGCGGTTCTAATGGTGTACTTTTTGTTTTGATCTGACTCTTTTTTTAGGAGTTGGGGGGTTTTATATTTCTTGACATTGGAGGTGATCGTCTCTTACTAGGTTGCTAGCTACCGCTGCAACCCGGATTATTTTTTAAATAGTAAGAGACGAAACTAAAACAATCAAGTAGCTAACTAAGTCCAATGCATAGAATGGTTTGTTATTTCAGTGATTTACTAACCTGTACTAAAGTTCAGTGGCCTATATAATTTAGTATAGGCAAGGGGTCGTTCTTTATTATAAAATTTCTAGACACATCATCAACCCTATAATTACTTGTTTATTATCAGTTGCTGTAGCGCATTGGCTAGTCAGCTCTCTTCCTGACAACGAAGATAGAAGTTCGAGTCGCTCTACAGTAACAAGTGAATCCTTCTCTCAACTTTGATTGAACAGTTATGGTCGCAGACCCAAATTGGGTTTTCGGCACATACAAAAATTATAGAATGTAAAAGCCACAAAATGAATTGTCCAAACAAAAGGAACAAAAATGTATTTACTAGCGTTGTAGCTTCCAAAATAAAATATAAAGCAAAACCAAGGGCAATAGCTCCAACATCTAAGATAACTAGTGCAACTTTTTTGTAAGTGTCAGATCGAGCTTCAACAAAACACAGATTTATAATTTGGGGTACAAAGTATTTTAAAACACCAGTGTAACTGGTGTTTTAAAGCCTACGGCTTTTTCTTCTTTGAAATAGTAAGAGACGAACCTCAAACCATCAAGTACCTAACTAATTCCAATGTATGCAATTGTTTGTTATTGCAATGATTGTCTTTTAATGTAATCATTATAGCTTTTGTCACCCCAGTATCTACCCATTATTCTGGTAGCAAATTTTTTCTTATGTTTGTTTCGGTAATCTATATCGTTATAATACCGTTCCTTACTCTTTTGTTTGGCTGTCTCAATTTTCGCATGTCTATAAACTACATCATTATAGAATTACTATAAAGTTCATTAACATGAACTGTTTGATTGCTTCAAAATTCAAATATCTTTGAAAAGACTGCAGTATGGAAAGACATCAAAAATGCAGTTTTTGGTGGAAAAATTTATTCTCTTTTAGAAATAATTTATTTTAGTTACTATAGATTTTTAACCCAATTAATTTTCCTTTAAAATGAGCCATTGAACAACTATCTACGATGTTCCAGTGCAAAGCTATCTCTGGAAAAGAAAGAAAAAAAGAAAAAAATATCCCGTTTAGGCAGAATGTTGTAGTAGCTGCCACTTTTCTTGATTTTCAAGCCAATATATTTCCCTTGCTGTTCAAGGCAAAGGGCGGTAAGTTTCTTTTCAAGGGGTTTCGGACAAGGCGGTACACTGGTGTTTTAAAATGCTTTGTATCCCAAATTATAGATCTGTGTTTTGTTGAAGCTCGATCTGACACTTACAAAAAAGTTGCACTAGTTATCTTAGATGTTGGAGCTATTGCCCTTGGTTTTGCTTTATATTTTATTTTGGAAGCTACAACGCTAGTAAATATATTTTTGTTCCTTTTGTTTGGACAATTCATCTTGTGGCTTTTACATTCTATAATTTTTGTATGTGCCGAAAACCCAATTTGGGTCTGCGGCCATACCTGTTCAATCAGAGTTGAGAGAAGGATTCACTTGTTACTGTAGAGCGACTCGAACTTCTATCTTCGTTGTCAAGAAGAGAGCTCACTAGCCAATGCGCTACAGCAACTGATAGTAAACAAGTAATTATAGGGTTGATGATGTGTCTAGAAATTTTATAATAAAGAACGACCTCTTGCCTATACTAAATTATATAGGCCACTTAACTTTAGTATAGGTTAGTAAATCACTGAAATAACAAACCATTCCATACATTGGACTTAGTTAGCTATTTGATTGTTTGAGTTTCGTCTCTTACTATTTAAAATAATCCGGGTTGCAGCGGTAGCTAGCAACCTAGTAAGAGACGATCACGTCCAATGTTAAGAAATATAAAAACCCATAGTTCCTAAAAAAGGAGTCAGATCAAAACAAAAAGTACACCATTAGAACCGCCTTGTCCGAAACCCCTGTATAGGAAACTTTCTGTCCCTTGGCTTGAACAGCAAGGGAAATATATTGGCTTGAAAATCAAAAAAGTGGCAGCTACTACAACATTCTTCCTAAACGGGATATTTTTTTCTTTTTTTCTTTTTTTCTTTGTTTCCAGAGATAGCTTGGCACTGGAACATCGTAGAGGGTTGTTCAATAGCTCATTTTAAAGGAAATTAATTGGGTTAAAAACCTTTTGTAAGTAAAATAAATTATTTCTAAAAGAGAATAAATTTTTCCACCAAAAACTGCATTTTCGATGTCTTTTCACACTGCAGTCTTTCAAACATAATCGTATACCAGCGGTAAGATTTTTATAATAAAGAAAGACCTCTTGTCTATATTAAAAATTATAAGCCACTTAACTATAGTATAGGTTGTCCGGATTGCAGCGGTAGCTAGCAACATAGTAAGATACGATCACGTTCAATGTTAAGAAATATAAAAACCCATAACTCCTACAAAAAAGTCAGATCAAAACAAAAATACACCAATAGAACCGCCTTGTCCGAAACCCATATGTAGAAAACGTTCTGTTCCTTGGCTGGAACAGCAAGGGAAATATATAGGCTTGAAAATCAAAAAAGTGGCAGCTACTAAAACATTCTGCCTAAATTACATATGTTTTTTTTCTTTTCCACAGATAGCTTGGCATTGGAACATCGTAGAGGGTTGTTCAATGGCTCATTTTAAATGAAATTAATTGGGTTAAAAATGTTTTGTAACTAAAATAAATCATTTTTAAAAGAGAATTAATTTTCCACTAAAAACTGCATTTCTGATGCCTTTTCATACTGCAGTATTTTCAAAGATATTTGATTTTTGTACATAAATTATAATACCAGCGGTAAGATTTGAATCCACGCCTCTGAAAAGACTGGTGGCTAACACCAGCACCTTGGACCGCTTGGTCACGCTGCCTCTCATAACTATATTTATGAATCCGGGTTGCAGTAGTAGCTAGCAACCACGTAAGAGACGAACAGTCCAATGCTAAGAAATATAAAAACCCAGAACTCCTAAAAATAGAGTCAGATCAAAACAAAAGTACATCATTAGAACCACCTTGTCTGAAACCCTACTAGATAATATCTGGTTTGCTGCGGCAGCTAGCAACCTAGTCCAATGTTAAGAAATATAAAAACCCATAACTTCTAAGAAAAGTCATGTCAAAACAAAAAGTGCACCATTAGTACCGCCTTGTCCGAAACCCCTGTATAGGAAATGATTTTTGTACATAAATCATAATCGTATACCAGCGGTAAGATTTGAACCCACGCCTCCGAAGAGACTGGTGGCCAACACCAGCGCCCTTTACCACTCGGCCAAAATGCCTCTCATAACTATATATCCGGGTTGCAGCGGTAGCTAGCAACCTAGTAAGAGACGATCACGTCCAATGTTAAGAAATATAAAAACCCCTAACTCCTAAAAAAAGAGTCAGATCAAAACAAAAAGTACACCATTAGACCCGCCTTGTCCGAAACCCCTATAAAGGAAACTTACCGCCCTTTCGCTTGAATAACAAAGAAAATATATTGGCTTGAAAATCAAGAAAATTTACTTCAACCACGTTATTCTCCACAAACGGGGTATTTTTTTTTCTTTCTTACTTCTTTTCCAAAGATAGCTTGGCACTGGAACATCGTAGAGAGTTGTTCAATGGCTCATTTTAAAGGAAATCTCTAGATATAGTGCTATTTGTACTTAATCTTTTTTTTAATTAATTATTTTTTACGAAAAACTTAATTTTTTATATACAATATTGATAAATGACGTCATAGTCGTTGGATGTAGTTAGTATTACATAAAGGCTCGATCATCGAATTTAAGCTGAAACTAAATAAAGGACAATTATGCCTCCATATTTTCACAGTGATGTATAAGATTTCCCATTACATCTGTAAACTGTTCCACAGTTGCCGGTCCATAACTTGGAAGCTTTTCACTAAACATGCAACATTTCTTTTGGATATTACTATGAAGTTTTGCGAAAGCATCTCTAGCTGACTTTTCAACAAAATCTGTTCTTTCAGATTTACAGTAAAGAACGATCGCTCATGCATAGTAACTGATATATGGTGGTTCCAGGGGTGGTTACTTTTGGTTCGTCTCTTACTATTTCAAAGAAGAAAAAGCCTACGGCTTTTTCTTCTTTGAAATAGTAAGAGACTTTTGAAGAGTAAGAGACTCTACAGTAACAAGTGAATCCTGATTATAATTGAGATAATTATTGACAAATATTTTTGCAGTTTACATATTAACTTTAGCGATCCATGAAATAAAATTATTCTACTTAAAATTTTCAGATATTACTCTCAATTCACCAGTTAGATTTTTTGTTAAAACTCTAAAGGAATTACTATATTTTTATAACTATGAAGTACATGGATTCTTTATGTAATCATTATAGCTTTTGTCACCCCAGTATCTACCCATTATTCTGGTAGCAACTTTTTTCTTATGTTTGTTTGGGTAATCCTTATCGTTATCATACCGTTCCTTGCTCTTTTGTTTGGCTGTCTCAATTGTTGCTTCTCTGTAATCTTCATCATTATCATACCGTTCCTTACTCTTTTGTTTGTATGTCTCAATTTTCGCATGTCTATAATCTTCATCATTGTGATAACACGTCTTGCTGTTTTGTTTTGCTCTCTCAATTATTACTTCTTCATACGCCTTGTCAGTTGAATACCTTTGCTTTTTTCTTTTCAAGATGTTGTCTCTGTTTTTTGTATACTACTATTTTTTCAAATTACGTATAATAACTCGCTTAGAAGGCATCTTATTACAAAACAAAAAATAATATTTCCATCTAATTAACACTTCTTATGACTCGTATCGAGTATGCATAACCTAACAAAAAGTAAAACTAATTTTTAAATTTCAGGTATTTTGTTAGTTTGAATGAAAAGATTAAAATTATTGCTCAGATGTCATAAATATTTTTGCAGTTTACATAATAACTTTAGCGATTCTAAACTGAAAAATAAAATATATATTAAAAAATGGAATTTTTTTGGTCTGAAACTACATAGTCAATCCCACATCGGGTAGTTAGAACCTAACCAAAAATAAAACTAATTTTAACATTTTAAGGTATTTTTCTAGCTTGAATTGAAATATTTAAACTATTGCTCGGAAATCATTGGATATTTTGGCAGTTTACACAAGCTGCAAAGAACGCACAGGCTGATCTTTGTAAATAGAGAAAACTTTTACGAATGTTTTACCGGGATTACGAAAAATATTCAAAATTAAAGATTAAATTATTTCTGAAAGAATAGATTTTGTTGAAAATTCAGCTAGAGATGCTTTCGCAAAACTTCATAGTAATATCCAAAAGAAATGTTGCATGTTTAGTGAAAATCTTCCAAGGTATGGACCGGCAACTGTGGAACAGTTTACAGATGTAATGGGAAATCTTATACATCACTGTGAATATATACTAACTTAATCCAGCGACTATGACGTCATTGATCAATATTGTGTATAAAAAATTATGTTTTTCGTAAAAAATAAAATTAAAAAAAAATAAAAGTACAAAAGGCGCTAGATCTAGAGATTTCCTTTAAAATGAGCTATTGAACAACTCTCTACGATGTTCCAGTGCCAAGCTATCATCTCTGGAAACAAAAGAAAGAAAGAAAAAAATATCCCGTTTGTGGAGAATAACGTGGTTAAAGTCAATTTTCTTGATTTTCAAGCCAAGATATTTCCCTTGCTGTTCAGACCAAATGACAGAAAGTTTCCTATACAGGGGTTTCTGACAAGGCGGTTCTAATGGTGTACTTTTTGTTTTGATCTGACTGCTTTTTTAGGAGCTATGGTTTTTTTTTATTTCTTAACATTGTACGTGATCGTCTCTTACTAGGCTGCTAGCTACCGCTGCAACCCAGATAGTTATCCGAGGCAGCTTGGCCGAGAGGTCTAAGGCGTTGGTTTTAGCCACCCGTATCTTTCGAAGTGTGGGTTCAAATCCCAACGCTGCCAGCATTTCATACCAAAGCAAACAAAGTACTTGTTTTAGTCTTAAAATTATAATCTTATTTTAGTTACTCTGGGCTGAAGTTCGTTCTTTACTGTAACTTAACCCAATTAATTTCCTTTAAAATAAGTTATTGAACAGATCTCTACAATGTTCCAATGCCAAGCTATCTGTGGAATTACTAACCTATACTATAAGTAAGTGGCGTATGAAATTTAGTATAGGCAAGAGGTCGTTCTTTATTATATCCTTCACATTAGTCTATTGATGTGCTTTGTAGTTCAATTACTATAGGATATTGTTCGTTCTTCAATATATAAAATTAGTTATGATGATTTCTTAAGGAATATAATTAAATAATCATGTATATAATGATTCCTTTTATTAATTTAGTTACTATGGACTACAGTTCGTTCCTTAGTGTAAAATCTTATACATCACTGTGAATATATGGAGGCATAATTGTCCTTTACTTAGTTTTCAGCTTAAATTCGATGATCGAGCCTTTATGTACTAACTACATCTAACGACTATGACGTCATTGATCAATATTGTATATAAAAAATTAAGTTTTTCGTAAAAAATAACTAATTTTAAAAAAAAGTTAAGTATAAATAGCACTAGATCTAGAGATTTCCTTTAAAATGAGCCGTTGAACAACTCTCTACGATGTTCCAGTGCCAAGCTATCTATGGAATATAAAGTTTAAATACAACTTTACCACGAACTGTTTGACTGCTTAAAAAATCAAATATCTTTGAAAAGACAGCAGTACGAAAAGACATAAAAAATACAGTTTTTAGTGGAAAAATTTATCCTGTTTTAAAAATAATTTGTTTTAGTTACAAAATGTTTTTAACCCAATTAATTTCCTTTAAAATAAGCCATTGAACAGCTCTCTACGATGTTCCAGTGCCAAGCTATCTGTGGAAAAGAAGAAGAAGAAGAAGAAGAAGAAAGAAAAAAATATCCCGTTTGTGGAGAATAACGTGGTTAAAGTCAATTTTCTTGATTTTCAAGCCAATATAATTTCTTTATTATTCAAGCCAAAGGGCGGTAAGTTTCCTTTATAGGGGTTTCGGACAAAGCGGTTCTAATGGTGTACTTTTTGTTTTGATCTGACTCTTTTTTTAGGAGTTAGGGGTTTTTATATTTCTTAACATTGGATGTGATCGTCTCTTACTAGGCTGCTAGCTACCGCTGCAACCCGGATCTTATTTTAGTTACTATGGGCTGGAAGTTTGTTCCTTACTGTAATTAAATTAAAAAATTACTATTACTGATTAGGCATCATAAATATTTTTGCAGTTTACGTAATAATTTTAGCTATTAAGCCAAAAAATAAAATTTTGGTTCCAGGAGTTTCGGTTACTATTGAGACAAGTAGCTATTATTACTATAGAGTTCATTACCATGAACTGTTCGATTGCTTCAAAATTCAAATATCTTTGAAAAGACTGCAGTATGAAAATACATCAAAAATGCAATTTTTTTGACAAAATTGATTCTACTTTAAAAAGTATTTTATTTTTAATTACAAAAGGCACTAGATGTAGCAATTTCCTTTAAAATGAGCTATTATACAGCTCTCTATGATTTTCCAGTGCCCAGCTAGCTGAGGAGAAAGATCAAGCGGAAAGAAAAAAATATCCCGTTTGTGGAGAATAACGTGGTTAAAGTCAATTTTCTTGATTTTCAAGCCAATATATTTTCTTTGTTATTCAAGCCAAAGGGCAGTCAGTTTCCTTTATAGGGGTTTCGGACAAGGCGGTTCAAGTGGTGTACTTTTTGTTTTGATCTGACTCTTTTTTTAGGAGTTGGGGGGTTTTATATTTCTTAACATTGGAGGTGATCGTCTCTTACTAGGTTGCTAGCTACCGCTGCAACCCGGATTAATAGTAATAGAAATATAAGTAAAAGCTACCATTCCTGAATCAATGTCAAATGGTAATTTTCTTCTCAAAAAGTAGTTTTTCACTTTTGTTTGTGGCTTTGAATCGCTCACTACCTGGTTGCAGCTACTGCTACCACCATGATATGTATATTGCTTTTCGTTAATCATATGCTCAATAAAACATCGGGTGTAAACGGTTATCATATCCAGGTGACATGGGTTCTCTTTCAAATTCGATTTAATCGAGTTAAAGCCACTTTGCGGTAACTATAGTTACCGGTAAAAGTTACCATTCCTGAATTAATGTCAAATGGTAATTTTTTTTCTCAAAAGCAGTTTTTCACTTTTTGTTACTCTGGGCTGTGGTTCACTCATTACTTGGTTGCAGATACTGCTGCCGCCTTGATATGTAGATTGCTCCTTGGTAATCATATGATGAAAAATGCATCGTGTGCTATTCGTTATCGTATCCAAGTGGCATGGGTTCTCTTTCAAATTCGAAAGACACGAGTTCAAGCCACTTTTCGGTAACTATATCAGATGATATTAAATCAAGTGGCAATTTTTTCTTAAAAAGCAGTTTTTCACTTTTTGATAGCAAATTGCATTGGCAAATTGTCTGAAGTAATGAAAATCCGAAATGAAGAAGAAAGAAAAATAGCTAAGCTTAAAACCTTTGATTTTCTTTCTTAAGCTTTTTGAATTGTTGTAAATCCCGTATTAAAATATATTTACAATTTTACCAGTTTTTGTTCTTTAAGCAACTTAATATCTTTTCGTATTAATTAAAAAAAAAACTGTCCGAAAAATAAGTTTTTCAAAGAAAAGTAAAGGCCTTTTTAAACTTAAGCTCAGGAGATACAAATACCTGTTAAAATTCAAACTCAAAACGACCAGAAATTGCTATTAAAGAATAAATGAAACCCAAAACGAACAGAAATTGAATAAAGAATCATAGCAAAAAACATACAACAAGTAATAATATAAATGAATAAATAGATCTTAAAGCGAGTAATGCTTAGATTGAATATGAAAATCAAGCTTAACACGAAAGCAAATATTTTGCTATTAAAGTATAAATGAAACTTAAAACGAACAGAAATTAAAGAACAATCAATGCGAACAAACATGCAATATATATTAATGTAAATAAATAAATAAATCTTAAAACGAGTGAAACTTAAATTGAATATGCAAATCAAGTTTGAATCGAATAAAAATAACTACAAACAAGAGTTTGGGTATCGCCTCACTGCAGAAGCCTAAAACCTACTGCGTCATTGGCGCTTTACTGAAAACAATTCTTCCATTAATTAAGATTTTAGGGAATAAATATCAGCATATGTATATTAAATTGACAATGCAAATTTTTTTTCAGTAAACTCATTTGAATTTTTTTTCAGTTAACTACAAATTATATTCGTGCTTTTAGAAAGCATAGGGGTTTTGAACCCTACTCATATTAATTTATGCTCGTTTTGAGTTTGACTCTAATATTTATTTTAATATTTGTTCGTTTTGGGTTTCATTTATTTATTGATACTGATTTGGGATAGTTGTATGCTTGGTAGATTATGTACCGGGAGTAAAACACGATGTATTTAAAATACCAAAATAAAGTTCCTTTCTAAAGATAATTCCGATTTCTTATAATTAAGCTAAATCTAGTTGCAAAAATGAAAAGTCCTTAATCAGCAAAAAAAAGAAATTGCATTTCTAGCTTCAGTCAGACAACGGCGCGAGTCGTTCGAATTTCGCTAAGATAATTGTAGCAAGAAAATGCAATGCATAAAATTTCCAAGGAAGTTTAAAAGGCAAAGAACCGTGTGAACGCCTAAATCATCAAAAATATTTAAGACGTATTATTGGACGAGGGTGCGCGTCCTTGGGCCACGTAAGCCAATGGCAGACAGTCCCTAGAGCGCAGGACGAAAGAACTGCGTTTGGGAGTGGGGCAAATGTGCCTTTTTAATTTGGAATCTCTATCCAGATTTGAAGCGATTAGTACCGCAAACAATCTCGGTCACCATTTTTATTGTCCTTGAAGTGACCCGTTGCTGTACAACTAAGCATGTAAGTTCAATAAATCTATTATCTTTTTATATGTGTTTGTTACTCTTATATGTCTGAGTCTAGTCCGATAATAGGTAACTAGTTCGCCAGCCTCCATGGTAAATGCTCCCAAAGGAATCTGATCTCCAGATAGCCCAAGAAAGAAGAAGCCACATTTGTATGTCTACATATTCAATTTTCTCTCATTAATTGAGAGCGGCGCTAGCCTAGTTGACACAATCTCCAGCGCTATAAGTGGCGCTATAGGAGAAATTTCTATCACCACAGTAGCGAATCTCCCATTACCACAAAACTAATTTTTCCATCGCTACAAATGGCGCGGCCTGTAGGAAAAAACGAGTCAAAGTACATTGCCCGGGAATAAAACTCCAAAGGATGACCAGCAAGGTCAATATCATGATATAACTGTGTCCAAGGTCAAACCTAAACACGACTGGACGTGGACTTCACGGAGGGAATCCCTATTGCAAAGAATGCCCCATCCCCCTGAAGACATGGCCTTCAAACAATGGAGGAACCCCGCAAAAACTATTGATTCCTCCCAAAGCTCTCAAGAATCTTTCAAATCCCCCGAGTTGAGAACTCAAGGCGAGGACTTGGGGAATAAACCTTCTACTTCCAGGGGAGTAGAAATTTACGAAGGAATGGCAGGTGATACCACAAAAAGTGCCACCTCTAAAAGTTCCAATCCGGATTCGTCAGAAACTAGTTCCGAAGAGTCTGATGGTGAATCAGGCCAAATAGTAGCTAAAGAAATAGGGAAATCAAGGCCGACCTCAGCAGCCGCACACGGGAAACAAACGAAATTAAAAGGGCAAGAATTTTTGAAAAAACAATACAAAAAGTTTGACCTTATTTCGCTAGACAAACCGAAAAAGAAAAAACCGCAAGAAACAGAGGAGAAAATAACGACACAGTCAGGTAGAACTGTTAAAAAACCTGACAGATGGAAATATCCCTAATTAATGTAAAGACAAATTTCAAAGATATAATTTAACACCATAATAAATTCAAAAGTGTGCAAGTAAATTTAACCAAGTCAATATTAATGGAAAAAAAATAAATAAAATAAAATGATACGAGTAATGTCAAAACGTTGACGATCACAGAAAATAACCAAAGGTAGGAAACTAGTGGTCTACTGAAAACGACAACTGGCGTTGGACCACGTCTTGTGGGAAGCCTGGGGAGGAACTCAAGGCCCATCATTGTTTTTTTGTAATTTTTGTAACGACCGTAGGAAGGGATATTTCTCAGTCCTTCAAGTGTAAGAAATTAGTATTCTTATGCCAATCAGGGCCAGTCAAAGCAATACTTAAAGGTTGAATAGAAACTTCAGTGAGCTAAGTTTTCGTTTTTGAATCAGAATGCTTTGAAAGAGAAACAAAGAGTTTACTTTCTTATAGCTCCGAGGCGAAAAAAAAAAGAAAAAAGAGAAAAGCTTTTTAATTTCATTATATTATATCAATGACGTATGCTGTCCTACAGCTCTGTGTTAAACATTACTTCCAAAGAGAAACAGAGGCATTAATGTCTTTAGCTCCTTGGCGAAAAATTTAATTTCACTAGTTTATATCTATGACATATACAATAACAGAGAGATCACCGTTCTATAGTTCTGTGACAAAAATGTCCTTTAATTTCATTGGTTTATCGATGACATATATTGTGCTCTAATTTTTGTGAAATATTTTCGCAAGTTAGTCACGTTATATCTTACCTATACTGACTCAGGTCCCCTCAGATTTTCTATGAAAAATCGACCCATGTCCTAACCAAGATGGATATTATCAAAAAAAAAAACAAGAAATTATCAGTACAGAAGCGTCTAATTATATGAAATATTTTATCTTAGTGCAGATTATAATTATTTTAGGCCTACCAGTGTAATTATGCGCCGCAAGTTTGCTTATTCATGTGTTTCTTACTCGAGAAATATAATGTTTCTTACTCGAGTAATATATGTACCAATAGCCAACTATTGGTAACTATAACCAAACAACCTATGGTACGTTTATATGTAGAATTTCACGGCGGATGTGAAATTATATCTCAATAATAATATGTAAAATTTTAAAACCATTTAATCAGTTAAGATATATGGATTGAAACCCTGTGTATGTCCAATGGCGACTAAGTAAAACCCACAAGGAATTCCCTATTAATGTGAAGGTGTTTCTCGCTTAACGGATTCTAATAAGACTTTAATATAATATTTATTTATTTAGTGCTGAAGGATTTGCTCAAACAATAGCCTTCTAAAAAGATATTGATGTCAGTTCTTCATTATGCTTATATTCTTTGCCAAGCATTAACTGGAATCTACGGAGGCAAGCTTGGAAATCCTGCATCTAATGACCTTATTCGAAAAGCGAATATGAGGCACCAATGTTGACTTGCAATTACGGAAAAATCCTGAGACTAAGAACCTCTGCATTTCAGCCGTTAAACCCGGAGCCCCATGAGAACGTCTAAGCCAAGAAATAGGGAAGACATCAGAAAACTAGTGGGTATAGAGGTCTCCACTAGTCCTTGTTATGTCTTGTTCCCTCATTGTAGTATCGTTTGCGTAAAACCGTGTGGTTATGACGCTGCAACATGCGTTTCTTATACAGCGCGGACTTGCGTGAACAATGCAGGCATGAAAAAATATTGTAAAAACAGACCTCAAACTTAATAATGTAGGGTAAATTATGTTTATTTAATATCGATATTTTCGTTATCAAAACAAATTTGAAGAAATTTCTGTTTTAAATTTTCAATGTGAGTACCAATATTAGTGTATTTATTTAATTCTGTCTCATAGCTAAGAAATTATAACCCAATTAATGCGTGAATTATTGTATGTGTATTTACTTAAAAGAACATGTGATTCTGCCGCGTTGTTTTTATTACAGGAAGGTAAATGGACACTTTGGTCATCGAGTATTACAATAAGCTGCCCAGTACAGATACGACCCAGTAGCATCTATTTTCATCATATCTCAACCAACGAAGAGTACTCACCATAACTCCAGGCAAGTTTTATCCCAGCTTCGTCTACGAAAACAACAGTTGCCTTCGATCGTCGTTTCTTCGACTATGATATGTATCAGGTAACACTATATTTGAACCTCATTATAAAGTGCTTTAACGAACTATATAATCACATAAATGCTGAGAACCCCATCAATCAGAACAAGATAAACGCTATTTAACGATATTTGAAGTTAAGAGATACTTAAAGACATTTGAAGATATTTGAAACTGAAGTTAGAGACAATTTGAAGTTTAATTCTGAGAACCCCATCGATCAGAACAAGATAGACGATATTTAACGATATTTGAAGTTGAAAAATACTTAAAGACATTTGAAGATATTTGAAGACGAAATTAGAGACAATTTGAAGTTTAATTCTGAGAACTCTATCGATCAGCACACGATAAACGATATTTGAAGTTAAATGACACTTAAAGACATTTGAAGATATTTGAAGCAGAAATTAAAGACAATTTGAACTTTAACTCTGAGAACACCATCGAGCAGTACAAGATAAACGATATTTAACGATATTTGAAGTTAAATGATAGTTGAAGAGGTTCGAAGTTGAATTTAAAGACAATATATTAAGAGAGTCACTATAATATGACGGCAACCCGTTTCAAAAGGCACAAATGAACAATTTTACTGGAGAATACATTCTCTATGTGCCTCAAAAATCCTAAAAATGATATGCTAAGAAGAAAAACACCAACACCTGTAGTGGGAAGAATCATTTCCCAGTTGACTATTAGAACGATATTTAACGGTCATTTCCCAGTTGACTATTAGGGAAAACATACCGTGTAAAGACAACTAGACTCGAACTGTTCCATGAAGAAACCATAACGTACGTGCTTCGAAAATTTTGCCACGACAAAAGGAGTGAAGGACAGTAATTTACAACAGAAGGGTGTAGTACACTAAGGACACGAAAGGTGATGAATAGATGTGAAGCTACATGTGTTACTTCCTAACAGCTTTGACAATGCAAAAATCTAAATAGTGAAAGTGTTTTAATGTCATCTGTGAATATGTTGAACCAAATATTGTACGTTATAAATCATTTATGTATGTACCACAAGTAGAATTAGGTGTAATATTATTATGTTATTCATTTAACGTTGTGTAGATAGTATGTAGTACGTCATATAGACAGCAAAATCAAAAAAAAAAGAGAACTAATGTAAAAGTAGAATAGTCCCAACCTTATTAGAAAAGTAAAAGTAATCAGTGTTAGATATAGAAAAAAAAAAAAAATCTTTAGTATAGTAGCTAACCTAGAACCAAAAATAATCTTAGTCCGGTAGATGAATTTTAGATAAGGATGTAGAATAAAATAAGAAAAATAATTGAAAAATTTTAAAACTCCTGATGGGCAGTAACTAATGACGGGTCGTCATTAATTGACGGGAAGGGTGATATGTACCGGGAGTAAAACACGATATATTTAAAATACCAAAATAAAGTTCCTTTCTAAAGATAATTCCGGACTCCTATAATTAAGCTAAATCTAGTTTCAAAAATGAAAAAGTCCTGAATCAGCAAAGAAAAGAAACTGCAGTCTTTGGATTTCGCTAAGACAGTGAGCAATAAGAAAAGTGCTACGCACAATATTTTTAAGGAAGTTTAAACGATAAGAACCGTGTGAACGCCTAAATCATCAAAAATATTTAAGACGTATTATTGGACGAGGGTTCGCGTCCTTGGGCCACGTAAGCCAATGGCAGGCAGTCCCTAGGGCGCAGGACGAAAGAACTGCGTTTGGGAATGGGGTAAATGTGTTTTTTAATTGGGAATATGTATTCAGACTTAAGACGATTAGTACCGCAAATAATCTCGGTCACCATTTATTTGTCTTTGAAGTGACCCGTTGCTGTACAACTAAGCATGTAAGTTCAATAAATCTATTGTCTTTTTATATGTGTTTGTTTCTCTTATATGTCTGAGTCTAGTCCGATAATAGGTAACTAGTTCGCCAGTCTCCATGGTAAATGCTCCCAAAGGAATCTGATCTCCAGATAGCCCAAGAAAGAAGAAGCCACATTTGTATGTCTACATATTCAATTTTCTCTCATTAATTGAGAGCGGCGCTAGCCTAGTTGACACAATCTCCAGCGCTATAAGTGGCGCTATAGGAGAAATTTCTATCACCACAGTAGCGAATCTCCCATTACCACAAAACCAATTTTTCCATCGCTACAAATGGCAAACAATCTCGGTCACCATTTTTATTGTCCTTGAAGTGACCCGTTGCTGTACAACTAAGCATGTAAGTTCAATAAATCTATTGTCCCTTTTTGTATGTGTTTATTCCATTTTATATGTCTGTATTTAGCCTATATAGCTAATTAGTTCGCCATATCATGTGCCAAAAAATTCTTTTATCGCTACAAATGGCGCGTGTCGGAAATTGGAGGAAAACTGCGAACTAATTAGGCTATTAAAACTTTGTAATTTAAATTTAATTATTGGAAAGATACAGACATATAAGAAAAACGATTAGGCCTATAACCGCTAGGCTACGATAGGAAACCCCTTATATCTCATAGGAGATAATAGCCTCCCCAAAATAGGTTAAGTAAAATAATAAATTTGTTTTAAGTTGATATAAACGCAAAAGAAAAAATATTGAAATATTGTATATTGTAACAGAAATGGCTTTGTCAAAGGAGGAAGGTAAATGGGCTTCGCTTTTAGCGGCGCTCGCGAAACTTCGCTAATGCGAAGTTTCACATTAGCAAAACTTCGAGCAGCTTTGCTTGAACTTTGGCTATTAGAAATAAATTTGTATCCCTCAAAGAGTTGGGTACAATAGAAAAAACGGAGAAAAGGCTCAATAAAAAATTGTAAAATGAAAAAAAAAAAAAAAAATAGTATTCAGTTTTTAACAAGTAGAAGCAAGTGTATAATTAGTAATTTTTTTAGTGTTAGTAATAAATGCAATGTAGTAGTGCCGTATATTACTAAATAATAAAGTATTTGTACCGTGAATTGAAAGAATTAAATAAAAGATAATACGGAAAGAAAAACAAAATCTAGCTGGACCGATGAAACGTTGGTAGAAACAGAAGAATTTTAGGCATAATAGTAGCAAATGGGGTCTGTTATATTCCACCCCTGTTTCTTTTCCTTTCAGATAAATGACCTATTTTCGTTTCTTTAATTACATTTGTGACCCTTTTGGAAGAATACAAGTAAGGTATTTTCTACAAACTGTGTAGTATTTTCCGTAACCCAGGCAGGGTAGGAATAGAGCTACAAGGCGCCGTCATTATTATATTGACAGGGAGGGTTATTACCTCCAAGGAGAGAGTAGAAATTTTTTAGCCGTAACCCAAGGCGGGTACGTTTGGCTTTAGAAAGTGGCCATTTGACCACTCTATCGCGTTACCATACCCTGAGACAGGGTATACTGTAAATAGGGTAGTACCAAACCCGATATTTGCAGAACCGTTGGGGTAAGAGCGGGAATCTCACTAACATTAGGGCTGACAAGGGGTTCTCCCATTCGAGTAAGTGGCATAGCAATCTTTTTGCGTCATTCGAGTAAGTGGCATAGCAATCTTTTTGCGTCATTCGAGTAAGTGGCATAGCAATCTTTTTGCGTCATTCGAGTAAGTGGCATAGCAATCTTTTTGCGTCATTCGAGTAAGTGGCATAGCAATCTTTTGCGTCATTTTTTGCCTTTAAAAGTAGTGACCCTGCACATACACCCCAATAAGTGGTGCCAGCGGTAGCTAGCACTACGAACATTGGCGGCAGCGGCATAAGCACACATGCTAGAAAGCTTAGCAAAAGTCGCCGAAGGAAGCAAAAAAAGAAGAGTTGTTACCCAGCTGTGACTGGAAACTCTGCATAAGGCGAGAAATTCGGCGAAAGAAACCGTTAATCACAGAAAATTGAGGCATAGGGATAGGTCTTAAAAGGGTCTCCTTTACCTACACAGATGACCTTCATCTGAATAATGGTGTTAGAAAGAATTCAAATTCTGAAGTAGCTCCGCAAAATGAGTAAACAAGAAAATTTGAATTTTGAACCATGGCTGCTTTAGAACCATGTAGATGTAAAACAAGCCAGTGTACATGCTTGTTTACAAAGAATAATTAAAAATACATGAATATATTTTTTTTTGGTCGAGTGTCATTTGTATTGCTGGGGTCGACTCCCCTCGCACACGTTAGGTCCCCTAGTGGATAAATATCCGCGTTATTTGTGCTTATTAATTTTATCGGTTATTTGTAATGATGGCAAATATCAGACTTAACTTATTGCTTTTTTTATAAACAGATACCATTCAACACAATTAAGAAAGGTCGTCAAAAGTCTGTCTATTGTTCTTAAAAACTGCTTATTTGAAAATGTCAATTTTCATTTTAATGTTGTTCTATTTATGTAAGAGCGAGAGAGAATGAGCATATGTAGGTTTTATTTTTGTAGCTAGACATAAGACATACCTTAGTACTTCAGTTTAATTAAATCTACGTTCAATGTTTTGTTACAACAAGCATCCTTGATTGCTATACTTCGCGCACCTTAGACTAAATTAGTCTATGTTACTAAGGATTTGATTAAGTTTTAGATGTCTTATTTTTGTTAGTGTTATTTCTATGCCCTTTCAAAGGATAATAGAAAGGTTGGAACAGAAAATAACCAAAGGTAGAAAGCTCGTGGTCTACTGAGAACGACAAATGGTGTTGGACCACGTCTTGTGGGAAGCCTGGGGAGGAACTCAAGGCCCATGATTGTTTTTTTGTAATTTCTTTTTTTAACGACCGTAGGAAGGGATATTTCTCAGTCCTTCAAGTGTAAGAAATTAGTATTTTTAATGCCAATCAGGGTCAGTCAAAACAATACTTAAAGGTTGAATAGAAACTTCTGTGAGCTAGTTAAGTTTTCGTTTTTTTGGATCAGAATGCTTTGAAAGAGAAACAAAGAGTTTACTTTCTTATAGCTCCGAGGCAAAAAAAAAAGAGAGAAAAGCTTTTTAATTTCATTATATTATATCAATGACGTATGCTGTCCTACAGCTCTGTGTTAAACATTACTTCCAAAGAGAAACAGAGACATTAATGTCTTTAGTTCCTTGGCAAAAAATTTAATTCCACTAGTTTATATCTATGACATATACAATAACAGAGAGATCACTGTTTCTATAGTTCTGTGACAAAATGTCCTTTAATTTCATTGGTTTATCTATGACATATATTTTGCTCTAATTTTTGTGAAATATTTTCGCAAGTCAGTCACGTTATATCTTACCTATACTGACTCAGGTCCCCTCAGATTTTCTATGAAAAATCGACCCATGTCCAAACCAAGATGGATATTATCAAAAAAAAAGAAATTTACAGTACAGAAGCGTCTAATTATATGAAATATTTTATCTTAGTGCAGATTATAATTATTTTAGGCCTACCAGTGTAATTAAGCGCCGCAAGTTTGCTATTCATGTGTTTCTTACTCGAGAAATATAATGTTTCTTACTCGAGTAATATATGTGCCAATAGCCAACTATTGGTAACTGTAACCAAACAACCTATTGGTACGTTTATATGTAGAATTTCACGGCGGATGTGAAATTATATCTCAATAATAATATGTAAAATTTTAAAAACCATTTAATCAGTTAAGATATATGGATTGAAACCCTGTGTATGTCCAATGGCGACTAAGTAAAACCCACAAGGAATTCCCTATTAATGTGAAGGTGTTTCTCGCTTAACGGATTCTAATAAGACTTTAATATAATATTTATTTATTTAGTGCTGAAGGATTTGCTCAAACAATAGCCTTCTAAAAAGATATTGATGTCAGTTCTTCATTATGCTTATATTCTTTGCCAAGCATTAACTGGAATCTACGGAGGCAAGCTTGGAAATCCTGCATCTAATGACCTTATTCGAAAAGCGAATATGAGACACCAATGTTGACTTGCAATTACGGAAAAATCCTGAGACTAAGAACCTCTGCATTTCAGCCGTTAAACCCGGAGCCCCATGAGAACGTCTAAGCCAAGAAATAGGGAAGACATCAGAAAACTAGTGGGTATAGAGGTCTCCACTAGTCCTTGTTATGTCTTGTTCCCTCATTGTAGTATCGTTTGCGTAAAACCGTGCGGTTATGACGCTGCACATGCGTTTCTTATACAGCGCGGACTTGCGTGAACAATGCAGGCATGAAAAAATATTGTAAAAACAGACCTCAAACTTAATAATGTAGGGTAAATTATGTTTATTTAATATCGATATTTTCGTTATCAAAACAAATTTGAAGAAATCTCTGTTTTAGATTTTCAATGTGAGTACCAATATTAGTGTATTTATTTAATTCTGTCTCATAGCTAAGAAATTATAACCCAATTAATGCGTGAATTATTGTATGTGTATTTACTTAAAAGAACATGTGATTCTGCCGCGTTGTTTTTATTACAGGAAGGTAAATGGACACTTTGGTCATTGAGTATTACAACAAGCCGCTCAGTACAGATACGACCCAGTAACATCTAGTTTCATCATATCTCAACCAACGAAGAGTACTCACCATAACTCCAGGCAAGTTTCATCCAAACTTCGTCTACGAAAACAACAGTTACCTTCGATCGTCGTTTCTTCTGACTATGAACCATATTATGTATCAGGTAACACTATATTTGAACCTCAGTATCAAGTGCTTTAACGAACTATATAATCGTATAAACGCTGAGAAACCCATCGGCCAATACAAGATATAAATACGTAGATATCGCTGTTGATACTCACTATGGACCCCATAATAATTTGACAGTATAGTGATGATACTTGAAGCTAAACGATATTAAACAATATTTAAAGTTAAATGATACTTAAAGACATTTGAAGATATTTGAAGATGAAATTAAAGACAATTTGAAGTTTAATTCTGAGAACTCCATCAATCAGCACACGATAGACGATATTTGAAGTTAAAAGATACTTAAAGACATTTGAAGATATTTGAAGACAAATTAAAGACAATTTGAAGTTTAATTCTGAGAACTCCATCAATCAGCACAAGATAAACGATATTTAACGATACTTGAAGTTAGATGATAGCTGAAGAGGTTCGAAGTTGAATTTAAAGACAATATATTAAGAGAGTCACTATAGTAGAACGACAACCCGTTTCAAAAGGCACAAATGAACAATTTTACTGGAGAATACATTCTCTATGTGCCTCAAAAATCCTAAAAATGATATGCTAGAAGAAAAACACCAACACCTGTAGTGGGAAGAATCATTTCCCAGTTGACTATTAGAACGATATTTAACGGTCATTTCCCAGTTGACTATTAGGGAAAACATACCGTGTAAAGACAACTAGACTCGAACTGTTCCATGAAGAAACCATAACGTACGTGCTTCGAAAATTTTGCCACGACAAAAGGAGTGAAGGACAGTAATTTACAACAGAAGGGTGTAGTACACTAAGGACACGAAAGGTGATGAATAGATGTGAAGCTACATGTGTTACTTCCTAACAGCTTTGACAATGCAAAAATCTAAATAGTGAAAGTGTTTTAATGTCATCTGTGAATATGTTGAACCAAATATTGTACGTTATAAATCATTTATGTATGTACCACAAGTAGAATTAGGTGTAATATTATTATGTTATTCATTTAACGTTGTGTAGATAGTATGTAGTACGTCATATAGACAGCAAAATCAAAAAAAAAAGAGAACTAATGTAAAAGTAGAATAGTCCCAACCTTATTGGAAAAGTAAAAGTAATCAGTGTTAGATATAGAAAAAAAAAAAATCTTTAGTATAGTAGCTAACCTAGAACCAAAAATAATCTTAGTCCGGTAGATGAATTTTAGATAAGGATGTAGAATAAATAAGAAAAATAATTGAAAAATTTTAAAACTCCTGATGGGCAGTAACTAATGACGGGTCGTCATTAATTGACGGGAAGGGTGATATGTACCGGGAGTAAAACACGATGTATTTAAAATACCAAAATAAAGTTCCTTTCTAAAGATAATTCCGATTTCTTATAATTAAGCTAAATCTAGTTGCAAAAATGAAAAGTCCTTAATCAGCAAAAAAAAAGAAATTGCATTTCTAGCTTCAGTCAGACAACGGCGCGAGTCGTTCGAATTTCGCTAAGATAATTGTAGCAAGAAAATGCAATGCATAAAATTTCCAAGGAAGTTTAAAAGGCAAAGAACCGTGTGAACGCCTAAATCATCAAAAATATTTAAGACGTATTATTGGACGAGGGTGCGCGTCCTTGGGCCACGTAAGCCAATGGCAGACAGTCCCTAGAGCGCAGGACGAAAGAACTGCGTTTGGGAGTGGGGCAAATGTGCCTTTTTAATTTGGAATCTCTATCCAGATTTGAAGCGATTAGTACCGCAAACAATCTCGGTCACCATTTTTATTGTCCTTGAAGTGACCCGTTGCTGTACAACTAAGCATGTAAGTTCAATAAATCTATTATCTTTTTATATGTGTTTGTTACTCTTATATGTCTGAGTCTAGTCCGATAATAGGTAACTAGTTCGCCAGCCTCCATGGTAAATGCTCCCAAAGGAATCTGATCTCCAGATAGCCCAAGAAAGAAGAAGCCACATTTGTATGTCTACATATTCAATTTTCTCTCATTAATTGAGAGCGGCGCTAGCCTAGTTGACACAATCTCCAGCGCTATAAGTGGCGCTATAGGAGAAATTTCTATCACCACAGTAGCGAATCTCCCATTACCACAAAACTAATTTTTCCATCGCTACAATTATATGATAGTCCGGACGCCAGGTGTTGAAAGTGTGAATCATAACCACGACGGAATGGGGCTGCTACGAGAATTAGCCTATCCTCCACCCCCTAAATTGACCATGCGGATTCAAAAATACCAATGGCACTTGCTTGCGAGTAATGGAACACTCCGAAACTTGACATTTTATTATATTTTGGTGTTTCATGCAAGAAAATGCATGTTCCACAAAGTTTGAGGTGCAGTTTTCCGCTCAAATAGAAATGCCTAGAGGCCATAGAATGTTTTCATAACAAACCAACACGATTAGTTAGAAAAAATGGCAGAGTTAAAAAAAAATGGCAAAACTATATGAGTCTTGAACAGTCTTGGAAAGTATAAACAAAATCAAATTGAATATTGGATATATAATGATATTAATTGTTGAAAGATCCATCAGTTCAAGATTTTTTTTTTTCACTGTAATTTTATTTTCATTTTCAATGCTGTAAGAACTGGAAAATAATAAATTTGTAATATACGAGTAATTTCGTTTTCAGTGAAGCACCAATGACGCAGAAGGCTTTAGGTTTTTACAGTTAAAGAAGGGGCAGTATCCAAATTTTGTTTTGTAGTGAAACTATATTTGTCTTGACTAATCTTGAAAAGAACTTATAAGTTAAACTGAATATTTGATGCATAATGATATCAATTGCTAAAAGCTCATCAGTTCAAAATTTTACTATAATTTTAATATTCATTTTCAATATTAAGTACAAAAGAAAACATTTGTAATATAATTCGTTTTCAGTAAAGCGCCACTGACGCACTAGGTTTTAGGCTTTCTGCGGTGAGGCGATACCCAAACTCTTGTTTGTAGTTATTTTTATTCGATTCAAACTTGATTTGCATATTCAATTTAAGTTTCACTCGTTTTAAGATTTATTTATTCATTTACATTAATATATATTGTATGTTTGTTCGCATTGATTGTTATTTAATTTCTGTTCATTTTAAGTTTCATTTATACTTTAATAGCAAAATATTTGTTTTCGTTTTAAGCTTGATTTTCATATTCAATCTAAGCATTACTCGCTTTAAGATCTATTTATTCCATTTATATTATTATGTATGTTTTTTGCTATGATTGTTTATTTAATTTCTGTTCGTTTTGGGTTTCATTTATTCTTTAATAGTAATTTCTGGTCGTTTTGAGTTTGAATTTTAACAGGTATTTGTATCTCCTGAGCTTAAGTTTAAAATGGCCTTTACTTTTCTTTGAAAAACTTATTTTTCGGACAGTTTTTTTTAATTAATTTTTGTTCGTTTTTGATCGTAAAAAGTTTCAAGTTTTATGGATTGGGGGGGGGGTTTGTGCTTACTGTCCGATTATTCTTGACTTCAAAAAACAGATCTAGAACTTTCAATTTAAATCGAATGAGGCTTTTTTCAAAGTCTATACGATTACCTCTTTGATAAAAACCTTATATATGAACAATAGACAGCTTGCATAACTTGTGGACAGCGATTGACAGCAATGAATGGATTGAAAAAATATCGCCAATAAGGGGGGTCTAGACCATTTTACTTACTGACACAAAGGGATCACGACTGTTTGGAATTGACCTTAATAGGATTTTGTGTGCCAAAGCAATTTTACATCTATCTCAGAGTATGTATTTTAACCTTATAATTGGATAATTATAATAGATTTCCTATGTGTTCTTCCCATACAAAACCCCTTCCCATAGGTTAAAAACCCCCTTTAATAAGTTATGCCCCGGGGCATAACTTACAACGCCTACCCCCGGGCCCTGGTGGGGCTGTGTCGACACCGGAGTGTTTTGTTATCAGAACTTTGAACTATTTTAACAAAATGTCTATCTCAAAACTTTTACCTGATGCATTTAGGGCGTGGAGGAGGGGGGGGGCTAGTCACCCTCCAATCTCTTTTGACTCTTAAAAAGTGAACAAGAACTTTCAATTTTCAGTCAAATGAGACCTCGCCAAAGTTTATACAAGCATCCCTTCCATAAGAAATAATAGGAAGGATTCAGAGAATCCTTAATTACAACTCTTGCCCTGACGGCTGTGGGGGAGTTGTCATCCTCAAAGACCTAATTTCCAGAACTTAAAACTACGTTTAATAAAATGGCTGTCTCAAAATTTTGATTGGATGTGTTTTGGGGGATAGGTGGGCGTGAGAGGGGGGTTAGTTGCCCTCAAATCACTTTCGACTATTAAAAAGGGCACTAGCCCTTTGAATTTCCAATCGAATGAGCCTTTTTTTGAAGTTTCTACGACACCGCGTTCTATAATAACCTTATATGCCCCTAGGCATAACTTAAAACCCTTGCCCTGAGGGTTGTGGGGGATTGTCCTCCTCAAAAATATATTTTCTATCTGGAAATCAATTATGCTGAACGAAATGACTATCTCAAAATTTTGATTGGATGTGATTGGGGGAATGATGGGCGTGGGGGGGGGGGCTAGTTGCCCTCCAATCACTTTCGACTATTAAAAAGGGCACTATCCCTTTGAATTTCCAATCGAATGAGCCTTTTTTGTAGTTTTCTACGACAACGCCTTCTATAAAAACGTTATATGCCCCCAGGTCATATCTTAAAACCCTTGTCCTGAAGGTTGTGGGGGAGTGTCCTCCTCAAAAACATATTTCTATCTGGAAATCAACTACGCTGAACAAAATGGCTATCTCAAAATTTTGATTGGATGTATTTGGGGAAATGATGGGCGTCAGGGGGGGGGGCTAGTTGCACTCCAATCACTTTCGACTGTTAAAAAGGGCGCTAGGCCTTTAATTTCCAATCGAATGAGCCTGTTTTAAAGTTTCTACGACAACGCCTTCTACAAAAAGCTTATATGCCCCCAGGGCATAACTTAAAACCCTTGCCCTGAGGGTTGTGGGTGAGTATCCTCCTCAAAATATATTTTCTATTTGGAAATCAACTACGCTGAACAAAATGGCTATCTGAAAATTTTGATTGGATGTGTTTGGGGAACATGATGGCGTGGGGGGGGGAGGGGAGCGAGTTACACTACAGTCACTTTCGACTATTAAAAAGGGCACTAGCTCTTTAATTTCCAATCGAATGAGCCTGTTTTGAAGTTTCTACGACAACGCCTTCTATAAAACCTTATATGCCCCCAGGGCATAACTTAAAACCCTTGCCCTGAGGGTTGTGGGGGAGTTTTGCCCTCCTCAAAAATATATTTTCTATCTGGAAATCAACTACGCTGAACAAAATGGCTATCTGAAAATTTTGATTGGATGTGTTTGGGGAAATGATGGGCGTGGGGGGGGGGGAGGGGGGCTAGTTACACTCCAATCACTTTCGAGTGATTCGGCATAACTTAAAACCCTTGCCCTGAGGGTTGTGGGGGAGTATCCTCCTCAAAAATATATTTTCTATCTGGAAATCAACTACGCCGAACAAAATGTCTATCTCAAAATTTTGATTGGATGTGTTTCGGGGGTATGATGGGCGTGAGGGGGGGGGGGCTAGTTGCCATCCAATCATTTTCGACTATTAAAAAGGGCACTAGAACTCTCGATTTCCAATCAAATGAGCCCCCTTTGAAGCTTCTACGATGACCCCTTCCATATGAAGTGCCTCTGGGGAAAAAAATAATAAATAATAATAAAACATTGGAGCCGTATGGCCTTTACTATAGGCAACGCTACAGCGTTGCCTCTGAATGCACTTTTCAAAGATATTTGATGGCTGAAATAAGTCAATTTTTGCAATTACCCGTTATTTTTCTTTACTCTTAAGATTAATAGTAATAGAAATATAAGTAAAAAGTTACCATTCCTGAATCAATGTCAAATGGTAATTTTTTTCTCAAAAAGTAGTTTTTCACTTTTGTTTGTGGCTTTGGTTCGCTCACTACTTGGTTGCAGCTACTGCTACCACTGTGATATGTATAGCATTTCGTTAATCATATGCTCAATAAAACATTGGGTTTAATCGGTTATCGTATCCAGGTGGCATGGGTTCTTTTTCAAATTCGATAGACAAGAGTTCAAGCCACTTTGCGGTAACTATAGTTTACCAGTAAAAGTTACCATTCCTGAATTAATGTCAAATGGTAATTTTTTTTCTCAAAAGCAGTTTTTTCACTTTTTGGTACTCTGGTCTGTGGTTCAACTCATTACTTGGTTGCAGCTACTGCTGCCACCTTGATATGTAGATTGCTCCTTGGTAATCATATGCTGAAATACATCTTGTGTTTTTGGTTATCGTATCCAAGTGGCATGGGTTCTCTTTCAAATTCGAAAGACACGAGTTCACAGCCTTTTTTTCGGTAACTATATCAGATGATATTAAATCAAGTGGCAATTTTTTTCTTAAAAAGCAGTTTTTCACTTTTTGATAGCCAAATTGCATTGGCAAATTGTCTGAAGTAATGAAAATCCGAAATGAAGAAGAAAGAAAAATAGCTAAGCTTAAAACCTTTGATTTTCTTTCTTAAGCTTTTTGAATTGTTGTAACTCCAGTATTAAAATATATTTGCAATTACCAGTTTTTTGTTCTTTAAAGCAATTTAATATCTTTTCGTAATGCACTTTTCCAAGATATTTGATGTTTGAAGTAAGTCCGATTTTTGCACATCACCAGCTTTTGTTCTTTACTCTTAAGATTAATAGCAATAGAAATATAAGTATAAGTTACCATTCCTGAATTAACGTCAAATGGTATTTTTTCTCAAATTTTAGTGTTTCACTTTTGCTACTTCTGGGCTGTGGTTCGCTTCATTACTTGGTTGCAGCTACTGCTGCCACCTTGATATGTAGATTGCTCCTTGGTAATCATATGCTGGATAATACATCGTGTGTTTTTGGTTATCGTATCCAAGTGCCATGGGTTCTCTTTCAAATTGGAAAGACATGAGTTTCAAGACACTTTTCGGTAACTATATCAGATGATATTAAATCAAATGGCAATTTTTTCTTATAAAAGCAGTTTTTTCACTTTTTTGATAGCAAATTGCACTGGCAAATTGTCTGAAGTAATGAAAATCCGAAATGAAGAAGAACGAGAAATAGCTAAGCCTAAAACCTTTGATTTTCTTTCTTAAGCTTTTTGAATTGTTGTAAATCCCGTATTAAAATATATTTGCAATTACCAGTTTTTGTTTCTTTAAGCAATTTACTATCTTTTCGTAATGCACTTTTCAAAGATATTTGATGGTTGAAGTAAGTCCGATTTTCGCAATCACCAGCTTTTGTTCTTTACTCTTAAGATTAATAGCAATAGAAATATAAGTATAAGTTACCATTCCTGAATTAAACGTCAAATGGTAATTTTTTTCTCAAAAAGTAGTGTTTCACTTTTTCTACTCTGGGCTGTGGTTCGCTCATTACTTGGTTGCAGCTACTGCTTGCCAACCTTGATATGTAGATTGCTCCTTGGTAATCATATGCTGGATAATACATCTTGTGTTTTTGGTTATCGTATCCAAGTGCCATGGGTTCTCTTTCAAATTGAAAAGACACGAGTTCAAGCCACTTTTCAGTAACTATATCAGATGATATTAAATCAAATGGCAATTTTTTGTTAAAAAGCACTTTTTCACTTTTTGATAGCAAATTGCGTTGGCAAATTGTCTGAAGTAATGAAAATCCGAAATGAAGAAGAACCAAAATAGCTAAGCTTAAAACCTTGGTTTTCTTTCTTAAGCTTTTTGAATTGTTGTAAACCCCGTATTAAAATATTTTTGTAATTACCGATTTTTTGTTCTTTAAGCAATTTAATATCTTTTCGTAATGCACTTATCAAAGATATTTGATTGTTGAAGTAAGTCCGATTTTTGCAATTAAACCAGTTTTGGTTCTTTACTCTTAAGAGTAATAGCATAGAAATATAAGTAAGATTTACTATTCCTGAATTAATGTCAAATGGTAATTTTTTTTTCTCAAAAGCAGTTTTTTCACTTTTGTTTACTCTGGGCTGTGGTTCACTCATTACTTGGTTGCAGCTTGGTGCTTGGTTGTTTGATAGTATCCAAAACTGTCTTTAGGCAATTCTTCTTGAAAACGACTAGCATATCTTCCCTGACGCTTTGGAGCACCAATATTCCAACCTGAATCCGGAGAATTATTTTGAGTGATTATCTTAGAAGTTTGCAAATGTCAAATACGTCCTTTTAGTAGTGACACCGCAGACAAAGAAGCCTTTCTGGCAAGGTTGCTACTGTTAGTTTCATTCAACCCAATATGGTTGGTTTCGAAAGGATTTTAGGTGTCCTACGCGATGTTGATTCAGATATTTTTCTTTTTAATGTAGTTAGTTATCCCAGGATAAGTTTGTTCATTCTTCCCGCAGCAAAATAACAGCTTCCTGATTTGTCCGCACAGATTTTGGCAACAAATTACCATTCGTACGGGACTTTTTTTCGTGGTGGAAATATTCCTGAGCAAGTTTGAGCTCAGTCAACTTGAAGAGTGATCAGTTCAGTCTTGAGCTTATTCAATATTGAAATTAGCTCTATTGAACGTGGTGTAGAACAGTTTTCTAGCCCATGCTATACAATCACTTTCTGTGTAAACCCCTGTTTGATGCTAATAAAAAGAATTGGCTTCAGTTACAAATCGACTTTCAGTTCCAAACAGTCGCAGCATAAATATAATACAGTAACAAAATTGTTTTCAGAAATGGGACACGTCATAGCACGCAAAGGGACATTTCCCTTTGGATCTCAGCGCTCAATGCGACACAACTATTGATAACTATTGATCATTGTGCACGCGCGAAGGCGGAGTCATTTGACAGAACTGAAACGGTGCATATTAATAGAACAGAACATCTGAAACTACTTTTGAAAGGAACAGAAACTGTTTTGCACCGGCTTCCGTTATAAAACAGTTGAAAGAACTCTATAAGTTCGAAGAATTCACACAGCCCAGTAGAAATTATTGTCAATTTTGCTCCCAGATGGCTTTAGATTGAAATAAAGAGAATTCTACAACAGCCATCTGCCCTTCTTTTAATCTTTTTAGATTAAGCAACCTCGATCTGGACAATGACCAGACAAACCGAGCCAAAATTAGCAAGCTTTTGCGCCCACTGTAGTGATCCATTTGGCAAGGTGTATTTATTTTTTTCTGGCATTTATTTTGAAAAAAATAAATACATTGAACGTGAATTTTGAGAGTGCGGCAGTACAGATTAGCAATTTTCTGAAAGATGTTAAGGTGATCTATCGAAATATCATGAAAAGCTTTGTGAATTGAACACCATGAACAGGGCAGCTGATATTTTCAGCGTAACCCTCGTACCCAACAACAATGTTTCAGAACAGAGCCTGTATTAGGAGCCAACAAACGAAAACCATCTAGTCTGAATCCAGAATGCCTACACAGACACAGGTCGTGGGAAATAGAAGATAAATTCAGAAGAAAGATGAAGCAATTTACAGTATCTTCTATTGTTGGGCATCTTCTCTTCCTCCCCCTCTAGGTTTCAAAAAACATCTTTTTTGGCTGATTCATTGAAAAATGCCGTCGTTTTTTTTGGAATTTTCGTTACAAAAATCAACACAAGAACCAGCCTAATTTTCCTGAATTGACACCAATTTCCATTCAGGAGCCAGGACAGATCCAGCATTTTTTTAGGGGGGGGGGAATAGGTTGATTCGATAACTTGCTTTAGGAGCAAGTTTAATTAACACAAACTTGCGTTAATTTAAGTAAATTACACTACTTTAGACTAAGATAGGGGGGGGGGGGCTCGTCCCCCTGGATCTGCCACTGTCAGTAGCTGATGTATCTCGTATACGATTGAATTATACAAGCCAATAAAAAAGAGATTTTGACGCCAAAGCCACACTCACAAGCTGTTACAAGCAGCCAGTCCAAAAGGGGGACCTGAAGCCGAAAAACTAAGGAGTCTAGATCCATTGCTTCAGATTCAAAACGGAGACTGGAATGAAAGATCAAGTAAATGTAACATATTCAGAATGGTCTATTCTCAACTAGCAGACGAGTTGGTCCGAACAGCAATACGGTGAAATTACTGAGCTCAATCTGTTCTGGAAACAATAAACTCTGTGAAAGATGGGTCCTCTACGTATTCCTCCTCCTCCGGCGTCTTCACTCCCCCTCCACGGGGAATACACCGGCTCCCCGTGAAAGACAAAGCTGGACGACCTTTATTCGGCAACTTGTTGTGAAATTATGCTGTCCTGGTACACTCTTTTAGAATCTGAAGGCAGTATCCTATCATAAATATGTCCAAAAAGAAGCTGCGAAATAGACTTCGAAAAGAAACAGTGGCTGCAGTTATGTTTACAAAAGCAATTGGTTTGCAATTGCAGTCTTTGATGGAAGTGTAGAATTAAATGGAAGCAGGAAAATAGGATATTGGAAATGTATCGGATAAGATTGAGAGGAAGAGATTGAATTTGGTAAGAGACACTTGCCTGACCCTAGTGATAATAGTCTTTTTCTCTTCGGAAAACTAGTCAAAAAAATCAACAAAGGAAAAATCTCAATGAAAAAAAGAAAACAACAACACGGGACTACGGCCAGTGGAGAGAAAAGAAAAGACAAATGCCAAAACAATCCGGATATTTCGTCTGTATCACAAAACAAGGCGTCTTTCAGCACGAAAGGCAGAAGAAGAAGAAGATAAAAAAAACAAGTTAAAACTTAAAAACCAATAAAACCACCACCAAAAAAAAAAAAAAAAAATTATACAATTGGCGCAAACTGATCCACGTTGGGAAAAGATGGAGTTACTTTAGTGAGAACACCAGAGCAGCTCAGTTGCTCTGGTGTTCAAGTTGCTCATTGTTTTACCCGTGATATTGCCGTGTTTACATTGATTTAATGAATGGTCGCCTTAAAGAAGGTGAATTTCCCGATCAATTTAAACATGCTAGAGTAGTTGCCATTGCATAAATTTGGTGACCGAGAAGGTTTCAGCAATTATAGACCTATTTCGCTACTCACTGTGGCTGTCTCTAATTTTTTGAAAAAATATTATATAAACGAATGGCTGAGTTCCTGGAGAGGAAGGATTTCTTTTATGCAAAAACCAATTTGGTTTCAGAAAAGGATACTCTACGAAGCATGCGGTTCAGTATTTGACATCTATGATTAATGGTGCTTTGGACGGAAGTGAAAGTGGCGACTTTATTCCTAGACATTTTCAAAGCATTCGGTACAGCGGACCATGTGATTCTTCTGAAAAGTTGGACAACTGTGGTATTAGAGGAAATGCTCTTAAAATTATTTCATCATATTTGAAGTCACCGATCTCTGTATGTGCAACTGAATGATGTGAAATTAAGTGATTAGCGTGTTAGTTGCGGTGTTCCCCAGTGGCCCCCTCTCAGCCTTTTTTTCTTCTCAATATATATTAATAACACCCATCAAGCAATCTGTAATTTGGACAACAAATGTTGGAAATGGAGGACGAAACGTATAAACCTAGGAAATCTCTTGTCCTGTGTGGTGATGATACGAGTTTTTCATCTGTGGAACGCCGGTCGAACGTCAGCTTTTAGTGACACTGAGTAATGATATGGAAAAAGTGGAGAAATGGCTAAGACTAAACAAGCTGAAAGTAAATCACAGCAAATCGGGGTTCGTTGTCTGGGGCAGATCACCTTCATATTGTCCCTGGTTGCAAGAGCTTACAGTAGGAGACTTGACAATAAGACGTAAGAAGTCAGTGAAATACCTAGGGGTAATAATTGATGAAACACTAAGTTTTTCAGAGCATGTACAGGTATATCGTCGAAAGTAGCAAGAAATATAGGTGTGATAAGGAAGCTAAAGCATCAGTTTCCGCAGAAAGTTTTGCGTTCTTATATTTGTCATTAGCCCATCCTTATTTACTATACCGTTGTTCTGTTTTGGTCTGCAACATTTTATGTTCACCTGAAACCTTTGCGTGTTTTCCGGAATTCAGCTGTTCGTGCTATTTATGGAATCGATAGACTTGCCTCAGTTAGAACCATTTATCCGCGAATCTGTATTTTACGCGTTTCACAGGGTTGTGCTTATTTATAAGCTCACTAATGTATGATATTATTAATAATTTTGCTCTAATTTGTTTCATCATATGTTTGAGACAGCTGCTGATGTCCAATGGCATTTCGAGACAGGTTGGTATGTATAGAAGGCCGATTAGAGTGTTTGCGAGGTCTGCTTTCCTCTGCTCGTCATATTCTTCCGGTGGCTGTGGTCTCAAGGGCCATCTTCTATTAGGGATATTACTGAAAGGTGTGGCTTTCGTGAGCAGTTGGGCAACCATTGCCTGCAGGTTTATGAATTCTATTTTTTTTCTCAAGTAGTTCTATATGCTTAATATGTTTTATTATTTTTTGTTTGTTGTGAATGGGAAACCGAATGCACCGATGTAAGTGGTATGTAAGTTTTTTTCGGAGTGGCCATACAAGCCCAGGCTACTGGGCTTCATGCTTGTTGTTGATTTTTTTTGTGAATAAATTATATTTCCATTGAAAAAAAAACACATAACTTGAAATAAGTTCGTGTACTTTAGTACTTATTTACTGAAGTAGTACTTATGCATTTCTATTGCAAGTTTCTTTACTTTTGTATTTCCTCAACTAGGTTTGTCTATGTCACCTTCCTCTTTTGTAAATCGCCAATGCTCATTAAAAAGAGAAGAAGAAAAAGATGAAAAGAAGCAAAAATAACACAACTACGACAGACTAGCCAAAAAAAGAGATTAACAGTCTAGAATGTTGTTCTGGGGTGTATAAGACTTTACATTGGGAATTCCACCGGTAAAGGGCAACGTCCAAGTTGTGGTTGGCGCAACTCGAAATTAGTCGCTGCAACCTCACAATTTCAGGCAGGATCGTTTGGACCCTAGTGGCAACCAGGGCCGGATTTAAAGCTTTAATGCATCTAGGCCTAAGTGTTTTTGCCATTCTGTTTTTGCGTGTTTTTGTCGCTCCGTTTTTTTGCAAGATTTTCAGGGAAATCCCCGAAAATTCGGGGATAGTGAAGCACTGACGGAAGACATTTGATGATCCACAAGTAATGACAGAGAGAGGTGGTACCGAACTCTCAGTTGCAATTCTTGGGAACCATTTGACAGTTAATAAGCGGCCATGGAATTCCGTGTTGTTTTTAAAATCACTTTTTTGACATTAGGCAGTGCGCAGCGGAGCGCACCTGGCACTTTGACGATAAATCATATCAGTCCAGTTTTCGTTAAGAAAAAAAATCACTCTGATAATTTATTCGCACCCTGGCATTGTGCGGCCTAGGCCGGGCCTTGTGGGCCTATTGGTAAATCTTGTCTGGTGGTAACGCTGTTTTTTTTTTATGTATAAAGGGTTCAAGAAAATTTTTCGATAGATTTGGGTTTCAGGTTCTAGCAAGGCGTTTCTCACAAGCCCCTTCACTGTCTGACGAAAATCTTTTACATTGTTTACGGATTAAGCAACTGTGACAAAACAAATGCTCAGGTCGTAAAAAACAGTAGAGTTACAAATAGCGAACCAATTTTTTTTTTTTATTTTTTAAATCAAGATCTCCTAAACTTGAGACATTTTATTTTACAGATGTGTATAATTTAAGGTCAATTTTCTCCGAACTTTGTTTTAAAAACAAAACAAGAGCTGTTACTGAAAAAGGAGAAAAAAAAACAAATCTATTCATATTGCTCAATAATGAGGTGGCGCCTGCCCCCAATGGTATTCTAGGTATGCCCCAAGGATGCAATACAGGTTTGAGTTAACCCTGTTGTCGAACCTTAAAAACTAGGACCTCTGCATGAAAATATTCGAAACACTAGTAGTATCTATTAGCAATGCAGATGTTTCTTCTTGGTAAGAGGAGAGTTTATTTTATCGATGGCAACAGAAGTTTGAAACCATTTTTGTTTAGGCTTATTTTTTGTATATGCTAAATTGTTGTGCTTATTTGCGAATTCAACAAGAAAAAACCTGGCCCAAAATGCCAAATGAAATGCGAATTAGAAAAAAAAAAAAACAAAGTTATAAACCTAGGGCGATTGTCCTGGTGGCCCCATTAATGGGAGGCGGGAGGTTGGCAAACTGAGGATCCATTTGATGATGGCAAAGATGAACTATTTTTGAAAAGAAACACCAATTGAACTAGGCTGAGGAATTGGAAGGGTATGGTAACAGGTTATTTTTTTTTTTTTTTTTCCCCTATTTCTTTCTGCCCTATAAGTGAAATTAAAAACCTTAGTTTGTTGGCCTTTTTGTGGTTTCTTCGGGGCTCTGATGGTCAAAAAGGCCAAACAACCCTTAGCCGCAAAATGTCTACTCGTACCAGTGATGTTACTATGAACTATGAGGTTGCCCTGTCTCCCTTAAATTAGAATTAAAACTTATTTTGTGTGACATGATTTTACTCTGAATCATTTAATATGAATTATTGTCATACTGAATTTGTTCAAAATTTAAAAGCCATATAAAGCATCAGGTTTTGTAAAATAAATTCCAAGAATCTGAAATGTTGTGCGTTACCAGGTTATTCTTCCAAATAAGCTTCTCTAGTAATTGTTATATACATATTTAGAAGTGCTCTCCATTTCCCAACAGTTTACTTTTTGTCAAATTATTTTCAAGCATAACATCAGGAGTACAAGGACATCAAACTTTGCCGTTCTAACAATCTTAGGTCTATTCAGAGTGAACTGATTTTAAGGGTTCTTCTTTTGTTGGTGAAATTAGGAAAGCTTTTAGGACAGTATCCCATCTCGTCACTATTCCATGTTGAAGTGGAAATACATCCAGCAAAATTAATTAGTTAAATGTGAATAGTTTTCATCCGTAGAAACTAAAAAATTAATAGTCAGTTGATTGCCGTAGATAGCTATACTCTAAAATTTCTTATTCTATTGGTGCCATGGTATGTACAAATTTTGAGATGATTTTCGCCTTTTTTTATTTGGCCACCGCTACCACCAAAAATGAATAATTACCATGAGGTCTTTTCAGTGAAAATTGAATCCCCCACGGGGGACTTTTTACCATGAATTGTAAAAGGTATCTATGTTGTTATATCCCCAAATACCCGTTCAACCAATCAGATACATTTCACTGTCTATTAGTAACAAAGAGTATGGGTAACTATAAGAGGTGGGAACTGGGCTAGTTCAAGCAAAAAACTATCAACGGTCATCTAGCGTGTGAGTGACATGCATTTTTTCAAGACTGTAATCATTTCATGTCAGGAACCGAGATCAGACACTATTGACTACTAATTGACAAAAACACCAATTAAATCAATTATTCTCTTGTTACTACACATAAAAAATACCAAGTGTCGCAAAGAATAAACGGGTTTGATATGCAAAACTCTTAAAAACGCACCAAAAATTCGTTTATATGCGTTTTGTTACGTTTCTACGAGTCGAGACAAAAATGTTCGAAGAGGGAGTTTAAAACCGTGTACCCCTCCACCTGGGTAAGCTTTGCTGAATGATCAAGATTTGTTCCGACGTTGTTCAAATTGCACGGTGCTGAGAGCTCTAGGGATCCTTTTCTGGAACTATTTCTGTCTTTTCTGTTGCATGCATTAAAGAAAAGTACATTTATTTTAGGTTGTTTACAATTTTAGCCATGTACATTATCGAATACTCGTTATCTTAGTTTTTTTAGTCTTGCTTCTCCGTAGGCTCCGCTGTCGAATATTCATATATACCATAGAGGGTGAAAAGAATTGTCTTTCACTAGTGCCGATCATACAGAAAACATTTTCTTTAAATTTTTCAAAATCACAATCTATGGTGTTTGTAAAAACTCTGCCCCGGGAAGAATTCATTAATTTGCTGAGGGAAAGCTTGGGCCAGAAAGCTTTTTACAAGAAAATTGCTTGAAAGCCTTAATGAAGACCTAATTAAAGACCTGCGTCACACCGGTATGGATGACACACAATAAGGCTTTCGTAGGAAAAAGGTCCCCGCTGGACTGTCTAATTGCATAGTACAAGAGTGGGTGAGCTCATTTTCAGGGGCATGGCGTTTGCCCGCTCTCCTTATGACATGCAAAAAGTCTTTGACCGCGTATGGCACGAGGCCTTCAATGGACATAAAAGCATGGAGTGATGTTGGCTATTGAGATGATGGCTGACTTGCTTCGTCAGATTCATAGTACTGTCCCTGACGGATATTCAAAAGGACGCCCGGTTTTTAGTCGGAGTACATCAAGGAAGCTTTTTTGGGTTAAACTTTTTAGTCTGGGTCATAAACGATTAAGGGATAGCCTAATACAAAAAACCCAACCCTTTAGCTTGATGACACTAGCAGATCTCTATCGCGGAAGAGAATATTCCCAGCAAATTCATAGGAGTTCCGGTGATTTTGAAACAATTATGGTGTTGGTGGATGAGTGGCTTGTCAGTTTACAATACATCAAAAGCAAAAACAGCTCTCAGTTTCGAAGGCACAAAGTTACTCGGTTTTTATTTCACAAAGGCGAGAGCCGTAACAAGAGCAGATACAGAACGTCTTCCGGAGTTCACTTCTCATTCCGATCTCACATGGAGGAATCTCAGCAAGTGAGATTCTCATGCTCTTGCATCTAGGAGACACCTAAGATATCAAAACCCTCCCGCTCTAACGACTCCATTTGATACTATCCCTTCAGATCAAACGTCATGAAATAGGCATGTCCTCGCTTTGTGGTTGCCCAATTAGGACACCTCGATGCTCTTCACGGTCAAACCGGCGCAGTTAGTTTGCACAACAATTTCGAACAGGACTACCTGTGCAGGGTATCACCCCGCCGGAAATACTTAAAATGAGTTTCGCCTGGAATCGTCGTCCAATGCGAATCGGGCCTCAAGCAGTAGTTGAATCCGAAAAATCTTCTCTGAAGTGTTAAGAGTAGGTATATTAGTACCTCAAGAATGAAGCGAGGAAACTAACCAGAATTAGGCGGAATCTTAACGGCTACCGTGAAGGCTAGTTTTAAACAATAAAATAATTGATATCTTGTCGTTCTTTTTTCAGATATTCAAATTAAAATCGGAATGGTAAATTAGAATAAACCCGAAACTTCCGACAACTTGTCTCTTCTGCGATTTCGACGAGAGATATTGTCCTTATTATGTAGAAGTCAAAGCTTGAATCGTGATTACATGTCTTGAAACCGTCTAGAGAATGAAGTGAATCCATTGGTAAAGCTACCTAATTTTCTGTAAGACAACTTTTAAGTTCAAATCCAGGGGGACAGGAGGAAGGGATGTACTTTTAAATTGCTATGGACTACACTGAAAATGAAGAGGGAAGCTGTGTTTCAAATAAAAGAAAACAAAGAGGAAAGAGATAAAATGTTAAAAAAAAAATTAAAAAAAATTTAACCTGCTTCAGGAATTCAATTTGCCCCCCCCCACCCCCCAACTGAAATTTAGTTTCCTCAAATATCCTGTCAAAAACTAAGATAAGCCTGCATAATTCTAGCATCCACAGAAACAGAAATAGAAACGGGTCAGTTTTCTTTAGTATATCTTTAACCTTTACGGTACTATATAGGTTCCACTGTCATTTTACGTCTGACTCGGGAAAGATTGGTTCTTCCCTCCCCCAATACCAGACTCCATGTGGCAACATAATGAAGCTGTCAACATTGCCTCTCGTAATTCGAAAGGGATACTTCAGTTTTGTCGCCAGGTACGACGGACTATGTAGATGCATTAATCGCAGTTAAAACCTATATAGAGCTGTTAAATTACACAAAAAACGATTGGAAAATAGTAATGTTTTCAAGAGTAAACATTTGAATATGCTTAAAAAAAGTGAACAGAGGGACTTGCTTTGTTTTTTGAAATTGCTTCGGATTCAATTTATTTTCTTAACAGAAAACGTTGTTCCATCAAATATTGCAACCTTTCAGAAGGCAACGCTGTAGCGTTGCCTATAGTAAAGGGCCATACGGCTCCAACGCTTTTATTATTATTTATTTATTTTTTTCCCAGCGGCACTTCTATAGGAGGGGTGTGTCGTAGAAAAACTTCCAAGGGGGCTCATTCGATTGGCAAATCGAGAGTCCTAGTGCCCTTTCTAATAGTCGAAAATGATGGGAGGGCAACTAGCCCCACCCCACATGCCCATCCATTCCCCCAAACACATATCATATCAAAATTTTGAGATAGCCATTGTGTTCAGCGTAGTTGCTTTTCCAGAAGAAAATATATTTTTGAGGAGGATACTCCCCCCAACCCTCAGGGCAAGGGTGTTTAAGTTATGCCCTGGGGCATATAAGGTCTGTTATAGAAGGCTTTGTCGTTAGAACTTCGAAACAGGATATTGATGGAAATTAAGAGCTAGTGCCCTCCTTTTTACTAGTCGGAAAGGATTGAGTGGTAAATTAAGCCCCCATCCCCCCACGACCATCATTCCCCAAACGCATCCAATCAAAATTTAGATAGCCATTTTGGTCAGCGTAGTTGATTTCCACATATGAAATATATTTTTGAGGAGGACAGTCCCCCACAAGCCTCAGGGCAAGGGTTTTAAGTATACCCTGGGAGGAATATAAGTTTTTTATAGAAGGCGTTGTCGTAGAAAACTTTCAAAACAGGCTCATTCGATGCGAAATTAAAGGGTAGTGCCCTTTTTAATAGTCGAAAATGATGGGAGGGCAACTAGCCCCCCCCCCCAAACACCCATCATTCCACAAACATATTCCAATCAAAAATTTTGAGATAGCAATTTGTTCAGCGTAGGTGATTTCCAGATAGGAAAATATATTTTGAGGCAGGAATACTCCACACACCCCTCAGGCAAGGTTTTTAAGTTATGCCCTGGGGGCATATAAGGTGTATGCAGCAAGGCTGTGTCGTAGAAACTTCTCAAAACAGGAATCAGTCAATGAAATTAAAGAGCTAGTGCCCTTTTAATGTCCCGAAGGATTGGAGTGTAACAAGCCCCATCCCCCCACGCCCATCCTCTCCCAACACATCCAATCAAAATTTTCAGATAGCATTGTTCAGCTGTTTTTTGATTCCAGAATAAAATATATTTTTGAGGAGGACACTCCCCCACATGCCTCAGGGCAAGGGTTAAGTTATGCACAAGGATATAAGGTTTTTACAGAAAGGCGTTGTCGTAGACACTTCAAAAACAGGTCATTCGATTGGAAATCTGAAGGGGCTAGCGTGCCCTTTTTAAGGTCGAAAATGATTGGAGGGGCAACTAGCCCCCCCCCAAGCCCATCATTACACCAAACACAATCCCAATCAAAATTTTGAGATATCATTGTTCCAGCGTAGTTGATTTCCGATAGAAAATATAGAAAATATATTTTGCGGAGGATACTCCCCCACGAACCTCAGGGCAAGGGTTTTGAGTTATACCCAGGGCGGCATATAACGTTTTTTATAGAAGGCAGTATAGTAGAAACTTAAAAAAAACATGCTCATTCGATTGGAAAACTTCAAGAGCTAGTGCCTTTTTAATAGTCGAAAGTGACAGGAGTGCAAACTACCCCTCCTCCCCCCACCACGTCCATCATTTCCCCCAAACACATCCAATACAAAATTTCTGATTGCCCATTTCTGTTTCGGCCGCGTAGTGCATTTCCAGGATATAAAATATATTTTTTGAGGAGGACACTCCCCCCCAAAACCCTCAGGGCAAGGGTTTTAAGTTATTGCCTTTGGGGGAATGTGGCAGGGCTTGGGGCTTTATGGGTTTTTATAGAAGGCGTTGTCGTAGAAACTTCAAAACAGGCTCATTCGATTAGCAATAAAGGGCTAGTCCTTTTAATAGTCAAAAGTGATTGGAATACAACTAGCACCCCCCACACCATCATTTCCCCAAACACATCAAATCATAATTTGAGATAGCCATTTTGTTCCGCCTTAGTTGATTTCAGATAGAAAATATGTTTTGAGAGGACATCAAGAAGAACCTTCAGGGGCACGGGTTTTTATTAAGATATAACCATTGGGGTAATAAGGTTTTTATAGAAGGCGTGGTGTAGAAACTTCAAAAAAGGCTCATTCGATTGGAAATTCAAAGGGAGAGTGCCATTTTTAATAGTCGAAATGATTGGAGGGCAAACTAGCCCTCCCCACGCCCACCATTCCCCCAAACCACATCCAATCAATTTGAGATCAGCCTTTTGTCAGCGTAGTTCATTTCAGATAGAAAAAACATGGTTTTAGGAGACGATCCCCCCCAAACCTCAGGGCAGGGTTTAATTTATGGCCGGGGGATATAAGGTTTTTATAGAAGGCGTGTCATAGAAACTTCAAAAACGGGCTCATTCGATTGAAATTCAAATGGATAAGTGCCCTTTTTAAAATCAAAAAGGATGGAGGGCAAACTAGCCCCCCCCCATACACCCATTATTCCCCAAAACACTCGAATCAAAATTTTGAGATAGCAATTTTTGTTCAGCATAGTGGATTTCCAGATGAAAATATTTTGAGGATGACCTATCCACCCCAAACCTCAGGGCAAGGGTTTAAAGTATGCCAGGGGGGATATAAAGGTTGTTATAGAAGGTGTTGCCGTAGAAAATTCAAAACAGGCTCATTCGATTCGAAGTTAAAGGGAAGCGGCAAAATTCGATTCGAAGTTAATAGTCGAAAGTGATTGGAGGCAAACTAGCTCCCCCTCCCACGCCAAGCATTCCCCAAACAAACCAAATCACTTTTGAGATAGCCATTTTTGTTCATTGTAGTTGACTCTCCAGATAGAAAATATGTTTTTGAGGAGGACCACTCCCTCACAAAGCCCACAGGTCAATGAGTTTTTAGTATGCCCTGGGCATACTAGTTTTTTGTTTTTATAGAAAGCGTGTCGTCGTAGAAACGGAAATTCAAAAATTAGGCTCCTTCAAATGGGAATTCAAAGGGCTTAGTGCCCTCTTTCATAGTCGGAAAGTGATTGGAGGTGACGCCTAGCCCCCCCCCCACGCCCTCCGTTCCCCCAAACACATCCAATCAAATTTTGGATAGCCATTTGTTCAAGACGTAGTATGACTTCAGATAGAAATTATGTTTTTGAGGAGTGGATCAATCCCCCACACCTCAGGGCAAGGGTTTTAAGTTATTGCTGGGGGCATATAGGTTTTTATAGCAAGGTCGTTGTGATAGAAACTTCAAAAAGGAGTCATTCGATTGGAAATTAAATGGGTAGTTGCCCTTTTAATAGTCGAAAATGATGGAGAGAGCAACTGACCCACCCCCCTTCCCACGCCATCATTTCCCCAAACACATCCAATCAAAATTTTGAGATAGCCATTTTGTCAGCGTAGTTGATTCAGTATAGAATATTTTTTGAGGAGGACACTCCCCCAACGCCTCAGGGCAAGGTTTAAGTTATGCCTGGGGGCATATAATTTTTATGAAGCGTTTGTCGTAGAAACTTCAAAAGGATCATTCGATTGGAAATTGAAGTGCTATTGCCCTTTAATAGTCGAAAGTGATTGGAGGGCACTAGCCCCCCCACCCCATCATTTCCCCAAAACATCCAATCAAAATTTTGAGATAGTCCATTTTTGTTCAGCGTAGTTGATTCCAGATAGAAAATATTTTTTGAGAGAAATCTCCCCACAACCTCAGGGCCAGGGTTTAAGTTATGCCCTGAGTTTGCATATCAAGGTTTTATAGAAGGCGGTTTGTAGAAACTTCAAAAAAGGCTCATTCGATTGGAAATTCGAGGGCTAGTGCCCTTTGTATAGTTCGAAAGTGATTTGAAGGCATAGCCCCCGCCACGTCACCGGCCCCCACCGTGGCTCCCGCCCGCAACCCCAGCGCAGTAACTAAATTATTCATACAGTAGCCATCTTTATTAAAACGTAGTTTGTAAGTTCTGGGCTAATTTCGGTCTTTGAGGAATTCAAACTCCCCCAAGCCCTCAGGGCAAAGGTTGTTAATGTTTAAGGAGTTCGCCGAATCCTGTCATAAGGATTATTCTTATGTGAAGGTTGTGCACAGTAGTAAACTTTTAGAGAGGTGCTTCTTTTGATTGTCAAGTTGAAAGTTCATTGTCGTTCTCTTTTTGAGAGTTCCAAAATGCGATTGACTGAGGTCAAGCTAGGTAGCCGTCCTCTCTACTTTCCTCCAACCGCACCTCAATGCATGAGAGTTTACAATCTTGAGATAGAGCATTTTGGTTGAAAATAGTGGTTCAACAGTTCTGATAACCAATAAACTGCTTCGGCGTGTTGTCGACACAGCCCACGCAGTGGCGCTCAGGGGTAGGCGCGTTGTGAAGTTATCGGCGCGCTGGTGCATAACCTTATTTCAAGAGGGGGGTACTTTATAACTTTATGGGAAGATGGGTTCTTTTTTTGTGTGGAAGAACACATAGGAAACTCTATTATAATGTTTCACACATTTATAAAGGGTTAAAATACCATCCTCTGGTGATTAGATGCAGAATTTGCTTTGGTGCACACACATTCCTATTAAAGGGCATATTCCAAAGCAGTAGGATCCCTGTGTCAGACAAGGAAATGTCTAAACATATATATTGGAGCTATTTTTTAAATCAATTCATGTTGTCAATCGATTGCCCACAAGTTATGCAAGCTGTCTATGTCATTATAAATATATGAAACAATTATGCGTATTGCATAGAGGGATATACCTCTATGCAATTTTACAGGGTACATAATCATCTAGGTATTACACATCATACTCATCAATCATTGGTGCAATTGCTCACATGATGACCAGCTGGCCAGTAGTCTGTACCATCATAGTGGACATGTATGGAACATTGTTCCAGTGTTGCAACTCTACAACTGCCACAATGAAACTGAGCTATCAGCAACAATCAATTGACTGGGGATAGACGGTAGGATAGAGAGGAGAGGAGTAAACATCCTCAACGCCATCTTCTCATGAAAAAAAAGGCTAAATTTCTAAACTGTGTTTTTAAAAGCATATCTCACAAATCTTTTGTCGGTCGGATTAATATATCAATAAATTGTGTATTGCATTTGGACCAGCGACGTAGAAGCTTCATGAATATAGGCCTAATGAGGAGAATCAGTCTTTTCATGATATCGATAAGGGAGCATTCCCTGAGAAAAAGCTCCTTTGAATAGACAACGCTAGAAAAAAAAATCAGCATCTATGAATCAAACGTTTTTCCCATAAGCACTAGATTCCCAGATTCGCTCTTTTCAAATCTATCCATTTTGTTTAGAGTCCTAACATCTCACAACCAACTTCAGGACTAATCAGAATTTTTTTTTCTATGAAAATCACTCGGGTATTTGTAACCAATCACAATAAAGTTATCGTATATGAGCAACCCCGCATGTCTCTGATTGGTGCAAAAAAATTGTGTGTTTAAAAAAAAAAAACAGTCTGGTTGAAAAACGTGAGTTGAAAACAAAATTGTGTGGGGAATCCCGCTCATACTTCTCGCTTTGCAAGTTTAGAAACCAGGGGGGAATCCCCGCTAGCTTGGAAGGTACCAAGCGAAGGCAAGCCAAACGTGTTAATCACTATAGGTTTTTTTTTGCATGCTTTTTGCAATGTGCACGTGAAAACTGTGTGAGGAGAGTCTGACTCTCTTTGAAAAGGTTGTAGAGCTGCTATAGAATAACATCGGAAGGAACATAGCGATAAGAATAGCATGCGGAGGAACATTAAACCTTGAAATTAGCATGGGGGGGGGACATAGCATCCCAAATAGCATGGGAAGGAACGTAGTTCTATAGAATGCATAGGAAGGAAGTAAAGTACCCAAATCCATTAAGGTCAAGGAACTCTGGAAAGGCGTAAAAGGAACATAATGCCTAGAATAGCATAAGAAGGAACCATAATGCCTTAGAAGTATAAATACATGCTCTTCCTTTTTCTTTTTTTCTTTTTTTTTTTTTTTTTTTTTTTTTCTCTGTTTTTCGTCTTCTGTTATTCATTGTTTTTTTTTCTGGGACAAGGGATAGGTGAAAAGGAACGTAAGTACCAATAGCACCGGAAGGAACATAGTCTGCTAGAATCATAAGTACATGCTCTGGAAAGTGTCCCAGGAAAGTAAAGAAAAATTAAACAAACCAAACACCGCCCACCAACATCCTCTACCCAAAAATGGAACATAGCAATCTACTACCCTACAATCCGTTTTTCACTGTCATCTTTGGAAGTTCTGATTCCGCTGCTGATCGTTATTCTCGCTGCTGATTATCTCCTAATTGCTATTTCTGGTTCGCACGGTCGTATATTTCTAGCGTTGTGACCCACATTCTCTGTTTTCATTTCATTTGGTTAGTTCGGATCTAGTGGTCGCATGTCTTGTAACCGCATATTTTTTGTATTCATTTTCATTTTTGAGTCGTGTGACTCTCGCTACCACTTCATATTTTAACGCATATTTCATATTATCAATTCGTTTTGAACTTTTCTAACTGTCGGTTTCGCTAATACGTTAATACATATCCTTTGGATCTTATATTGTTTTATGATTGCTTCAGACATTTTTTCAGTGCCTTTTGCATTAGTTGCTTGGATTGATCTGTGCCACTTTTGATGGTCTAGGTATTTGGTCTCACCCGTGTACATTGATATTTCTCAGTCGTGCTCTGATTTGTCATTTGATGGTCCAGTTGTCATTTGAACTTGGCTTTTGTCTTCTGGTTTTTTTTGGTTTCATTTTGTGCTAACGTTAAGTAGTTTGTATCCCCTAGATAGCTATTAAAATGCTGAAATGACTTTGAAATATATATCAACCGCAATATGAGCCATGAATATACGTATTTATAAGTTTTTGTTCTGCAAAATGCTAAATAAAACAGTTTCAAAATCTATATTCTTGTGTCTTAACTTTCAGCAACAGAATTGGAAAACTATTTGTCTATCTCGATTTAATTGTTGATACCACATGTTCGTTTTTTTTCTTGGGTTTTACCTTGAAAATGATCTCTCTACAGAAGCGACGCTTACTGAAATTGTTTAAGAACATTTAAATTTCGAAAAATTCAATGTTCATTTTATGGCGTTGCGCGGTGGGCCCGCATGGAAAACCCAATTGTCAATCGCCCTTTTCCGGCCCTGGACAAGTAATAGATTCTAAGCCCTCGGAGTTTCATAGCTGTAGTACAGTAGCAGATATTTCAAAAGGGGTTGTTAATGGCCTTCGCAATCTCCAGAAACACAAACATACTATTCGTTTTAAATTTCTCGTTTCTTGGCAGATTACGAGAAATAAAATGCTTTGACAAAAACATGAGATGTTCACGCGATTCTCTACCCTTGGAGTTTGTAACTAATTTCTTCAGGCTAATCTGTACATCTAAAAGGAGTTGACATTAGCAAAAAAAAGATTTTAATTATGTCTTACACCCACACTATATACAACAACAAAAAGTCGAATAATGAACTCGACGATAATTGAAAAAGCGATGTAACAGTGTGATGAAACGTTTACACAGTATGTTAGAAGGGAAAAGGACAGGACTTTATGATGAACAAAAATGCTAAAATAGGTTATTTAAACATTTAAGCAAAGCAGCAGTCATCCAAACCGCTTCGGCAGCCGATCACAGGGCATGGTTTGGCGTCACCATTACATACGTAAGAATACTATAGTATTTTATAAGTCAGATTAAAATTATTGTCAATTTATGGATGATATTTGCCTGGGATCATTATTAAACTTTAAATACATGGTATCTTCTTAGTGTAGTTTCCCTCTAGAATAGTTCATTTTCTGCTAGGTTACTTTGTAGTGTAAATTCAACTAATTAGGCGCTCAAAAACAAGGAAGTGAACCTTCTTTCCTTATGCTTAATAGTATTTAAAAAAAGAAATTCTCATGATAATGTGGAAAAAAAAAATAAATTTAAAATAAGGTGCCTTCAATTTCAGGGCAAATTATGTTTTCTGCAGAAACCTAAAACACGGGGATATAGTCCCAAAGACTGTGTCAAACTAAAATTAAGCTTATGGTACCCAAAACGAGCTTCTTTGGATTAATATTAGGGCTCTACGATTTGCCGATTTTAAAACCTAAAGTGATCCTAAAATCGCATAGCAGCGTGTCAATCCTAGAATGTACGGAATTAGGTAAAACTGTGAAAATTCCTAATTAAGTTCTTAGGATTGGAGCCCCTCAACGATTTTGGAGAATGAAATATGGTATTTATGGCAAAATACTTTTGGGTTTTTAGACTGCAATTGTGCTCATAGAGAATGGGGGAGAGGGTGACATAAATCAGCAAAAAAATGTTGCTGTTTGCTCCATCTAAATAAGTGGAATGTCAATTACCATATTCAAATGACATTCAATCTATCGGTCAGCATTCTATCACATGCTATCAAGGGCTTATGGACTATTAGCAAGTAGATTCAATGCCCCTTTTTATGGAGATACTGCGCACTATCTATAATGTTTACCTTCCTTAAACACGCTTCTATAGAACTGAAATTGGGGCTAACAATTAGCATCCCAGCTTTAAAGTTCATGGGTGGACCCAAGTCATAAGAGCTACTCACCCAGCTTAGATCCAAAAGAGAGCAACGTGAATACAAAGAATTTATTGGTTGTATGAAAAAAAACCATTGTCTATTTGTCAAGATAAAGAAATTTTTAAAATATCACCTGTTGTCGATCTCCAGTATCTAAGCTTTCAGGAAGATAAGTGGTATATAGACAAAATATATTTGATTTCGAAAGGACTGAAAATTTATTTAAGGCTTAAAAAAGATGAAGCGGAGTCTTCATAATTCTGCTACTACACGGATACCACGCCTTGACAGAATTTTCAGAGGGCTTCGCACTAAGATTTGGATTTAGGAAAAGGGATACATAATAAAATATACACCCAAAAAATAATAATTAGAATGTTTTATAATAATAAATATTTAGTACATTGTTTTTTCTCCAGGACCTTGGAATTCTATTTCCAGTGACTCTTAAAAATTTATTAAAATTCTCCCATAATAGAAAAAAAGCTACCTTTGTCCATCCAGAAGCAGGCTCAAGCTGATTACTGCATGGCGCCAGTATTTATATAAGTTAACCTACAAAGTAATACAGGAAAAAGTCCAATGGTTTTGAGTAGTTTGCTTTATTCGATTTTTGGCTGAGAAATTTGTTGATTGGTGGGGATATCCTTCAGCTTTACTTTGGATTCGAAATATTTTCTTTTTCACTTTAATTATTGACAAAAGGTGGTCAACTTTGAAAAAATTATAATTGGGAAAATGTTGGGAGTACGGACCCCATTCCGCTTCAAAATATAGGGAGAGGGGACTTTTTTTTCTATGTTATGCTTTTAAATTAAAATACAAAAAAGGATATTTCAAATGAAATACCAAAAACAGGTATTTTTCAAATCTAGGGGGGGTGTTAGATTCACTCGACCCCCTCCCTCATGATACATGTGGAAATTTTGAAAACACGATTAATTGAAGAAACCTAAACTGATTCGATAAATTACAATTCCATGTGTTCAAGAAAATAACCACAGAAAGAAGTGAGAGGCTGAGCATTAGTCTCTTGGGAGAGCCCAAAAGTGGGTTTTGCCACATTTTTATGGCGAGAAATTGGCCCTTCATGCATTTAAACACCTGGGAAAATTACTACGGGCACTTTGTAGATTTTGCCTCCAGAGGTAAATGTTATGACCGTTATAGGGGAGACGAAAATTAATATCTTCCTTCCTCTGCCCCCTTCTAACCATGAATTTTGATATGTACTGCATATGACGTAGTTTAAAACAATTTTGGGTGTATTTAACCGGTAGTAAAGATTTTGGGAAATTGTAAAGAAAATAATGAGGAATACAAATATGCAAATCGTGAATGCTTTGATATTTACGCTAATGTTTAAGCAGAACGCAATATGGTATTTAAAGATATAGAATAATATTTCGACATAAACATGCATTGTAATTCATATTTGATATATTCTCGTAAAAACTAAGTTTCTTCAAGAAACATTCAGCATATTCAAATTCCAATTATAATGGGATTTCCTACAATTTCAAGCTCAAAGGACTATGGTTTTGTTGAAATGTAAGTTTTAAATGGCCTTTACTCTTCTTAAAAACTATTTCTCGGAGTTGTTCTTGATTATTCATTTTTAATTTAATTAAGTGGAATGAAAATCAACATTTAACTTAATTTCATTCCTAGTTTTGGTATAGTGTAACTCCTCTCTTCGAATTAACCTAACGTGCCCTTTCTTTTTTATTGTCTGTTCGTCGCAGTGTCCGCAGAAGCGAATATTAGGTCCAAGTATTTTTAAATTCTGTATTCTACTATTGTTGCTAACATATCTTATACGTGTTGTTTGGCTGAATGATATTTTCCACCGTGCTATGCTAATGATATTCTTATAAATTAGCCGGTCTAACCTCAGTCTACCGCAGACGGTTCATAAAGTTTCTCATCTTTTACTAAAATCGGCTTTCCCTAATGTGTAAAGGTGTATCTTTCTTCAATTTTATCTCCTCCTAAAACCTCTTAAACTTTTCATTCCTCATTCGATGTGGGTGGCTGAGTATTAACTTACTAAAAATCTTTTAAACTTTTCGTTTCGGATGCTACAAAGAAGATTCGATGATTACTCTAAAATGGTAAGCCCAATCAAGGGAAATATAATGTATTGCCTCGGTAAGCTTTATTCCACTTTTCAGATCCTTTGTTCTTTACGTTGTATTGGCTTTACCTCTTAAAACAAGGGGGGGGGGGAGATTTTGAGGTTATTCGAGAGTCTTCTTCTTATTTCGCTCTTTAATTCTTCTTAGCTTCCTCTGGTAATAGGAACCGAAGATAGTAAAAACTTCCCTTATGAAACATTACTGAGAAGCTGACGGCTTACATAGAAAAGCTTCGAAACGGCGTCAGTATCGAATTTGCAACCTCAGACGGTCAGAGACCGTTTATTTTATAATTTTATTATTTAAATGTTATAGACTGATTTTGTATCAATTTTGTTTTTCCGCGTTTGACTCCACTATTATCTTTGTGTAAGTGAGTTATAAATAAATATCATTAAAGCACTTTAGACAGAATCCAAATGGTTTCTGAGAACAAGCTTCACAGGAAGACTATATTTCCGATACTTAGAGTTAACTCAGGCATTGTAAATTTTGGTATATGTGGAACTATAAGCAATTAGTTGTTTAAGGCTAAATGTTCGCATATAAGAAAAAAAACTAATTGAGGGCATAAATCGGTCCACTGGACTTGAACATTGGAGCTTCTGACCTCAGGTGGCAACTCAACCGCCATTTAAAAGAACACTCGTGACACCGTCAAACCCTGCGTCAAACTGAGCTCCACGCGCAACTCAACCTTGTTTTACGATAACCCCATGCAACTAAACTCATAAAACTGAACTCTTGCCGAAAATTCAGCCCCTGTTTAACTGAACCCTCGTACACTGAACCCCATGCAGAAAACACACCTCACTCAACTCAATACCCGTGAACTCTTAACCATTCAGCTCAATCTTCACCAACTCAAACAACTTTCTGTAATCAACCCATCGTGCAAAATCAACTCTATTTGTTTCAAACCCCCAGTGAAAACTCAAACCTCCGTGCCTTTCAACCCTTTCTAGCAAACCTCTGTTAAACCCAAAACCGTCTCATGCAGCCTCAAGTCAAAACCAACGTATTCAGCTCAATCACCAAAATAAAACTCGAAAACGTCATCCAGCCAATTTTACTGGAGCTGAAAAAGCTGACTCGAGGTCTTTAAGTTTTTTTATGCTCCTTCGATGTAAAACTACTCCCTCTCTAAAAAACAATAATTTATCCTTCTGTCTATAATTAGGAAATGGGCCCTTCATACTAGGACCCAAACAATTGATGGTCATGGTTACAGCAATAGATGTACCATAAGTACAGAGAAAAACCAGGCCATGGTAGTCAAAAATCTTAAAAAACACATTAAGAAAAAGCAAAAATATCTCGTAAAAAATTGCTGTTTAAATGCAGGAATGATAGCTATTATTTAAATTCGAATTAATAGAAAAAGCTGCCCCCCCCCCACTGCCCTGAACAAGACTTGTCAATGGGAGCCTCTCGCAATCTGTAGTCACGCGACAACCGTGTTACAAAGGCATCCATGTTCAGTTGAATATTGGTACGATAAGCAAACTTTAAACACGGACACGGGGACCAACTTAGGAATTTCGACATTAACCCAGATATCTTGCAGCATAGGACGAAAAAAAAAAAAAAAAAAAAAGAAAAAAAAAAAAAAAAAAAAAAAATAAAAAAAAAAAAAAAAAAAAAACACAACGAAAACTCTCTCATATACATATTATAATGAAAAATTAACCTAAAAAATCCTAAACTTACAATAGTAGTACACAACACACATCTGTACCGGAAATTCATCACATTTTTAGCATCATTCTTGCTCTGACTTTCTGGGGGATCTTTTAGAACAAAAAGATTCACCTATTGAGTTTTGACTTGAACATGCTTAATCGTAGTCGCCTGGCCCGGTAGAAAACTTAGACAAAATACAATCATTGCAGGGTAAGCATCTAGAAAACACGATTGAACAAAATCCCTCCCACCAACCCAACATGTAGTATTAAAACACATGAAAAAAGTATGGCACAAAACTACAGTTTATGAAATTTCTGAAATTACTAGGGCTATTCGATGTACGGATCCCGTGAATTTTGCCGTTAGCTAGAAGCTGAAAAAACAAATCCAAGGATTTGAGAATAACGAAAAGAAGAACAAATAAAATCCAGCTAGAATACTTTGCTGCAGCGACAATTACAACGAGTCAAAACAAAAGTGCAGAAATAAACAATATTCTGTTCAAATATAAGCGGTAGCAAGAATTAAACGAGTCAAAACAAAGTGAAGAACAAAAGAAATATCAGGTCACAAGCCAAGCGGACAACGAGGAGTAGAAACGCATTCAATATAAAAGTGGAGAACAAAGAAAACGCGGTTTTAAAAGATATGCCACACAGAAGAACAAAGAAATATGGGCAAGATAGGTAAGCGGCAGCAAGAATACAAGCGATAGCGAGTATCAGAACGTAAAAAATGAAGCGAAAAACAAATAATTGTGTTGTAGAAGACAAGCAAACAGTGAAAAATCAGAATGATTCGAAAAATGAAGTGAAGAAGAAAACAAACATAAAGTTAGAGGACCCAGCCATCAACGGGGCGCAAAAAACCAAGCCACAAACCTACAAAAGATGCCCTAAAAATGCCAACTGTAATTACAAATCATTGGGAGCCTTCAAACGTTAGTGCTTCCCTATGGAGCCAGTGTTTCCTGATGAAGAGTAGCAAACAAAGGTGACTCATCTGGAGGTGCCTACTCCAAACGAGAATCAAATAATACAAAGGCCTGCCGCACATGCCAAGCGCGGTCTCGAATCGGCAAATAGATTAGTTCCTTGTAAACTGGCATATAGAATTTTGCGACAAGAAAAACGATTGAAAAGGCTAAACTTTAAGAAGAATTTTATTTTCCAGGTTGGTTGTACCGAACTATGGGTAAACGGCATTGACATCAAAAAAGAGGTGCCGATTCGAAGATAAGGCGACAATGAGAATCCAATACGACGTGTAGGCCTTCCAACAGACATGACATTATATAAACAACGGTTGCGTTGGAAAAAAGTTTATTATGCTAGGAATGATAGAAAACAACTTGTATGATGCCATATATGATGTCAAAAGAAATGCTTATACGATATACTAACAGAGTACATGACGTCATTTGCAAAAAAACAAAATTAAGGCTCTAACTATTTTTCTTAGAATGCTGACTATCCTAGAGCGTTTTTTTTAATGAAGCAGTTTAAGAAAAGCGCTACGGGGACTACAGGTAATTTCTTACAAATATTCACATGTAATTTATATACTGTAGGATTATAAAACGCAGGACAGAAGACGAGCTTTGCAAATATAATTGGATAAGTTGAAATATATATGGGTAAACTGGATTTATTTACTGTTACAAATCTCATCATTAGGACCGTTCACTATGGGGACTAATTCCTGTTTTTTTTGCTTCAGCATAGCATGGAAGTAGGAAAGTAGATAGAATATTTTTAAAACGAATTAAGAAAGAAAGCACGGTATTATAAATAATTTTGGTAGCATAGCTAAGGTACGGCTAGTATGAAAAAGCAAAAACATTGAAAAAATCCCAATGTATTTTTTAACAATAAGAAAACAGACTCAGATATACAGAATCCACTAAGTTTTGCAATTGAGTTACAGCAAGTTTGAAAAGGGCTGAAAAATATATTCCTTAGCATATTTTGGCCAATACTGCACCAACCAAATATATAAGATTTGCACGATGTTGATATTTTAGAAACAGTTGAGCGTTTAGAAATAGTTGTTAGGCAATTTCTAGAGTTTGAAAAGAAGATGCAACTTTAGGTGTGATGCGACAGTGTGTCAAAATTCGTGAAATGGTTTAGGAATTCCTAATAGAATTAATTTACATTTATGTAATGTGTTAAACTTTTTCCTTCATTGAGTTAAGTGCCTAATCTAGAACATTATATTTTCCCTTTTATGGGCTTAGGGGAGTTGCCCACGCATCGTGGCTTGGGGGCGGGAGGTCGCCTGGCTGGAGAATGCTCACTTGGATCAATTTCATTTTGAGACTTTTTTTTGCTTAAATTTGAGTCGGAAGGGCGGCTGTAATTAAGTTGTTTTCCCCCCTAGAAATGGGCTTTGCACAGGGCTAAGGCTTTCACAATGGACCTAAATAATGGAAAAAGAACAACTAACAAATGTATTATTAGGGCTATATGCGTCCATCAGGGAAGAGAGGAGGGGTATCGTTCGGGTAAGGACCCGGTATGTTGAAAAAGGAGAGTAAATAAGGAACCAAAAAATACCATTTTTATTTAAAACGTATGGGTTTAATATATCCTAAGGGCTATACATGGGCCATCAGGGGGTGGAGCGTGAAAACAGTCACAAATGCGGATCTCTCTAAACCATAAAATTAGCTTCCTCTCTATTAATCTCTATAAATACTTCTCTGTGTTGATCTAGCGTACGAGTAAACGACCCTAAAAAAAACATATTACAAATAGTTATTGTAAATAGGACAACTCCAATCAAGGAACGTATAGAACTAATCAAGATTCCAAGGGACAGGATAGATGTTGTTCGACCTGGAAACGTTGTGAACAAGTTTAAGTAAGATTTACTGTAATAATGTCCTCTCAGTACCGATGTGAATTAGTGGCGTTGGCTGAGAAGCTCGAAAAACAAATTCAAGGATTTGAAAAATAATTTTCTTTCACCACGACACATCATTGGGAATACATCACGCTGACAAAGTCTACGAACGTTCTCATCGTGAAAAAAAAAACAAACAACACCCCGAAATTATCGTTTGTGACCGATACAACAGCTAGTAGTCAATGGTTGCTACTGGGCTCACATTGGTAACGCCCCGAAGTCCCCTCAAGGAGGTGGTAGGGGCTGTGTCCCTCCCTCCGGTATCACGATGTGCGAGGAGAACAAAAACAGCAACGCTAAGCCGATGCCTGGAGAAGGAGCGCCGCTTGTTTCGGATCGTCAATGGAAGATCTTCGGTCTGCAGCCCTTCGGTAAGGCATCGTTGCTGCCTTATGCGCCAGTCGGTTGTGGAATGACCTGCGTCCAAGTAAGTGTGGATGTACGGTCAATAACACCGAGAATCTGAAGAATATCGACATTGACCGTTGAAAGTCCGAAATCAGGATATTTAGCTATATATTCGGACAATACACAACAGCGACAATTTTGTTGGACATTACCATGCCACTAACGGTGAATGTTGAAGCATTTCTGAGATTTCACAACCTAAACCTGGTCACTATCAAACCTTGCTCAAGACTGACAAAAGCTGATCTGGTCAACAAAACACACAGTAGCTGGCGTATGTTCGAAATATTGTTGTTAAAATATCCGTATTTGGGACTTTCACCGGTGAATGTCGACCATTCTCAGATTTCAGTATCTCAACTGGTAACGTGGATTTATAAGAAGACTAGTAATTTTCGTCACTTCAAAACCATCTCTTCAAAATATATACAAAAAAACACTGGCTTAAAACAACTTTAGGTTGGACAATCCATTAGTTTTTTTGAGTAAAGAGCAAATGGACCACCCTAGTCTTTTCAGGGGTTTCAGGGCATGCAAGGGGGAATTTCTGTTCATTTAAAGTAGGAATGCTTCAAATATAAAGATAAGCGTAAGCTTGTTTTATGTTCGTTCTTCAATTTTGTTGACGAAACTGAGTTTTTTAATCACAGAAGTGCTTTCAATCAATCCTTTGTAGGGGACATTTTTTTTCCCTGGAGGCAAGGATTCCGGGGTAATGTTACCCTGTTATTAATTTTTCGGGAGATTCCCCTTTGTGTTACCCGTGTGCAAAAAGTATGAAAGTAAAAATACCAAAACAAAAAAAAAAAAAAAATGGGATCAAGTTAAGAAGAATTACGAAAAGGTACAATATCCCAATTTCATTCACTAGAACAAATGTTCTGGTTGATATCAAAACTATTATATTAGCAATTTTTAAACATAGTTCTAGATTGTTGCTCTCTTCCCTGAAAAAGTCAGAAGTTTTGTAGAAAAACCGGTTGCACGCTCAACAACCGCACGAAGTGATAAAACAAACACGTCAATACATGTTCAAAAGCCGGAAGAAAGAGAAAAGATATGGGGTCACAGCATATTTATCTTGGGCTTACAACATAACTGATTGAATGTGTCCCAACACCAGAAAAATTCGAATTACAAGCGACGACCACGACGGCCTCCCTTTCGCCTTGTTGCATCTGAAGGACTCGGGTCTACATCTTCAATGCGGACAATTTTCATCCTGAAATCAGTAAGATTATCATAGTATCTAGCTAGACCGTCAAGATTTGACAAGTTTTCCCAAAGGGAAATTGTAGTCTTTTCTTCTTTAATACTTTTTTTTTAAAGAACTCAGGCAGCATTTGCTAATAATCTTGATATTAAGGATTGTTGAGGGCACTGGCCTAAAAGTCCCATCCTAATAGTACTTATGTACTTTTGTCTTTACGCTTTATATCTACTTTCAGTCCTTCGTTGAGAGAGGGAGGAGGGGGGGAGATGCTTCATAGTTACTATAATTGTACCGCAACAGATTCGTTCCTTTTGCACTACAGCGTTAAAATTTGGCGTAAATCAAAAACAAAATGTACCCGAAAATCTGCCACCTGTACGTAAAAATTTCTATATACCGCATTGTCCCTGGCCCCTAAGTTGTACCGGAAAACGGTAGAGCCACAATATTTGTCGTGAAACCCTTTCCGGGTTGGTTGTCGAATCCATCTGTCCGTCGTTTAACAATTTATTATAATACCCTTAATTACCGTAATGAATAATGAATGTTATTTCAAGGTACTTAATAGAAATATTTTATAAGGAACAATTAACAAAAACCGTGCTAGGACCTCAATTCGATTTTAATGTTTTATCAGAAGAAGAAATAAATTCAACGATTTTAATGCGACAATAATTTATCGCCACACTTGACAACTAAATAACTCCCTACTATTGTTTAAGAATTAATTGTGTTAGTATCATGGATTCCCATTAAAATCTATAATACGTCTTCCTTAACTGCTGTGAAAATTTCATTTCACAAAATTATAAACACAAAAAATTACCAAGACTTGGTTTAAGCATCACATTCTTTTTTGATATACTACTTTGCAAGGACCAATTCCTTAAATATTTAAAGGGACAAGACAGGACAGAAATGTAATCTCATCCGCCTGAATTGGTTGATTGGAAAATGTACAAAACCAAATATATCTAAGAAAATTAGGAAACAGTTCTCGTTAAAAAGATTCCTTCATATGCAGTTATACACATTTTCGTAAAAATGGGCGGTAAATAAAAAAAGAAAAGTAAACATGGCGTGAAAAAATAAAATACAAAAAAAAAAAAAAAAAAAAATAAAAAAAAACCGCAAAAGTAAAATATACACATTTGGCACCCAACAAAGTAAAAAGGACGTATCTTCACTTGAAGGCGTTTTATCTTTGGGAATACCACCCACACCACTTAAAAAACTAGCTTTGCGTTAGTTCTTTTCTCAGTTTAAAACGTGGTAATACCGACACAAATGTTTAATCTCCCCGATTAAACTTCGTAATTAAAAAATAAGAGACAACTAGAAACACTAAAGAGAGAACCTTAGAAAATTGCAGTTTTCAGGTGGGAATAGTCGTAAGCTGGGTCAGGGGTATATTTATTTACTAAGAAAAAAAACGACTGTGCACAAACGGTTAATTTAAACTAGAGACAGAGAGAAAAAAAAATCACAAAATATATGGAAATACTCAATACTATGTTATATGACTGTAGAATACCAAAGATAAAACGGTTTTGGGGGTTTAAACGTGGCACCAATGACAAAACGTATGAGAAACCCTCAAAACTTACAACTTCTCAGAAAAAAAAAAAGAGAACCCTTAGAAAACATCGCAAGTTTTTAGTGTAAGAATATATGGACAATAAGGACAAATTATAGAGGCCAATAAGAATGATAAGCAAAAATATATAAATTGGGTTTGTCACAGAGAGAATAGGATTTTTGTAAAGGGGGTAGGGTAAGTATGTTGGGGGGAAAAAAATTAATTGTTGTATGTCGGGGAAGTTGTTTTTTGTTCGTTATTTTCGTAGTCATGGCCCTTGATAGATTTAAAAACACTCTATCTTATGTATGGTAGTTTAATGGTATTATGTGCTTTATTATGTTTTGTTTTGTTTTGTTAATTTTGCGTTGTTATTGTTGATTGTAGAGCATTACTATACTTTCCTATGAGTGTTATAATCATCGTGCTATTATTTTGTGCGATTTTCCATTTGTTCGCCATAGGCCCCAAACCGGCTTTTATTGAAATACATATACTATCTATTCTATCTATCCAAAAGAGGGGGTTCCAGGGGGAAAGAGCAAAAATCACCTCAGTTTCATGCCCTTTTGTTTTACAATCATTTGTGGTAACTTTGAACAGATTTTCCTTTCCTTAAACAGGAAACATCTTTCCTTTTTTCCGGGAAACCCTTCGTTTCCAAATTTCTTAAGGTAAATTAAATACCATATATACGAAAGAAAGAAAACTGAAGAAAACTTTTGAACTTTTGACACTAACAACTTGCTTCCAAAGGCGGTCGAAAACTCTGTATACCACGGTCGCCCCACGTTCAACACTGTGGCTGAAGCATGCCCCACCGTAGCTTTCAAGGGGCACCAGTGGACGTGGGGCATCCGCTCACTTTTCTAAGAGTAAACCTAGCTTCCTGATCAATTTCAGGTTTCTCGGGCTGTAATTTGGAGGCCTTATTATCGCCGAGTTAAAATCAATAACAGACAACCTTTAACAGAAAAAACACAAAAGGACACAGAAAAAGACACTGTTAAACTTGCTTGGCACTAACTGGAAGCGCAAAATGAACCGTTCTGAAACGAATACCCATCAGTCCCCAAAGAAAAGTCATCACACATGAAGTTATAAATGTTCAAGGCACCATAATCGTTGGACAGAAATAATGATAAAATAGATGCTATAAACAAACAGAGCCGTGAGTAATATAAATAATGTGACATGAACAATGGCAATATCGTGTATAAAACAATAGCCTATAACATAATAATAGCAGGCGGAAATAATAATAAAGTGAGTTAGAGCTGTTAATCGTGCTTTACTTGAGTTAAGAATTTTTATTTTTCGTAAGAAGATTAAAATTACCCATCAAGTGTGGGTGACAGTACGTAAAAACTGATGCTGCTAAATGCATTCGCCAGATTTCCACAGGGCACCAGAGCAATGATCAGGAACGTTATACATGGAAAAGTGGGGGGGGGGGGTGCTTTAGTAAACTTCATCAACCCTAAATCTTACCAGAGATTTTGATGTTCGTTTACCATATCTGCTATGATATAACTGGCTGCTTGATGGCGTCCTTGAATTTGCCCCCCCCCTCCTCAGAAACAAAAATTAAGTTGTTTACTTCAGTGATAAGTTAAAAATAACAGAGCTAAGATGTACGAAGAACGAAAAAAATAAAAAAATGCCAGAAACAAAAAGACATAAGAGTAACTACAAGGATATCTTTCTGTGTGAATAACGGAAAAAACCAATAGGATATGTCGGCAAGTAGTTCCACGCCCAACGGTCTCAGTACTTGTTCCCTTGCGCGAGATTTTCAACAAGTAAACATCATGGGACACCAATGATGAGATGTTACAATGGTTGCATGAGTGATTCTCAACTGGGTCTCTTTATTATTCCTGCTGAGAGAGAAGGAAACGATTGAGGATTGAAAATCACATCCTCGGAAAAAAACGTTTTATTATATGATTTGATGAGAGTCGGTAGCCGGTCCTATAAAAACTCGCAAGCACATGGTCCTAGGCAATTCGGTGCCGATTGGCATAATTTAATGCCGAAAAAGCTACGTGTGTTAGGCCCTTGACTAGGAAAAACCAAACCTTAGGAAAGTGCTAAAAATAATACAAACACAACATGAAAGAAAATTGAGACCAAAACTTAAAAAACATCAGCAGCATCTCTGTTTAAGCGATGTCTTTATGAATTAATTTTATTTATTTAATTTTTTCGTATTTCATGTATAGCAGTGTGGTCTGACATCTTAATAAAATTCATAGCTTAATTATTACAATATTTTAATTAAATTTAAAAGCCAATTTATATTTTTTTTTTTTGGGTTTTCTATTCTTCATAAAAAAGCGGAGCCAGGGGGTTCACCCTCCAAGATGTTTATGGCACCCACATTTAGTTTTTTTTTTTACTTTTTTAAAAATAAACTTGTCATTTGGTCAATTATTGGCGCCCATTTCACATCCCCCCCCCCAAGATTTTACTCTAGACCAATCTTTGTTCACAACATCATTGAAGCAGTGAGCCTTTTTTCCTTCTTCTTCTTTCTTAAGGAGAGTCATCGAGAATGATCTTTCTGAAAAAAAGGCAAAGCTGCAAAAAAAAAAAAAAAAAAAATTACTACAAAATTACCTGAACGAGCTAAAGCACGAAGGGCAGATTGGGCACAGGTCCAGGGGTCTTTGATCTGTTACCACCAGTGGCTCTGAGTTTAATGTGGAGGGCATTGATGCCAGAGTCTTGCATTTTTCAGACACATCCTAAAATGAATATGAAGACAAATGAAAAAAAAAAAAAAAAAAAAAAAAAAAAAAAAAAAAAAAAAAAAAAACAAGAAGTATGTATTGGTTTGAATCCATCACGTAAAAAAAAACTAAACAAAAACTGCCAAGTCATCTTGAGATGTGCAAAGGACAGTCGAATCTAACTTTATTTGACTTGGCTACTTCGTTATTGAGCAAATATTCAAACCCACCTTTAGCTTTGGCGTAACTTTCAACCTTTACCAAGGTGAGTTTTGCCACGATTTAACTCTGCAAAAATTGAATTTTGCAAAACTTGGAATACACAATATAGCAATTATTATTATTACTCTCAGAATGGAAGCAGTTTGTATTCTAATTAGCTTTTGCCCTTCGTCAAGATTTTTTTGCTTTTTATGATAGTCACCAATTTTAATTTCGGCTATTTGCTGCAAATCTGGAACACTTGTACACATCTGTGAAGCTAACACACTACGCCCCTGTTGAGCCAAACTTTCAAACAGAAACAGGGATGTTTTTTGGCTAGGCCCCGCATACCTTGCAACTTGTCCCAGATTTCATCCACACCAGCGAACCGCTGCAGTTAAAAAACTTCTCACCTAAATACAAGATTGCCCCAGACTTTGTTTGGAATGATTTACATCGCGTCATAGTTAGCAGGTTACTACTGACTTCACACAGCCTTGACACATTATTTTTTCATCATAATTTCAAAACTATTAAAACTGCTGAAATGAATTTATATGTTCTCAAAAGACAACATACATGTTTAAACCGATATTGGATTTATTGTCCATTCAGATCGCATGGAAAAAACCAATGAGAAAAACCGGTCGGTACGAGCAGAAGTGTTCAAATTATAGGTACAAAATTTTCCCTAAAAAGCACAGATAGCACTTGTTAGCCAAAGTCTCTAAGCCAAACGTAGTTCTTAGGAAGTATCTTCCTTTTTCGTGTTAGTCTTATAGAAAGCATACCTGTTGTTGGATTAACAACTGATGGTTCTGGGTAAGAACCACTGAATCTCGAACTTTCGCGTGCTTAACAGTTGACATACATTCCACTCTTCAAAAACACTTGCTATTTTTGATCGGACGACACACGAAAAACCGATGGTACTATAGGTAAACTAGAAAGATTCATAGCCCCAAAACAGATCGATCTAAGAGAAGAACCGGTCGGTTTTCCGAAACATTTTTATTGTTTCTCATCGCATCCGAGCCAGACTATTAACAGTGGAACAGGAGAAGGAACAGTGGAACAGGAGAAATGAAAGATGATAGTTCATAAATTGATGTCCAGTGCATGATATTTCCAAAAGTAATAGAGAACAGTCAGTAGTGCTGGTCTTTTCAATTCCTTCCTGAACCCATATTTATTCAGATTTAACTTCTCAAATCATCATAATTTACCACAACATGCATTAGATGGCTGGACCTTAAGATGCCACTAAGAATTTATCACCTGGAATTTTAGAGAAATAACAATTCTGAAGCAAATATTTTCTTTAGTATTTCAAAGAAAGTGTTTGACCTATATAACTGAAACTTTTGTTCACAAAGGAGGGGGAATACAAAAAAGAACTTTACAAATGCAACAAAATTTGTTTACAAGTTTTTTGTTACTTTGTGCGAGACGGACAGTTTTTTTGTTTTGTTCTCGTTTTTTTTTTGGGGGGGGGGGGGGTCAAAACAGGTAGTCCCCCTGACTACGGCCCTGCCTGAAAATCTCTGAAAGTTTGGATTTACTAAGACCAAGTACTGTCTTCATAAAACATTGACAATAATTGTGTTCAGAAAGGGCATTGAATAGGGAATCAAATAATATATTTTCCTTTTTTCTATCTAATTTTCGTCATATAAGCAACTGCCTATGTTATCATCTACCCCTTTTATGTAATTACCTGCTAAATTTCAAAGTAAATTCCCCACACTGAACAAGATTACACCTCTGGTGCAATTCTTCCTATTAAATAAAGAATTAACCATTTGGATCTATCTTCAGTCACGGAAACAATAATTGGTAACCATGACAAATCCCACCATGTTGCAAAAGCCACTAGGAGGTTCTAGATTCCCTTAATTGTAACCAAGTAAGTAAATGTGGACTGCCATGGTGTTTCTTTCGGAGTGGGCAATGGCAAGCAGGTTTTAATAATTTTTTTTTTATCAAATAGTGTTTAGTCCTTGGCGAATGTGCTGAAACCAGGAGAGCCGGCACTTTTTCGTGGCGCTGTACAACTAGGCTGTACTTCTAAAATCTTTTTAGTCTCTATTTGAGACCCTGTTGGTAGGCGGAGAGCTAAAACTTTTCTTACACACCCATGGTCTAAGACTCTTAGTGCATCACCATCAAACTTTGATTATCCGAATTCAACTTTCGCATAAAAATATTGCCCTAGCCACTGTTTACATATAGATTTTTGGTGAAAAGGTAAGATTTGCATATGCATGACATGGCATTACTTGGACTTGCTGCGGAACCAGACGACAACGCCTACCCAGCATCTAGAAAGACTTCGTATGGTTGACTTCCATTTGTTGTAGTCTTGTGCCAGCTCTTCAGCAAAACGGAACCAGCAGCTCTTCCACTTTCTGCCAAACTTCCGAAATCCACCAATGGTATCGAGGTCGTTTTTGACAGTTGCGCCACCAATTCTTCAATTGATCGCCAGGACGTCTGCGTCCAATCTGACAAGAGGAGCAGCTAGAAGCACTTGCTTGATGATGCGGTTAGTGAGTCTTCTCAGGACATGGCCAAGCCAACACAATCTTGTCTGTTTGACAATTGTGGCTACAAAAGTGCTATACAGCCTATTCTAGGCTGTATCTCAGCAACACATACCTCAAATGAAAAACGCAGCATGCTACTTCTCCTTTGAAACGAGGAAGATTTTGGGGTCATTTATATCATATTTGGTTTTGGCTCCATTTGTCACTAGACCAAGAGAGAAAGCAGGGTTGGTTTTACGAGAACCTGTTTTGTGCTGAAACAGGAAGGATGTGCAAAGCCTTGGATGGCTGGCCCCCAGTCCCTCATTGCACTTTTGGCTGAAGAACCATGAAATGGATATCAGCACTGCCAGTTTGAACCATAGAGTTTAGTGGCGCATCCTTTTCCTTGTGCTTTTACAACTGCGTGAACTCTCCAATATAGAGTTATTACTCTTTTGAATTAATATCAATTTAGTGGTCGTGATGGATGAAAAACTTTAAGGCCAAAACAGTTAAACCTCAGTGAGATACACAGCTGGCTTAGCTTTTCAGAATTATACAAAAATTATTCATTTCACTTCTTGATAGGCAGTCTATCATCCATCTTAGGGCAGAACTAAGGTAGATAGACATAGAGTAAGGATAATTCAAATAGTCTATCTGTTCAGTGAGCCATTTGAAGGATTGGAGACTGCAAAAAATAATTCAAAGGTTTGTGATTGACATGTTCACAGGACTTACAGGCAGTTGAGGCTTATGCTAGCAGTTGCTTGACGTATCACCACTAGGAGAACTAGGTAGATAGGCATAGTGTAAGTGTAATTCAAATAGTCTATCAGTTCAGTGAGCCATTTGAAGGCTGCAAAAATATGATTCAAGGTTTATGACTGGCCATTTCCACACGACTTACAAACAGTTGAGGCTTATTGAAAGCAGTTGCTTGACGTATCACACTAGGGAGAACTAAGGTAGATAGGCTTAGTGTAAGTGTAATTCAGATAGTCTATCAATTCAGTGAGCCTTTTGAAGGCCACTGGAGACGGCAAAAATATGATTCAAAGGTTTACGACTGACTATGTCCACAGGACAAACAGGCAGTTGAGGCTTATATTATCAATTCCTTGACGTATCACCACTGGTCAGAACTAAGGTAGATATGCATAGAATAAGGGTAATTCATATAGTATATCATTCAGTGAGCCATTTGAAGGCAATGGAGGCTGCAAAAATACAATGCACAATGCTATGGTGTCTGAGTTTGTATCTTTGCTGGTAACTTGGAAAAGTATCTGAATTATTTTGAGGTCTTTTCCTGTTGTTGTTCACCCTCCAAAGATAGATTTTTTGTCAGGATAGTGTATGTTTGACCTTCTCCAAATGTTAGAATAAGCTCTTTTCACTGGGTATTTTCACAAGCGCCATCTTTTTGTCGCGGTAGATTGGCACGTCATCTATGAGTTTCAATTCTTTATAGTGCCATTCTTTTTCCTTATTGTTAAGAAGCGTACTGGGAACTAGCAGAAGAGGGGAAGGAACCTCCCGCAAGCGACGTAGTACCCGCCGGTATTAAGTTACCCGTAAATTGCGGGAACAGTTGAGGGGGTCCTTACACTTCCCTTGTTCCTAGGTTCCTTCATTCTGCTTGTATTTATTCAGCGTTCGCGGATTGCGTAATATCATTCCGTAGCAAAACGGCGAGCGTGAAGCTTGTGTTAAATGCTGTACTGAACTTTGTTGAGCGGGCGATGAAGGCTGGGAAACCCGATGACAGTATTGTCAAAAGTGCGGTATCACATTCTCCGATTCGGATATATTGGAAGCGAAAAAGGTGATTTGGGATGAAGCCGAATATGCGACGAGAGTGACTGCAAGAGACAAAAAGTTAGGATAATGTCATTGACATAATGAAAGTTTTTAAGATGTGTGACGAAAAAAAACATTTCGCTCCCGCAGTTCGTATTATACCCCCAACCTGATGACGTACCGATTATTCCAGGCGAAATAAGTGCAACTTTGACGAGAAAAATGGGAGAGCTATGCCGAAAGTTCGACAGTTTTCGTCGAGTCTGAGTATCAGCTGCGCAATTCCTATCAGTCCACGCGAGAATAACGGAAAGCATAAACAGACTTACGCCGTAGTTCTCAATCCGCCCCAAGAGACTGACTGATCCCGAATCACGGAAAGACTATTTAAATGGACTTTGCGGACAGACAAGCAATGACATCGTCGAACTGAGGCCTCGTAAGAGTGCTTGGAGCGTTCTCGTGAAAGACAAAGCGACCGCCGATTCCATTGCACAGGCTATTACCAGTACCGATAATTCCGTTGTCGCGAGTAAAAAGCCCCTCTTTCTTCGGGATAATTCGCCACGTCCCTGCTAGTATTTCAGAAGAGGACTTACGCGGAGTTTAGTGTCGAAATGTGTCGAAGCTTCTGGAATAGGCAAAACCAGGTCATTCAAACTGAAGTTGGATTCGCGTGAAGACCTACAGAGTGCAATCAGTCTCCCCCCGTGATTGGGTATGAGCGGCTGCCGAGTCACAAATACAAATTTATGCCAATCCATTGCTACAAGTGTCAATGCTTCGGCCACGCAGCAAAGGGCATGTCCAAATCCGCCAAAGTGCTCCCGTTGCGCTGGGAAACACTCCAGCTCCAAGGACAATCCCTGCCAGAACCCCCTCAAATGTGCTCTATGTGGTTCGGCAAACCATCCCTGTTACGGTTTTTAAATGCCCTGAAGCACAGAAAGCGTTTAAAACAATGAATAATCTTGAACTCAAAGTTGTATCATGAAACATGAATGGTGGGAGTTCTGGCTAAACTACCTCTGGTTGAGCAATTAGTACAAGAATATGACGTAGTCTGTCTACAGGAGCACTTTCTTAAACAGAAGGACTTCAGCTTCTTGAGGTCAATGACAGTTCCAGCGTATTCAGTGTTCCTGCAAAGCGTTCTGGCAGAGGTAGACCTCTCGGTGGCATTTCAATACTGGTACGCAGAAGTCTTAATCCTTCCTTGTACAAGCAGTCTGATTTCTTCGTCGGTGTCCGAATTGCTGATACAGCTCTATTCTGTGTCTATATGCCCACGGATTATCGTGACGATGAATCTGATGCAAGATTCCAAGTTGCTTGTGGACAGATTTGTGGAGCAGTTGACGGATGTGTTACGCAAAAACTGTCATGCATTGTAACCGGAGACATGAACTGTAACCTGTGCGACAACAGCCCGAGAGCTCAGGTTCTGGTAGCTACCTGTGAAAGTCTCCGTGTACTTGAAAATGACTGGACTACACGTAATGTAGCACAACTCCGGCTCTGTATCCTCCCTTGACTCAATGCTGTGCTCTGCAGATGTGAAGACAAACGGAAAATGTAGGGTAAAATTAAGCATCTGTGCTTCCGACCACCTACCCATCTCGAATGTGTTCTGTGTCACTAATAAACCTACTCAGCCCGATGAATGTCACCGTAAATGGGTAGTAAAAATCTGAGTGGCGAAAAGCCGACCCTGCACTTTTCAAGTCCGTGTATGATAATATACTTGAAAAGATTTAAGGTCCCATTTCAAACTGCTTCAACAAGGTTCGCCTGTTCCCGATAATGAGAAGCAGATACTCCTGAACAATTACTGTGCAGAAATTACACATGCCCTACGCTGTGCCGAAAAGGCTGCAGTTCCGACACGAAAGTTCGAATCGGAAGTGAAAATCCCAGTGGTCTCAGAATGTACAGTTGTCCGAGTCTTGTAGTCGATCTAAATTCTGGTATACACTATGGAACGAGTGCGGGCGCCCTCGCAAGGTGTCTTGAATGATATCAGGCTATATACAAAGCGAAAGTTCGCCAAGACCCTTGCTAAACACGAACCGACTTAATGACCAGAATTGCAAAGTGCTTGAAGGTGACCCAAATGCAGTCTGGAAGTATATTAAAAAGAAAAGGAGTCCGAAATCTCGCAAAGAGGAAATTTTGCCAAGTGAAAGTGATTGGAATAAATATTTCACCGCCGAATTCTCACCGCCGAACAAGGCTCTCGAGAAAGAGTTCGAAAAAGAGCTCGACTCCCTCCTAGCGTCAAATGAACGAAGTGTCGGGTTCGTTGTTACTGTCTCTAGTATCCGTCATATGCTATCTAAACTGAAAAAGAAGTATTCTCGAGGTGATGATATATTTGTGGAATGCATCTGGCTATTGGGGGTGATAATGTGTTAAATCACCTGCTCTTATGTACCAGATGATCTTTAACGACTGCGGTCTTGTCCCAGATGTTTTTTGTGTTGGCGTCGTTACACCAGTTCCCAAAAAAGGAATGATCCCAGGAACTGTTCATCATAACCGCCGCTATAACTGTTGCGCCGGTATTCTGCAAACTCATGGAAATGCTTGTTTTTGGTGACCTAGTGAAGCTTGTTATACTCCCGATTCGCAATTCGGTTTAAGAGTGGTACTAGTCGCGAGCATGTTCATTCGTTGATAGCTAATCTTTTGCTCAGTGCTCACGATAATAATGATACACTTGTTCTAGCAAGCACGATGTGCGTAGAGCATTCGACTCCGGTATCCACGCACATATACTTAGTTCTGCTTGTAAACGCGGAGTTGACCGTTCGGTTGTCGTTGTATGGAGGAGCATGTATAGGAGGCTGAGAGTGAAGATTAAAGTCCCCACTCATCGCGGTATGGTGGTATCCACCGTAGTTATACCTGTCCGTAAAGGTATCCGGCAAGGCTCTATTACTTCCCCTCCTCTATACAACAACAGTATTATCGTCCCTCAAGAATATGCCAAAACGTGCTGCATATATCTAGGTATAGACGTGTCGCTCATCAATTACGCTGATGATATACTTAACGTAAGTAGGTCTGTTTCAAGGGCTGAGGATAACTACAATATATTGAGTGATGAATATGCTAAGATTGGCTAACTTTTAATGCTGCCAAAAGTGAAGTAGTTGTTTTTCGTCGCAACGCGAAAGATTCGACCCCGATTAGCGTGCTCCTAGGCGATACTGCGGTGAGCTCAAAGCCATCTCTCACTTACCTTGGACTGCCGATCGCTTCAGATCTGCGGTTTACTCGTGAAGCACTGATTGAGCATTTTTTCAGAAAAGGCACGCAAAGCATACGGACTACTTCTACCCTGCAAACGTATGTATAACCGCCGTATACTCGGAAGGCTCTATTCCGTGTTCGTTATCCCGCATGTTCTGTCACCTCTCGCCGTTTTGGTCTCTTTTCACCGAAACAGATAAGCGCTCAGTCCGTCAGGTTTACTATAAGTATGCAAGTATCTTTAAGTGTTCCGCCATGGGAGAGAAACTCAAGAGTTTCGAAAAATTACAGCGTTTGTGGACCCGACTACTGCAGCTACTGAGCGAATCGTTCGATTTCGGCGTTCGCTCAATCCTGATCATGGTATGTACCGAGCTATCGTAGGCTAGTTTGAATAAGAGTTTAGTATGCTGTATATAGATTGTTATTGAAGTCTTGTTGTTTCTCTTATTGCGTTTTCTTTTTCTCTTTTTTTTTTTCTTTTTTTTTCAATACTCTGTTGTGTAACCTTGTGTTATTTATGATGGGAAATAAAAACCATTCATTCATTCATAATTCAAAGGTTTGTGACTGACCATGTCCACAGGCAGTTGAGGCTTATGCTAGCAGTAGCTTGACGTATCACCACTAGGGAGAACTAAGGTAGATAGGCACAGTGTAAGTGTAATTCAAATAGTCTATCAATTCAGTGAGCCATTTGAAGGCAACTGGAGACTGCAAAATATGATTCAAAGGTTTATGACAGACCATGTCCACAAGAATTGCAGGCAGTTGAGGCTTATGCTAGCAATTCCTTGACGTATCACTACCGCAGAGTCAACTATTCAATCAATAACCAAATTAAATAGCATTAATGAGAGAACACATCCATAGTTGACGAGCAAGATCATAGACGGCCCACTGTTAACTTGACCACTGCTTGCATCTCTTCATAAACAGCTTGGATCAGGTTGACTGATCTTTCCAGCACCCTGTCCTTTGCCATTGTATTAAATAGTGTACTATTGCGCAAAAGTGTGGAATAGGATACATATTACATGGTGATTCCTCCAGATATTAAATTTATTTGAATAGCTTCGTTTAGGGTAAAAAAGGTTAATAAATAGTGCACTGTAGTAATACATATTGAAAAAACACAAACAGAAAGGGACTGAAATAGAAAATCTTACTTGTGCAGCCAACATAGCAGCATATGGAGATGATTCATCTCTGTCAGCTTTCACCTTCATACCACCAGTGACACGGCAGATGGTTTCCCTAATGAAAATAGGCTATAGCTGCTAGCTTCAAAGAAAACCAGAAAACCGTGAGAACTGTTATTTGGAGGACATATGTTCAGTTTATATTTCAATTTATGTTTATGTTTCAGTTTATGTTTCAATGAATCCAAAAAAGTTTTGAAATAAACATTCCTTGAACAAAAAGTTGTCGAGTCTAAATGAAGACCTATCCCTTAGTTACCCCCCCCCCCCCAAAAAAAAATAAATAAATAAATTGAACCTTACCCTTCAAATGACTTCTTGACATCAGGACATCTATGAGACAGATTGTTAGATCAAACTAGGTGATAAGTTAGAACCAGCGTACTTGTTATGCTTTTTGACATCATGGCACAATTATTATTTTATTTTTACTATCAAGACATCTAAAAGAGAATGTCAGATCCTAATGTCAGACTATACAATGGTTTTGCAACCACTGTTCCTTGCGAGGTGTGGCAAAAAAAAGAAAAAAAAGAAAAAAAAAGGAGAGCAATGAGCTATATGTGAAATCGGATAAGTTATGGCGAAAAATACGAAAGGTTTACGATTGGGATTAATTTTGGAGGGTTTTTTGAGAGATAAGATTTATACAGAAGCAAATGGAGTTCTGATGACACCTTCAACTAGTCTCAATTTGTTATTTTCATTGTATCAGCTGCTTAATTTACATAGTGTCCAAAAATGTTCTATAGCCTAGATCTAGCAAACCTGAGAAAAGAAATACTTTAAGACCACAGCATATAACCCCCCTCCCTTTATGCTTTTTACATAACAGTAGACTGAATTCACTTTAAATGGGAACAGGGGAATAAAAAAAAAGATTACCATAATTAAATGTTAACAAGTCTTTAATTTCAATGTTACCACTAAAATTTGCTTTTATTTCAAAACTATTGTAAAGAACAGAACACTGAATTTTCTGAAATAGGAATCAGGGATTATTACACTGAAATACTTCAGCTAATATTTGAAATTTCAATAGGAACCACAGATTATCACATTTAAATATCAATTTTAACAATAAATTTTTAATTGCAGTATTAACAAAAGATCTTGTTACCATTTCAAAATTATTTTAAATAAGCTTTATGGGGAAGATTTGCTTAAATGGGAACCAGGATTATCAGTGGTGTCAAGTTACAAAAATCTAGGAAAGGAGGGGGGTGGGACAAAAGTATTTTTCATTAGAAATAACCCCCAACAAAGGTATTTTTCAAAAGTTATTGGTGGGAACCAGGCTCAATGCTCAATTGACAACACAGGGGATTATTATACTTAAATATTTAGCTATTTATAATTTTAATTTTAATATGGGCAAAAGTTTTATTTTAAAAACATCAGAAGTATCTTTAAGAAAAGCATTCAGAGAATAGTACACTGAAATGCTTAAATGATAATCATGGATTATTATATTGAAATATACTAACATGTACACTGAAACATTTAATCACTAACAAAATATTTATCTTTTGTTGTAAAAATTATTTTCCCCTACTTTTTTGTAAAAATTAATATTAAAATGTAAATCTTAACACTAAAATAGATTTTACTCACCTGCCAGAAAGATCTGTTACATGAACGAAAGTATCATTGAAACTGGCAAAAATATGTGCAACTCCAAAAACTGTCTCTCCATCCCTAACTTGGGGCCAAGAGAAACTTGAACTTCCTCTTTTTGAACCTTTCCTTTACGTGGGGCCATCTTTCACCTATAAGAGGGAAATAATAAGACAAAGGGATATAAAAAAACAATAAACCCAAATAGTTTGAGTAAGGATAGTACGTTAAATTTAAACCTTTTTTTTCATTGAGCATTATCCCTTCAATGCTTGATTGAATATTTCAAATTTAAATTACAGAATAAAAATGTGTTTTTAAAATTATATATAGCCTATATATATATATATATATATATATATATATATATATATATATATATAATATATATATAATATATATATATAGTATATATATATATATATATATATACTATATATATATATATATATATTATATATATAATATATATATATATATATATATATATATATATATATATATATATATAGGGAGAGAAGAATCTCTCCCACCCACCTACTTTTTACAAAATACATTTCTGTGGTATTTTCAGTGAAAAATACTTTTAAGGGTATTTTGTAAAATTTGTAATGACTTTTCCCTCTCTACAAGCTGAAGTCCTTCTGATTAAACTTAGTGGTTTGTTATAAGGATCTTGCTACCCTTATACAGAGGGAAAACTATTTTCAGGCAATGCTGAGCTAGGCCCCCAGCAAAACTTGGTCAACTCTTTTCCCTATCTACAAGCTATAGTCTCTAGATCAAACATGGTTTGTCTCAGAACCTTCTATAAAATTCTGTCAGCCTTGTAATGTAAAGAAGCATACCTAAGTCAATGCTGAGCTAGGACTGCAAAAATTCCTTGTAAAGCTTTATTATGATTTTACCAACTATACAACCTATATTCCTTTTGTTGAAACTCATTAGTTTGTATATGAACCTTTTGTATAGGGGTGTTGTCAAGCCTAAGACAGTGCAAATCTCTTGTTAAACTTTGCCATGGCTTTTCCTCTCTATAAGCAATGGTACTCCCTGACCATACTTGGTAGTCTGACCCTGAGTTTTTTATATTTGAGTCTTGTCAGTCTGATATGGTGGGGAAACTACAATCAAATAACATTGAGCTAGGACTGCACCTATGAAACTTTTTCATTCGTTTTCCCTATCTATAGGCTACAACCTCATTATCAAACTTAGTGGTTTTACTTTGAACCTTTTTGATAAGGGCCTTGTCAGCCTTACACAATCAAGAAGCCATACTCAAGCAATATTGAGTGGGAACAGCACAAACCCCTTATAAAACTTTGTCATGATTTTGCCTCTAGAAGCAACATTCCTCCTGGTAAAACTCAGTAGTTTGTCTCTGAATCTTCTTTTTTAACTGTCTTGTCAGCCATGCTCAGAAAAGAAGCTATGCACAAGTAATGTTGAGCTGGGGCTGCACAAATCCCTTATAAAACTGTCATGACTTTTCTCTCTCTAGAAGCTACAGACTTCCTGATTGAAACTTAGTAGGTTTTCCCTAAACCTTTTTACAAGGCTCTTGTCAGTCTTATACAGTGGGGGAGACTATGCTCAAGCAATGTATGTTGGAACATCGTTGATGTAACAACACAAGTCTACCAGATTTTGTTGCAGCTGGGGAGTGCCAATTTTTATATCATCTTAGGTTGATAGCATATTGCAGCTATGTAGAAATATATCTGGAGCAAGCATGCCCAACTTGACATCCAGCACTGACAAACAACCAATATGACAGAAAGGTATGCAAAAACTAGCATTTCTGACAAAACCTGCCAACAAATTTCACTAGGCCATGAAAACTGCCAAATAGCATAGCTACCATGCTAACCCACTTTTTGCAATTGGATGACAACTTGAGACAATACGAAATTGCAATAGCATTTAGTAGAAATGCTATTTAGTGTCAATAGCATTTAGTAGAGTAGCATTTAGTGTCAAAGAATGCAGATTACTGGGATTGAAATTAGACCATCGATGGACTTAAAATAAACAAGTAAAGGTGATGAAAGAGGTCTGCCTGAAAAGGATTGTAATTCTAAAAAGACTCGCCTCTACAAAATGGGGAAACTCAGCAACTGTATTGGGAACTTTTTACAAACAATATATAAGGCCAAAAATGGAGTATTGGATAGTTGCTTATGGCCATACCAATAAAAAGCAACATGTCAAAATTGGAAACTATCCAGAACATGGCACTCCGGACTGGCTCTTGGCTGTACCCATACACTTCTAGTGATCGTACCAGGACACTAGCAGGAGTTGTCCCTATAAGTGAGAGAAAAGCCAAAGCCACTGTTAAATATTATACCAGGATCCAAGCCTATGGGGAGCGCCACCCATTTTCACTCTTTGTCATGGGAGCGCTAGGCAGCAGAATAAAATCGGGATCGCATCATGGCAAGCTTTTTCAGCACTCTGTCGAAACTGGTCATTAGATCAAATTCAGGTTGATTCTTTTAAGTTCCCTCTTCCATGGAAGTTTTGCCAACCAAATGTCAGCCTAAAGCTTATACAAGACGAAAAGGAGAATATCCCACATCAACTAATTATGGCTGAATTCTTAAGAAAAAAGGCTACACAGTTTAAAGATCATCTGCACATTTATACTTATGGATCCCTAGTAGGGAATGAATCTGCTACAGCAGGAATAATTCCACACACCTCTCTGTCCATTCAAAAGCCTCTCCCATTGAACTCCTCAGTTTTGACGGCCGAACTGGCAGCAATAGTTGAATCACTAAAGACAGTGCAAAATATACCTCACCATTTCAGCAAAGTAGCAATCTTCTCGGATTCTCGGACTGCTCGTAAACTAATGAAAACCTTAACCTGGAACGCAAAGGACACTGATTTGCAGGAGATAAGAGGAACAGCTTATTTCTCTACATAAGATTGACATAGCAGTGGCTTTCCAGCATATTTCCTAGCCATATAGGCATCCACTATAACAAAAAAGTGGACATTCTTGCTGCAGAGACTGCAAAGTCAATCAACCCACAGCTTGCTCAAAATTATTCAATCGCACTTAGAGATGCAATTAGAAACCACCATCCTTATAGAAAGCCTCCTCCTGCTTGGCTCCAATTTTCAAAGAGCCTGAAATAAATCGGGCGTACTTTAAGATAAAAAGCTTAGTAGTAATACTGAGAAGAGCAGAATTCAGATGGAAGCAGTATAGTGACCCAAATTGTAGACTCTGCAACTTGACTAAAGAAACTTTGCAACACCTTCTCTTTGAATGCACTGCAAGTACTCCTGGAATTTATAAACTGCATACCCTATGCCAAATTTACAACTTCCACTAGATATTAACCTGATTGTGGATGCTTCCTTCCCAGCCTCCATTGAAAAGAAGTTTTACAGAGAGGCAATTGATGTGTTAATGAATTTGATGTTCTTTGAGTGAGTAACTCCTTCCGAAGTATCGTAAATTTAAAGAAGAGGGGGTTGACAAGCAGAAGAAAGGGAGGGTCCTGTCGCAAGAACCATAGAGGTACCTGCCGAGTTTACTCTTAAATTGAAGGGAAATGGTAGCAGGACCCTATGCTCCCTTGTTTGGCCTGTATGAAAAAAACAATTTAGTTTTCTCCCCCTCCCCCTGGAAGAACATAAATTTAATGCCATGGAGGAGAATCTACCAACTTGGAAGCCAGAAAGACACCAAATGATGGAGTCCAAGTGATTTCTAATGAAGAAGAAGAAAAGTGCAGTTAAAAGCCGAAAGGAGTCTGTGAACACAACAGCAACATTTTAAGAAATTTAAAAATAAATTTCTTGTGAATTATTGTCTCGATTTATCAGTAGTTGTACCGAACCAATCGTGCTCAAAATCCTCCTCAGGGCCAAACTGTGGTGTTTTCTTTTGTGGATGGTGAAGTTTTCCCCACAGTAGAGTGCAGATGGTCTTGTATCATATTACTATCTTTTCCTGTTTAGCTTAAAGCTTATTCCAATAGGCAATGCAAAGAACTCCCCCTAAAAAAAAGTCCCTCCGGATCCCACCCTAAATACTAATGAAATTGATCCATCTGGGCTGGTCAAGCTCTCTATCACAAAGCTCACATGAAAGCTCAAATTCTGAGAATAGGACAATGATCAGTGTTGGAGCTAATGTCACCATAGATGATAATGGATTTCAAGAGGTCCTTTCTAGGAGCTCCAAAAAAAGGAAAAAAAACGTCTCCAATCAAAAGTATTTCCCCTCCCCCTATCCAAGTTTCTCCTTCCCAAAACTTGGGCATTTACCTCAAAATTACTCCTAATACCCTCTTTGAAATAACAAAGATTGCTACAATAAGGGTTGCAATTTTCAAAATGTTAAAATCAATGTTTTCTCTTAACATTCACCATGATGGATCTTTGCTAATAGCTGTCCAAGATCAGAAATCAGCAGATATAATACTTAATCTAAAATCTCTTCTGAATACCCCAATTAATTCATCTAAATGGAACCCAAAACAATCCCCAACAAAAATAGTAGTATATAATGTTCCCCTAGAAATACCAATTCAGGAGTTAAAAGAAGGGCTCTCAGACAGGGCTGGCAACACAGGCCCTGTAGAAGATGTCACTCAACTGGGTAAACCCGACTCTAATGGATTAAAAACAAGTAGATCTTTCTTATTTACACTGAAGGAAAAAATTAATATCCCAGAAAAGTTATTCCTATTTGGGCAAACCAAACCACACAAGGAATACAAGCCAAAGCCTATCCAGTGTCAGAAGTGTCTGAAACTGGGACACACAACAAATAAATCCAATGAAATTCTCCTAGTCTGTAGTAATTGTAAAGGCTCCCATCCTATAGAGTTGACAACTTGCAACAACACTCAGCCTACATGTATCAATTGTAAAGACCCACATGAATCCACCAATAAATCACAATGCCCTGCATATAAGAAAAGAGCATCAACACTCCAAATAGAAACAGAGAATGCCATTCCATACCCTTTTGCAGCTATGGAAGAAAATGCTGCCCAATCACACCAAATAAAACCCATATTGAAATTAAATAAAACTCCCAAGTCAAACACTCCCAATGCATCAAGTACTCCTTACAAAACACCCTCCTTTAAGCCCCCTAGCTTACATCTCTATCAGAAAGAATCACCAAGCCAACAAGCCTCCTTGCCTATTGAGATGAGGTTGGCCTGGCACCCCCTCCCAACAAGAAACAAACCAGAAACACTACCAGGAATTAATCCCTTAACTGACAAACTGGATGCACAACCAAACATGCAAACCCCAAATATATGCTTATTCATTCTAAACTGCAATGCAGTTCAGGCTATGAATATACAACAACAACAGAAAACAAAAATCATTGCTGAATTGGCAAAAATTTACATCCCTAATCATATGCTCACTCAAGCAAAAAAAGATCTTGCTTTACTATTGACAAAGCTGAACATTGATACACAGTCATATGAAAAATAAATCAACAACACAACACATATCAATACTCCAGTGGAACATAAGATCACTTACAGAAAATAAGTTAAATGAACTAATATCTTTTATGAATAATAATTCCATCAATATTGCTAGCTTCCAGGAAACTCATTTAACCCAAAATCAACAAATTAAGTCTCTGGGATACAGTATCTTGAGAAAGGATAGATCATCAGAAAAAAGGAGGTGGAGTAGCTTTAATAGTTAAAAATAATATAGAATTCTGTGGCATCAACTTTCCCGATTTTGCAAATGATGTTGATGCAATTGGTATCAGTGTTTTGCTGAATAATACAAAAACTTACATATTAAGCTTTTATGACCCTAATGGCCAAACTACAGATGCCATGGATTTCTTCAGCTATATAAATAATTCTAATATGTTGAAAAATATCATTATTTGTGGAGACTTTAATGCCCACAGCCTTTTTTGGGGGAATAAACCAGCAGATAAAGCTGGTAAGTTCATTGAGCGTATGATTTCAAATAATAATGAATTAGCTGTTGCTACCCCTCCAAACATGAATATATATTTCAACCCCAAAAGTGGCAGTTTCTCTACAATTGACCTACAAATTGTGTCCTTAAATATTTTCAATAAAATTTATATAAATAAAATTGATGGTCTATGTACTGACCACTTTGCCATAGTTTTCTCCCTAAACAAACCTGCTGAAACCCTATCACATACCTCCAAATATATCAACACTAAAGCAAATTGGCCTATGTTCCAAATTAAGCTAAATGATGAAGTTACAAGTTTCACCCAAAATTCATGCATTTCAAACGCAACAGCTGACACACATTCTGAAGTTTTGACATCTTTACTAATAAATACAGCTAATCATGCTATCCCCAGGACAACACCCAGGAAAACCTTCCCTAAACATATTCCCAAAGCATGGTGGACAAATGAGTGCCAAAATAAATGGAAAACAAAAAAGGCAGCTAGGAGAACATTCTTAAAAAAACCATCACCTACTACATATTTAAAAAAAATTACAAGCAGAATCTAATCTAAAAAGGACCATAATAAATGCTAAATATAATTAATGGAATAATTTTGCAAATAATCTCTCCAGAGAAACACATGAGCCAATTATACATAAAGTCATAAGCCACATCTGTGGGAAAAGGACTTCCCCCAACCCACTCCTGTATGAGCTTATACATAATAATACCCATTATGAGAATGATAATGAAAAAGCTAAGCTATTTGCCACTCTTTTTGTTAATAAGCTAACATCAAATAATTGTAGCAAAATGCCCCCAATTCCTATGAACCCAAGTTACCTACCTCGCCCAGGATCCAAGTATATAACCAGTCCATTTACAATCCAGGAAATGACTAATGCAATACATCATATTAGGACCAAGACTAGTGGCAGCTATGACAATATACACCCTACATGAATAAAGAATCTCACCCCTTCATACAAACAGGAACTTCTAAATTGTTATAATCATGCTTGGGCATCTTCTAGGTTCCCCAATATATGGAAATGTTTGTCCCTCCTACCAATCCTAAAGAAAAATAAACCCAAAAATAACCCTGATTCTTATAGGCCCATAATGATTACTCCTGTGATGGGGAAAATAATGGAGGAAATGATATATTACCGACTACTCTGGTTTGTTGAAAAAAATAATATGATCCCTCACACTCAAACTGGCTTCAGGAAACACCATTCCTCAACAGATGCTTTCATATTGTTAACAAATGCAATAAATGAAACATTCTCAAAAAATAATATCCTAGTTGCAGCTTTCCTAGATTTTGAAGGGGCATATGACAATGTGAACCACCAAATCCTTTTAATTAAACTTGCAAACCTTGGACTACCCCCCAAGCTAGTATCTTTTATAAAATCTTTCATAGAATTGCAAAGTTTCATTGTCTGTGTAGGTTCAGCCTCTTCACCCCAAAAGACAATAACCAAAGGCCTTCCTCAGGGAGCAGTCCTCAGCTGCCTCCTCTTTGCCCTATATCTCTGGGACATGAACATCCCCCACACGAATCTACAATATGCTGATGATCTTGTACTATGGTCATCTGGCAACACCTTTGAGATTGCGCAGTCAAAGCTGCAAAAGTCACTTTTCCAATTTGAAAAATTCTCTCAACATTCAGGTTTACCCATTGCACCTACCAAGTAAAAATAATCCAATTTCACCGAAAGTGAAATCATGTTAATGCAAGAGTAACTCTAAATGGAACAACTATTCCAGAAGACAATCATATTAATTACCTTGGTCTCATGCTTGACCAAAAGCTTAATTTCCACCTCCACATTTCAAACACAATTAAAAAATGCTATAGAAAAACAATTATACTAAAAAGACTTCTTTCCACACCCTGGGGCTGTAAGGAGAAAACCCTACTCCAGTTCTATAAATCACATATAAGACCCCATATTGACTATGGGCTCATCGTCTATGGTGCATGTGCAAAGAACCAGATGCAAAAAAATGAAACAATACAAAACAATATAATACGTCTCATATTTGGTCTTAGGAAACCCACAAGCACCAAGTTTCTGCTTATGGAGAGTGGATTAACAACAATAAGGGAGAGACATAGCTTTCTCTTGATAAAACATCTTACAAAAATTGAATCAAATAGCTCACACACCCTACATAATTGGTTAAGAAATCCAGCCATGTATAGAGTCATTGCAGATGAGTATGCCAATATTCAGAAGAAGTTCACTGTACCTGCAAAGTCTATTGCACCTACTTTCCCCCAATCCCCTCCATGGAACTGGTCAATCCCCATAATAAATACTGATTTCTCAAAGTGGACTAAAGATTTAACCCCCATCTCTTTTGTCCAGAAAAAATTCGCGGAACTTAATACAATTACTTATAAAAACCATTTCCAAATCTTTGTTGATGGGTCCAAAATGAATGAGAAGGTAGCAAGTGGTGCCTTCCATCCTCACCTGAAAATTGCAATGGGTGAGAGATTGTATAATAATGTATCTATAATGTCTACAGAGTTAAATGCCATAATCATGGCATTAGAACACCTTATGGAAAATAAACCCTTGATTGCTAATTCAAATAATATTATAGTTTATTCTGACTCTTTATCAAGCCTTGAGTTGAAAGGGGAACTAGAACTCTCAATTTCCAATCAAATGAGCCCCTTTTGAAGTTTCTATGACAACGCTTTCAATAAAAACTTTATATTCCCCCAGGTCATAGCTTACAACCCTTGCCCTGAGGGCTGTGGGGGAGGGGTTGTCATCCTTAAAGACCTAATTTCCAAAACTTTCAACTACATTGAATAAAATGGCTATCTAAAAATTTTGATTGGATGTGATTGTGGAAAAGGTGGGCGTGAGAGGGGGGCTAGTTGCCCTCAAATCACTTTTGACTATTAAAAAGAGTACTAGCCCTTTGAATTACAAATCAAATGAGCCCTTTTTCAAGTTACTACAGCACAGATTTCAATAAACACCTTATATGCCCCCAGGGCATAACTTATAACACTTGCCCTGAGGGTTGTGGGGGGGGGGGGGGGGTGTCCTCAAAAAAATATTTTTCTATCTGGAAATCAACTATGCTGAACAATGGCTACCTCAAAATTTTGATTGGATGTGTTTGGGGGAATGATGGGCGTGGGGGGGGGCTAGTTGCCCTCCAATCACTTTTGACTATTAAAAAGGGCACTAGCCCTTTGAATTTCCAATCAAATAAGTTTTTTTTGAAGTTTCTATGAAAACGCCTTCTATAAAAACCTTATATGCCCCCAGGGCAGAACTTACAACCTTTGCCCTTGGGGCTCTGGGGGGTTTGTCATCCTTAAATACATAACTTCCAGAACTTTCAACAATGTTGAACAAAATGGCTATCTCTAAACTTTGATTGAATGTTTTTGGGGAAATGGTGGGCATTAGAGTTTTGACTATTGAAAAGGGCAATTTCAATTTCCAATCAAATGAGCCCTTTTCGAAATTTCTATTACAACTTTCAATATAAACTTTATATGCCCCCAGGGCATAACCTGCAACCCTTGCACTGAAGGCTCTGAGGGGGGTTATCATCCTAAAAAACCTAATTTCAAGAACTTTCAACTACATTGAACAAAATGGATATCTCAAAATTTTGATTGGATGTATTTGGGAAAATGGTGGGCATGAGGGGTGTTAGTTGCTCTCCAATCACTTTCAACTATTAAAAAAGGCACTAGCCCTTTCAATTTCGAATTGAATGAGCCCCTTTTGAAGTTTCTATGACAACACTTTCGATAAAAACTTTATATGCCCCCAGCGCATAACTTACAACCCTTGCCCTGAGGGCTGTAGGGGAGGGTTGTCATCCTTAAAGACCTAATTTCGAAAACTTTCAACTACATTCAGTAAAATGGCTATCTAAAAATTTTGATTGGATGTGATTGGGGAAAAGGTGGGTGTGAGAGGGGGGTTAGTTGCCCTCAAATCACTTTTGACTATTAAAAAGGGTACTAGCCCTTTGAATTACAAATCAAATGAGCCCTTTTTCAAGTTTCTACAACACAGATTTCAATAAAAACCTTATATACCCCAGGGCATAACTTATAACCCTTGCCCTGAGTGTTGCGGGGGAGTGTCCTCCTCAAAAAAATATTTTTCTATCTGGAAATCAACTATGCTGAACTATGGCTACCTTAAAATTTTAGATTGGATGTGTTTGGGGGAAGATGGGTGTGGGGGGGGGGCTAGTTGCCCTCCAATCACTTTTGACTATTAAAAAGGGCACTAGCCCTTTGAATTTCCAATCAAATGATCCTTTTTCAAAGTTTCTACAACAATGCCTTCTATAAAAACCTTATATGCCCCCAGGGCATAACTTAAAACCCTTGCCCTGAGGGTTGTGGGGGAGTGTGCTCCTCAAAAACATATTTTCTATCTCAACTATGCTGAAGTGGTGGGAAAAGGTGGGGACTATGCTGAACAAAATGGCTATCTCAAAATTTTTATTAGATGTGTTTGGGGGACTGATGGGCGTGGGGGGGGCTAGTTGCCCTCCAATCACTTTTGACTAGTAAAAAGGGCACTAGCCCTTTGAATTTCCAATCAAACGAGCCTTTATTTGAAGTTTCTATGATGATGCCTTCTATAAAAACCTTATATACCCCAGGGCATAACTTAAAACCCTTGCTCTGACGGTATGGGGGAGTGTCCTCCCCAAAAACATATTTCCTATCTCGAAATCAATTATGCTGAACAAAATGGCTATCTCAAAATTTTGATTGGATGTGTTTGGGGGAATGATGGGCGTGGGGGGAGGGGTCTAGTTGCCCTCCAATCACTTTCAACTATTTAAAAATAGTTGAATATGAATAGTTTATACATACCCTGAGGTATGCTTAAAACCCTTTCCCTGAGGGTTCTGGGGGAGTGTCCTCCTCAAAAAGATATTTTCTATCTGGTTATCAACTACTCTGAACAAGATGGCTATCTCCAAATTTTGATTGGATATGTTTGGGGGAATGATGGGCGTGGGGGGGGGGGCGGGGGCTAGTTGCCCTCTAATCACTTTTGACTATTAAAATGGGTACTAGCCACTCCAATTTCCAATTGAATGAGCCCTTTTCGAAGTTTCTATGACAAATCCTTTGATACAAAGTGCCCAGGTATGGAGAAAAAAAATAAAAAAATATATAATACATAGTGCCCACATTGTTCTTTACTTAGGCAGCGCTATTGTGCTGCCTATGATAGATGGTTGCTTTGTTGACCCCAGCACTGAGCAGTTTACAAAAAAAAACTGAGGTTATATTTAATGGCCAATAATTCTTAAATAACTTTTTTAGGAGTAAGGCACCATTTTAAAATAAGGACAAAGAAATACAATTTCAGTAGCAATGGATGTAGCAAATCAGCATTTCTTGCCTTGCAACAGCTTAGGTTGCTTAATCTTTTCAAAACATCATTCTCATCCTTATCCATAGTACTAAAATTAATAACTAACATGTACAGCAACAATTTATTAGAAACTGGGAAACAGCTCAAGTCTTTTTAGCATGTATAAACTTGTCAACTATCATAGAATTTAGAATCTGGTACACCTCTTGTCTTTACTGAGCCCAAATGTGTGATACAATCACTTTTTTTTTATTTAAAAAGCTTAAAATGTCTCTACAGCAACAGAAAATAATCCTGAAACTTTTGAGACAGCTGGTTATGTGACTGGTACAGGTAAAAAACTCAAAGATAGGGTTTAAGTACACATCTTTTGACATGTTTTTTTTCTTCACCCTTGGCTACTTTTAATCCTTGTTTTGTATCATTCAAAATTGTATCCATCACACTAATAATTTTCCAAAATGAGAGAAGAGAGTAAAAAAAAACTATTGTAGGTGAAGGGGCCCTCAAAACTAAAATATTAGTTTTGTTTGCAATCTTATCCTGTTTACACAAAATAAGTAGGCACATTTTTTATTACATAAAAAAGTAATAGTTGATATATTGTGCCATAAGTAGGCATTGTAGATTATGATAAAATATATTTCTCTCAATTCTTCAGAGACCTAGTACTGCTAGTACTGCTGCTAGACATTGCCAAGGCATTTGACAAGGTGCCCCATAGTTGACTGCACTCAAAATTATCTGCTGCTGGTATCCACCTCATCCCTTATAGACTGGCTAATAAATTTCTTCACTAACTGCAAGCTAAGAGTCCATAGTAATGGATGGGGTACCACAGGGAACTGTAGGGGAAAGTCAGGTACATTGAGACACAGATACATCAAGACACATGTGCTTTTGACAGAAAACTTCAAGCTAAAAATCTGCCACTACTCACACCTCAAACGCCATCTTTTGGACCATCTGTGAATGTAGTATAAAGGTCACACATGCAACTTTCTATCACAAAATTTAGGTAAGAATTTTTATGTGATTTTTGAAAAATATTTTTGCTTTGCAAAATTCTATGGTACTCTTAGGTAAGCAGCTTCTAGAAAATTGCTTATAGCCCATTAGATAGAGAAATTTATGAGCTTTTTGATGGTATAAATTTTGTTGTTTTCATCTGCCATCTTGTTGCTGATCTAATTTTTTTTTGTAAGTTTGTACTGTTAGAGTACTCTGGGACATGTGTTCTGGGGTACACTGGGACAGGTTCAGTTTGTTGTGTCCTAGGGTACTCTTGCTTGCTTTAGCCTAGAGAACTTTCAAGAGTATGCTTCTTGTCTTATGTTGACTTCTTTCTTTTGTTTTTCTACTCTTGCTGGGCCTTGCATTATTAGGTAGCTACAACAATCCTAAAAAAAAACTCCCAAAAAACAAATATTTCACAATTCAAGTGAATTGTATCCCCCTCAACAATGACTTCATAAAAAAATAACTTCAAATATAAAATCAACAATCCAAATATTCATAAAAATCCTATACTGTTTCTACATTCCCTAAAATTTACTAATTTTTTTTTTCATAAAATAAACTTCACTAATTCAAATCTAAACCCTACAATCCAAGTCTCAAATACTTCAAATCTAAATTATATTTTTTTTTTTTTTTTTTACATCATACAAAATCCTACATTATTTATACATTCCATAAAACTATATTCAATCATAAACCCCATACATTCTATTAAATTTAAATCATTTAATTAAATTTAAATCTTACCTATATATATATATATATATATATATATATATATATATATATATATATATATATATATATATATATATATATATATATATATATCTATATATATATATATATATGTAAACTTAAAAGAACTTAAGCAGTAAAAGCTCACCTTAATGGGATGCCACTTTGAGCAGCTGCTGAAGTTTACAAATGTAAAGCAGTCAACTCTTAGCAGATACGCCATGGCGTTTCATAATGGAACAGATGAAGAAAAAGGAGAGTTTAGTTACACTCCCACCTATGACAACAGGCAAGTATTTACAAGTGAGCAGGAGCTTCAACTTGAAGAGTACATCCTTCAAACAGCCCAAATGCACTATGGTCTCTCCAGGAAGAGAGCCAGAGAGCTTGCTTGGCTTATGGCAAAACAAAATGGACTTGCATATCTATCAAGCTGGGACACAGAAAATTCTGCAGGCAAAGACTGGCTGTGTGGCTTTCTTAGAAAGCATCTGTCAATTTTGCTTTGAAGCCCAGAACCTACAAGTATCCAGAGAAATCTTGGTTTCAACTGTGTTGCTGTTGACACCTTTTACAGGAATCTTGGAGAGTTGTATTCAAAATACAAGTTCCCCACTAGCCAGATCTTTAACCTCAATGAGACTGGGCTCACAAATGTCCAGACCAAGTGGCAAAAAGTGCTGAGCCTGAAGGGAGTAAAGCAGCTTGGTGCTATGACTTCCCAAGAGAGATGAAAGCTGGTGACCATGGTGGACACTATAAATGCCATGGAAGGATTTATTCCAGCCTTTCTGATTTTCCCATGAGCATGTTTTGTAGAAAGGCTTTTTGATGGAGCCCCCCCCCCCAGACTGCTGGAATAGCAAGTGGCAAGCCTGGAAATGCTTGGATGACAAAGGATCTGTTTTTGCTGCATTCAGAGCACTTTGTATTGCATGTCCACCCATCTCCTGAGAATCCTGTCTTGATTCTGATTGACAATCATGAAAGTCACACCAGTTACAATGCAGTTTCATTGGCCAAAGAAAAACAAATACATTTACTTACATTCCCACCATGCACATCATCCAGGTTGCAGTCTCTCAATGTTTTGGTTTATGGACCTTTAAAGACTTACAGGTCACAGGCAATGGAGAACTGGTTGAGACTTCACCCTGGTCAAGCTGTGATAGAATATGAGATTGGTGAATTACTGGGGGGTTGCTTTTCCTAAGGCCTTCTCTCATACTAACATCACTAGTGGATTCTCAAAGCCTGGAATTTTCCTGCTGAATGCTGGAGTGTGGCAAGAGTCTGACTTTCTTTCTGCTTTGTGATGAGAAGACACTACTGAGCCAGGAAATCAGTTTGCCACTGTTGACAAAAATTTACCAGATCTGCAAGAGCTTCAGTTGAGCCAAAGTCCCAGTGCTACAATCCATTCAACCTCATTTGCTGTGCCAGAAGATATTATACACCTGTCAAGAAGGGAAGCTACAAACAGAAAGACAGGCAGGAAGCCTGGAGTATCCAAGATCTTGACTTCTACACCAGTGAAAGACTCAATCCAAGCTGCTGAAAACAAAAGGAAGGCAAAAAAAAGAGAAGAAGGATCTCAAGAAAAGCAAGAAAGCAGCTCCTGCCAAAAAGCCAAAGATTCAGAAGAAAAATACCAAGAGATTGCTGCCTTACAGTGACAAAGGCAGAGATGAAGCAGGACCAAGGGATTTTGAGTGTGACAACAATTCTGACAACTTGTTCTGCTCTGAAGATCTCTGATAGGCAGAAGGAGTCTGAGACTCCCAGTATCTATTCCAGTGACTTTGTTCTAGTCAAGTACAAGGAGAAAAAGGGATCCCAATTCTACACTGGCAAAATGCTTCAGGCCAAGCCAGACAGCTATACTGTCAACTTTTTGAAATGAAACATTCCAGTATGGAGGTTTATGTTTCCAAAATAGTGCAACAAAGCATTTGCTGAGAGCTCAGAAGAAGTGATGAAATTGCCAGTTCCAGTCGTCTCAGGTGGGACTGAATGCACTGCCAAGATGATCAGCTTTGATGCAGACCAGACCTAATACTCTGTTGAATAATTTTTTAAATAAGTTTATTGTATTTTTACAGTTTTATACCATGGAGCATACAAAGTTTTAGTTGATTTATCATGGTGTCCCAAAGTACCCACTGCTCTGACCCATAGTACCCACACAAGCAGTACTCTGGGACAAAACAGGACCCTCTGAAAAATAAGTTTTGTTAATTTTAGTGCAAGCGATAAAGATCTGAGAAAAATCCCAGTAAAAGCCAAATGATTTTGCCACACATTGAGGTTTAATACAAGAAAATTGGACTGTAAATGTAGGAGATATTGAGCTTTAAGTTGAACTAGTCCCAGGGTTCCTGACTCTCCTCTACTAGGCTCAACCATTTTCCTGATGTATATCAATGATATTTCCAATCATGTGGATAACAATATACAATTGTTTGCTGATGATGCCATACTTTTTGGTATTGCTAACCCACAGAAAATCTAACACAATCTAGACAGGCTACTGAATTGGACTCAAAACTGGCTTCTCCAATTCTATACAAGCAAATACTGTATGTGTACACCTTGGACCTAATAACCCAATGGCTACCTACTCAATTTTAAACCCAATCACTAATATAAAGGACCATCTAGTGAATAGAGAAGAAGAAAGGGACTTCAGTGTGATCATTAATGAAAGGTTGAGGTTCCACAGCCCCATCCAAATTGTTGTCTCCCAAGCAAATCATATCCTTAGCCTATTAAAAAGGACCATCAATAGCTGAGGCAACAATATTCATAAACATTTTTAAGGCTCTTTTAGACCCCATCTTTATTTTGGCATGTGCACAGCTGGTACTTCTTACTGGAAAGATGTTAGGCTCATCAAAATGTTCAGATACAAGCAACACAGTACATGAAAAGCCTAAAATACACTTCATACAAGAACCCTCTCAAGGAGCTCAAGTTGGCTACCCTTGTCTACAAATGCATGTGTAGTGATATTAAATAAAAAAAACAAGTTTTTTTAACTGAAAGTAAGGAGCAACATTAAAACTTAAACAAACAGAAATTATTCCATATATGAAAGAGGCTATCCCCTCCTCAATGCCATGCTCTTTACGCTAAAGTTTTTCATTGTAAAAAAAAAAGAGTTGTGAGAAAGTCAAACTTTAGCATAAAGAGCAAGGTGTTGAGGAGGGGACAGCCTCTTTCATATATAGAATAATTTCTGTTCATTTTAAGTTTTAATGTCACTCCTTACTTTCAGTTAAAAAAAACTTGTTTTTTTTATTTAATTTTTGAACATTTTTGAAAAAATGCAGGTTTTGATCTTGGCTCACCATACATGAATAATTAAAACAAAATTTGCATATTAATTTACTTTTATTTGGTTAAATGGCTTTCTCAAAACTTGTTAAATTTTATTATGAATGTTTTTATGAGTAATAAATATATGTAACTTACAAATTAACTTACATAACAAACTTCTATATTCATATATTTTTAATATGTATATTAGGGGGTTCACCCCCTAGTTAATACCTTGTTCTTTAAGCAAAAGTTCAAATTTTGTTCCAATTCTTTAAAAATGACCACTTAATCACAAAGGCCATTAATTAGAATAAATAGCTCTTATGAAAGTACTAAAAAATCTTTGGCTTAAAGAGCAAGGTATTGACTAGGGGGTGAACCCAATCATATATGTAATATTTTCTGTTTATTTAAAGTTTTGATGTTGCTGCTGTTGCAGTTGAAAAACTTGTTTTTTTATATTTAATTTCTGATCTTTTTTTTAAATAATGCTGGGAAGTCTGGCATCCCCTTCATAGCAATGTCCCTTCCCCCATGAAAACTTCCTTCATGGAAAGATCCTCCCACATAACCCCTGACCCACCAACCCCCCCACTACCAGGAAAAATCTCCCCTGAAAACGTCTGTATACTTCCCAATAACCAATACTATATGTTAACATTGGGTAAAGTTCATAACTTTCAGCCCTCCCTCCAGGAACTTTGGGGAATTAAGTCATCCTAAAAGATATACTAATAATATTTTTGAACATGCTGAACAAAATGGCTATCTCAAAATTTTGATTGGGTGACTGGGGAAAAAATGAGCGTGGGAGGGGGCCTAGTTGCCCTCCATTTTTTTGGTCACTTAAAAAGGGCACTAGAACTTTTAATTTCCATTCCAATGAGCCCTCCCACAATATTCTAGGACCACTGGGTCAATACAATCACCCCTGAAAAAAAAAAAAAAATAAACATGCACCCATGATCTTTCTTCTGGCAAGAAATGCAAAATTCCACATTTTTGTAGATAGGAGCTTGAAACCTCTACAGTAGGGTTCTCTGATACGGGGAATATTTTTATTAAGGTTCTATAACTTTTAGGGGGTCTTTCCCCTTTTTTTTGAAAATCAGCCAAATTTTCTCAGGTGCGAAACTTTTGATAGGTAGGACTAAACTTGATTAAACTTATATATTTGAAATCAGCATTAAAATCTGATTCTTTTGGTGTATCTATTTGTATCAAAATACCATTTTCTAGAGTTTCAGTTACCATTGAGCTGGGTTGCTCCTTACTTACAGTTTGTTACCATGAACTGTTTGATGACGCTGACTTATAAACTCCAAAAGGAAAACTCCACCATCTTCAAGGGCAACCACAGTACCAGCCATAACCTCACAAGAAGAAACTCAAAGAAGCTACTGAAATTAAGCTCCAAGAATCTGTCAAATGTATTTTTTTCAAGAAGAGTAATAAACCAATGGAATGAATTGAAGAACTACAGTAATCTAGTCTTATAAACACCAGCTTGACAAGGAGTAGGAGAACAAGCAGTGGAGGTTTGACTGGGAGTCATCAACTCAAAAGCACTACAGGTCTGGAGGGACATCCACCACATGGCTAATGTGGGAGTAAAGTTCATTTGCGATGCAAATGGATGTTATATTTAGATTGGGGATGCAATTCTAGGTGTATATTTACACATTAGGGGGTGGGGGCATATATTCTGTAAATATACAGGCTCCAAGAAATTCTTGAATTTCTTAGAAAAACTAAAAAAAAAACAAGCAAAGAAGTGAAGATAAAGGTTCTCCCCTGCAAAATATCTTAACTAGGATTATTCCACATAATATGGAGTAAGAATTATTTTCTTAATTTGTTTCCTTTTGTCCAGCTGGACTCCTAGGCTTAAAATACTGGTTGGCCAATTGGCTAATTTAAAGATTGGTATATAGGCCTATATACACTGTCAAATTAGCCATCTGGTGGTATCCTGGTCTGGAGGACCTTGAAGCTCTCAAATATACAGTTTGTCCAAGATTAAGCACTGTTTGGGTAGCCTAGGCCACTGGGGAGGAGTTAGTATACTGTGCTATTACCTCTACTTTTTCTGTGTTTCTAAGTTTAGAAGATTGCACAGATGACAGGTTTAGATGTACACAAATGGTAAAATTCTACTTTAGCTACTTTTGGCTATCTTGAAAAGAGGTTACCTATTGAAATTTTGACAAAGCAACATTTTAACTTAATTTTCCAGTTTCTCCTTTTCTCTGGCTTTAGCTTTGAAAATGCTATTACTGTTATTTGAGTAGAATTTTAAGCCATTTCAATGTTTTTTTTTTTAATTTAGGAAATGTATTTTCATATCTGTAAACCCTTATAAATTGAGATTGAACAAAGTTGTGAAGCTGAAAACAATTTGGTTGTACTTCATTTAAGCCAAAGATCTATTTTGCAAGGTTTCACTTTTATAAAACATAGATTTATAAAGGTCATTGTAGGTCAGGACCCTCTATAGAGGGAGAAGAAGTGGAGGTAGGTACTTCAAAACACCTTCTCAGGACACACTTTAGTCTGTAGACCCATCCCTGAAAATTTCATTTTCCTAACCTAACCGCTTTCTAAGATAGGATAGCCAAAATTAGCTAAAGTGGAATTTTACCACACAATTTCCTATGCCTTAATAATAGTGAAGGAGTAGCAATGGGAGCACAAGGACACCTTCCAAAGGACACTAGACTTCAAAATTATTCCTGAAAGCATCATTTTCCTATTAAAGCTATTTAAGACAGCATTTTCAAAATACATTTTGTCAACTATTGTGGTTTATTGCCAACTAGAATCTATGTATGCCTTATTTTAAATCTTGGAGATTTTAGCTAAGCACAATGATTTGACATTGGAAGACAGTCGTCAAGGGAAATTTACTAATTAATTTGAAATTTAAACGATGCTACCTGATAAACTTTTATTTATCCCAGCTTAAATATTTAGCTTCTTAAATTCTTTTCTTCAGTGCACATTAAGCACGTTGCCAGCCGTAAAACTTTTGAGTTCAACCTGAGTTCTTAAACAATTTCGGGCTGTTCAAATATGTTGATAAAAAAAAAAAAAGCAGCCCATTTTATATGGATGTGATCTAGATGAAAGCCAGGCTCACATTCACGCAAACCTGTGTTTTCTTGTTGTATTATTTTAATAGAGTATATTACTGCCTGTTTCTTCCTCTCATCCATCTCTTGTTGAACCTCACGAAGAACACTAGTTCAACTATGCCTTGAGACCGGAACAGAACTAGATGGGGAAATACACTACTTTTTTAACAAAAGTTTGTTTTCACAAGGAAAGGGGGGAAGAGTTAAAATTAGTTCATCTCCCATTCTTCTGAAAACGGGTCTCTATATTTTGACCAACCAAAGAACTACAAACACCTGCAGTCTGTTTTTATTTAACGTTTTACGGACGATTCCGAAAGCTAAGCTGCCAATCAAACTGTTGCGAAAGTAGTTTTTCAAAATAGCATGGAAAAACAGGTTTTTAGGTAACCTAATATTATTTTCAACTTTTAGAGCACAATGAATCATAATTCTTCGTGAAAATTAACATAAATTTTAGATGCAGTTGAGAATTTGGGGGGAAAACCAATTCTAATTTTTTTCATAAAGCGACAGATAAAAATGAAGCGGAAAATAATAAGTTTAGTTTTGGACTCTTAAACTAACTCCTTTAAAACTTTCAATATGCCGTAAATAATGAAAAGGTAACTCGCAGTCGCGATTTTAATTTAGAATAACTTACTATTCCCTCATTTATTCCTTTCACCAATACAATTCATGAAGTCAAGTACCATTGCATTATTTTTTTTTCTTACACCAAGTTATTCAAGCGAGGATACTGTCTATCTTTATTTTTACCCAGCTGAGCATTAAAATACCCTTTTAAAAATATTTTATTTCTACATGTGTTTTGTCGATCTGTTCCGGCAGCTATATGAAGAATTCACTAGAGTCACTAGCGTCTCCGTCAGTTGGTTCTGCTTGACATTAAATAAAAAAAAACAGGTTTTTTTTTAACTGAAAGTAAGGAGCGACATTAAAACTTAAAACGAACAGAAATCATCCTGAATGTGAAAGGGGCTGTCCCCTCTTCAACACCCCGCTCTTTACTCTAAAATTTTTATTGTTTTAAAAAATAAAGCTGTGAGACAGAGTCAAACTTTAGCGTAAAGAGTAAGGTGTTGAGGAGGAGACAGCCCCTTTCATATACAGAATAATTTCTGTTCATTCTAAGTTTTAATGTCGCTCCTTACTTTCAGTTAAAAAAAACTTTGTTTTTTATATTTAATTTGTGAACGTTTTTGCATTAATGCAGCTTTGATTTTGGCTCACGGTACATGAATAATTAAAACAAAATTTGCATATTAGTTTTATTTTTTTGGCTAAATAGCTTTCTCGAAATTTTTTTGTGACGTAACTTATGAATTAACTTACGTAACGAACTTCTATATTCGTATGTTTTTATTACGTATATTAGGGAGTTTGTCCCCTATTCAATACCTCGCTCTTTACGCTATAGTCCGGATTTTGTTCGAATCACAAAGGTCGGTTAATTAGAATAGATAACTCTTTTGAAAGTACTAAAAAAAACTTTAGCGTAAAGAGCGAGGTATTAACATAGGGGCATACCCCCTCATATACTTAATCATTTCTGTTCGTTTTAAGTTTAATGTTGCTCCTTACTTTCAATTGAAAAAACTTGTTTTTTTTATTTATTTTCTTATAGTTTTTTAAATAATACAGGGAAATCCAGCACCCCCTTCATAGAAATGTCCCTTCCCCCAAGGAAACATTCTCCATGGAAAGGTCCTCCCCCGTACCCTCCCCCCCCCGCCTGAGAAAATCTCTGCTGAAAACATCTGTATACTTCCCATTAACCAATACTATATGTGAACAATGGGCAAAGTTCATAACTTGCAGCCATTCCCCCGGGAACCGTGGGGGATTAAGGCATCCTCAAAGACATATTTATGAGATTTTTGACTATGCTGAACAAAATAGCTATCTCAAAATATTGATTGGGTGACTTCGGGAAAAAAATGATCGTGGGAGGGGGCCTAGTCGCCCTCCATTTTTTGGTCACTTAAAAAGGGCACTAGAACTTTTAATTTTCATTCGAATGAGCCATCTCACGATATTCTAGGACAACTGGATCGATACGATCACCCCTGGGAAAAAAGAAACAAACAAATAAACACACATCCGTGATCTTTCTTCTGGCAAAAAATACAAAATTCCACGTTTTTGAAGATAGGAGGCTTGAAACTTCTTTATTAGGGTTTTCTGATACGCTGAATCCGAGGGTGTGATTTTCATTAAAGGTCTATGACTTTTAGGGGTTGTTTCTCCCTTTTTTAGAAAATAAGGCAAATCTTCTCAGGCGCGTAACTTTTGATGAGTAAGCTTAAACTTGATGAAATTTATATATTTGAAATCAACATAAAAATCTGATTCTTTTGATGTATCTATTGGTATCAAAATTCCGTTTTTTAGAGTTTCGGTTACTATTGAGCCGGGTCAATCCTTACTTACAGTTCGTTACCACGAATTGTTTGATATAATATTCTGACTGATACCTCGTAATTAGGATAGAAATCCTTCCCAACCTAAGAAATACGTAAAAGCTTCGTTATTCATTATAAGCCGCACCCCCTACCTTTGTACCCAATCCTTCTTACACGAATCTATAAATTCTATACCACGTAATTTCTTATTTCCTAGCCATTGGGAATCCTGCAACTTATAGAAAATCTAGTTCAAAACGTCTGAATATGTCACTCAGAGTTTCAATACAAAAGTTTTCGTTTAACGTCCCAACATTCCATGTCATAATTTCTATATTATTTAAGTCACTAAAATTATCATGTCGACAAAAAAAATAGTGGCCCCCCCCATAATGTTAGTGACTGATATATTTTTCTCACGTCTACACAAAGCGATTAAGTCGGTTGAACAGAGTTTTAGTTGAACAGAGGCTTTTTCCAAGCCTGGACCCATTTTATTCACTAGATGGTTTCTGCACTTTGTAATGCTCTCCTTCGGAGCGTCTCCATTTGGGGGCACTAAGCAAAGACCAAATATCAACAAGAACAAGCGTCCCCGCACAAGCAATCTCAAGCCTACTACGTGTAATTCATAATAAATTCACGCTTACATATACTATATTACAATAAGGAGCCGATCCGTTATAAGTAACAAAGCTAGAAAGAGGGTCTTCATCCTCAAAATGCCCATTTAACAAACAAAACCCTAATGAAGCGTCTATTAATCTAAATCCAGTGTGATTCTGTGATATTTACTGAGCTGCAATTTAATCTTTTTAATGATATCCAGTTATACCAAAACTTCAGAAACATCTGGCCAATCGTTAGGCAAGGGCGAATACTTCTTGTGATGCATGTCTGATCTAGAATAGCTTATGCTCAGGTGTACTTGGTATTAACCTGTTTATATTCATGAATGGTAAGTAAAGAGTGATAGTGGCGTCAATTCACGAAAATTTAGGTGCGGGAGGGGCGAATGTATTTTCTAATATCTAGGAGGCGGAGCATATTCGTAGTTTTTCAATGAAAATACCCCCAAAGGCAGTTTCCAATGAAATACCCCAAATAGGAGAGTCCCCCCCCCCCCCAAATGACACAACAGCAGCGAACTTTGTCAATAGTAGCTGAAACTCAGCAGAACAGAAGTTTCCGGTGAAAATACAAATATATACAGTAAAATAACATACTTCGTATGCTGATTCCAAAGACGTAAAATTCATTGACTTCGAGAATAATGTTTCAAAAGTTATATGCATAATTGCATAATGAAATTTCAAATGACAATTCAAAGCATACTTTTTATAAACGAGTTCAAAGGAATACGTGCGATTTTAACAAATTATTACAAATTAAAATTACAAGCAAATGATTTCTTGTTCTTCCTTGTAATACGGGGAATTCGAATTCAAAAGAAATGGCATATATTTATATTATTTTTAAATGAGTGTTTACAGTCACATTAAATATTCTACATGAAATTTTATAAAAATGGTGAATCAGCATAAATAATTTTCACTCAGTCATTTTGGTTAAACATAGTTCGTTAATCATTATACTATATTTCAAAAGATAACATAGGCCTTTGTTTGGAGAAGGATGCTACGCTGTTCAAATCGTTATATCTGGTAGGCAGCACTGGAGTCATCATGGAGAGACATTGGTGCCACCTTATGTGCCATTCGACGTGGGAACACCAAAGTCAAAGTAAATTGTAATAAAAGACATTTTATTTCTTTTTCTGGGATTTTCATGTTTAAGCTCGTCATTGATAGATATGCTTTATTATTGACTATTTGTGATCCCACTATTTTCGTACTTCTTAGTCATATTTGAGTTTTAGTTTTCTCACTATCCGGGAATCACATTTGGTAATAGCACACAGTATAGAGACTTTTAAAGACATACATCTCAAATAGTTTACTACTACTGCTACTAAAAGCCCACTGCAGTACCATGGCCAACACAGGCGCATACGCTCCTTTTCCATCCCGCTCTATTTGAAGATTAATAAAAAAACTTTTTCCACAAACTAAGTGTTTCAAAGAAAAGTAAAGATCTCCATTAAACAAAAAATGAGCAAAAATAAAATCAAATAATCTACTAAGCGTGAAACTACCACAAATCAGGATCGATAAATAAATGAAACCCAAAGCGAACATAAATTACAACAAATAACCGAGTCAAACTAAAAAAGAGTAGAAATTAACATAAGTTGTGCTCAAGACCCCTATGCCTTCCCAAGGCCAGAAGAAAATTTGCGCTTCACTGAAAAAATAAATGTTTTTACTTTTATAACTTTGATAAATCAAATAATTTTAACATTTTGACTACTAAATATCAGTATATGTATATTAAACTGACAATGCATATTCGTTTGTATTTTTTTCAAAAGGGCACTAGCAATTTCAATTTCCAGTCGAATGAGCCCTTTTTGAAGTTTCTACGACAACGCGTTCTATAAAAACCTTATATGCCCACAGGGCATAACTTACAACCCTTGCCCTGAGGGCTGTCGGGGGGGGGGGATTGTCATCCTCAAAAACCTAATTTCCAGAACTTAAAACTACGGTGAATAAAATGGGTATCTCAAAATTTTGACTGGATGTGTTTGGGGAAAAGGTGGGCGTAAGAGGGGGGTTATTTTCCCTCCAATCACTTTCGACTATTAAAAAAGGCACTAGCCCTTTGAATTTCAAATCGAATGAGCCTATTTTGAAGTTTCTACGACAACGCCTTCTATACGAACCTTATATGCCCCCAGGGCATAACTTACAACTCTTGCCCTGAGGGCTATGTGGGAGTGCCCTCCTCAAAAACATAATTTCTATCTGGATACTACACTGAGCAAAATGGCTATATCAAAATTTTGATTGGATGTGCTTCGGGAAATGGTGAGCGTGGAAGGGGTGTTAGTCGCCTTCCGATCGCTTTCGACTATTAAAAAGGGCACAGGCCACTCCATTTTCCAATTGAATGAGGCCTTTTCGAAGTTTCCACGACAAGTTCTTCAATACGAAGTACCCTGCTCTAAAGGAAAAAATAATAAATAATACATTGTGCCAACATCATTCTTATATGCCCCCAGGGCATAACTTAAAACCCTTGCCCTGAGGGTTGTGGTGGAGTGTCCTCCTCAAAAACATATTTTCTATCTGGAAATCAACTACGCTGAACAAAATGGCTATCTTAAATTTTGATTGGATGTGTTTGGGAGAACGATGGGCGTGGGGGGGGGCAAGTTGCCCTACAAATACTTTCGACTATTGAAAAGGGCACCAACCACTCCAATTTCCAATCGAATGAGCCCTTTTCGAAGTTTCTACGACAACTCCTTCGATACGAAGTGCCCTGGTATGGAAACAAAATAATATATATAATACATTGTGCCAACATCGTTCTTTACTGAGGCGAAGCGATTGCGCTGCCTATGATATTTGTAGATCCCAGATAGATGGCCAAAAAGCAGAATCTGCCCCTCTTCACTTGTAAGATGTGACCTAACAGTGGACCTAACCATCTTAACATTTTGTTAATTACGGCCTTAAAAAATGGAATCGAGCCTGAAAAAATCAAATGAATGTCGCCCATTTTCTGCTCTGACATTGCTACATTGTTAATTTATTATAGCAGTTATAACTATGGGTTTGTTAGCTAAAAGATATTAACAATAAAAAGTATTGTATTAGTTTTTGCAATGCTAATGAGTGAAAATGCAATTCTCTAGCGGAAGTTAGTAACTTGAGCTCGTCAGGTTAAAACGAAAATATTATAAAAAATGTTTATAATGCAATTTTTTTAATCTCTAAATTCATTATAAACTAATTTTTGTGTCCTGCTACCAGGAAAGATTAAAACTCTAAAAGACTAAAAATAAAAACATGGGGTGGCAATGACGTTAAAAGTTGCCTTTGATTAGTTATGAAATCTCATGAGTGACCAACAATTTTCTTTTAGTGAACTTGCTATTAATGATTTAATTAGGAATAAAGGTGTTAGTTGGTAAAGAATGCTATAACAGTTTTCAACACAAGTTGAGTTTTAGGAAAAGCTGAGAATGAGGCAAGTTCCTTAGCGCAACATCGTCCCTGCTCATATCGAATCTAGTTTTTGATTCTAGTGTAGCACTGTAGCATTCTCGGGTAACAACATCTTTTCAGCTACTCTCTGCGTACGATACTTTGCCTAAAAAGACTGAATACATGCAATCTACAAAGTTGACTGTAAATCAGCAATACTTGCAGACTATAGTATTGTCAAATTTGTTTTTTGTTGGAAGGGGGGTGGAGGTTTAGGCTAAAAAAGTATCTAATAAGCGCTGTTGATTCACCGACAACATCATAAATACTAATTTAGAGAATAATGCTGCTAAACGGAGGTGTAGATTGGCGGTTTTTTAGTATTGCTATGTATTGAACTAGTCCTTTACGTCTTGGCAATCCTGTTCGTTTGCAACTCTATACAATTAACTTTTTTTTTGCAATCTCGAGGTTTTTTCTCTGTAATTTCATCTATTTTCCTAAGTTTTTCTGGATAGAGCCAGTGCTTTGTCATATTTTCTATAAATTATAGGTTCAGTAAGTTAGCAAACTTGTCAGTGTCTATGATTTCTCCATCTTGTTCTGTTTTCAGTTTCTTGATACATTGTCTATTGTGGTCTTGGCTAGAGCTGTACTGCCAAAACTTCTATGGGTTTATCTTTTCTTTATCAACAGGCTTGGATTCAAGTCTTGTTTGCAAAGCCCAAATCAAGTTTTTAAATTTGTTCTAGCTTAGTATTAATATTTGATTATTATTTGGGACAGCTAAATTGTAATTATGAGATAATGTGTTTACCATTTGACAACATTAAGGGGCTTCCTAGGCCACTCAGCGTGCCCTTAGGTGGCGATAGAAGAACGCCCTACAGATATGTAGGGTACCTACATAGGAGGCACGGACCATGGGGGACCTTGTCCCAGGGATCCATAATAGAAACTGGGGCACCCTCGCCCGGGTCCATAAATACAGGTGGAGGAGGAAGGATGCCCCTCAAATGCACACTCAACAGGGCCCACCGGCATGTCCAAACGTTCCTTGAGTTACGAATCTTCCCCCAGTAATGGGTTAAATTGCATGGTGACGCAGAAAACCATCGCGGGAGGATCCTCTAGAGGAGGACAACTGCGGCAGGGCTTAAGATCCAGATTTATAGACAATGGCCTCTGCAAAGGGCTGCCCCGACCTTTTTGAGGTACCTCCAAGACTTGGGACCTTGCGGTGAACTCTAATCCCACCTGAGGAGTGGCGCCCCTCGAGGAAATTATAGCCTAGTAACGACACAGCATTCGTACGGTTCTGATTAATGATTCTGATTAATGGATAATTATTCTGAGCTTTGTCTGTTTTGACGGGCGTTTTCGGGCTGAAAAACCTCTTCCTAGCTGATTTATCAGTAGTATGCTTAGTATGGATTCCATGACTTTATGTTCCTTCCCATGCTATTTGGGGACATTATGTTCCTGGTCATGCTATTTGCATAGACCCATATACCTTTTCAAAGAGAGTGAGTATCCTCTCACACCTATGTTCCCTTGGTACCTTTTCAAACAAAGTGATAAAAAAACACGTCTTTAGCAACTTCGTTCATCATGATAGTGTATAAAATTTCAATTGCACATGGAATTACACAAGAATAAACAGTGCAGTTTGACGTGCACATTGCAAAAAGCAACCAATCCTTTTATATTATATACCTATAAGTGATCAAACACGTTTTGAAAGTATAATTGAGATTGTATAACGCAACCAGACGGGTTTTTCAGGCACTTTCATCATAACGTGTTTTTTTGTTTTTTTTACCAAAAACTAGAAATTGTCAAATTGCGTAATCAAAGAATGGTCTCATTCTAGAAATACTGGTTTACAGCTAGTTATAATCATGTTTTTTTGCTATATATATCGAGCAAATCGGTCATTCTGGATCAGTTGGTTAATAGAAGTTGTAATAAACCTATAAGAATCAATTCGCTCGTTCTAATGGACAATAAAAGAATTATAATGGTAAGTAAATATACATTATTCGTGGACTAACATAACCTTTTTTTATTCCTATCTATTATTTGAGTTTCACACAGAAAGGGAACTTCTGTAACTATGCAAGCTTTCAAAGTATACAAAAATGATAAAATTTGCATTTTGATAACAGCTGTTTTGATTAGAAAGGCTACGTGCTTTCTCGTGAGATTACATTTCACTGCGCTCTCAATTAAGCAAACTTAAAGAGAGGATCATTGTCCAACTTAGCCAATAATCAAGGGTAATTATTGTAGAGAAAAAAAGAGGAGGAGGAGGAGTTGGGAAAAGGGGCGCCCCCTATTAATATTCTGAATAAATGGTGGGGGGATATGTGACTGATGCGTCAAAAACTGCACTTTTATGCCTACATGCATTCATAGCTTAACTGAACTTAATAATTGGGGTTAAAAATAATGCTACGAGGGGGAATTCAGTTTTGAAGGATGTGTAAAAATGGTACTTATTTCATACCCAGTAAACATCTGATTTGAAATGCTTCAGATCGTATATTTTTCGCTAGCTTCAAAGCAGATTGCCAGGTATAAAGATATCTGGGTAAAATAGATTTCGCAACACTTTCTATTTTTAACTCAACAGATAGCAATTATCTTCCGTGTCATATATAATTGAGAGACGATCATTGTTTACTCGGCTAGTGATTTATAATCAGCTACTTGTATGTACACGTGTGTCTTTACTAAAGGGTTTTTTTTCTATGTGTTATAGGATGATTTAAGCCTATAAGAATACAAGTTACCTAGTGAATAACTAAAAATTGATTTTTTCTTTCCAGGATTCTGATATTCAAGCGTCAAGTCAAAAACGACGAAAACTCAATGACACAGAAGAGTTCAATTTTGAAGATATTTTAGGGGAAGGTGACATACCATCTTCTGATAATTTGGATATATTGACATTAGACGATTTATTGGTTATGCTAGATAACATTCAAAATCCTCAAGAATTCCATTCTTCCCACAAGGACCCATCGTATGAAACACTAAAGCCCGTTGGGGAGACTAGCATGAATTTGAGGAGAGATACCGTGATTCACTATGCCTCACGAGCGGTTTCTACAGCTGTTATTTCCACTTTAAGCACCATTTATCAGATAGCATTCAACTTTATAGCGCAAATTAATCGGCATTTTACCCGCCTTTGCTTCGTGTATCCTTCAATGGAATAAGAACCTTCTCGTGAAATTTTTTGTCCATATTTCATTTGAAGTCTTAATTTAAGCAAAATTAAACGATCATCCTTTACTCGGCTTGTAATTTATAATCAGCCTCTTGTATGTACGCGTGTGTATTTACTAAAGGGGGTAATTATTGAAGGACAAAAATGAGGGGAGGGGGGCAAAAAAAAACTTAATCAGATAGTGCCTTAATATTGATACATGACTTTAGTAGGTGGTAAACATCTGACTAGACATGTAATACTTCTTATTGAACCAATGGCAAATATTTTTATAATGTACTTTACTTTATTGCTATTACAAATTGTAGATTTTTAAACGGGTAGATTTGTAGGAAAAGGAATCTGCTTCTAGTCTGATCGCTATTTTTTATGGATGGCTAGAATTGTAGGAAAAAGAGTCAGTTTTTTTTAATGAGGTATTAAGACAATTATTGAGTTGATTTTTTTTTACTGTATTTTATTGCTATTAGTCAAACGTTACGATGTGCGTGTGTGAGCGTGTACGTGTGTGTATGTGTGTGTGTGTGTGTGCGTGTGCATGTGTGTGTGCGTGTGCATGTGTGTGTGCGTGCGCGCGTGTGTGTGTGTGAGAGAGTGCGCGTGTGTGTGTGTGTGTGTGTGCGCGCGTGAGCGTGTGTGTGTTTGTGCTATTAACAAAATTTGTAATTTATTATGCACTTGTTTTATAAATAATGCTATAAGCAAAAATTTGTAATTTATTATGCATTTGTTCGATAAATACGAATCCAATTAAGAAAAAAAACATTCGTTTGATAAATAATATGAATATAAATCCGACTAAGAAAAAAAAAATAGTTTGCTATAATTGTGATAAAACTTTCCTCAAAGAAAAAAAAACTCAATCCATTCATTTTAGTTTCAGGGGGAAGCTACAAAATCAACTGCCTTCCCTGGCCCAGGTCTTCAGAATATCATGGGTAATTGTCCCCTCTCGCCGGAACAATCAGATGATGTTAGTGAAGGTAAATCGTTTACTATTCCCCCGGATTTCCAGTTTACAATGGAAGAAATGAGTAGCCTTATGGAAATTGTTGGACCTAATGTTTCCGGGGACATTTTTGACGATGACTTTATTATTAGTGAATTGGGTCCTGTGCAAATAGGTGCAGGACATGAAAATAGTGTCGCGTCCCCGGAACTACGTGAATTTTATTTGTTAGAGTCTGCTCTAGGTCACTTGCAAACACATAGAGTAGATTTTAACCCCTCCCCCCCCGAGGAAAACCTGGTTGACGGGAGTGTCATTTTAACAGACCCTGTAAATGTTCTTCATACCTACATCGACCGAATTCGAGCACTTATTGAGATTCAGATTCAGAATTGGGGGGTCAGGAGGGAATTAAGGCATCAGTAAATCAAAAAGTTTATATACAAAAGAGGACATCAGGGGACATTTTTTATTTTCATTTTTCAACTGGCAGCCAAACTTTTTACCGTGGTCTAAATGAATTTGAGGATAACTTTTTCAATTGGGTCAATAAATTAATATCAACTTTGGACACATTCAACGAGAGGGGAAGCGGGTCCACCATTTTATACATTTAATATATGGATCTGAATCTCAGTAGATTTAAAAAAAACTTTATTTTAAGGGGGGCGGGTAGAAAAATAAAATGCCATCCAGATTTGTCGGCTACAGGAGGGGTTCAGAGTTTAAGATTTGACACGGGGCTGCAATGCTTTAAATATGCATTTTTAGCAGCAGCCCATAAAACATTGAAAGATGATTCAACAATGAAAATCTCGACAGACTTGCACGTAACGGTGGAGACAATTTCCCTAAAGTAAATTTTGATTGTTTAGAGGGAAAGTATAAGGTGTCCTTAAAAGAAATAACTATATTTGAAAAAGCAAATGGAAATCTCGGGATGGGGGTGGTTGTTCTCCAGTATGACACAGAATTTGTAAATGGGGGAAAGAAACCGAATAAAAAAGGGGTTTTATATTCAGTTAGGACACCGTTGGTAGATAATGTTAAAAATTGGGTTTGGATTATCTATGAGCCTCCCAAAGATGTAAATTCCTACGGTCATTTTTTCCCTGTTACGGCAATAAGTCGACTCTTATCTCAAGGCAAAAATATAGGGAACGTCACTATTGCCCCATATGTCTTTCCTCATTTAAAATTGAAAGAACATTCACAGATCACATGATATATTGCAAAATTCATGGCAATCAAAGAATAGAAATGCTGGCAGAAGGCAAAGATACTTTACAATTTAAAAACTTCCAAAAATCCCTGCTACAGGTTGATAAAGTGTCTTTAGACTGTGAATCAAGACTGTTGGAGGTATCGGACCCATCAAGACCAAATATAGTCAAGGAACACAAACTAGTTGCGTGTTCCTATGCGCATGCCCATCGCGATTCCAACAATAAAATGCAATTGGAAGAGTTTTTTTTTACTATGGATGAGGAGGGTAGCACGGAGAAGCTATTGGTGTGTTTAATAAAAAAGCAAACGGTGCAATTTCACGATTGTGTCACACCAACTACCCAATGTCATTATCAGATAAGGAGCAACGGGCACTAGAAAAGGGGACAATTTGTTGGGTTTGTAGGAGTGCTCTTGCCCCAAAAGACGCTGTCTAGGATCTCAATCATCTTATTGACCCCAATTCAACGGGGAAGGTAAATTTCGGGGGTGGCCTCACAATTCATGTAACTTAAAAATTAAACAGCAACTCTTTCTTCCGGTTTTTATACATAATTCTAGCTACGATCTGAAGTATGTGCTACCAGCAATGACACATCTTCAAAGAAATGGAGTCGTGGATGATGCATGGGTGATAGACAGCTTTTTCTACAAAATCATTCCTAAATCATCGGAAAAGTTGCTTGTTTTGGAATTTATATGGAGATATGTTGAAGACGACATTGAGTACACGAATAAAATTCGCTTTTTAGATTCCTAGAGTTTTTTCCCCAAATCATTGAGCGAATTAATTCAAGTGCAGAAAAACGATGACGGCTGCAACGCTTTCCCCCTTCTCAAGCAACAATTTCCAAATAATTTATATGATTCGTTGACGGTCAAGGACATATATCCTTATGATTATTACTGCTCCATGTCGAGATTCGCCGAGGAAACTATTCCCTCGATCGAATCGTTTTACGACAGTCTACACGATCGTAGGTGCACCCCGATGAATACATTTCCCGTGGTATGTTTGTAAGTCCGAAGGTGTACTTTATACAGACACACGACGAGGAAATAAAAAACGTTGCAAAGGAGTACCCACGCGCTATGTGGATAAGAATTTCAACATGGACGTCTATAGGAATTGTATTGTTGAAAATACAATTCCACGAGAATTCGTGGAACAAAACATCTTTTTTGGATTTCTTGAACTTTAAAGCGTGCTCTCAACCAGTACTAATTCACTTGCTTTGAACTTGACCTAGTTTCTTGATGTTCATTAATTCACTGCTTGAACTTTAATTTAATTCAGTGACTTAGTTTGGAATAAATAACAGTGGACTTTTGGTGAATTGACCTGAACTTAACCTTAACCTAGAATATTGATATTCATTAATTCACTGCTTGAGCTTGAATTTAATTTAGTGACTTGTTTGGAATAAGGATTAAGTTTGAAATAAATTACAGTAAATTAAATTGCGCGAAGGAGGATCCTATGTGAAATGAAATGAATTTTGGCGCAATCCGCGGTGATAGATTGTGAGCGGTTATGAACTGTTATTTTTGGATATAAGATCACCGAGGAGAACACCTTCCGTAAGCAGAGATTTTATCTGGTAATAGTTTTACTGAGGCAAAGGCGGGGTAGTGGTTTGGGGTAGCCCCCTTCCATTTCCTTAGCGCATAATACCAAGTCAATATTATAATAACATAATAATATGTTATTATTATTAATTGATAAATGGCTGCCGTGACTTCTGAAAAGTTGTACAAGACAGGGTGCAAAGTTTGCAAAGAGAGCCTCAGTCTCGAAACCAGAGGAACAGTTATTTGCAACACATCTTCTGGGGGTTGTGGTCGCCTCTGCCATAACCACTGCGAAATTCTTCAGAGCATTGAGAAAGACAGTATTATAATATATCAGTGCTCTGACTGCTGCGAGAAATTTGCTGATAAACCTGCTTCCCCGTAGATCCCGCCTCCTTCAGAGACTCTTGTTTATTCACCAGTTTTAAGTTTTTTCCGGCACTGTCTACAGTCAGGAATTTCGTCCGCCTCCTGTATATCTTCGTGTGCAAACTTCTATTCTAATGATCATCTTGATCAAGCTAGAAGCCTCATAACATCTCTAGTGAACCCCACGCATAAACTCCTGGCACGTCGCGGCCCCTCTGCTAAGCAAAGCCTGTCACAGGATATTTTAGACATCCTTATTTCTGAGGATGCAACCCCTCGCTTGCCAAATTTGAAATTCGTTATGACTGCAAGTGATGCGATACCTGCGATAGATACGGATCAAAGTGCTCACTTTAGCCGTGCCATTCAAACCTGGGACCCGCATGTTTTTAGCATAATTGACAAACTTGATTAGGTCACAAGTAAGGTAGCAGAGACTCCTGCTTTGGTGAAAAAGTGTTGTGACGGAGTACAGAGCGAGGTTTTGAGCTGTATAAGTAAAGAAAAACTGAATGATAAATCCTGGGCTCCGCTGAATAACGAGTCAGAAACAGCGGGTCTTGTAGTAGATTCACCACCACAAGATTGTGATGATCCCTTAAAGCGTGAAGCATTTCTGAAATCGTTGGATGGAGCTGATGGTATAGTGCGGATTTCACTTTCTAAGGAATCAGGATCCCAGCAACAGAAATGGGTCATTCATACGAAAAGACAAAACGCCAAAAACTTGAAAGCCTGTTTGAATGAAAAGGTCGGTAAAACTGAGGTTCGCAAATCGAGAATTGTTGGTTAATTATCACGAGTGGACATCCCGATAAATCCAGAGAGTGTGTGTGCTTCTAACCAAGGTATCGAAGAGATACAGCGCATCGGTGTTTCGAAATCATATCGTGTATACTTCCGTTCGGCGACGGCCAAGTCTCATTATTTGCGTCATGGGATTCACATTGGCTACGAACATTTCCGACTTGCTGATTATAAGTTTTTACCGCGAATGTGCTACAAATGCGGGTCGCTAGAGCATATATTGTCGGGCTGCTCTAGCGTGGAACATTGTCTCAAATGCCTTGGTAGTGGACACTCTCATTCTAGGAACAACCCTTGCCAGAATGAACCTTGTTGCTTCCATTGTGGATCTCATGAGCATACTGGATTTAGCTTTCGCTGCAAACGGTTAACCGAAAAAGTTGCAAAGAATAAAAAATGATTAGTGCACAGATTATATCTCTGAATCTGAATGGTTTTGGTGATAAACAACATGTATTGCAGTCTATGCTGCGCGATCTGGATATTTTGTGTCTGCAAGAGCATCACCTTCTGGACCACTCTACTAGTCTTCTTTCGAGCCTGTCGCAGCAGTTTAAGTGTTTTGTATCTCCAGCTACACCTACAGGTGGACGCCCATCAGGAGGCGTTTGCATTTTTAGTCGAGAGAATATTCCAGTTTCAGTGTTTGCCGTTAATCGTTATTTTGTTGCTTTTCGAATCCCAGGGATTATTGTTTTTCGTGCTATTTACCAACAAATTATCATACTATTGATTCGGATTTTGATTTCAATTTTGCATGTTTAGAATTATCGCGATTTGTGGCGAAAGTTCCATCAGATTTCCAGTGGCTTATTTGCGGGGATTTTAACTGCAACATTGCTATCTCTGATGTCCGCTCTTCCGCTCTTTTATCTTTGTTTTCGGTTTTTACTATAGTTTCAAAAGATACGGATTTTACGTATGTCCATAATTCTGGTTCCTGCTCTAATCTAGACCATGTGCTTGTTTCAAACGCAGCGTTATTACCACAGCCTGTTCATGTTGGATTGGATATGCCTATTAGTGACCATTTTTACCTTTCTTTTCATTTAAATATTCAAATTCCATCTTTTAAAATTATCCATCGTTCTAGTCAAATTGTAAATAAAATGATCTGGGATCGGGAAAAGATGTGGAAATATCATGAAGAATCAGATACACTTTTAGCTAAAATAATTGTAAATTATTCTAAGGATGTTGATCAAATTGACATTGATCAATTTTACCTTGAAATTGTTCATAGTTTAAAAGTCGGGGCTAATAAAGCATTTAGGACTGATTCGTTCCGTCGCAAATCTCGTTTTTTAGGTTGGAACCTTAACCCGATTTTAAAGCAAAGCCAAAAGAATGCATCTCAAGCTTGTTACCTTTGGAATTGCGCGGGAAAACCACGATCTGGACCATTTTATGATGGTATGAATTTAACTAAACGCGTTTTTTCGGGCTGAGTTGCGTTTGCATAATGAAATCATAAAAGATGAAGTTGGTTCAAGGATTACTAGTGATAAGAATGAGCTTTGGAGTTTGGTTAATTCTAGACGTCGTAATAATAATTGTTCACCAGATTCTAATAGTTCTCTGAAACTAGATGATTGGATAACTCATTATAATCATGTTTTTTCATCCGGTAATGCGGCAGTTGAATCACGGCTTGACTCTTTATTATCGGAAGAAATTTCAAAGCCCCGCCCAAATAGTAAAATATCTGTTTCTGTTGATAGATGTAACGGTAGCAAATAAAGCTCTAAAAAGTAAGCATTCTTTTGATCATGATGGTATACATTCAAACCATATAAAATGGGCATCCCCCAAAGCAATCCTTCTCCTCGCTACTCTTTTTACAACCATTCTTTCTTCTGGAGTTCTTCCAACTAGCTTTTCTCGTGCTACCACTTCACCCCTTTCAAAAAAGGAGGGAATAAGAATCGATGTTCTGATTACAGGCCGATTACTGTTTCGTGCCAGATTAGCAAAGTTTTTTAGTTAGTTTTATTAAAGTATTTGGAGTCTTGTAGCCAAGGCCTGAATCAAATTGGGTTCCGCAAGGGTCTAAGCATGGATGTTGCTCATACCCTTCTTTCAAGAATAATATCCTTTTGTAAGCAATGGGATAGAGTTTATACACTTGCGTTAGATTTTGCGGCGGCGTATGATTCAATTATCCATTCTTGGGCTATGACTGCGCTTCTGAAGAATAATGTCCCACTACCAGTAGTTTTGGTTTTAAAAAAGTGGTATGGCTCCTCTCGTATTCGTATTAAGTGGAAGAATCAGTTTAGTGATTATAATGTTAAGTTATGTAGGGGGCTGAGACAAGGAAGCATTATTTCTCCTTTGATTTTCAATATTACTGTTTCGGGGCTATTTGATCAAATTCAGTTGATTTTTATTTATGGTAAAGGTTATGTTCTGTCGTGGATTGCTTACGCAGATGATTTACTCCTTTTGAGTTGATCGCTTCAGTCACTTCAACAAAATGTTGATTTTTTAGCAAAGGTTTTTAGTGAGCATGGACTTGATTTTCGCCCTGAAAAGTGTCAGTTTTTAATTCTTGGTCCTAAGGCTAATGATCTCGTTAATTCAGAAATTTCTGTTCGTATTAATGATAGTACTTTAAAACCTTTGGAATCTTTTTTATATCTTGGTGTGCCTTATGGACCAACTTTAGCTCTATGCCGTGCTTCTATTTCTAAAGCAGTTAAAAGTAGAATAGCGTCTAGTTTCGGGGCAGTAATTTGTCTTCGCGATCTTCTTTCTAGGAAATCACTGGCTCGGGTATATAATACAGTCGCTGTGCCTCAAATTTTAGTTTTTTCATCGCTTCTCCCGTTTTTTAGAATTAGTAATATTGCGCATGTAAAAACGACATTTTTAATTTTGCTAAGTTCCTTTGCCGCTTTTCCAAACCTGAATCAAATACTTTTTTAATGAATACATATAAAATAAAAAACCCTGTTGATGTTTTGGAGAAAAAGCAAAAGAAATTTTTATCCAAATTAAATGTTTTTTCTCATAATTTATATAGAGCTGGGCACGAAGCTTAATTTATTTTATTTGATTTAATTTTTGAATGAAGTGTTAATTTGTGAAGTGTTAACTTTAAGTGTAAATTTATTATCTATTGAATGAAGTGTTAATTTGTGTGGTAATTTTGATTGAAGGCCTTTGCGTACTTGTTGTTATATAGTTTGAAATAATTTTATGGCCTGTTGATTAGCAGTTATTATTTTTATTTATTTTTTTTACTCTTCGTATTCGGAGGAAATAAAAAGTTTGAACAGGAATTGTATTGTTGAAAATACAATTCCACGAGCAAAATTGTTGGCAATTCGTTCGCTGAACTACAAGAACTTCACTGTAAATATAGAAAAAATTGCCATGAGTACCATTTCCGACAAAGTCTATGTTTGTCAATACGGTGTGACTACCCTCCCCCTGGGGCACTATTTAACTTCCGACCGAGCCGAATTTGTTAGCCATAGGGAAAGTCTCGGTTTGAGTAAAGTCTAATAAATTTCCCCAAAACCTTGGAGGGGCCTCGTGGCCTGGGGGAGGGGGGGGGGGGCTCACGGCCCGGGAGGGGGCCGCCCGGCCGGCCGCCAGCGGGGGGGGCGCCACTACAAAAGGTATTTTTTTTTACTTAGAGCAGATTTTTTTTGTAAATACACATGTTGTTGTTGTTGCATTCAAATTAAAAATGATGTAAAAAAAGTGATATTATTTTAAGTGTATTTTTTCATTATTGTTGTTTTTTTATAAATAAATAAAGTATATTTATTAAAGTGCTTTTTCTAGTGCATTTTTAAAATAATTTTTTTTTATTATAAATAAATTTAAAAAAAATCAAGAGTATTTTTCTTGTTTTTTTCTGTAATGTATTATTTGTAAAGTGCTGTTTTTTTGTTAATAATACAAGAAATATGATTCTTTATTGATTTTGTTATTCTTCTCATTATTCCTGAACGTACTAGTAGGGAAATTATTTAGTCATTAGACAACTATAGTCTACAGTTAGTTGTAGGTGAACTGTTGAAAGGAACATGTATCAATTTAAAACACCATTCAGATCGTTTCTGTGCGGTCCATCAATGTCAGGCAAAACGACACTCTTAACTAAAATAATTACAAATTGCGATAAAATGTTTGTGGAAAAGCCGAAAAAAATCTACTATTGTTACAGTATTTGACAGGAGTCATACGATAAAATAAAAGCAATTGGCATAGCGGGATTGGTGCAGATACAATTCATACAGGGACTTTATGTGTTCAACATTATTGAACCAAACTCTTGGCTGATTATTGACGATCTGGCTGAATCTATTGGACATTGGTCCCAGGAAATGCTGCAATTGTTCACCGTTCGCTCTCATCATGAACAGATTTCCATTACTCTGGTTCTACACAACCTCTTTCATCAGAGCAAATGTATGCGAACACTTGCATTGAACTGCACCTACTATATCATCTACAGAGTTGTTCGTGATTCTAGCTCGCTAATAACCCTCAATAAACAAATATATCCGGGGCACCTAAATTTCTGCTCTCAGCGTACAATCAGGTAACTAATAAACCCTACGGCTGTATCCTATTGGATCTTAATCAAAATACACCCGAGGATTTGCGTGTAGTCACAGATATTTTTGACAATGAAATTACAATATATCTCCCCGTGAACAGTAAAAAGACCTATTAGTTGCTATCATGACACTGAAGAAACTACATGAAAATTGACATTTATTTTCAGTTCTAAGCACTTCAAAACCCCCACTTAGGAAAGCCATACTCAAACATGGTGTTGACAATGATTTCATTAATCTAATATCCGAACTTTGTTTAAATTTGACCGAGGGCAATGTTCAACTCCCAGAAGTAGTTAAGCAACAGGCAAAGCAACATCGTTCCATTGTACGTATATTGGCCTCTAAAAACAAAGGAAAGAATTTTAAAAGGAAACGTCTTCTTCAGGCGGGCGGTAGCTTTTTCACACTTTTACCGATAATTGCAGGACTTGTAAACCGTTTTCTCTAGAGAGAATGGCCAAGCCCTATAAATTGACTCCAATAGAACTCGCTCTCTCACCCGTGGAACACTTTGAGGACAATCTGAGTAAATTCATTGACAACGAGAATATGGAGGATGATAAAAAACTGCTTTTACTTCAAGATGCACTTCGCCGAGTGGACAAAAATAAGCCCTATCGTGCGAAGGCCAGTGGTATTGATCACAAAAAAGAACCATCTCCTCAGGATTCTGCTGTTGCTGCTGCTGCTGAAATGCAATTAAAGAAGGAGGAATTGGATTCAATTGTGTCAAGCATTGGAAATCTAGTGCCCCACTCATATCGTGAACATAGTAAACGACTCATAACATATCTCATGGAAAGTGGTCAAGATCATATTCAAGTTGATAGCAATGGGAAAGGGATTATAATTCACAGCAAGAGCTATAATCTACTTGATTTAATCTATGATATGGTTACAAATCGTAAAGGACTAATATTATTTGACGCTCATCTAAACAACTTTCTAAATACATTAAACTTCCCCAAAAGCCTTATTAGCAATAGGCAAATTCTAAAAAAATTAAATGAACATGCACCCTCAACACCATTAAAATATGAACATGAAGAAGAAGAAGATTTTAAATCAATCCTGGAAAATACTCAGCAGCAACATTTTAAGAAATTTAAAATAAATTTCTTGTGAAGTATTATCTCAATTAATCAGTATTTGCACCGAACCAATCGTGCTCAAATCCTCCTCAGGGCCATACTGTGGTTTTTCTTTTGTGGATGGTGAAACTTTCCCCACAGTAGAGTGCAGACGGTCTTTTATCATTGTAATATCCTTTCTTGTTTTAGTTTAAAGCTTATTCAAATAGGCAATGCTTAGAAGTCCTCCAAAAAAAATGTCCCCCCAGATCCCACCCCAAATACCAGTGAAATTGATACCCATCTTGGCTGGTCAAGCTCACTATCACAAAGTTCACATGATAGCTCCAATTCTGAGAATAGGACAATGATCAGTGTAGGGGCTAATGTCACTATAAATGATGATAATGGGTTTCAAGAGGTCCTTTCTAGAAACTCTAAAAAAAGGAAAAAAATCTCCCCAATCAAAAGCATTTCCCCTCTCCCCGCCCAAGATCCTCCCTACCAAAACTTAGGAATTTACCTTAAAATTTCTCCTATTACCCCCTTTGAAATAAAAAAGATTACTGCAATAAGAGTTGCAATTTTCAAATTGCTAAAACCAATGTTCTCTCTTAATATTCACCGTGATGGATCTCTGCTAATAGCTGTCCAAGATCAGAAATCAGCAGACACAATAATTAATCTAAAATCCCATATGAATACCCAAATTAATGCATCTAAATGGAACCCTAAACAATCCCCAACAAAAATAGTAGTTTATAATGTTCCCCCAGAAATACCCATTCAGGAGTTAAAAGAAGGGCTCTCAGATAGGGCTGGCAACACAATCCCAGTTGAAGATGTTACCCAACTTGGTAAACCTAACTCTAAGGCCTAAAAACAAGTACATCCTTCTTATTTACACTGAAGGAAAAAATTAATATCCAAGAAAAGTTATTCCTATTTGGGCAAATGAAACCACACAAGGAATACAAACCAAAGCCTATCCAGTGTCAGAAGTGTCTCAAACTGGGACACACAACAAACAAATACAATGAAATTCTCCTAGAGTGTAGTAATTGTAAAGCATTCCATCCTAAGGAGTTGACAACTTGCAACAACACTCAGCCTACATGTATCAATTGCAAAGGCCCACATGAATCTACCAATAAATCACTATGCCCTGCATATAAGAAAAGAGCACTAACACTCCAAATAGCAACAGAGAAGGCCATTCCATACCCTTTCGCAGCAATGGAAGCAAACGCTGCCCAACAATACCAAATAAAGCCCGTAATGAAACCAGCCAAATACCCCCAAGTCAAACGCCCCCAATGCATCAAGTACCCCGTATAAAACACCATCCTCTAAGCTCACATCCCTATCAGAAGGAATCCCTATCAGAAGTCAACAAGCCTCCTTGTCCGGTGAGATGAGGTCAGCCTGGCCCCCCGTCCCAAAAAGAAACAAACCAGTAACACTACCAGGAATTAATCCCTTAACTGACAAACAGGATGCACAACCAAACATGCAATTCCCAAATATATGCTTATTCATTCTAAACTGTAATGTAGTTATGGCCATGAACATACATAAACTACAGAAAACAAAAATCATTGCAGAATTGGCAAAAATATACATCCCTGATGATATGCTCATTCAAGCAAAAAAAGATCTTGCTTTACTATTAACAGAGCTGAACATTTATACACAGTCATATGAAAAATAAATCAACAACACAACGCATATCAATGCTCCAGTGGAACGTAAGATCACTCACAGAAAATAAGCTAAATGAACTAATATCTTTTATGAATAATTATTCCATTAATATTGCTTGCCTCCAGGAAACTCATTAACCCAAAATCCACAAATTAAGTCTCTGGGATATACTATCCTGAGAAAGGATAGATCATCAGAGAGAAAAGGAGGTGGAGTAGCTTTAATAGTTAAAAATAATATAAAATTCTGGGGCATCAACTTTCCAGATTTTGCAAATGATGTTGATGTAATTGGTATCAGTGTTTGGCTGAATAATACAAAAACCTACATAATAAGCTTTTATAACCCTAATGGCCAAACTACAGATGCCATGGATTTCCTTAAATATATAAATAATTCTAATATGTTAAAAAATATCATTATTTATGGAGCTTTCAATGCCCACAGCCTTTTGTGGGGGAATAAACCAGCAAATAAAGCTGGTAAACTGATTGAGCATATGACTTCAAATAATATTGAATTAGCTGTTGCTACCCCTCCAAACCTGATTACATATTTCAACCCCAAAAGTGGCAGATTCTCTACAATTGACCTACAAATTGTGTCATTAAAAATTTTGAATAAAATTTATATAAATAAAATTGATAGTCTATGTACTGACCACTTTGCTATAGTTTGCTCCCTAAATGAACCTGCTGAAACTCTATCACATACCTCCAAATATATCAACACTAAAGCAAATTGGTCTATGTTCCAAAATAAGCTAAATGATGAAATTACAAGTTTGACCCAAAATTCATGCATTTCAAACACAACAGTTGACACACATGCTGAAGTCTTGGCATCTTCACTAATAAATACAGCTAATCAAGCTATCCCCAGGACAACACCCAAGAAAACCTTCCCTAAACACATTCTCAAAGCATGGTGGACAAATGAGTGCCAAAATAAATGGAGAACAAAAAAGGCAGCTAGGAGAGCATTCATAAAAAGACCATCACCTACTGCATATTTAAAAAAATTACAAGCAGAATCTAATCTAAAAAGAACTATAATAGTTGCTAAATATAACTACTGGAATAATTTTGCAAATAATCTCTCCAGAGAAACACATGAGCCAATTATACATAAAGCGATAAGCCACATCTGTGGGAAAAAGACTTCCCCCAACCCACTCCTGTATGAGCTTATAGATAATAATACCCATTATGACAATGACAATGAAAAAGCTAAGCTATTTGCAACTCTTTTTGTTAATAAGCTAACATCAAATAATCGAAGCAAAATGTCCCCATTCCTATGAACCCAAGTTACCAACCACGCCCAGGATCCGAGTATATAACTAATCCATTTTCAATCCAGGAAATGAATAATGCAATACATCATATTAGGACCAAAACTAGCGGCAGCTATGACAATATGCACCCTACATGGATAAAGAATCTCACCCCTTCATACAAACAGGAACTGCTAAATTGTTATAATCACGCTTGGGCATCTTCTATGTTCCCCAATATATGGAAATGTTCGTCCCTCCTACCAATCCTAAAAAAAATAAACCCAAAGATAACCCTGAGTCCTATAGGCCCATAATGATTACTCCTGTGATGGGGAAAAAATTGGAGAAAATGATCTCTTACAGACTCCTCTGGTTTGTTGCAGAAAATAATATGATCCCTCAAACTCAAACTGGATTCAGGAAACACCACTCCTCAACAGATGCTTTCATTTTGCTAACAAATGCAATAAATGAATCATTCTCAAATAATAATGTCCTAGTTGCAGCTTAAATAGATTTTGAAGGGGCATATGACAATGTGAACCACCAAATCCTTTTAAATAAACTTGCAAATCTTGGACTATCCCCCAAGCTAGTATCTTTTATAAAATCCTTCATAGAAGTGCGAAGTTTCATTGTTTGTGTTGGTTCAGCCTCTTCACCCCAAAAGACAATAACCAAAGGCCTACCTCAGGGAGCAGTCCTCAGTTGCCTCCTCTTTGCCCTATATCTCTGGGACATGAACCTCCCCCACACGAATCTACAATATGCTGACGATCTGGTGCTATGGTCATCTGGCAACACCTTTGAGATAGCACAGTCAAATCTGCAAAAGTCACTTTTCCAATTTGAAAAATTCTCTCGACATTCAGATTTACCCATTGCACCTACCAAATCAAAAATAATCCTATTTCACCGAAAGCAAAACCATGTTAATGCAAAACTAACTCTAAATGGAACAACTATTCCAGAAGATAATCATATTAATTACCTAGGTCTCATGCTTGACCAAAAACTTAATTTCCACCTCCACATTTCAAACACAATAAAAACATGCTATAGGAAAACAAATATACTAAAAAGACTTATTTCCACACCCTGGGGCTGTAAGGAGAAAACCTTACTCCAGTTTTATAAATCACATATAAGACCCCATAATGACTATGGGCTCATCGTCTATGGTGCATGTGCAAAGACCCAGATGCAAAAATTGAAACAACACAAAATGATAAAATACGTCTCATATTTGGTCTTAGGAAACCCACAAGCACCAAGTTTCTGCTTATGGAGAATGGATTAAAAACAATAAGGGAGAGACGGTTCTTTCTCTTGACAAAACATCTTACAAAAATTGAATCAAATAGCTCACACACCCTACATAATTGGTTAAGAAATCTAGCCATGTATAGAGGCATTGCAGATGAGTATGCCAATATTCAGAACCGTTCAATATTCAGAAATCAGTTCCCCGTACCGGCAAAGTCTATAGCACCTACTTTCCCCCAATCCCCTCCATGGAATTGGTCAATTCCCATAATAAATACTGATTTCTCAAAGTGGAATAAAGATTTAACCCCCATTGCTTTTGTCCAGAAAAAATTTGCTGAACTTAATACAATTACCTATAAAAACCACTTCCAAATATTTATTATGGGTCAAAAATGAATGAGAAGGTAGCAAGTGGTGCTTTCCTTTCTCACCTGAAAATTGCAATGGGAGAGAGATTATATAATAATTTATCTATAATGTCTGCTGAGTTAAATGCCATAATCATGGCATTAGAACACCTTAAGGAAAACAAACCTTTGATTGCAAATTCAAATAATATTATAGTATATTCCGACTCTTTATCAAGCCTTGAGTTGCTGGCCTCAGCTCCTCAGTATAAGTTGGACATTGACACTCATCATTGTCTCAGTATTATAGATAATCTTGCTTCAAGTGGCATAAGAACTTATTTTCAGTACATTCCTAGCCACTCTGGTATAAGTGGTAATCATCAGGTTGATGAAATAGTAAAAAATGTTATAAATATTGACCAGCTAAGTGGGAGACCAATCCCGATTAGAGATATTTATCGATGGAGACTATCAGATATTAGTTTTAATAAGATTAATCCTATCCTTTCCCCCTTTCCCAATAAGTATTTTTCTAAAATTTATCATAGAATTCGTTCTGGAACAAATGGACTAAATTTTCTTGCATTCTCGTATAAGTTTTCTAATTCAAGTGGTTCAATTCCCCTGTCCCCTCTTTGCAGGCATTGTAATATGAATAATGAAACAATTGACCATTGCCTATTTGAATATAAATAAAAGTTCAAATAGGGATAAAATCCTTTTAATAGACAGTGATAGAAATTCACAAAAATACCAGATATTTCGGTCACATATACAGTGACCGTCATCAGTAGTAAAACTAAAATAAAACAATTTAAATCAAAAGTTTATATACTAAATAAAATAACACTACATATTATTTGAATCTCTAATTCTTTTCAAAGCAAAGGCGGAAGCTATTCTCTTTGACCTTCTTGGATTCGGTTCATTAACGTTCAATGATACAACATTTGGACAAAGGTCAACTACATTGGGTGAATTGAACTTTACTCTCTCAGATTTTAATAAATTATCATAGATAGAGTCCAGCCCATATTCACCTGTATCACGATTCAAAGCAATATTCTTGAATAAGATTTTCTTTATTTCAAGAATTTCACGAAAATTTTGCTTTAAAAACCCCGATCCCTAGAAATCAAAGAGACATTCTCGAACAAAATAAAATGGTCTGGAAAATTAAAAATATGTTCTGAAAGGGCTGAAGTGAAATCTTCAGACTTAGAAACTTGCTTTAAAGCCGAAGAAATAGAATCTTTGTGTTGTAATAATCTCATTTCCAAACTCTGGTTAGTACGTCCCACATATGAGCTTCCACAAGTACATGGGATCTGATAAACCCCACTTTGTTGCCCCAATGAAGTTTGATCCTTCCCAGAATTTAGAAAACTACCCAAAGTATTATTACTCTTTAAAGCTACCCTTAGACCATTGCTTTGTAAAATTCTTTTAAGTTTTTCACTTAGCCCGGGTACATATGGTAAGGAACAAAAAACATCCTTCTCCCGAGTTGTCTCCAAGACTTCCTTAGAAATCTCTAGAAACCTTTTTCTTCTTTTTGAAAAAGTCTGGTTAATTAACCATTCTGGATACATGTTACTTATTAGTATTTTCCTTAGAAAAGACAACTCCTCCTCAACAAATTTTGGCGAGCAAATATTAAAGATCCGATCAGTTAAAGAAATGATCAAACCAATTTTTACTTGGCGAGCGTGACCGGAACTATAAGACAAAAATCTATTGTTATTTGTCGGTTTTCTGTAAATTTTTAAAATCCAGACTATTTTGATTTTTCAAAAGAAGAACATCAAGGAAAGGAAGTTTCCCATTCTCTTCCAATTCAACGGTAAACTTTAAATCCCCTCCCAAACAATTAAGATGTTCCAAAAATCCTTTTAATTCCTCCTCCCCATAATCCCATACTGAAATAATGTCATCCATATACCGGCCCCAGAAATATGTTTTAAAAAATATGAATCTAACGCAATTGTTTCAATATTCTCCACAAAAATATTAGCTAATAAAGGGGATAAAGGGGCCCCCATAGGTAAACCATTTATTTGTTCGAAATACTCCCCTCTAAATTGAAAAAAATAAGAGAACTTATTGCACAACCTTACTAAATTCATAATTACAGAAACTTCCAAATCTGTTTTGCCACTAATCAAATCCAAATTTCTTAAGAGCTTTCCTTCTAGAAGAGTTTCGGCTGCTTCTACATCAATATTTGTGTACATTGATACAATGTCGAAGCTTGAAAGCAAAGAATTCGAAGAAATTTCTACTTTTTTCAGTTTTTCAACCAAATTCGAAGAATTCTTAATATACGAAATTTGTGTAGACAAAAGTGGTTTACAGATTGACACTAACCATTTGCTCAAAACACTTGTTGGTGACCTTGTACTTGACACAATTGGTCGTAATGGTAGGTTAGGCTTATGAATTTTGGGAAGTCCATATAATTTAGGGCACAAGGAACTGCGTGGCAGGCATTTGTAATAGAGTTGAGGTGTAATTTTTCCTTCATCCTTTAAGCACTTCAATTCTTTCTTAAACTTATTTGTAAAAGAGTCTGTTGGATTATACGATAGCTTCTTGTATGTTTTTTCATCCTCTAGTAAACTTCTTAATTTTGATTCGTAGTCCTCAGTATTCATCACAACTAAAGTGTTACTCTTATCTGCTTTTGTAATGGTAATTGAACTATCCTTTTTCAAGTTTTTAAGAATTCTTATGTCGTTGATGGTCGTACTAGGAAAATTCGGTTTCAATACAAAATTAGACAGGGTTTTTACGGTAGAAGCTCTTACTAAGCTAACATCTTTTATTATATTTGCGTTTTTATGCAAAGATGTTTCTATTGAAGAGATAATGTCTTCCACGGGGACTTTATCCGGTTTAAAACAAAATTTCGGACCCTTTTCAAGCACTGATTGTTCTTGTATCGTTAAAGTTCTTGATGAAAAATTAACCACACCTGGTCCTAGAATTGACGAAGGTATTACCGCATTATTTGTTGATAATTTCGAAAACTTTTTTAGCAATCTTTCTCTGGAAAGGCGAAAGTCATGATTGAAGTGATTTTTTCCTGTTTGTTGAATTAAACAAAAGTCACTTACACTAACCTTTTTTGATATAAGATTTTCCAGGGAAAGTTTATCTCTCACTATTAAAGCTCTTTTTCGACTTTTATCCTTAATAATGTGATTTAAAGCCTTGAAATGTAAGCTTCGTTCAAACTTTTCTTCCTTGAAAGTGCCCAAATGTAAATTGAATTTTAGTGAAGGTGGTACAATTCTCATCTTCTTACATCGTAGAAGAAAATCCTGTTGGTTGATAACATTTGCATGTTTTTTTTGAGTGTTTATATATTTACTCACAATTTTGGTCAAATCATCCCCATAATATGACGTAGATAATTTCGGAGACCACACTGCCTTTCCATGACGATAAATAAAAGTTCAAATAGGGATAAAATCCTTTTAATAGACAGTGATAGAAATTCACAAAAATACCAGATATTTCGGTCACATATACAGTGACCGTCATCAGTAGTAAAACTAAATAAAACAATTTAAATCAAAAGTTTATATACTAAATAAAATAACACTACATATTATTTGAATCTCTAATTCTTTTCAAAGCAAAGGCGGAAGCTATTCTCTTTGACCTTCTTGGATTCGGTTCATTAGCGTTCAATGATACAACATTTGGACAAAGGTCAACTACATTGGGTGAATTGAACTTTACTCTCTCAGATTTTAATAAATTATCATAGATAGAGTCCAGCCCATATTCACCTGTATCACGATTCAAAGCAATATTCTTGAATAAGATTTTCTTTATTTCAAGAATTTCACGAAAATTTTGCTTTAAAACCCCGATCCCTAGAAATCAAAGAGACATTCTCGAACAAAATAAAATGGTCTGGAAAATTAAAAATATGTTCTGAAAGGGCTGAAGTGAAATCTTCAGACTTAGAAACTTGCTTTAAAGCCGAAGAAATAGAATCTTTGTGTTGTAATAATCTCATTTCCAAACTCTGGTTAGTACGTCCCACATATGAGCTTCCACAAGTACATGGGATCTGATAAACCCCACTTTGTTGCCCCAATGAAGTTTGATCCTTCCCAGAATTTAGAAAACTACCCAAAGTATTATTACTCTTTAAAGCTACCCTTAGACCATTGCTTTGTAAAATTCTTTTAAGTTTTTCACTTAGCCCGGGTACATATGGTAAGGAACAAAAAAAATCCTTCTCCCGAGTTGTCTCCAAGACTTCCTTAGAAATCTCTAGAAACCTTTTTCTTCTTTTTGAAAAAGTCTGGTTAATTAACCATTCTGGATACATGTTACTTATTAGTATTTTCCTTAGAAAAGACAACTCCTCCTCAACAAATTTTGGCGAGCAAATATTAAAGATCCGATCAGTTAAAGAAAATGATCAAACCAATTTTTACTTGGCGAGCGTGACCGGAACTATAAGACAAAAATCTATTGTTATTTTGTCGGTTTTCTGTAAATTTTAAAATCCAGACTATTTTGATTTTTCAAAAGAAGAACATCAAGGAAAGGAAGTTTCCCATTCTCTTCCAATTCAACGGTAAACTTTAAATCCCCTCCCAAACAATTAAGATGTTCCAAAAATCCTTTTAATTCCTCCTCCCCATAATCCCATACTGAAATAATGTCATCCATATACCGGCCCCAGAATGTAATATGCTACCGGCCCTATTTGAATATACCGGCCCTATTTGAATGTAATATGCTGACGTCTGCACAACATACCTTGCTTTGTAAACTGCTAAAATGCTTCAAACACCACAAAATCTCACTATCAGCCAAGAGCCTAGCCAACTATACCTGCACACAGAGCATAGAAATCGACATCTATCATCTTATATTTGAACTCCTAGAGTCGAAAGATCTACTGAAAGATATCTGTAAATATCTAATAAATACGAGGCAATCAAGCCAGTAGCTCTGTAGCCCACAGAGTGAATCAAAAGGAAAAGGGCTAAATAGCATTACTGAAAAGCCCGTCTGCTGTTAAATAGAAGAGAAGAAGAAGAAAATTGAAGTTGCTCAGGCCGTTGAAAGTATTCTCGAACAGGATTCGTATATGTTAATCACCATGTAAATCACCATTGTTAATCACCATGTTGCAAAAGTACTAGCGAAATATAATACACTGCTCTATCACAGTCATAGTCCTATAAAGGCTGCATTGGCCGAACGATTGATAAGAACTATTCGACTTTTAATTTCAAGATATTGTACATTGAAAAATACATCTGCTTTTATTCATGATTCAGTTAAAATCATGTTGATTTATAATCAACGACCTCATCGATCAATGTCCATTTCAACCCCAACGGAAGCTCATCATTCTGATCAGGATACATTTGGTACTTTTCTTAACTAATATTCCAATGAAACGATTGTCAAGAAGAAAAAATTCAATGTTGGTGATACTATTCAAATTAATAGAACAACTAATGTTTTTGAAAAGGGTAATTACTTGTGGTCCACAGAACTTTTTAAAGTGGCAAAAATCCTAGACACTAAACCCATAACTTATCGTTTGCAAGATACCAAAGATGAAGAAATTCTCGGCGGCTTTTATGACTATGAACTGCAAAAAGTTAAAAATAATAGTGAAATCTATCAAATTGAAAAGATATTAAAGACTCGTACTCACAGGGGTAAGAAACAGTTACTTGTTCGGTGGCTAGGATACAACTCTGATTTTGATTCTTGGATCAGTGTTGAAGATATTGACAATGCCCAATGATTTCTATGTAACATTTATGTCCAACGTTTCCGCTCCTCTCTACAATGACTTGAATAAAACAAGTGATTTTTGGACGAAACTCTCCCCGCCATCAAATTCGATGACGGAAAGTATGAAGTGGCTCTTGTCGACTGCATTCTCAAAAATACCTATGACATCCTGAGAAAGGATCGTGTGTATGACATAAAAGTTATACCATTCGATTGGTCACTCTTTGTCAAGTATGAACGGGTTGAAGCACTTAAATCTAGTGAATATCCAAACGTCAAATTGAAATATATAGAATATGATAGTATGACAGATTTGTGTCGTACAATCAATAGAAAAATCTCATATCGTAGGAATGGTACATTCCATTTTAATTATTCAATGGAACACGATAGGATTTACATTAACTCACCTGTTGACACTGAAATGATTATTCTCAATGATAATCTGAGAGACGTCCTTGGCTTTAAACAGAATATGATCAATGGGAAAAACGCTGGCACTGTTAACGGGTTGGATCAAGTTATTTTTGCTGATTATCCACCTGGTTTCGCCTCGGACTCTTGCATATTTCTCTATGCATCTTTTGTGGAAACGTCAAGACTTGGTATTTCAAATGTCCCCCTGCTACGTGTTCTTGAACAAAAAACAACCCATGAACTTGTTCATCACTGTAATATAAAGCATCTTCAGTATGTTCCTGTAAACACTTTGTATTTGGAACTCTGTCAGTTAACACTAAGAAGTGAATTGGGTGAACCTCTAGCAATAACAAAAGGCTTAGCAGTGATTACATGTCATTTTCGACCCATTGTCGGCGACACCACCTCCTAAAATGAACAATAGAAGAATTCCATTTGTCTGTCCCGATATCGATTGCTATGTTGGTGCTCTGAGTCCACGTCAAATAGGCAATGGATTGGACTACTACAAGGGGCGTACTACAATGTCTGGCTATGGTCTTGGTAGCTGGTTTGCTAGGCTATTTCGTTCTGCACTACCCCTTGCCATAAAATATCTTGTAATGCTGCATCAAATTTTGCTGCCTCAACATTACAGGACTGGGGGTCGGGTAAGAATTTCAACGAGAGTGTTAAGGAAAATATTAGATCTTCAGAAAGAGCCGTTGGTGAGCAATTAAAATCTCAGTAAAATGGGAAGGGATTGAAAAGGATGCGTGCACATCATTCACTCATCAGTCTCTACCCAGGCGAGAAGCGAAGGACATCAACAAGGACTTTGAGAAATAAAACAACGAAGACCAATAAGGAGAAGAAAAAGAAAAAGATTGATAGATCAAAGAAGGATTTCTTCTCTTAAGATGACTTATCTCCCTTACAAGGAATCACATCCATCAATCAGTTCCTCATTGAATCTGTTCAATGCTGAAAATGTTGATGTCAGTGTCAAGTATGGTTACTATGAACAATTTCATCCCCAGCAACCCTTCTCGGAAAATGTACACTTTCAAATATTTTCCAATGAAGACTATAAAAAATATTTCATTGATTTGTCATCAACATTTATTGATTTAAATGTTGCGGCGAAGAAAAATTCAGATAATACAACTCCAACTGCTGCCGATGGTCTCTCCTACGAAAACTGTATTCTACACAACCTGTTCAAACAAATTAATGCATTTATTAATGGAACATTGGTGAGCACTAGCAATAACTTATCCAACTCTGCAAGCTACATACAATTTATGATGATGACACCAAAGGCATATAAGGAGTTGAGAGGACAGTCATTGGGCTATGAATATCGATCAGGTGTTGATACTGACGGTGAGTTGACTACTGCAGTGACCCAGGAGTATCATCTGGTTGGAAAATTAAATCATGAGATATTCAATATATCCCAATGGTTACCCCCCAATGTCAAGATTGACATAAAGTTGCAACTAGCCCCATCGAATTTCATTTTGAGAAAAACACTTCCTGCAGCACCCGATGCAAATGTCATTATCACATCGGCAATTCTCCACGTCCGAAAACAACAGGTTATGAGCTCTTTTGCATTGGCAGAGGAAAAGCTAAGAGCCAATGGCAACAACATTAAACTTTTTGTCCCCCATACAATCACCAATCAACGTCACATTGCCACCGGCTCTCGTAGCTATACCGATTTGGCCTTTGTGAAGAGTGGCAGTGCCGTTGGATCCTGGACTGAATCCCCCCATGATTTTAATTTTTTCGGTCTATCTAGCCTTGTGTGCAAAGTGAATGGTATTCCACTGTACACTCTATCATTTGACAAAAAATCCTATAGAACTCTGTATGAGTTGACCATGCAATCCCTAGATCATGACTCCCAACTATTTGAAAATGGAATAACCGATTCAATGTTTTCAAAAAATCATGGTGTAATTGTTTTGGACTTGTCGGGGACCCAGGATATGAGCATAGTATGCACAGGGAATGTACGTTTAGAGTGTACATTTGCCGATACTTTGACTGAGAGTATCACGCTAATATCATCGAGTCAATTTGAAACCTATTGGGAAATCACACCCGACGGCAGTGTTCTACTAGACCTAGCACCATGAACACAAACTAAATAATAAACGTATTTAGTATGGATCCATACATGTCCCAGTACAAGTCCTATTGCATACCATCGGACTTGTTTGAAAAAATTCCAAGTGTTAACAATACCCTAATCATTGTTAATAGCAGTCCACCGACCTTGAAGACAGGCCATTGGCTATGCATCTTTCAAACAGCCAAGAATATTGAATTCTTTGATCCTCTTGGCCTATCGTATAAATTCTACACTCCATACATCAGCAACTTTATTCAGAGCAGTGGGAAAACTATTATTCAAAATCAAAGGAGAGTACAGGATTTAACGACTAAGACATGTGGCTTTCATGCACTACTCTTTTTCATGTTCAGATGTCGCGGCTATACCCTACAAGCAGTTTCTCAACATTTACGTTGACTTACCTCGATTAAACGACTTTCTAGTGGAAAATATACTTACAAGCGTGTTTAATATTGATTTTAGTGCCCTACGAATAAAATGTTCTAAAAATGTATGTGAAATTGTTTATTAATAAATGAAAAATGTATATACATGATAAAAACGACTTTTCTACTCTTTAGATTTCATCTTCTACTAGGTATAGGTGTTTGTCGATAACAACTAATGCAGGTAGATTATCTGAATTCACAGTATATTGATCCTGATGTGCTGCAATGTCAGGGTCGCATTTTCTACAATAGAGTGTAACTTCACTCTTATCATATCTCTTTGTATAGTCAATGATACTATTCTCATTCATTTCATAGAATTCACACGTTTCAATTTGCTTATTTGAAGTAATGTCATAAACAGTGTCCTCAAGTGGCGAATCACATTCCGTCACAGCCAAATAAAAATCACTGGGCTTATAATCATAGAAGCCATTGTCTTCACAACGATGACGTAGAAACCAAATTCTTTTGTTGTTCCAACAGTTGAATCACTGACCCGGTTCCTCCTCCCAGAACAATCTAAAGCCACGACGATACCAATCTCTTAGCAATAAACTAAAATCACGCTTAGGATTCTTTCCAATCATACCAGGATATTTATTCTCCCATTGATTACATTTATCATAGTGGCAATTGGAGCATAGGTGCCCTCTAGAATGAGAGTCACACACCTCTTCAAGACAGGAATTACAACCTTTAATTTGTACAGCATATCCTCTATGCAATTTACACGGGTTGCATAATCTGCACTTTTCATCATACTCATCGATCATTGTACAATTCTCACATGATGACCAGCTGCCCAGTGTGTACATGCATAGCGGACATGTATGGAACATTTTTTCATGTGTTGACACTCTCACTGCCACAATGAAACTGAGCTACTATCAACAAATTGAGTGGGATAGAGAGAGAGAGAGAGAGAGAGAGAGAGAGAGAGGAGTAAATCATCCTTGAACTTCATCTTTCTCATGAGAAAAAAATCCTAAATTTCTAAGCTAGTGTTTAAAAGCATATCCACAATATTATTTTGCTGTGTCGTGATTAATATGTCAATAAATTGTGTAAATGCCATTGGTCCACGACGTAAAAGCTTCATGCAATAGTCTAATGGCGGAGAATCAGTTTTCATTATATCGACAAGCATTCCCTGAGAAAATATCTTCCTTTGAATAGACAGCTCTAGAAAATCATCATCTAGAATCAAACGTTTTTCCATAAACACAAGATTCCCCATGATTTGCTCTTTCTCAAATCTATCCATTTTTAGAGTCCTAACACTCTCACAACCAACTTCAGACTAACCAGATTTTTTTTCTACTTTAAAAAAAAATATACGCTAGCCTACTATAGAAAGAAAAATATCTTTGATTTAGAAACACTTTATTGAACATAAGTACAATAATAATCACTGATTCAATTTATTTTCATCAATATATTTCACTAGTGCATCTAATGCTGCCTGAAGTCTATTTATATGCACAATATTCAGTTTCGTAGCAAAACATAATTGCTCTTCCATTTTAAATTTGCTCAATGATATCACATATCTAGCATACATATCATCCCATTCAAGGCATAGTCTACAGCCTCCTGTTATTTCCACAGCCACGTTTGGTACTCGTATATCTTTGCTGCTACCTGCTCCACCATCAACCTCCAATAGTGTAAATGCTCCACTCATTTTCTCTACTAATATCGTCTCAAATAAACCATTCTCTCTGAATTCAATTCTCTTACTAATATGAATTGCAATGAAAATCACACCTTTTATTCGAATCCAATTACTAATCAAGTTATCGTATATGGAGTAACCTCCGCTCTCTCTGATTGCCCCTAAAAAATGGGTGTTGCCTCAAAAAACCAGTTTGCTTGCATTATACAATCTCAACTATAGTTTCAAAACGTGTTTGATCACTTTGCTTGGAAAGGTACCAAGGAACATTTGTGTGAGAGGATACTCACTCTCTTTGAAAAGGTATATAGGTCTATGCAAATAGCATGGCCAGGAACATAATGTCCCCAAATAGCATGGGAAGGAACATAAAGTTATGGAATCCATACTAAGCATACTACTTTTATCTACTATGGGCTGCCTCCCTGTAGTAGCATAGTATTGTAGACATGAATATATAATGAGTCGGAGGCAATATACTTGAAACTGTCTGTGCAGAATTTCAACTCTTGTATATAGAGGAGCATTGCCAAGTGCTGAATACCATGCTGTGACCAAGATGGGCCCAGAATTGCACAAAGCCTCTATTCATTAACTGGAGGTCCCACGGGCTTCTTGCTTTCAGGTTCTAAGCCAGTTTAAGCGTTTCGGTGTAGGCTTTAGAAGATATGTGATCCCCGTCATGCACTGATTTTCGTGATCATTGCTTTTCCTGAGGCCAAAATAATTTCAATGATTTAAAGAACATGAAAATTGGAATTTGGAATGTTACGACTTTAAAAAATGACTATCGTATCGGCATTTTGACAGACGAATTCAGACGATTCAAACTCATATCCCAGGGGTAGGAAGCGTGAAATTAGGTGATATAGAATTTGTTTTGTTTGATTTCACACTCTTCCATAGCCGTTGCCTTGTTACTTACGACAAAGTCCATCAAAAAAATTTATATTTTCTCCAAATGGAAATAAGACGTTTATCTCCAAACGGAGATAAGACATAACCCTACTTAAATTTCTGATTCTATAGCAAACCAGCTGCTAACCTCACTGCCTACCTTGACCACAGAAGTATTATTCTCAAATATGTTAATAATCACTTAAACATACTTATCCAAAATACATTGTTATTCCAAGATTGAAAATCTGGTCGACGCCCCCTTTTACTTTCCTAAAACTAATTATTCTCCTAGAAGTTTATTCTCGAAAGTCTAATAAGTATCATCATGGTATGTAATTTCCTTCTTATAGAAACCAAGGTAATACCCCTGTAATTTCCACACTTACTCTTATCACCTTTCCCTGAAAGGGGTTTAATTAAACTTTTCGTAAAATCACTCGGTGCCTCCCCTTTTCAAAACCCTATTGATAATTTTCAGTAATTTAAAATTAATTTCGCAACTACCACATTCCGAAATTCACTAACCACGCTATTATTATCGAATAAAAATTAGTTTAAGACTTTATCAAGTCTAAATCCAGCAACGGTTGTAAAAGTAGCAGCACTTGTTACCAGTGGTGTAATTTCGTCAAAATACTGGGGGGGGGGACAAATTTGGAGCAAATTTTCCAAATTCAAGTGAAAAAATAAAAATAAGCCATGTAGTACCATAAAGGCAAAGATATTATAGCCAGCGTAATAGCGCTGCCTAAGTAAAGATTAATGTAGGCGCAACAAGGCCGTATCCAGGGGGGGGGGGGTTACCCAGTTTGAAACCCCCCCGAAATTTTTTACCGAGTCCAAAATTAGTCTAAAAAATACCTGTAAAGACAAAACCTTACCAGAAAAAATATGCTCCCACACTAAATCCTATTGCATTTTGTGGGTTAACGGTTCTGATCAGCTTACGCAATTAGGTAACCGTAGGTAACCCCATGTTCACCTGACCTTGCATAGTAAATTAGGGTTAATAATATGCGCTCTGATCAGCTTACGCAATTAGGTAACCCCATGTTCACCTGACCTTGCATAGTAAATTAGGGTTAATAATATGCGCTCTGATCAGCTTACACAATTAGGTAACCCCATGTTCACCTGACTTTGCATAGTAAATTAGGATTAATGGGCGCTCGAGGTATGGTATAAGAGAGTGCAAGATTATCAGTTCAGTTCAGTTCAATTTCGGACTTGGCTAAGAGAAGAGCGATTTTCAACATGAAGAGGAAGTGTGACATTACGTCGTTTTTCGCGCCCAAGCGGACCAGGGATGTTTCTGACAGTGGCATTAGCGGGACGTCTGCGGAGCATTCATCTACACCTGTGGATCTGAAGGGCACTGGAGCCATCGTTGAAGCTTCTGAATCACGCACACTGGAACCAATCACGACGAAACACGCACTTGCATCAACCCAGTCTTTGTCGTTGTTTGCAAATGACATTGGTCGTTTTGTCAATAAATCATCCAGTCTCGATTCAAATTCTAAACTTCGTTTGCTGAAGAGCCCTTGGACTCCAGATGTCTCCTACATTTTTCCAGTATCCGAAAAACGGAAGCTGAAGTTTCAGTTAACTTGGCTCGCTCGTTTCAGTTGGTTGTCCTACTCTCCGTCTGAGGACGCTGCTTTTTGCAGATTTTGCGTTCTGTTCTCGTCAGAGACAGCTGACAAAGGCTGCCACCAGCGCTTGGGGAATCTAGTCACCAAACCATTCAGGAACTGGAAGATGCGATAAAGTGCTTCACAGCTCACCAACAAGCACAGTTTCATAGAAACTGCATCGTATCGGCTGAAAACTTCATTTCTGTCTCGGAGGAAAGGCAGGACAATATCGTGCACCAACTAGACGCGGCGAGGAAAGCGCAGGTTCAAGAAAATCGCCAGAAGTTGCGACCAATTGTTGAGACGGAAATTCAACAGGAGAAGAACGATTGAGTGGCTTAGCCCTCCTTGCAGTCCATAGGGACGTTGATATCTGCCCTGACAAGGTCATCGAAATTTTTGCAGGGAAGAAAAATCGTCGCCTGGATTTCGTTTTATAGATATTCGCCCTTACTTTTAGCTAAAAAAAAAACTAAAAAATATATAGACTACTTCTAGCCTACTATTTGGCTTCTTTTTGCGCAAAAAAATAGCTTGTAGTATTTAACTGTATGTAAATACTTGTCTTGTTTTTTGCGCTACTAAAAAAAAAAAAAAAAAAAAAAAAAATGCCCCTTATAGATACGAAAGTATGCCTAGAGGACGCGTCCTCGTTCGCAAGGGCGGACTAACGGTCTCGAGCTAACGTAATGTTGCTCGAGGATGTTAGACAAAGTCCACGGGAAAAAATCGGGTAACCCCCCCCCCCCCCCCCCCCGAACAAAAATCCTGGATACGGCCCTGGGGCGCAATGTATTTTTTTTTTTTTTAGACCAGGGCACTTTGTATCGAAGGAGTTGCTTCAAAAAGGGCTCATTCGATTAAAAGGGCTAGTGCCATTTTTAATAGTCGAAAGTTATTGGAGGGCAACTAACCCCCCTCACACGCCCACCATTTTCCCAAACACATCAAATCAAAATTTGAGATAGCCATTTTATTCAACGTAATTGAAAGGTCCGGAAATTATGTCTTTGAAGTTGACAATCCACCCACAGCTCTCAAATCAAGGTTGTAAGTTATGACCCGGGTGCATGTAAGGTTTATATAGAGAGGGTGATCGTATAAACTTCGGAGGGGGCTCATTGAATTAGTAACCAAAAGTTCTATTGTCCTTTTTGATATTCAGAGTAATCGGAAGGTGGATACCCGCCCCACACCTCGTATTTTCCCGAGATTCATCTGATAGAAATTTTGAAACGGCCTCTTGTTGTCACAGAAGCTTCAAAAAAGTTCATTCGATTGGAAATTAAATGAGCTAGTGCTCCTTCTAATAGTCGAAAGCGATTAGAGGGCAACTAATCCCCCTCCCACGTCCACCATTTCCACAAACACATCCATCAAAATTTTGAGATAGCCATTTCGTTTTACCGTAGTTGAAAGGTCCGGAAATTATGTCTTTGAGGATAACAACTCCCCCACAGCCCTCAGGGCAAACGTTGTAAGTTATGCCGTGGGGGCATATTAGGTTTTTATAGAAAGGGTGGTCGTATAAACTTCAAAGGGGCTCATTGGATTGGTAATCAGAAGTTCTAGTACCCTCTTCAAGATTCAAAGCCATCGGAGGGCGGATACACCCCCCCCCCACACCTCGTATTTTCCAAAAATGCATCTGGTAGAATTTTTTAGACGGCCATTTGTTGTCGTAGAAACATCAAAAAAGACTAATTCAGTTGGAAATTAAAAGGGCCTTTTTTAATAGTCAAAAGTGACTGGAGGGCAACAACCTCCCCCCCCCCCAAGCCATAAATTCCAAAACATCTAATCAAAATTTGGAGATAGCCATTTTGTTCAGCGTAGTTGAAAGGTCTGGGAATTGTATCTTTGAGGATGAAAGCCCCCCCCCCAACCCCATAGCTCTCAGCGCAAAGGTTGTAAGTTATGCCTCGAGGACATATAAGATTTTTATGGAAAGGATGATCGTATAAACTCCGGAGGGGGCTCATTAGACTGGAAATCAGATGTTCTAGTTCACTTTTTAAGAATCAACGTGATCGGGGGCAGCCCCCCCCCCGGCACGCCGTGTTTTCCACAAATACTTCCGATAAAATTTCGGGATAGCCATTTGTTAAAAAAAATAGTCCAAAGATCATACAATAAGGCTTTTGGGGTGGACAGAATTCCCCAGAGTCTATGGGTAAGGGTTGCGAGTTATGCCCCAGGGGCATAAAAGGTTTTTATGGAAGGGGTGGTCCTGTGAGCTTTAGAAAAGGCTCATTTGATTTGAAACGTACAGGTCTAGTTCACTTTTAAGAGTCAAACATGACGGAGAGCAACTAGCCACCCTCCCTAAATCTTCTTTTCCCGAAACGCATTCAATTGAAATTGTGAGATAGCCATTTTGTTACCAATAGAAGAAAAATAATATAACAATGTACTTAGAGTGGACACAATCCCCCAGTTCCCATGGGCAAGGGTTGTAAGGTATGCCCCGGGCATATAAGGCTTTAATGGAATGGGTAGTCGGAAGTTTTAATTCCTATTTTAAGAGTCAAATGTGAACGGAGGGCAATCAGCCCCCCTCCCCCTAGCCTATTATTCCCGAAAATATATCTGATCGAAATTTTGAGAGCTATTTTGTTCAACATTGTTGAAAGGTCCAGTAATCATGTCATTCGGGATGTCAACCTCCCATAGTCCTCAGGACAAGGGCTGTAAGTTAGGCAATTCGTTGAAAAAGGATGCATGTTCGAACTTTACTTTCCAAGAAGACGAAGGGTATTCAGGTGAGCCTTTCAGAGAATTTTGAGGGCGGTATTAAACTAAATCAAAACACGTTATGTGTATAAGGATTGTCAAAAGGGTGCAACCCAGTAATAACTGAGTATATTAATTGGGAAAATTCAGGAAACGATAAGGGAGATGATCAAAAAGGCAATATTTGCATACTACCAATACTACTACAACTACCACCACACTACTCCATTTACAGCATTAAAGAGAAATTTGAACTAAATCAAAAGACGCTATGTGCATGCACATTGTCAAAATAGCGTATCTCAAGAATTGACTTGAGTATTAATAATAATAACAATATAATGCAGAAACGTAGGCCAGAGCCTCTTACAAAACAGGAAAAAGGCAATACAAAAATTTAGATAAATCTTCTAAAGTTACTGAAGTCGTACATACGACTCCCGCATATCTTGTCAAACGAGTTCTTGAAAGAGCTGATGGAGGGTGCCAGAACGTTTTCTTCGGGTAGGGAGTTCCAGGTGTCGACGACTCGGTTTCGAAAGGCCCTTTTGCATACATCTTTGTAGAACCTTTCAGTTTTAAGCTTTAAGGGATGGCCACGTAGATGATTTTCGTTAAAGACCAGCAGTGCTTCTCCGGGGACGTTGTCATAGCAGCCACGGCATAGCTTGTACAGCTCGATCATATCACCCCTTAGAAATCTGTATGAGAGTGCTGGTAGGTGAAGCAGACGAAGACGTTGTTCGTATGGGAGGTCTTTTAGACTTGGGGAGAACTTCGTCATCCACCTTTGAACTGCTTCACGTGCATCTATATCCTTGTTCAGGGATGGACGAACTGTGCTATGACCATATTCGAGAATTGGGTGGATTAGCAACTTGATGAGGGTCTCGAGCTTTTCTATATCGAGACACATGAACGTTCTCCTGATAGCACTGATACCCGCGTAGCCTGTTTTATGGTTAATTCATAGTGATCCGAAAATGTCAACTTGTGGTCAACCATAATACCCAAATCTCTTTCGACCGTGCTTTGAGCCAGTGGCGTGGGCCCAATGCTGTATGATGCAGATGAACATTCAGCTCCGAGGGTCAAGTGGTGGCTTTTCGGGATATTAATTTCCATCAGCCAAGTCTTCATCCAGGCGCTAATACGGTCAAGATCTTCTTGGAGTTTTGCAGTCTTCAGGTGACATGATGATACGATATAGCTTGGTGTCATCCGCGTACAGCAGAATTATTGAGTCAATTTTAAGTTGAGTTGGAACTTTCAGAGAATGCTTAAAGGGGAGGAGCAACTAACCAAAAGGCAATGTGTGCACACTACTGTTAATACTACAGTTACTGCTACATTTACTACTATTACTTCTATTGCAACTACTTGTAGGGCCAAGAGCATTGAGATGAGATTTTCAAGAAGTATATGAAGATACAGGTTATCAAAAGGACACATCAGCAATGTCATAGCAGTGGCTAATTGTATTAATTTGAAACTTCCAGGACCTAGATAATTTCTTAAACTACATTGGCCTGACATAACAAGAAAGAAAAACGAGCAAAAATGGGGTCTTACTACTATTACTTCTATTGCAACTACTTGTAGGGCCAAGAGCATTGAGATGAGATTTTCAAGAAGTATATGAAGATACAGGTTATCAAAAGGACACATCAGCAATGTCATAGCAGTGGCTATTTGTATTAATTTGAAAGTTCCAGGACCTAGACAATTTCTTAAAACCACATTGACCTGACCAAGAAAGAATAACACGTAAAAATGGGGTTTTTTAAAGGCCAAATGATGATGAGCATTATACAATTGTTGTTACTACATTCATATCTCTTGTGAGAAAACAAAAAGCTAATTTGATTAATCAACAGTATTTTCTTCATAATTGTAAAATGAACCGTATTTTACCCAAGTCAATGCGACCTTCGCTTCACTTAAATACACGTAACGAACGGTAATATACAGAAAGTATAGGGTTTGGTATTTTAAATCATGTTATGAGCGATTGCAAAAGCAAGCGCTGCCAGTTAAATCAGGATACTTCAGGCTAGAGCGAGAAATGTTATGCACGCTTTCTTATGCTGATTTTCATCAAATTAAGGATATTGCTGAACATTCTTTTCAGCATGATTTTAGGATTTCCAAATAAAGACTTTCTGAGAAATTCCACGTTTGAAATTCGAAAAACTCTGTAATAATCCACCAAAGTATCTCCTGGTCCTGCTTTGATAAATCTCAGCCCCTCGCCCCTTACAACAGAACAAAATCAGGTTCTGTCGAAAGGATTGAAATTTTCAATAGCTCCTTCGAAAATACCTTATTGTGAAATTATCGCGAACACAGAGGGGACATTTCATGACTCTTCTGCGGAGACTGGAGAGATTCCTGAGGTTAGAGCACATTTTGTTGAAACCTTTGTTGTATTCGCCTTCTATTAGAAATCAAATTTAAAAATTCTTGCTAAAAATGAACACTTAGTCTTACGCTCACTACATAAAGATCATTCCAGGATTATTACAAAAGCCAATAAAGGCAATACTGTTGTTGTATTAGATTCAGATGATTACGACAAAAAGTCAGAGAAATTTTGAATGATTCTAACACATATGAGCAATAAGCTACCGATCCCACAGAAAAAATTTGTCCAAGAAGTCCGAAAAGAGCTTTCTTATCTAAAAGGAAAAGGTGAAATCACAAATCAATTGTACAAAAGGTTTACCCACGCGGGTTCATGTCCCCCCGTTTTTATGGTCTTCCTAAAATTCATAAGCCCGGTAATGCACTTCGACCCATTGTTTCTTCTTTTACTTCTACTACAGCAAAAATAGGGAAATTCATATCAGTTGTATTTCGCCCACTAATTCAGGCTCAAAAATCCTATACTAAAATTTCCGCTGATTTCGTTTCCACGGTAAAGCAAATTTCAATTAAATCAAATACAAGAAATGGCAGTTTTGATGCAGATTCAATATATACAAATTGTGATCCTCAAAAGGCCGGACTGATTTTGGAGCATAAAGTTAGTTCTAACCATCTATATGAGAAAAATCTACTCTTTCGAATCAGGCACTTCTTTCACTTACGTCCCTTTGTAACAGAGCTTTTTACTTCCATTATAGAGGCATTTTTTATAGACAGAAATATGGGCTTTCCATGGGCGCCCCCACCTTTCACCAATACAGGCTGATATCTTCATGGAAGACCTTGAAGAAAGGGCTATTTTGCAAAATTTTTGTAAACCTGAATTTTGGGTTCGTTTTAAAGATGATATTTTTATTTTGTGGGAGCATGGTGACGAGTCTCTGGGCTCTTTTCTTCACTTGCTCAACTCCTTGAATCCAAAACTGAAATTTACTCAGGAATCAGAGATAGAGAGGCGTCTTCCTTTCTTAGATGTTCTGGTGCACCAAAATGATACATGTTTAGAGTTTGGTGTCTATGGAAAACCCACACATAGTGATCGTTACTTAAATTCTTCCACTAATCGTTCTCCTGCTGTGAAAAGAGGAGTTGTCACTTCTCTAGTTGACAGAGCATTGCAAGTTTGTTCAACACGCTTCCTGGATTCAGAGCTCGACCACCTTAGAGATATTTTAATTTGGGAATGGTTATCCAAATAGTTTAATAAATTAGGTAAAGATCCTATCCCGATAGGTGAAAACTCCGGTGTCTACAGAATTCCTTGCTCGTGTGGTCTTTGGTATATCGGAAGAACTGATCAGCGACTTACAGATAGATTAACTCAGCACTCTACTTCAATTGATAACGCACTTAAAAAACGGAAAGAAACAGAAAATTTTGACTCTGCCCTTGCAGAGCACATTTTGAAAACCAAGACCCTACTATTTTATTTAATCAAGCTAGCCTAATATCGCATGACAAAGGTATTGTACAGCACTACAGAGAAGCTGTTGAAATTTATAAATACGAACATTTAGGTCTAGCTTTGAACAGGGATTCGGGTGAAGTTAAGAATAAATGAGCCGTATTTCGGTTTTCTCAAAAGAGAAGCCGATACTTTAGTGGTCCCAGATATAAACCTTGTACCTCTTTCCCAATCACTTAATCTGACACGTTAATAACCCCTTAAGTCTCAAAAAGTGCCTGCAAGGAATACAATTATTAGAATCAGAAATCAGATGACATAGCTCTCCAACTCATTCAATTGCTGGTTCGTTTTGTTAATTTAAGCCCTACTTATGTTAATGTTTGCTCGTTTTGAGTTTCATTTATTTATTGATAGTGATTTGTGGTAGTTTTACGCTTGGAAGATTATTTGACTTTATACCTGCTCATTCTTGGCTCAATGGAGCTCTTTACCTTTCTTTGGAAAACCTGTTTTGTGGAAAGCATTTTTTATTAATACTAAAGAAAACCGACCCGTTTCTATGGATGCTTGAATTATGCAGGTCTATCTTAGTTTTGACAAG